>JANBXA010000735.1:6760000-7440000 GCA_030556225.1 Cricetiscus sungorus | reverse complement strand
TCTTTTCTTTTTCTATTCACTTTTGGTCAGTTTCCAGCTTCTTTAGTATCAACTCTGGATAAGGAGCAATATAAGGAAACCAATGCCCATCCCACTGTATGTCTGTCTTTTTACATTTAAGGAGCTTGTTTGACTTAAAAATGATACCTGAATCTCTGGTTGTGCTTAGTGTGAGAAGGAGAGAAATTCACCCTTCTTTAAGAAGGGCGGGGTCACCTAGTAAGACAGTGGGTTGGGTTTTGGTTGTATTATCCAGAACACTGGAGAAGAAGAGTTATCCAGTCGGTGTCAGGAAGTTGCTAGTTACACGATTTTACAGAATAGAATGCTTATGAGGAACAAAGGTCAGTCTAGCCAGTAATTTCCTTTTTAGCCCTTGTGAAACTCTCTGAACTGATAGTTGGTAATGGAAGGGCAAAGAGAATGAGGAGCTGAGAAATGAATAACCAGCCTCACCATCTGGCTTCCTGCAGTTCAGAAAGTCACATGACACCGCCGAGTTAGCGCTGCTTCGCTGTGTGTACTTGAGGTGCCAAGTGCTATATTTAAGCCAGGAGCCGATTTTGAAAATATTTTTCTACTTCTGTTTTGTCAAACGCATTCCTTGGCATATTATGTTAGGACTTCTTCTGTTAAAGCTTCACAGAGCCTTCTGTTTCTTCAAGCTGATTTGGCTTGCACTACTCAAACATTAGACCCTAGTTTTGGAACAAAAGTCTTCTCTAGAGATAGCACAAAGAATATCTAACTCCCCGGCAGGTAATACCTCCCAGATGAGAGATGGAGCTCTTATTCCTTAATTGTTATTCTTCTGTACATGAGACTGCTTTTTAAAGCTATTTTCTGCTCAAGCCTGTTTGACTACATTTTCTCTTCCCAGAACCTTTCTAATTATGGGGAGGAAAGGGAATGTTAAGCTAGTCTCTCTTTATAGTGAAAAGCGGAAGAAAGTGTAACTGGCTTACTTTCATGGTTTGATTTTGCTTGAACTTTTAGCATACCAGTGTGGCTTCAGTCTGTATAAATAGAGCACACAAATCCAGGCTAGACATCTAGATAAGCCAGCATAAAAAGATTTTGTACAACATTTTAGTGTCTGTGTAAAGATAAGGGTTTTTCTATGGAGCTTACACCAATTGAGTTTGCTGGTAGATGTTCTTACTGCCTTTCAGACAGGGCGTGATTGTCATGGCACCTGTACCTCTGACCCATGGCAGGTTACTAACTCATTAAAGGGAATTAATGGTTCCTGTGAATGGAGGAGGCTTGATCTTTATCTGGCAGTGGCTGCACTTGGTGTTGGTGGCCAAATACACCATGTTGAAGTGCCTGTAGGCCAATGAAATAATTACCCTATTCGTAGCAGTCACTTTGAGTTAGATTCAATTTGGGAGAGGCTCCTGATTTTCCATTTATTTTCTATAGTTCTGCCTAAGTATGCTGGTACTTGCTGGAGTTCAGCTATCAGCCTAGATTGCTGTTAAAACATCATTATTTCCATATGAGGGTGGGAAGCACCATGTATTCAAAAAGCCTTTCTCCCCTTGCTCTTTGCTATTGATCATAACCAAGTGGAAACTGTTTCATTTAGGTTCTCTGTACACATGTACGCACACAGAGAGAGAGAGAGAGAGAGAGAGAGAGAGAGAGAGAGAGAGAGAGAGAGAGAGAGAGAGAGAGAGAGAGAGAGAGAGAGACTACCCTTCATATTGATGGCTTTTCTTCAAATTGCACTCCAGGTTAAGATGGCTTTTCTCTGGAATGTGTGTGGAAGTGAGAAGTGTGGCTAAAGGTCGGTGAGACCACCAAAGAATAGGTCACTTTGAGTCTCCTGATCTTTTGAGATGAAGTGTCTATCCAGCTAATTTGTTTTCCCCTTAGCCAGGGCAGGCAGAAACCCAATTTAAATTCCCAGGGCTGTGACTTTAAAGATTGTTAGAATTTTTCATGTCTTCTCCTTATGGGTGCTCTTCATTCCAATCAGGCTTGGCCCTCCTCTCAATAGTCTTTGGCTTCATCTTTGAAGTTGAGAGCACATCATCGTAGGTGCAAGGTGCAGTACAAACAGCAGGGTCTGCATAGTGTCCTGACAATTAGTAAATCTGATAAGAATTCAGGACTGAGTAACCAGGCTTTTCTCAGAGTCCTGGCTGCATAGTGGAACCACTAGTGGCTTTCATGCTCCTGCCTTTACCCCTGTGATTATAGATGTGTACTGTCACTTCCAGCATAGACCCTGCTGGGGATCAAACTCGGGGCATTGTGCACTATAGACAAGCACACTGACAACTGAGTTACATCCTATGTAGGTGTGGATGTATGTGACTCTTTGCTGTCTCTGCCTGTATGAGTGTCTGCCACAAGTGTGTAGGCACCCAAGGAGGCCAGAGGACTTGCTGGATCCCCTGAAACTGGAGTTATAGGCAGTTGTGGGCCACTAGATATGGGTACTGTTTCCTAATGACTCAGCCATCTCTCCAGCCTACCAGGTATTCAAAACCTGTTGAAAATACTGGGGTTTGTTTGTTTGTTTTTGTTTTTAATCTGCCTGGCCCTGCCATATAGATTATTAATTGATCTGAAGTCAGAAGCCTGGGGAGGATGGGTATTATTTTAGACATTTCTTAGCTGATTTTAATGAAACTCCGGTGAGATGCAAACCTTCAGCTGGTTGCAAACAGCTTCCATCTCTGTCCTTGATTAAGTCTGATACTGTGGCATTTATTTGTTTGCTTGTTTGTTTTGAGGACAGAAGAAAAGAAGTTTGATTCTTCTCTGAGAGCCAGGTGACACATGGTAGTTATTTTTCTCCTGGCCTTGCTATAATACTCAACAGAAACAACACAAGGGAGGAAGGACTTATCTTTGCTGAGTGTCTTGAGTGATACCAGTCTCTCATGGTTGGAAAGGCATGGGCTAGAGCAGGCTTGGTCTCTGGTGGTGAATGCTTGGGGCATGGCATTTCTAACATTTCCATGAATCTAAAAGCATAGCTCTGGGGAACAGGAACAGATATTACCTTCAGGACCCACCCCTTGTGACACATTTCTGCGAGTTGGGCCACAGTCAATGAGTTTCTACAGCTCTCACAACAGCACCCCTGACTGGAGTCCAGGTGTCTAGGCCACTGGAAAGGCTCAGTCTGAAATCAAGCAACTGAATAGGTTCCCCATTTTAAAGGCAGAAGATGAAAGGCTGTCTTTCATCTGTCTAGATCCAATGCATGAAAGTGCCAAGGCTTTGCTCGCCTAATAGCCACTTACTAATGGGCCTTATTGGTTTGTCTGGCATCTTTGGTGCAGATTTTAAAATGTCATTTAGGGTTTGAGTGATTCTCTCTGTACATGAGTAATGTGTGGAGAAGAACCTGGAAGAACCCAGCTGCTAAGTCCTCTTGATTTGTCTTCTTTCAGAAGTAGGGCCAGAAAGGATTACATGCTGTATGCACCATTGTGGAGCATGTAATCTAGTGCTCGGCGTTGAAAGTTGTATGTTATGGAATTCTTTTAAGATCCATTTTGATCTTAACGGGTCACTGGGGGTGGTGCAGCTGACTTAATTTTATTAGAGGATTACTGACATGAAAGACATCATTGGCATAGAAAGGGGAAAACAAAATAAATATCAGGCGATTTTAAAATCAGATATAACCTAGGTATTCTTCTTAGGGCCATTTAGGGCTAGAGAGATGATGGTTCAGTTGTTAAGAATGTATGGTACCCTCAAAGAGGACCCATGTTCAACTCTCAGCTCCTATATCAGGATCCCACAGCTGCCTGTAACCCAGCTGCAGGGGAATCCAGTTCTCTAGTGCTTCTCAATGTTCCTCAAGCTGGGATGCTTTGGTACTGTTCCTTATGGTGTGCTGTTGGCATATTCCAAGCATCAAAGGGGCTGGAGGCCCAGGCGACCTGGTGGTGCTGTCCATCACAAAGTTGGCAAGCCTGTGTTTTAGTTCTAGTCCAAAGGGAGGAAGGAATGACTCTGAATTCAGAACTGTCAGGTGGAGGGATGTTTCCATGATTTGTGAAGGGGTAAGATTTTGACACCCCCAGGTCTTCACCAGTTAGACCAGGCCTACCTACAGTGATGAAGGTGGTCTGATTTACTCAGTCTGTCCACTTTTGTTAAACTCATCATATTTGACTAAGAATCCAATTACTTAGACTAGATCAGTTGGCATGTGAAATGAACCCTTATGGATGATTTTTTAAATCACATGCTGTACCGACTTGGGGTTCACATACAGGTCTTCTGACCTTTGGCCAGGATTCTTGACTTTATTGTCTTGTTTTCTGACTCACATCTGTAAAAGTTAGGCTTCAACAGCATTGAGTGGTAGAGTGTTTGGGTAGCGCACACCAAACCCTATGTTCAATCCTTGGGTCTCAAAAGACTAAAATATAATTTTGCAGAACCCACACCACTAAGGAAATAGTAGGCAACCGTAGAGTGAGAGAATGTTTACCAAATCCCCTTTTGTCCAGGACTTGAATTGCAGTATATTTGGAACTGTTTTGTTAAGATAACCTGATAAAAACAGTCAAATGGAAAAGATACTTTCATTGGCATATAACAAGATGCTTAACATGGTCATCCTTCTGAGGGAACACAAACTAAAATAATGAATAAGCACTGTAATCCACACATAAAGAATGTGGTACTAAATGGGGAAATTGAAAATGAAGGCTGCATGCCCTGATATTTGAGACTGGATTAAACACTTGATGTTCTCTCCTGTGCTTTCCTTCCACAAAATTGAAAGTATATCCCCTCTCTTGGCTTTCATACCTTTAGCCATACTGTGGTATTGGGAGCGTGGAAGCACTCTGAGCTCAACACCAGCTATAATTAGTTAACATTCTGGACACATAAAAGCTGGCTTGTTTAACTTCTTTTGTTTTATACCTAAGTGATAGACATGAAACAAACAAATAAAAAGAAAAGATAAGATGGAGAAGTACAAAAATAAAAATAGAATTCTATAAGAGTTGACTATGGCCATGATTCATTTGGTAAAGTTCTTGCAGAAGAACCCAAGTCCAGTCTGTAGACTGAAGCCAGGCAGGGTGACATCACTTATAATCCCAACACTGGGGAGGAAAAGACAGGCACTTATTGATTGTTTTGTGTGCTGGCTTGCTGGTCAGCCCTTTAGTCAAGAACAAATGGCTATTGAGAGCGCTGCTATTCTACAGCCAGAGGGGAACCAGGCTGGCAGATGCGCCAGTGACTCCCAATATATCACCAATTCTTGTTGGGTTGGCATATGGCCAGTGAGTGCCCTAATTACTGAGTGGCTTTTATAGCCCTTTATTTGTAGTCCCTCCTGAATAGTAGCTGGAAGATGACAGTGAGTCAACATGGAAATGGTGGAGTATAAAAATGGGAATTGTAGATAGAATTTGGGAAATTAGCCACCTCTGATGATTAGCCAAAAAAAAAAAAAAAGTGTTTTTCTTATTTGTTCAATGTGAGAGCTATAGTCTGTCCAGAGAGATAAATCTTGGTGAACTAAGAATTTTTACCTGGGTATCACAGCCTTTGCCCTAACTAGCCACCTTCCTTAATACTCTGTTAAAAGAGCCAAACTAAGAATTTTTACCTGGGTATCACAGCCTTTGCCCTAACTAGCCACCTTCCTTAATACTCTGTTAAAAGAGCCAAATCAGTAATGATGAGCAAAGGAACAGATGCATTTAATGTGGCTCCCAGAGGAACAGAGCGAATGACCAAATCCCCACCCCCAGCTCACGTCCATCTTAAAGGTCCTGAGACCCAGGGCAGTTAAATAGAAGCCAGAGGCATACATAACTGAGCAGAGGTGATGTGATCCCTGTGCACCTGCTGTCTCAGTCCCCAGCCTCTGCTGTCAGCTACTCTTGGGAGAGAGCTTCCTACTTTAGCCTATTAGTTCCTCCTCCGACTGCCCCCAGGACTTTAGCCATTTCTTCTCCCTGCATGAGATTTTTGGAGAAATTTTGCTATCTGGGAACCCACTCTATTCATTCATTCATTCATTCATTCATTCATTATTTATTTATTTATTTATTTGTTTGCTTGTTTGTTTGCTATGCAAGGTTCTGACTGCATGTATGCCTTCATGCCAGAAAAGGGCACCAGATCTCATTACAGATGGCTGTGAGCCACCTGTTGTTGTTGCTGGGAATTGAACTCAGGACCTCTGGAAGAACAGTCACTGTTCTTAACCGCTGAGCCATCTCTCCAGCCTGGGAATCCATTCTTTGACTAGTCTGATAGCCAAAGACTGTAAAATGCCTCTCTAGTATATAGTCATTCCTGGCAGACCCACCATTACATGTTTGTAACATGTACAGTTACTTCAAAACCATGCACATAGCCACACACACATGCGAGGTATTCCTTCCCTCAGTTCTTCCCCCCTTGATCTTGCTGATTCTATCATTTTCTATTGGTTTTGACTTTGTTCTGTATTTAAAGCCAATATTTTATACAAAGAATAAACGTGTAAGGTGCTTTCTTGAGTGGGAATCTTTAGCCAGTCTTTCTCTTTCCTGCCAGGCAGCCCCCAAATAATGAAATGAAGACTTCTTATTAATTATGAAAACTGGGCCTTAGCTTAGGCTTGTCCCACTAGCTCTTATAACTTAAATTAACCCATTTATTTTAATTACATTCTGTCTTGTCGCTTGTTACCTCCTCATCCACACTGTTCATGCTGCTTTCTCTGAGTCTGGCTGGTGATTCCTCCTCCTTCTTCCCAGAAGTTCTACCTAGACCTACTGCCTAGCTATTAGCCATCCACCTTTTTATTGCACCAACTACAGCAATATATTTTCACATGGTTTATAAATATCCCACAACAGGGAATTATCTCACTTCTTTTTCAGACTTAGCTAGTGATTTGTGTTTCACCATTCCTGTCTGTTCTCATAGTCTGGTCTAGTACAAATGGCAGAGGTGTGCTGTAATATGATGCTGTCTGTCTGTGATTTGCCAATACAGGTCAGAGTGCCTGGAACACTGGCCCCAGCCAACTGTTGCATGAATGATAGCAAAATATGGTTTGCAACCCAGATTCTCTCTCCACTCAGAGAATAAATTGGGGTGAGGCTAGGAGGGCAAGAGAACAGCTGTCTTAATTATTCTGGATATTCAAGCCTGGGAATGCCAATGGGATTTCAATCACATTTGCATAGAGACATTTGAAAGGTCTTTCTTGTCTCCAAAGCCCTAAAGCCCAGCAAGACAATTCTTTGCCAGTGGGTAGGAGGGGCGGGCTGTTTCTCTGGAAGGAACTTTGCTTACACATCCTGGCTAAATGTCTGTAGAAGATAGTGTTAATCAGATGTCAGTTCTTTGTGCTGTTCCTCCCCTCCCCCCCACATAGTAAGAACATTGAGGATTGTTAACTTTTGTGATTTTCTAAGAGAAGTCAGTATCGTTTATATCAAGAGTTCGACAGATATATGTTTGCTAGTTTCTTGGTAATTATACAAGCTTTAGCAAAATAATATTATAGTTTATTTTTAGTTTTATACATTATTATTTTTGTTCTAAAAACTTCCAACCCATCTGGAGGGTGAATAACAGTGTAACTTGTACCCTCATTACTAAGCTCACCTCCATTCATATCTGGCTATGTTCTCTGTTTCCATATCTATACCTATTTGCATTTCACCACATTTTATGACTGTAGGATGTAGATACCCTAGCACTTTATTACTTCCAACTGATGACATTCTTCTGTAAGTTGTGGCACAGATGCTGTGTCTCAGTGTTCTTTCAGTAACATCGTTAGACTTTCCTAGCCACACTCATCATTTCCTCAGCCCAGTCTTCATCGCATTGCTTGCATTAAAATTTAGTGTCTTCTCGACTTTAGACACTTCTTTGAGATGATCCTTGGTTAGGAGAAAGAATAATGCATTACTGAATCTTTACGGTGTGCTAGGTAGGTAGTGTGTTAGGGCATGGCGATGCTATGCCTGACAATAAATCTTTAGGACGTGTGCCATCTTTATAATCAGCTGATACTTTGGAAAAGCCAGCATCACCAGGGATTTAGTAACTTGTCTAAAGCCAACTGCAGAATTTGAAGCCTAGATTAGAACTAGTAGTCTGCTGGGAAATCAATAATCTTGGTATTGCAAAGAGGAACACGTGAACAAAGAAAGCAAAAGTAACTCAGCAGGACACTTCCTTTTTGTAAAAAATGAAGCAAAGGAACACAGCAGCCAAAGTGGATGCTTGTCTTTTATCCCTAAAGCAGGTAGTGACTGCATCTCATTCCATTGATTGGAGCTTGACTTCACAATCTGATGTGATTGGCTAATCAAAGCAAAGGGGTGTGTGGGGAGGTTCAGAAAATAGACTCTTGTTGGTAGAAAAAAAATACATTTGTTACCATCAGGTGCAGGCAGATTGCATGCTGCTGACAGAGTCCTATTGTGCATGGACATGTCTCATATCACTTGGTTTCCACAACACCAGCTTCCAAAAGCAAAAGCTGCTCAGAAAACAAAACTTCTGTAAATTTGAGAACTTAACTGGATGTACATTGGCTTCTTGGCCTTAGTTTCCTAATGTTCATCTTCCAAGATGCTCCGTTTGTGAACATCTCCTGACTCCCTCCCTAACTAATGACACTTGAACATTCCCTCTGTCTGGATAGGAGTCCCATCTTTCTCTAAGTGGGCAGTGGAGAAATTTCTGAGCTTTAGTTCATGCTTCTTCAGCATGGTACCAGCAGTAGAAACAGCAACCTCGTTGGGTTGGAAGCAGATTGTGATGTCACATTTATCAGTGTACACAAGCATGGTCTGTATATGTTCATAATCCTCACTCAAATCTAGCAGGGTTAGTTAGTGTCTTTTCAGGATGTCACTGTCAGGTCAGTGAAAAGGCTCCATGAGTAGAGTAGGCTTGCTGCCAAGCCTAGCCATCAAAGTTCAAGTACCAGTATCCACCAATAGAAAGAGAGATCTGATTTCCCAGAGTTGTCCTCTGACCTCCACAGATCCACTGTGGCAACCCTCCCCATTAATAAATATAACAAAGAAACAAAAGAGGAGGGGAAGGACAGGATACAGACGCAGCAGCAGTAGTCATCACTGCTGTCTCCAGGGCCTCGGCCTGAGGCATAAATGGGTACATATACATCTTCAGGATGCTGAGGAGTCTGTGCTTAGATGTCCATCTTCAGTTTTTGGTGAAACCCTAAAGCTGCTTGTTGGGTTGACCTTAAACTTGCATCAGCTATAATGCTTAGACAAGAGGAATCATTGTCTTTCTGCTTCCTCTCTACAAGTCTCTGTCCGCCACCCCCCAATGAACAGATGTTATTTTGCTTCTTAGCTTAAGTGGAATAAATGTAGGGAACATAAAGCCTGTAAGTAATGAAAAAATGAAGATGATAAAGTTTAAGCCTGAGCTTGCTTTTCTTTCTGTGCTTAATTCAAGTTTCTTCTCGCTGTGGGATGAAATTTGCTATGAAAAGATTCACTGGGAGAAAAAGAATAGGAAAGGTGGCCAGGAAATAATAGTAAAGCCGATTTCCTAAAGTGATGACAAAGTGTTTTGTGCTCATCCACGTGGAGTATGTAATGTAAGTAATGTTTTCTTGTGTTTCATCAGCTTACACAGTTCTACCTACTCTGCCGCCTCTCTCAAGTCACAGACTCACTGTGCATTTCTTTTTCTTTTTTAAGTTTCAGAGAAACATGCCTGAGCAACAGGACTCTTTTTACCACCAAGGCATGGATTCAGCCTCTATGTGTCTAAAGAGTTCCCAGTCAATTGCCGGCCCACCTAGGGCTGTCACCTAAACAGGAGCTTGCTCTCCAGAGAAACACCCCTTATCAAAGGAATGAAAGATAGGAAGATAGGGTTCATTCTGGAACATAGATTTAGGTATCCCAGTACAGAGTGTCAACATTGAAATAGCATCATGGAGTTTTTATGTTGACAGTACAAATAAAGTTCTAAAGCAAGGTTTTTTGTTTGTTTGTTTGTTTGTTTTTTCCATTTTCTTTCCAGAGTCAGGACTTCTCGGTGTTGTCCTAGTTATCATTGAACTCTGTGTAGGCCAGGCTGGCCCTGAACTAGGAGATCTGCATGCCTCTGCCTCCCAAGTGCTGGAACTAAAGGAATGTACTATCAAGCCCAGATAAATCAAGCATTTTCAAAATACTGTGGTGGAAACATCAGGGTAGATGTCAGAATCTCAACTGTGGGCTTCAGATGGTATCTACTGGCATTCTTAGCCTCTCCATTGGTGGAGAATAAGGTTTTGTTAACTGAATACATTCTGGAGGGCTTTATCTACTTATCAGGATGTTACATCTGGCAAATAGATGGGAAAGGAGTGGTTTTTTTTGTTTTTTGGTTTTTTTTAGAGGACTAATGGTGCAGCAATTAAATAAAGTATAAAATTTCATTTAGATGTTAATCATCCATTGCTTTAGAAGCAGTTTCTTTTCAGAGCGCTCATTCATAAGCTGTAGATCTGAGACCATGTGTTAGCCTTCTTCCTTCCTCCTCCTTCCTCCCCACCTTCCCCTTCTTTTTTGTTAGGATATCACTATATAACCCACACTGGCCTCCTCCCTCAGCCTCCTGCTGTGTAGGGTTACAGGTGTGTCCCTCTGTGTCTGGCTTTCTCTGCCATCTTTGTAAATACAGTTTTTATAGGAAGCATTCTTATTTGCATATGGTCCCCGCTAACTTTCATAGCATCAAGAATGGATAGTTGCAGGGCCTGTGTGTGCTCTCAAGGCTGAGAAAATGTAGCCTATCCCGATTTGGTCCATTGCTTTAATGTTCTTTTTGGTGAGGAAGTTAGAAGTAACTATATAAAGACTTGGCATGTTCAATGTTCCTAGTTTATGTGTTTTTTATATATTAGGGTTTTCTTTTGGTTTTCTTGGTTAAATACACATGATAATGACAGTCACTCATTATTTCTCAATAGGCCATTCTCTAAATTAACTTTCTATGGAGAGCAGTTTGTCAAGATTGGGAGAAACTAATTAAAAGGGAAAACCTATTCTCATTTCAGCATTCCTTGTCACATGAGTGATGCTGGACTTTTTCTCTACCTCAGTAGAACTTGGTATGACCTTTGGGAACCAACTGATTGAATTTTGACAATAATTCATATTTATGGTTTGCATTATAGCATTAGGTAGGGCATCCAAATGTCTGATACATGATTAATTTCTATACCAGTTTTGAGCCATTTGAAGTTAAGAGTTATAGTGTGATACCCATCTGTAATCTCAGCACATATGAAGTGGTGGCAGGAGTAAACAAGGGCAGAGAAACCACTGAACTAAACCGCTCCATGGGTAGGAAAAAACAAAACAACAACAACAACAACAAAAAATTTACTTGGGATCATCCTGCCAAGGTTATAGAGCGTGGGGACAGAGAGAAAAACAAAATGGTAGAACACACAGATTTTACATGACAACAGGGTGGGGTCTTGGAACTGATACAGGCCAACCAGACTGAACGAGCCATCTTTAGTGGTCTTTTGCACTAGGTAGTTGACTTTTGTGGGAAGATTAAGGATGGTTCTGGTAAACAGACACAGCCTTGAGACTTGTTTATCCAGTGAGATTCTTCTGTTTACTGGGCCAAAGTCCTTCCTGTGTCTGTCAGCACTGCCATGGGGTTGGGGGTAAGAGTTGGGGCTTTTGCACCTAATAGCAGGAGAATCGGTTTGAGGTCAGCCTGGTTATATAACTTCAAAAAACTAATAAATAAAAGATCAGATGGGATGTGGGGAAGCTAATACAGTCCTTTGGAGAGAATTTGTTTCAAGAGCCTTAAACATTGCCATGCTTATTGTTCCAATAAATCAAGGATCATGAAAAAGTAATAAATACAGAAAGATTACTCTGTCTCTTTGTTTTGATACAGAGTCTCATGTGGGCTGGAGTCAACCTAGTTATATAGCCAAGGATGAACTTGAACACTTGATCCCGCCTTCACCTCCCAAATGCCAAGATTATAGGCCAGTTCATAGCACTCAGCTACAAATATATAGATTGTGGTGAACTGATAAAATATATAACATTGTAAAACACAATTATATTTTGTAGATGCCTATAAAATGTTATAAATTATGGGAATAAATCCTCATGCATGGTATGATCTGACAAGTTAGGTCATAGTTCATAGAGATCAACTGAACTCTGGGGACTTGGAGACTCATTAATTAATTGCCCATTAAAAAAGAAAAACGTTGCTTTTCTGTTGCTGTCATAAAATACCAGGACCGATTAGCAATTTAGAGGATTTAGAGCAAATGTTCTCAGCATTTGTTTTGACTTAAACAGAGTCCATCATGGCATGGAATCAGGAGCCTGAGATTTGCCTGGCAAACATGGAGATCACGTTTTATCTGCTCACAGGAAGCAGAGAGAGAAGAGGAAGTGGGGCCAGGCTATAAACCCTCACAGCCCCACCCCCAGTGCCATGCTTAAGTTCAGCAAGCTTCCTCAAGCTTCCTAACCTTCCAGAATTGCCACTGACTAGGGATCAAGTGTTCAATTCATTTTTCATCGAACCTGCTGCAGCATTAAATCACACCTTTCTGTCCTCTCCTGCTCTTCTCTGCCCTTTCCTGGGTCAACACCCCTTTTTAGCTAGTGTGGATATACTGACTTCTCCCTGTCACCTACAACTACACAGCCCACTGTGCCTGGAAACTTATACCATGTCTTTCTCTGCTATGGCTGGAGTTGTTCGTTGGCACATTATTCCTGCACTTCAAGTAAAATACAAGTGCCTTGTCAGGGCCTATGAAGCCTCTTTCACTCTCTACCCATGCTCATTGATGATGCGCCATGTTCTTCTTCCTGCAGGCCTACCCTTTGCTGCTTCTGAATTTTCTACATATGCTGCTACTTGTACTACTACTACTTTCCACCACACTTTGCAGGAGCGACTACCTTCATTCACCTCATTAGTTGCCATCTTAACAGTTGCCTCTATCCACAGGCTATCCCTGCCTTGTACATCAGAAGTTTTTGAACATCTGCAACAGATGTTATTTAATAATAACTCCCAAATAACTATATTTCTTTGACAGGTGAAAGAGATGTTGGGGAAAAAATGTTGGAAAGTTACATGAATAACACCATGTTGACATTCTCTGACACAAATAGTTGAAGGTCATAGTGGCTTGGTCAGTATTAATAATAATCCTGCCCTCTTTCTTGAAAACTATATTTTATTACAGGATTTATAGTTGGCTAAAACTTACAAGGAAAATACAGAGAGTTCTGATTTGCCAAAAGTAAACTTACATTTCTTTCCCTGAACTAAAATATTTTTATTGAAATTATCATCCAAAGTAATGGTTTCATTATGGTATTGATGTAAATAACACATGCTTCTCTTACCCAGAAAGAGACAGAAAATCCTATTTCACAGTTCAAGTCCAGCCCGAAGTCCCAAAGGAAACATGATATGCCTGAAGCTATGTGAAGAAAATGCCATGAGTATCTATTCCATCCACAAGATATGCCCTTAAACACAGCCTAGCATCCCCTCCTCTCATGCACTTGCTTGCATACTAGACTTCTGCCCCATGGAATCAGCTTCTTGACCTTTGTTGCATATTTTTCTTCATGTCATCCCACTAACATTTATAGCAACATGGCTTATATTGAAAAATGCCTTGGTTTTTATGTGAAGGAAAATGAATTTTGGTGTGTTGAAAATGGAACCTTATATAATATTAAGATGATATATTGATAATCATTAAATTTCAGAAATATCAATGGAAAATACAAAGATATATTTGGAAAGTTAAAGGATACAGAATCCCTGTACACATTGATAAAATATACAGATATAAAGTAATAGCAATCCAAGAAGGGTCTAAGCTCCACTGTCTTCTTTTAAAATTTAAAACTCCTTGCAATGATCTCTGACCGTGTGTGTGTGTGTGTGTGTGTGTGTGTGTGTGTGTGTGTGTGTGTATGTTCAGGTGGACATGTACACCTGTTCACATGGGTGTCTGTGCAGGTGCATGCGTATGTGTGGAGATGAAAAGTTGAAAAGTTGACTTTGAGTGTCTTCTTTAGTTAGTTTCCACCTAATTTTCCCTCCCTTCTTCCCTCCCTCCCTCCTTTGTATATAGGTTTTTCGAGCCAGGGTTTCTCTGTGTTTCCCTGGCTGCCCTGGAACTCACTCTGTAGACCAGGCTGGCCTCAAACTTGCAGAGCTATCCCTGCCTCTGCCTCCTGAGTGCTGGGGTTGCAGTCCTGCACCACCACACCAGGCTTCCCTTCTTATTTCTTCGAGACAAGGTCTCTCACCAAACCAGTTTGACAGTTCTGGCTGCCCAGTAAGCTTCAGGGATCTACTGATCTCTGTCTTCCCTGCACTTTGATTAGAGGTTTATCCTGCCTCAGGCAGCTTTTTATATGGATACTGGGGATTTGAACCTAGGTCATGTTTGCAGAGAAAGCACTTTACTCACTCAGCCATCTCCCCAGCCTTAGTCTGAACTTTTTTCCTGGGTAAAGCTCTACATACTTCTGTCCTCTGTTCTTTCATTTACAAAACAAATCTTGAATATGAACAAAAGTAAAGATGTCTGGACATACTTACACTTTATTATTTATCTACTATACAGTTTATTATTTCATTGGCTCAATGCCCTTGACAATTAGGAAGATTTACTGACATGTCCTCTGAATAATTGACAATTAATTTGAGATTAGATGCCCAAAGTACAGTACTCTTAATGGGATGTGAAGGTGGAATCTTTTCTCATCCAAATGTCAGGGAATGCAGAGTAAATGTTAACTGGCTGCATAGTTAACCCTGCCCTTTGCACATTCACAAAAGAGAGGAGCTTTGGTCTGAATACCATAAACCATAACTGGCTTGCTTAGTTGGAGCTTAAGATCAAAGATTATCCAGCAGAGTCTTGATAATGCCATCCATTCTGAAAACCTGATTTGTCTTGATGGTGTATAGATGTATCTGCCTGGGTCACATATAGGGAAAGAACTAATGTCTCCCAAATATTCTCTGGAATTTGTTTTCCACCCAAATGTATATTTAGCACAGACCTCTTTGCTACTCATATTTCTAATTCAAATAGTGTTCAGTGCCTCTTAAATTTTTATTTTTATTTGTGTGTGCATGCGTGCGTGCGTGTGTGTGTACAGGGATCACAGTGCTATGGCAAACACGTTAGGGGACAACATGCAGAAATTGGTTCTCTCCTACCACGTGGGGTCTAGGGACTGAGCTCAGACTTGGCATTAAACACCTTTGCCCACTGAACACCCCTCACTGCCCTGTCAGTGTCTTTGTCATGTTAGTAATTTGCTATGACTTTTTCAAGTCAAGAACCACCTAGACTGTAGGTAATGGCAAAAGTTATTCTTTCAGTATCATTCAGAGTGTCTTATCCCTGGGGCTAGAGTCTAGCAAGTGTGACTAGCACACCTACAAGTGATTTACCAGTAACCATTCTGTCCTGACTTTGGTCCCAGTTTACCTAAGAACACGCTAGAGATTTTTCATCATTTTTAGCAGCTCATAAGCAAAGCCTTACGCTTTGTCTTCTGTTATTTCTAACCCATTTGAGTAACGTTCATATGTATGGATTTTTTTTCAGAAGGAATAATGATTCGTGTTTGGGCTAGCTTTTATTCTTTTCCCCCTCACCTCCAACACTTGACACTGTAGTGATTACAATTTTTCTCTTTCGTTAAGTGCTCCACTCTGCCCTGCACTATGCTGGCATGTCATCCCCTCTGCTGTTTACAGCAGCCATGTGATGCTGCTGCTATTATATCATTGTTCTATTTTTACGAGTGAGAAAAGAGAGGCTCATGAGCCATGGATAGTAGTTGAGCTGGATCTATACCTGGACCCGTGTTTGTTCACTGCAAACATTTGCCCTATTCTTTTTGTTTGACTCCCTCATGAAATTGGGAGCTAAGCATCTAACACAGTGCCTAGCATATGGTATCCACTCAGCCAGCCACCCTGTCTAATTTTGTTTCCTGTACGATTCTATGTATTCTGATGCATGTAGGATCTGTGTTATGCCACATAGTCAGTCAATTCCAGATTAGCATCTCCCTCAAAGAGTTCATTGTCTTCTCTGTTTCTTAAAAAGTTGTTTGGAGGCCTGGCAAGATGGCTTGGCAATTAAGAGCACTGGCTGTCCTTCCAGAGGACCCAGGTTCAGTTCTCAGCACCCATGTGACAACTCACAAATGTCTGCAAGTCTAGTTCCAGGGAATCTGGCTCTTTCACGCCAATGCACATAAAATTAAGTAAGTATTTTCAAAAGTTATTTGGAAATAATTATTATGGTGTTGTTGACTCATAGAATGTAGTACAGTGTTTATCAATACCCTTATAAAGTTTACTTATGTAAACTGGTGCATAAGGAAACATCCATGAATGTGCTCCATAGGTACAGATCCTGTTGTACTGTTCTGTTCTTGTTCTTTGTTTCGCTCTATTGTGGAGGAAACATGTTAAAACTTTATGGGTGAAGTTTTGTTCAGTTTTGTGTCTAGCCTCTGTGTTCAATGCTAAATGCTTGAGAATTATCAGTGTCACTTAGTTATTTGTAGTTACTCCTTTTTAAGAGCCGTGTAGCACTTCATATCACTTTTTGTTCATTGTCTCTGCATAAACATTTGGACTATTCATAAGTTGGAGCTGTTGTCATTAAGGCTGCTATAAGGACTCATCTATATTTTCTTTTGTGGACTTACTTTCATGGTCTTCATTTCCAGTAAAATTGTTGGGTTATGTGTTCTGTCCAAATCTGACTTAATAAGGTATTGTTAAATTGTGTTCTCATGAGGCTGAGCCTCCTTGTACACCCATTAGATGTGTATAAATCCTTGTTTTATAACCTTGCCAAAGGGTGATGTATTTATTCACTCTTTGAATTCTGCTCTTCTGGTAACTATGTAGTATGATTTGAATTTGTGTGTTCATATCACCTAGGCACGTGTCAGCATTCTGTGCGTGTGTGTGTGCGTGTGTGTGTGCTTGCGTGTGTGTGTGTGTGTGTGTGTGTGTATGTTTGTGTGTATGTTTGTGTGTATGCTTTTCTGAACTTTTGAAACATCCCTTCTGTCTGTCTAGGGAACAGGTAAGACAGTGCTTACTTTATTCATAAATAGCTGATAGTGACGAATAGTGGTAAGTTTATTTATTAATGTATGTCTTTTCCTTTTGACAACTTGAACCTTGGTTATAATACAACTGAAATAAAATAGTTCAAATGCAGTTTCATAAGTTTGTGCCTGAGACCAATCATTTACTGCTACAGAAGGAAATAGTGCCATGTTAGAATCTCTGTCATAGCCCTGAATTACTCTTCGGAGCATAAAGAAGTTGCTTCAAGGAGTTCTGTGGCTCACATGGTGTCTGGTGGATGACTTGTTTCACTAAGGCTGGAAATGCCTTTGCCTGGTTTTCATTGTGTCTAAAAACTGAAAGACACATGTTTGTTGTTGTTTGGTTTTCCAAGGCAAGGTTGCTGTCCTGCAACTCATTCTGTATATTAAGCAGCTGGCCTTTCACTCAGATGCTCCTGCCTTTGCCTTTGCCTTTGCCTTTGCCTCCCCAGTGCTGGGATTAAAGTCTGTACCACCAAGACCCAGCTGGAAAGACAACCTTTTATTCTTGTTAATATTTTAAAGCCCTCTCTGTAGCATCTTTATCCATTTCTTTTAAAATTCTTTAAAATTCTCTTTCCTATGACATTTTTGCAACATTCAAAACTTTTCTTTTGTTGTATTAAGTATATAATATTTCAAGGAAATAAAGACACAACTGTGGCTCAAACAACAATAAGGAAGCAATGTGTATCTTGCATTTGAAAGGGAGTGAGGATATGGAGATATGGATATCAATATTTCTGTATCCATAAAATGAAGAATGGGGTCTCTCTTTTCTCTGCTTGAGTCTTTTACTCTAAAAGAAATGGAAGTCTATTTTTTTTTTCCTTTGAAGATCCCTTCTATTAATATGTGTTCTTTCTTTTCTATTTGTAGTTTATATATTTTATTGTTTTTATTTGATTCTGGGGATTGAACTTAGTCTCAAACTGGCTAAGCTGTGCCTCTGTCCATTACCTATTTAGAATCCTTTTTCACACAAAAAGAGTTATAGAGATAGACACCCAAGATCTTGCTCCTGCATGGAATACAAAAGCTGATTTTGTACTAATTGCGATAGGGTGGTAGTATGAATGGTGTTTACCACTGGCCTGGGAAGTGCAAGGGGAGAGCTACAATGTCCTGCCAGGAAAAAACAAGAAACATTGTTTGTTTGCTCCCATTGAGCAAACAACTAAACAGTACAGTAGTCTAACTTTAAAAGCTAGAAGGAAGGATTTTTTTAAAAGTTTTCACTGTATACAAATGATAGCTGCCTTAACCACTGTGCAGTGTATATCTATGTTCAAACATTACATGATACACCCCTCTATACTTACGATGTAAATTATTTCTGCCTTTACATACCAGTTAAAGGTATGTAAATAGGGTTCAGACCTCGAAGGCTAGTTTCCAAGCTCTATCCCTGCAATGTGGACGTGGAGGTGTATCTCATATATACTTAGCAGTTACTATGCAGGTGGGCTGAGCTTTACTGAATCAGTTCCTTTTTGTCTTTTCTTTGCTTGTTTTTCTTTTTATTTATTTGCTACCATGGATTATACTGGAGTTCTGACCAGGCCAGAAAGCTGCAGACTGCTTTATAATTTGATAGTTATTGTTGGACTGCCCTCTTGGCAGTTTCACCTGTTCCCTGTCCCTCTGGGAGTGTCTGGCACTGGCACTGGCACTGGCACCCATTTAAGTGTAAAGCCTAGAGGAAAATCCCCGTTATTTAGCTTCCTAGTGTTGCTTTGATTAGGCTCATACCTTGGTTGCTTCCCTGCCATTTTCTCTTTGTTGCTTTCTCCTGGCTTTTCCCCTGCAAAGGGAAATACTTCCTCACAGTGGCTGAGGGTCTGTGGGCTGGATTGGCTGGATGTTGCTTTCTCACACACAACTCTGACAGAAGGCCCTCTCTTGTTGATGTGTGCTGTCTGTTTTATGTGTTTCCTGCAGGAGGAAGGCTCAACAAGGACCTGCGCCACTTCCTCAACCAGCGGTTCCAGAAGGGGTCTCCAGATCATGAGCTCCAGCAGACCATAAGGGACAACCTCTACCGCCATGCCGTGCCTTGTAAGTAGCTAGCTTTAGTGTCTCACTGCTGGTGAGTGAGTGCATGTGCTCACGTGTGTGTAAAGAGGAGAAAGGACAAAGAAGCTCAGCTGATGATTCTGGCACACATAGCAGCGAGTCCACCTAATGATGCCCTAAGTAAAGCATATGTTGGTTGACAGTGGGACAGGCAGCATAATGTCATGGTGTAACTGTGTGACTGGATTTCCATTTGGCTCTGCTACTTAGTAGTTTTAAATGCTGGGCAAATTATCTATGTTTTGTGGTCTCGCCATCTGATCTGTGTAAAGAGCATGTCAGTCATGCTAGTTTCATGGAACTTCTGTGAAGCATAAATGGGCTGAAGCCAGGAAGCAGTTTGTAAAGCTTTGGCATGGTGAAGCCCAGAGATCTGGAATGAGCCAGGCAGAGCCCCTGAGACTGACATGGACAGAGGCCACTGTGTTTTTCATGGCCCTCAGTGGGAAGAAGACCACAGTACATACTCCTTCCCTGTGCCCTCCTGCCACACAGTCAGATTTAAAAGATCCTAACTCTGGATTGTAGGAAGAAAGGGTGTTCACAGATTAAAAACTACAATTCTAAAAATCATTCAAGGCAATCAAATTTGAGCAAGCAAGACACAGGTCAGGCCTCTGAAAGGAAAAAGACCTTCAGCATCAAGGACAAGCAGGCAGTGTGTTGATCTGTGACAGTTGCTTCCTAGTGGGACATGAATACGCTTGTGTCCATGAACTTGATTTCATTCACACCCCAAGGAAAGAGTCATCTTGGTCTTATTACTCAAAGTTTTACTTTCTGGCTCTCTTTGAAAATTTTAAGATACTGCCTCCTAGAGGAAGAATACTTTACTATCCACAAAGTCCTCCTTTTGCTGTGCTCTAATGTCTAAAAATATAATATTTTGTAAGTAATAGGCTAGACTGCCGATGTTTGCAGGTACTCCTATGAAGCCACAAGTGTAACTAACCAAAAGGTTTACGTGAATCTGAGAACCTTAGGAAATAAGTTTCTAAAATAAGCTGTGCCCTCCAATTTACTCTGTGGAGAAGAGGAACACTGTGATTAACTTGGGACTGCACTGTATGTCCCCTCTTTACTCACTGGAAGCTGCATCTGACATAGAAGAGGTGATCTGTGAATGTGACTTAGTTGTCCTCATTCATTTCAGCTTTTCCATATTGAAAACTGTAATCCGGGTAATATCCTTGAATGGCCCCATATATATTTAGATTAATTGCAATTCCTAATTCTAGTCTTGCGGCTGGGGTAGGGACTTTAATCTAATCCTTACTGATCTTGTAACACAGTTTTGAGTGAGAATGTGACCCAGGGTGATAGGACTGAGGCTGTATGATCCAGCTTGGTCCATCTCTGTCACACTGGCCCATGTTATATACACCAAGCCTCTGAAAGAGGATGAGGAAACATTCATGGGGAGTTCAGAGCAGATGCTTCTCTTGTTGACTCTTGAACTTTCTAGGGCCATTTCTTAGCTGTCCCATGAGTGCCTGTAAGTTATAGGTGCAGGTTGAATGCAACTTTGCAGAATTCACTAATTGCAGACTAATGATTGTTCTCCACAATTTTTCCCCCACTTAGATACCAGTTTATGAAATGGGGATGAAGCAAATGATCACACCATTGCTTGATGCATCTGTGTTGTTACCATGGTTACATTTTTGGCAAACCTTCCCATTTCCCTCACACTGATCTGTTGGACCTGACTGTGAGCTAAATGGCTTGATTTTAAGTGTGCCACTATTTAGGAAGTAGGTCCCAAATAGCCTCAGTTTTTAAAAACAGTGGAAAAACAGTGTTTGTCTTCACTTGAAAAAAACCACTTGGTATTGATGTCTTATTTGTATAAAACTAGTAGATCAGGAATTTGGAAAGTGAAATTAGTGTTTGGCCTAAAAAAGAAGATGCATCACAATTCACTGTACCTATCCAATTATAAAATGTCAGAAAATGAGGTCTATTTTTGTGTCTGTTGTGCTCTGTATGTGTGTATTTATGTGTGCATGTATGTTTGTGTGTATGTTATTCATGTATGTGTGTACCCACATGCACATGTTGTGTAGGTAGAGTCCAGATGTTATTTCTCAGGTGCTGAAACCTGGGTTCTCTCACTGGGATTTGGGGTTTATGATTGAAGCTTGACTGGCTTTCTGGAAAGTCGCAAGGATTACATGTCTCTACCCAGTATGCGCTAGGGTTACAAGCCTGTGTCATCACATGTGCCTTTCTAAACTGTGGGTACAGGTGCTCATGCTTGTCTAGCAAGCACTCCACCTACATACTGAGCCTCCTCCCCTGCCCATGATGTGGTTGTTAACATGAGTTGGCTAGGGTGATATAGGATTCTGTGACAGGCCAAATCAAGTCTGTCCCCATGTGAGTTTATTTTGACCCTTAGACCCTAATCCCTTGTAAAGCAGGATCTTTCTTTACCAATGCCTTTTGTGAATGGGCTGTACAAGCCCCGAGTTGGGAGAATCAATCCTCCTTGTGTTATAACAGGAACAAAAGTTCCTAGGATCTGTTGCTTTCCAGTATCACCATTGGCTGATACTCCTGGACCTCAGTGTGTGACCTCATGAGCAGGTCTATGCCAGTCTAGGTTCTCCACATTACAGAAGATATATTGGCCACTGGAAATGAACAGATAAAGCTCCTCTAGTCCCTAGTCATCTGGACATCCTCAGCATGTATGTTGTGATGAACAGCTTAGAACTCAGCCCTATGCATGCCAATAGTCTGTTTTTACCAATAAGCAGAGAATAACTGAATTTCTGCTCAGTCACACTTACAAATTCCATGCTTCTCACCCACTGCTGCGATTATTATATTTAATTTTCAGCAGCTTCATTGAGGTATAATTCACATACCATCCACGTCACCCATACCACCCTATTTTGTTGTAGCTATTCTCCCTTTTAGTTTTCTCTTTATTCAAGAACTTGGTTTCTACAGCAGAAGGAAAAGGTCATCGTGTTAGAACGTAATTATATTTGCCACTGAAAATCACTCCCCCTTCCTAGGAAGAAAAGAGTACAGAAAAGAGCTAAGTGCTGGAGGAGTCAGAAGTCAGAGCTCTGCCAGCTCTGTGGCCTCGCACAGCTCATAGAACCCATTTGTCACTCTTTAAATATAAGGTCTCTCAGGGAAGGGAGGCGTATGAGGTAGGTGCTTGTAGGCATGACCATCCTTTCCACTGTGCAGCACTCAGCCTCACACTGAGAACCATGAAGTGCAGTCACACATGCATGTGTGCATGAACACACAGACACACACACACACACACACACACACACGACACCATATTCTAAGTGTACAATTTTGTCTTGTGCCCTGTTTGTAGCTCTCCTGAAGCACATGCAGCCATTTCCTGGTGCCTGCCTAATTCTTCACACAGACTTCTTCCTGTCCCAGCATGTAAGCGCCTTCTTCTATGTGTACACATTGCTTTCTCTGACCACTCTCTTACTTTCATGACCTAGACGCCTCTTCTCCCTTGAAGTTCTGCCTCATCTCCTTTACTGAGGCAGGTACCCTCCTCAGGTCTCTCTAAGCCTTTCATCCTCTACCATGTCCTGAGCTATGGTTTTTACTGTGTGTCTGTCTTAGTAGAATCAACTTTGCCAGGTCTCCCAAGGTGACCTCTGCATCTCTAACCTGGTGCCTGGTTAGGAAGATAACTATTTCTTGAGTAAATGAACAAAGTTCTCTATTTTCCTTGATTGTTTTTACTTCCTTGGATATGCATGTGCAGCCTTTAAGAGCTGCTTTTGCATAGGCTTCCAGATTGAGAGTCTGCTTGGAAGGTCGCTCCCCTCAGAGACTGGCTGGTGAGGCCTTCTTCGGTGACTTGGCAGGTAATCCAAGCAGTCCTAAACATGGAGCTAGGGACCCTGTGCAGCAGCTCTTAATTACAGTCTCTGTTGCTGTACCTGCCTCAACGATAGCCTCCCTGTTTTCTGACTTCTTGTCTTTGCTGATGTGACAGCATCTGAGATTTTTGCTTTGGAGTAGCTGCATTCCATGTGAGGATAAATACCTTACCTGACAGGGCTTGTCATTTGCCGTGCCACTGCTGTCAAAGTGAGATGCAAGATGCAGCTCATGGCCTGTTCAGCAGTGCTGCTTCTCTGGAATGCTGAGCACACGTCTGGGGGCTCTGCTCTGAGGGGCTCATTTCTCCACACAGGCAAACAAATGTCTCCTGAAATAGGGAAGAAGAGAAACCTGTTTTATAGCTTAATGTGTTGTTGATCAACATCACGTTCTGTGATACTGAGACCATTGTAACCTGTCTGAGAGGTATTGGTTGTTAACTTAAAGGAGTTTACAAAGAGATTGTGTTTGATCTCCAAGACATTTGAGATTTGATGTGAAAAACAGGTATCGCTGGTCTTTATTTATAGAGGTGCCATATTCAGATAGACAGTTGAGCATCTGCCAACATTGACTTTTATTTGCACCTGTAGTTTTCTCTTACACACTGCTGCTTCCACTATGACTTGTCTGAAATCAGCCCATTCTATCATGATTTCTAATAATTAGAGCTAATGATAAAATAGACCGCGAGCAAAGAAGCTGATGCTGGACGTCTTCAGGAATGTGTGTCTGTGTTTGGGTTATGTTTGATGTTGATGAAGTGCTTCTGATTGGAGCGTGTAGAGAGGTCTGTGAGCATCTGAGCTCTGACATGACTGTTACCCTCTAATCAAAGTGCTGCCTAAAATTAAAAGGGTTTCTTTTTGCTCTTTGCAAAGCCTAGCCTGATTCAAAGCATTGATAGTCACTTAATTTTGTGACTCTGTGTCGTAGGTGCTAGTTGTGATTTGTATAGTTTGTATAGATTGCCTCTGTCCTGTCATCTCTAACTCTAGGATACATGGGCTGTCATGGGCCTGAAGTACAGACAGACACATTCTCTGTTTTGCTCCCTCTTTTCCTCTCCTCTCTGTCCTCTCCCCGCTCCCCCTCTTCCCTTCCTTCCCTTCTCCTCTCTCCCTCCCCCTCCCTCCCTCCCTCCCTCCTTCCCTCCCTTCCTCCCTCCCTCCTCCCTCTCTCTCTCTCTCTCTCTCTCTCTCTCTCTCTCTCTCTCTCTCTCTCTCTCTCTCTCTCTCTCTCTCTCTCTGTGTGTGGTGTGTGGGTGTGTGTTTGAACCTTTAACCTGCCTTATCAGCTAGTTTATTTAGCAAGTGGTAAGGTAATGTACAGAAAAGCATCATCACAAACCATCTTTCAGTTTTCACTCTGCTTTCCTGGACGCCCTCACTGACGCTGTTTAATTGGTGCTTGACAGGGATGCTGACTCTCTGGACCATCCTGCTGGAAGGACCTAAGAGGCCAGCACTTCTTCCAGTTAGTTTTCCTGTGCCGTGTGGGTCTCCCCTATTCACTCTTTTCATGGATGCTTGGGAGTAGTACATAAGCATCCGAAAGTGAGTCTCCCTTTTCCCAGGTCATCTATCAAGTGTAATCAACCTGTGTCCCACAGACCACATGTGTCCTAGGATAGCTATGAATGTCCCAGCCATATCCTGAAATGTTTTTGCCTTTTGTTTTCTTTTTTGTAATTTAGTTTTACTCAAACAGGAACTTTGTAGATGATAACAATGTTGTGTTGCATTGTGAGAATGTTACATAGTCCTGGGAGCTTCTATCTGACCATCCTATGAGGTCAGTCCTTCTACTGACATGATTTTCCAAATTTTGCATTACTCCTCATTTTCAAGTTCCCTTTAGGCTTTAGCTATCTCAAAAACACTCTAGGCTAGGGGATATTAAAAAAAAAAAAAAAAAAAAAGCAAGCAAAAACAAAACAACCAGGACTGGAGGTACCAAGGTGTCTGAAATCAAGCAAGAACCTTCTTGCTGTTTGGTCCTGTGACAGAGGCTTGAATGAGAGGAGGTCACTGTCCTCTTTTTGAAGCCTCTTCTGAGAAAGAGATGTGGTTTGTTCCTATTGTATTCTAGTGTATGTAGCAAGAGAAGTGGACAGCACAGGTCAGTGGTGTGTGCTGGTTTATTAAGGCTGGAACTGAAGTAGAAGCCCATCTAACCACCACCAGACTCCAAGCTCTGGTTTTGCTTCTTTGCCTGCTGTCACCTTGAAAATTAATTTTTTAAATATATGTACTGAATCCCAAGCCATCTCCTCTTAGCAACACATGGATTAGGCCTTGGCTCAGTCCGGGATCCTAATGTATCTATTTGGCAGCCGTGTTAATTTATTTAATTGCTTTATAATTTTAGCTGACATTTTCCATCAAGATTTGTTACAATTATAAAGCCATTTTCACAGTAATTTTTGAAGGTATATGAGTTTCCATAGTGTCCTTACCACCTATTATGTCAGAGAAGATTTTACTACATTAGTTTTTCAAAAAAAAATGTTTAAGTCCAGAGAATAAAATATAGGGCATTTTACACAAATTCTCCTTGTTTCAAGTGTGCTCAGTAGAAACAAGGGCTCATAGGGCTGAACAAACAGCTCATAGGGCTGAATGTGTGTTGGTTGAGTGTTCACCAGCATTCATGAGTCCCCACTCCTACCCTTTGGATTTGATCTGGAGCACTACTTCAAACTGGGTGTGTTGATTATGTTAGTCAGGGTTCCTGTGCAGGATCAGAATCAATAGAATTGATATACATTACAAAGGGAAGTAGTGGGATTGCTTACACGCTGTTGGCTGGGTGGTCCAGCAGTGGCTGTTTGCTGCTCAGTCCACAGGCTGGATGCACCACCACTCTCAATCTGGTGCTCAAGGCCTGGAGAGCACTGGCCTTCAGTGCATGCTGGAAATCTAAGAAGGCAGGGTTCCACTGTCAGTGATGGATGGTGCCAGTATCTGCAGCAGCAGCATAGATGCACTTAGCAGCATAGAGCCCAGGGAGTTTAAGGCTAGCATAGACTACATGAGACCCTGTCTCCAAAACAAAAATCACACACACACGCATGCACGCACGCACGCACGCACGCACACACACACACACACACACACACACACACACACACACACACAAAACCCCACAAAAAGACAAGTACATTTCTAGCTCTTTTTATGGGTGGTGAGCATTTATGTTGAAGTCCAGGTAAGGATACTTTACCTCCTGTGATTTGATTGCCTTTCTAAACACTGATGCTACAGGGGGTGAGTAATAGGGGATGAATAGCACTTTGTGCCCTTACAGAGGGATGGGCTTGGTTCCAGCACTTAGATCAGGCTGGCCAAAGTGGCCTGTAACTCCAGTTCCAGGGCATCTGATAACCTCTTCTGGCTTTGGGGACTTCTGCACTCAAGTGGTATACATACAGACGAACACACACACACACACACACACACACACACACACACACACACACACACACACGATAAAATGTAAGATAGGCCATGATATAAGTCAGGGGTTCTTAAACACTTTTCATCTACAACTACTGTTTGCCTTAGAAATTTTTACCTGGGAAAAATTACATAGATACATAAAAATAACTGTACAAATTAGCATTTGTTGTTGAGAAGAATTTATTAAAGCAACTTCCTTTGTCATTTACTAAAGATAATAACAAACTTGCCTAAACAAGATGGATATGGTTGTCATACATACACTTGTGTCTTTGCCATCTATTTGATAGTGCAAGACATAGAGCATTTTTTATGTCTTTGAGAATTGATTGGCAGCTTGATCTTATCTTGGTGAGTACTGGGGTGCTGCTTCACACAAGTGCATAGTACAAAAGAACAGAATCATATTCAAGGCCATTTCAGGAAGTTTTAAACTCTGAGCTAATCTCAAACCCAAATTCATTGAACCACTTTTCTATGAAAGACAAGTGAGCAGCTCAAACAGTAATTTTAAAAATCAGAGACAATGAGTACCATCAAAGATAGATTTGATGCATGTTGAGGAATGACAGTAGGGAAAATTTAGAAGGCTTTTTATTTTGTATAACTAAATTATGTTCCTATAAGGGCAGAAAACCTACCACAAACAGTAAAAATGTTGTAGTTTCTAACCTCTAGCATTGCATATCTGAGCCAAGCCCCCGTAGACAGTGTTGCTGCTGTCATATGGGGTGACAGCATGCTCAGTGCAAAGTTGCACTTAAATGTTCCGAACAGAGGCTACAGGGAAGTGGCAGAATGAAACATGGGAGAACACAGCCACAAATACCACAGATCCAGCATATGTTTGAGTTTAATTGTTCATCATTGCATATTCAGAACCCTTTTACTGTTGCCAAAATTTCATATCCTCCACATTGTTACAGGACCCTATATGGGCTTCAACACACAGTTGTAGAGACTGCTGGGCTGGAATGCTGGCTCAGCAAAAAAAAAAAAAAAAAAATCAAAACAAAACAAAAAAAAAACCACTTGTCATGAATGTCTCCAGGACCTGAGTTCATTCCCTGAGAGCCATCTTGGAAGGAAAAACTTGAAAGTTGTCTTTTGACCTCTTTGTGCACAGAATGGTACACAGTTACCTGCACTCACACACAGCATGCACTCATGCACACATACGCACATACATACTCACCTGTACTCACATACAATGCACATAACACACAAGATAAATTGAGGTGTAAAATAAACTGCTTGTTGTGATTTTATTCAATTTAGACTAGACAATGTCTATTGTTCTATTTTAAACATAATGTGAATGAAATTGTTGTATTAGTGAATGGCATACTGTATTTACAATTAGGCCGTTTCCTGGGAAGGTGGCAGGGCTAACATAGTGCACAGAGCCCTTTATTAATCTCCAGGAAAGCTCCCACCTGCACATATAATTAACTGGTTGCCACACAGAAATATGCACTGAAGTATTTATGGGTAGATGGGGTCAGTTCTTTGCAAGAGAGAAGAAAACAACTGAAAATATATTGCCTGTGCAGACAGGGAGAGAGAGAACAGGTAACAGGCCACCAGGCAGCACTGTGGATGAGTCTGAGAGAGGGCATGTGGTATCCTTTGTATCATTTTTATTCTTTGACTTCTAGAAATTTGGAATTACTCCAAGATAAAGTATTCTTAAAAGGAAATCAACACATCCCTAATAGAAATAAATTAATCAATTATTGTTTCAGAGAAAAAGGGTGTATATGCTACATGTGAGTATCATTTCTTCCTGTAGTTATGTCACTGTCTTTAGACTGTCCTAGAGCTTTTGTGTGCACCTTAATAGGTCATGAAGCAGAGATTGTCTGAGAGATGTGTGTAGTATGAAACACAAATCTCCTGTGGAATAACGTTTTTGTCAAGTGTTCTAATTATAGTGTTTCGTGTTATCATTGCACAATCCTATGAAGTCAGGTTCTTCTGTTATACTGCTATCCTTTTACCTATATGGAAGCTGAGGCTGATGACGTTCACTTTCTTACTCTTGTACAATAGGGCTGAAACACCAGCACTCAACCCCCATTCATAATTGCAGTTTTACCATTAGACTTGGAGTACATAGTTGCATGTGGGCCTATCTAGAAAATAAGTTGGGAATAATCATTTTAAGTCAGTTCTCAAGCTTTGCTAATGAGATTCTAGATGAATATAAAAATATTCGTAGAAGATAATTATATTATGAGATGTGCTGGATGCTTTATATGCCAGGTTTTACTCCACTGCAGTGTAGTCATCTGATGGGCCTACAACAGGATACTGTTTGTTACTCTCCATATTCAAGGTTGAGTAAGTTGCTTAAAATCTCACCACCTCTAAGTTGTAGATCAGTAGTGGATCATCTGCTGGATGCTCAATTTGAGAGAGAGTGAAATAAAATTGCCACTCATTTTGGAAGCACATGTCTCAAAGATGCTTTCTAAATATTGTGACATAGTGTGTTATGCAGGTAATATCTGCTACAGATTTATCCAAAACCCAATTAAAAAAGTTTCTCATTCTTTCTCTTTTTAATCCTTTATTTACTGTACAAAATTTAAATACCATCTTGGTTCTGAATCTATGATACTTCCAGGTCTGTGGATCTCACACTGTGGCAAGCTGGGAAGCACATGCATGCTGGCCCAGCTTACCAGACTCATGGGTGACCTGGTTTGGTCTTGATCTAGATGACATTTCTCCATAGTGTGAGATTACCATAGGAAGGCTGGCTTTACTGTTGGGAAACATCTTTCCTGATCTTTCTCATCACTGCAAGTCTGTTGGTGGTTTTTCAAAACACCATGTACTTCCCATCCAGCCAATCACACTTAAAACATTTGATTATAAATAAGTAAGTAAGTAATTAAGTAAATAAACAAACAAACAAACAAATAAATAAATAAATAAATAGCCAGGCATTGGTGGCACATGACTTTAATCCCAGCACTATGGAGGCAGAGGCAGACGTATCTCAGTGAGTTTGAGGCCAGCTTGATCTACCTTAATTCAGCTCAGTAAATAATTAGGTGTGGTGGTGGTGCATGCATGATTTAATCCCAGGGCTTGGAGGCAAAGGAGGAATTCTTTGCTTCTTCCTTTGTTTTTTATTATTGTTTGTTTGTTTGTTTGTTTGTTTGTTTTTCAAGATAAGGTCTCAGTTTGTAGCCCTGGCTGTCCTAGAATGCACTATGTAGACCAGGCTGGCCTCAAACTCTCAAGAGATCTGCTTGCCTCTGCCTCCCAAATGCTGGAATTACAGGTGTGTATCACTAAGCCCTTTGGAAGTCTTGTGAGTTTGAGGTCTTTCTGGTCTAAGTAGTGAGTTCCAGGACAACCAGAGCTATATATGAGACCCTGTATCAAAAGAAAAAGTCAGGGTTGTGTTTGTTATAACGAGGCATAAGTACTCCTCTCCTTACTCATACCGTGAACACCTGCTCCCCAGTCTGGTGCTGGTTTTTGGAAGTTGTGGAACCTTTTAGGTGTGGAACCAGCTGTTGAATGTAGTTGCCCAATGTGGGGCCTGAGCCCACAACTCTGAGGTTGAGAGGGCCTTCTACATGAGCAAGGGTGTTTTCTGACAGCCGTCAGGCCTTTCCCAGGGCTGAGCCTTCTCACCTCCCTGCTCTGTAGTCTCAAACCATCTCACATATTTTTGACTTAGGTGCAGTTGTGGTTTTCTGCCCTTTCCTGCATGTTAGACGTGGGCCATTCTGTTCTTAGGGGCTTTGTTTTGAAAAGTGAGACATATAGGAATGAAATCATTTTTAAGGTTATTGGCTAATACCTATGGGGTATTTATCCCTCTGGTTTCTGTATGTGAGTGTGTTTAATATTTTCTGCTCACCCATCTCCTAGGACAGAGCATTAAGTCCTATGGCATAAGGGAGCTGCAGCTCATGTATTCTTTATTTCATCTACTAATTTTAAAGATATACATGTCTTGTTTTCATCTTTAATTAGTTTTACATAGCTTCAGCTTCACTTAATTAGAGTTTGTTGTAGAAACCCCACATCTGTTTTAGCAGAATCGAAAGAAAATGCTGCATGAGTGGTAGGTGAAATGTTCTTCAGTTGTGTGGTATGACTTAAAATGAGGCACCCTGTGAAACCACTATGGAGGGAATTTGAGGTTGGCTATTAGAGTGCCTGCCATGCTGGTACGAGAACCTGAGATCCGATCTCCTGCACTCTCATAAAAAGTTAAGTGTGGGGCACTTACCTGAAGCTCTAGTGCTGAGGATTTGGAGCCAAGAAGATCCCTAAAACTCACTTAGCAGAGAGTCTTGCTGAGTTAGTAAGCTCAAGATTCAGTCAGAGACGAGGCTCCAAAAGTAAGGTAGAGAGCAAAAGGGGAAATGACTTGATTGGGGTCCTGACCTCCATATGCGTGGGTGCATGTACATGTGTGTGGGTGTATGCGCGCGCGCGCACATACATACACACACACACACACACACACACACACACACACACACACACACACGGAATTCTGCAGATTTCTAACAGTGGAACTCACAGTGACACTGGGCCACCCTTTGTTTTGAGGGCTGTGGCCTTAGGTTTCATTGAAGTTTTGTTTTGTTTTTTGTCTGTTTGTTACTCAGTTCTGCTCCTCTTAAAGGGTAGACACCTACATTATGCCTTGTACATTTTGTCAGAATTGCACAGCTGCACAAATTCACACCGTTCAAGGATTCTGCATGGCCAATATGCGCCTTCCCTGTACACAGTAGAGCGCATCATTTACAAACCAAAAAGTGGATGGAGAGGTAGTGAGGAGACAGGTCAGCAGGTAAAGTGGTGCACGTGAATTCAGTCCCCACCACCTACATAAAAGAAGCTACAGGTAGCAAGTGATTATAACCTCAGTGCTGGGGAGGTGGAGATAGAAAGGCCCCTGACAATGACTGACCACCCACCCTGGCCTCACCTTACTTGGGCAGCTCTAGGTGAGTGAGAGGCTCTGGCTTAGAAAATAAGGTGTCCAGTTCCTAAGGAATGGCACCAGGGTTGACCTTGGTTCTGTACTTCCACACAAACATGGTTGTGCGCCTGTTTGTTTGCGTGTGGACATACACAGAGCCATATAGTTGGTTCCAGATAAAAGCCTTCTAGCAGCCCCCTTACATCTCCACCTATTACTTCCTTTCTTTCTCGGAAATAGCCATGATTCTGATGATATGTTTATACACACATTTATTTATTTGTGTATGTATACTTGTGTGTGAGACAGAGAGAGAGAGAGAGAGAGAGAGAGAGAGAGAGAGAGAGAGAAAGACAGACAGACAGACAGACAGAGAGACAGAGACCTTGTACATGTTGATTCTTCCACTTCTTGTGTTCAGGGCTCTAACTTATGTGATCAGGCTTTGAGGCAGGTGTTTTCGTTCAATGAAATGTCCAACCAGCCCTAGTTCTGTCCTCTTTTTCTAATGTTATTCCTTTGAAATATATCCACATCTTTCAACATAGCAGTAGTTTCATTTTCCCCCACCGGATAGCTTCTAATTGTTTGGATAGAATACCATCCTCCTCTGTAGGTTTCAATGGTTTCCAGCTTTTAGTTCAAGCTGTATGTGTTCTTACACAATTACACACTCATGTACAATACCTGGAAATCATTACTGGTTGTAAATTCAGTTGTGGTAGATCTTGCCAAAACATTTCCAAGGTGCATATAGTTTTTATTCTGCCTAGCCTACCATGAGTTCAACCATACCTCATTGTTAAAATAATTAGGTATTATTAGTTTTGTGTTCAAATATTTTTGTCATCTTGGTGGATATGCAGTAGTATCTCTTTGTGACTTTTTTTTTTTTTTGCATTCTTGCTGATACAAAATGATATTGAGCATCATTTCAAATACTTTTTGTACAGTTGTATATCTTCCTTTCCTATTTAACTTTGTTTGCATTTATCTCTTAATTTAGATTATCTTTTCCTAGGAGTTGTAGCAGGATTTGAGTTTTAAATGTTAATTTGATGCTTGGATAGATTGTCCAAACTTTTTATATTTCACAGGAGTGGCACTAGTAAAGTAAGGGCAAGTGTGGTAGTGAGTGCTTAGAATCCCAGTACTCAGGTACTGAGTTTAAAGGAGTTTGAATCAGAGACACCCTATGCTACAATAATGAGACTGTTAATCCCACTGGGTAAGAATAAGACCACTACCACAATCTTTGAGCCAAATTTGAAGCAAGCTTTATTAAATACTAGCATGACGATGGACACTGGCCAGGTCCATTCTTGGTATTCCCAAAGTATTGTCCCAAATTACATTACTCAGGGCCTTTTAAAGGCAAACCCAACAAGGCTATGCACTTCCAGCCTTAGTTCAGTGGGACCAAGCATTCCTTCTGATGTACTTCCTGACCATGCAACACTCTCCCCACCCTACCCCAGTCCCTACAGGTGATCAAGCACATCTTGTGTAGTTGCGTTGTTGGGGCAACCAAGCTTGTTTACAGAAATGAAAACATGTGGCTTCTTATCTTACATGAACAACAGCCCCTAGCATTTCAGGAATCTGACCTTGGGCAAGTAGGGCTTATAAGTTAGAAGCAATTTTGTTTTATAGATACCTTAAGCACAGTTATTATACTTAAATATAACTTTAGCCATTATAAGACCTGTCATATCCCTCTGTGTGTGTGTGTGAGAGAGAGACAGAGACAGAGATACAGTGAGAGAGACAGAGAGAGAGAGAGAGGGAAAGAGGGAGAGAGAGAGAGAGAGAGGGAAAGAGGGAGAGAGAGAGAGAGAGAGGGAAAGAGGGAGAGAGAGAGAGAGAGAGAGAGAGAGAGAGAGAGAGAGAGAGAGAGAGAGAGAGAGAGAGAGAGAGAGAGAGCAAAAGAAGTTCATTGGGGTTTGGAGAGATGACGCTGGTGGTAAAGAGCTTGCTTGCAAGCACAAGGACATAAGTTTGATCTCCAGAACCCATGTAAAGATATCTGAATGTGTGCTATTGACTAGTAATGTAGACGATGGGGAGGCAGAGACAGGCAGGTCCCCAGGGTTAGCAAAGTCTATTTAGTGAATTTGAAATTCATTGAGTGACTTTGTCTCAGTAAAAACGAGATAGAGGGCACCTGAGGAATGACACAGCTTGAGGTTATCTACTCCCCTCTACATGCATGTATGTACATTCACACATACAGAAGTGCATATACATGAACATGAATGCACATATACACATGCACACATACTTAAAGAAAACGCTACAGAACGGATCCAAGTATGCCTGCTTTATAGGTAGGCTGCAATAAGAATGAAACAGGAAGTGTGAGAAATCAGCAAGCATGAAGCAGTAAGTGCTCTCTCTGTCCCAGGCATGAAGAAGGCACAGGCGAGTAACATCTAAATTAAGAAAAAGAAAATCTATTCTTGTATCGGAGGTCAGATTCATTAAGACGTTATTATGTTGTGGTTCTCCCCCTCACCCCATTCTCTTTATGTGCCCTTACCTGCTTCCTATCCTTTTGTACTACAAAAAGAGAATGGTCACATGCATAATACATACTGGGCTAAAGTGACTGATTTGTTACAAAGACACACTAGAGGTCCTATCAGTTCTCCTAAGAAACTGTCTCTGCAAGGGAGACAAATGCAGAGTAGAAGTGGGTTTCTAAAAAGAGGGCAATAGGATAAAATATAGTGCTCAATTAGAATTACCTCCCTGCCCCGGTAAGGGACATGCAGGAAAAAGGCCTGGGTTTTATCCTCCTCCTTTGTTATTTAGCTTGTCAGAGACTCACTTTGTTCATCTGTAAAGCAGAGAGAGCAATGCCTTCCTTACAACCTTTCTGTTAGGCTTTGCACAGTGCCTGACCTCCAGCCACCTAGCACTGTATCAGGAGCAGCTGTGATGAGGTGGATGATGTTCATGGGGAGAGTGCTGGTGTTGATGAAGATGATGAAGGTGCCTCTTTGGCTGAGAGAGGTCCTGTCTGCCTCAGCCACCAACAGGCTCAGTGAAAGCTGTTTCAGGGCAGAGGTAATAGCACTTCCAGGGAGTGGTGCTTGTTGCAGCAGGAAGGGCAGTTTAGGAAGGGGGAAAGGCTCCTCCCATCTGGAAGGAGCCTGTGTAGGTGTCAGTGACTATTGGGGCATTGTTCCTGGAAGCCCCTTTGCATTTCAGACTCAGGAGTTGGGCCAACCCAATCTGGGCATCACAAATAACTTACAGTGAGTTTTGTTATATTTGATTTGTGTATTTCAAATTATGTGTAAACCAGGCTGTAGTAGTACAGTTTAATCTTTAATTGATCTCAGCACTCTGGAGGCAGAAGCAGGCAGATCTCTGAGTTCCAGACCAGCCTGGACTAACAGAAATTCCTGGATATCCAAGGTTACACAGAGAAACACTGTCTCAGGGCAGGGTAGGTGGGAGGAGTATGTGTAAGGACAAAATCATAGTGATTTAAGAAAATATTGGAACTGGCTTTGGGCAGCTTCCCTCATCCTGACTTTGGGACGCTAAGACATTTTGGGATAATTTGGGAAACCACTGTGGTTGTTAGTAAATAAGACTTCAAGTGCAACTCACAACCCCTCCACCCTCTGGCTTTGTGGAGTTGGATAGGTTGCTTCTCTGAGGTTTCCCGATTCTTTTGCAAACAGGATTTGCTATGGTCCCCACAGACTTAGAGAGAGGATTGAGACATAACATTTGAAAATATGACAGGGCATACAATTGGTGGCCATGTTACTGAGATAAAGCCCGGTATTTCATGAGTAGTGTTAAATTTGGTGATACTTATTTATGAGGGAAGGGTACCAGGGAAAGTGTGTTTTAAGCACACCTACCAGACCATGTAGACTTACTCAGCCTCCTCATCTGTGTGTTGTGGCTACAAGCAGGCTTTGGTTCTATAATTCTATCACCAAATGTTCCGTGATGTTTAGAGCAATTGCAGTTGGGATAAATCTGCTGTGTAACTTGCCTGCCATTAAGCAATCTATAATTTACTGACATAAAACACACTCGCCTGCACATTAAAATGCTAAGTGTGATATTGTAGCCTTACTTTTTTCTCTCCCTCTCATTAACTATAAAGCCCTTCAGCGTGCTTTAAAGGTAGGTCAGCCAGTACAAAAGGGCCTGGTTGGCCTCTGGGCTTTACTTTTGTTGCCTTTTCTTGAGCTCTCTGAAATGAATGGCTGTCTGTTTAAAGGAGGGCCAGCTTTCCTGCAGTAAAGCCCCCAGGATGCACACCTATGTTGTGCATCATTTCCAGAGTTCAAACATCATGTCTCTTACTCTTGTGTGTTCTGAGGCCAGGAAGGGCCATAGCAGAGCAGACCAAAAGGTGATGATAGCACAGAATTAATGAAGGCTGCACAGTGTTGAGGCTGGAGGTATATAACCTTGTCAAACAGTAAGTGTGTAGTGAGGTCCTGCAAATAGATTCCACAGTGACTGCGTTCCTGTTCAACACTAATTTGGAGTTTCTGGAACTTTTATCTTTGATGGCACCATTGTAGAATAGTTTTCTCCTCTAAGTCCTCTTTCGTAGATTTCATTACATGAGCCATTGTCAGGTAGCAACTGGAAGCCTGCTGGTTGACAAACCTGTGCATACCATTAAAGAAGTGGCAGTGGTGGCACACACTTTTAATATCAGCACTCCGGAAGCAGAGATAGATGGATTTCTGTGAGGTGGAGGCCAGCCTGGTCTACATGGTGAGTTCCAGGACTGCCAGGGATGTTATACAGAAAAACTCTACCTCAAAAAACAAAAACAAATCAAATAAAACAAAACAACAAAAATCTGGGAGCTTTTCACCTTAGAGGTTATAGTCAAATAGGAAATGCTCTGCATCTACTCTTTCCTTGTTGAAACTGACAGTCTTTTGAATTAATTTTATTTCCCTTTTGCTATATAGTTCCCCAACAGACTTAGGAAAGCCCTGGAGTTGTCAGTGGGATTGTTTTCTGTAAGAGTGGAAGGGTCACTTCCTCCTATATTTGTGGCAGTTCAAGTCAAACTCTAGATGGATAACAGTATTTCAAATTGTTACACCATTTTCCCTTTTCATTTATAGAAGTCAAAGGTTCTTATAAGGGAGATGCATCTTTGTGGCCCATACTAACTGTTCAGTGATTTATTATCTATCTCTTGACATTATGTGTAAGTCATTATAATCCATATGCAGGAAGAAATGTCAATAGTGATCGTCTATCACATCTTGGTTATAAGTTGATAAAATTCCCTGTTATTAAGGCCCTTTAACTTTTAAAAGCATCCAATAAGTTGAAGTTCTTTTGTTTAGCTTCTCTTTCCCAGAAATATTTGTTATTTCCTAATTGATCCTTATAAATTAATCTTAGAAAACAATCAGTGTTCTTTTCCTGGAAAAACTTTGCTGCAGAATCCAAATAGTTGTGCTTAAAAGTTGTATTCTTTGAAAGGTGGTTTCATTTTGATCAGTACCTCCTTTGTTTTGTAAAGCCAGTATTTCTTGATTTGGAGACATATGTTTTTCTACACTTGGGTGTGTTGATGCATGTATGTAATGTGATAGTTTTCTTTTTTTCTTTGAAAACCTATTGAGGATGTAGCTTGTAATTAGTAACATGTTAAAACTGTTCTTTGTTTTTCTAGTATCTCGTGGATTCTAGGCTGGGCTTGAATTTGCTTTGAACTAAGCATGACTTTGAGTATGATTCTCTTCCCCCCCCCCCCAATATTCTGAGTTCTGAGTGCTGGGACAACATGCATGAACCACCACACCCGATTAATGCATTGCTAGGAATTGAACCTGGGCCTTGTGCATAGTAGGTAAACACTCCATCACCTAAGCTACATCCCCAGCCCCAAAATAAGAAGAGTTTGATATTGGAGGGAAAAAATGCCTTGTACTATGCTCCAAAAAATGTCTCCCTGAATTCAAATGTTGAAAATAAATGGCCAGTGTGATATGTAAGACTTTGAGATGATAGTTCAATTCATGAGTATGACAGGAACTGGAGCTGTTTTGAGAGGGCTTAAGAGAACATGCTTTGGTTCTTTCTTGGCTCTGCCTGATGCTGACCCAGTGTTCATTCTTCTAACCGTTCGGACACAAGCTGCCATCTTAGGACAGGTCTCTTGTGAGACTCCCAAGCCCATTGGTGTCTTATCTTGACTTTGTACTCTCCAGTTAGCAGAAGTTGTGACACACAACTTCACTGATTTCTGCTTCTTACAAACATCATCACAAATGGACTAAGACTCAGACTATTTATTTTTGTTACCTGTGCTTAGACTTTGTATGGTTAGACTGATAAATCAGTATGTGGATGTCTTTAGCTCAAAGGAGTTGCCTTCAGGTGTCAGTTATCTGGGCTCTTTTTTTTACCTCTATGGCTCTACTAACTAACAAGGAATTCAATCCACATTTTTAATGAATACCTTAGGGTTTTCCATCCCATATGATTATCAAGTTATTTTTATTGTATCAGTAACATAAATTTTTTTATTCAAAGTAAAAGCACCAAAATTTCATATGACCTTCATAATACCATAGTGTTTACTTTTTATCAGAAAGCCATGAACTGTTGTTTAAATCCTCTAAACATTTGCCTAGCATGTGTGAGATGTCTGGGTTTCTAGCACCCAATCTCTAAAACACACAAGATATACACAAATATTTGGGGGCTAGACACAGTGTAGCTGTACAGTTCAGTACTTGCTCAGCATGTCATACACAAGGCCCTGAGTTTAGTTCATAGCACTAGAAAACTTAATTTGAGACAGAAATATCCCTGGGAGATCCTTTGTTAGTTATTCATGAATGTGTTCTGAATTGTCCTTTCTCACTGTGACAAAGTAGCTGAAAAAAGTCAACCTAAAGGAAAGAGTATATGGGAGTTTCTGTGCTGCCAGCTGCTCCCAAATAAACACACTGAGGCTTATATTAATTATAAATGCTTGGCCAATAGCTCAGGCTTGTTACTAGCTATCCCTTACATTTACGTTAACCCATGTTTCTTATCTATGCTCTGCCATGTGGCTTGGTGCCTTTTCTCAGTACTGCATTCTTATCTGTGCTCTGCCATGTGCAGTGCCTTTTCTCAGTACTGTATTCTCATCTTGCTTCTCCTAGGTCTGCTGGCAACTCTTGTGACTACACCCTTCTTCATCCCAGCACCTTCAGTTTGGTTGTTTCACCTATACTGGCTACTGGCCAGTCAGTTCTTTATTAACCAATGAGAGTAATACATATTCACAGTGTACAGAAGGATTATCCCACAGCAAGAAAGGGTTGTTTTGGCTCGGTTTCAGCCAAACTGGGTTGTTAGGCCCCAGTGCTTTGGGGCCTGTAGCACATACAGCAGGATATCACAGCAGAAGCATGTGGTTGAAGAGATCTCACATCATGGCGGCGAAGTACAGAGGTGAAAGGGAGATACAAGGATCCTAATGCCTTCAGCAGAATGCCCCTAACAACCTGTCTTCCTTCACCACTCCTCACTTCCTTCCGGCTGCCTTACCTCCCAATGGTGCCAAACCACAACATGTATGAGCACAAGGGATTATACAATGAGCGTAAGAGCTTTCTGTAAAATATCCTGGCATGTGTGTTATTTGCTTGTTATCTAATTGTTCAGCAATTAGATACAGGGAGGAGAAAATAGTTGTTTCATATTGTTTGTTTGAGACAGGGTTTCTCTGTGTAGCCATGGTTATCCTGTAACTTGCTCTGTAGACCAAACTGGCCTTGAACTCACAGAGATCTACTTTTTTCTGCTTCAACTGTGTGTGCCATCACCACCCAGCAGGTTCTTTCATCTTAACTGCATTGTATTCAGTCAGTCCTCTCCTTTGGCTTTCTATTGTATGTTAAGACAGTTTTTTTAGTATATTATCCCAGAAAATAACTCATCTATCTAGGTTTTCAAATTAGTAGAATTATGACATTCTCCTACACATTTTTCTATTAATGATGCTTTACCTTTTATTTTCAAAACTAATGGAACTATTTCTCCTTTCTCTACTTATGATTTTGTTTTCCAAAGATTTTTTTCCTTGCCAGGTGATGGTGGGACACACCTTTAATCCTAGCACTTGGGAGGCAGCAGCAAAGGCAGAGGCACGTAGATCTCAGTGAGTTCGAGGTCAGCGTGATGTTTAGAGTGAGTTCCAGGACAGCCAGGACTGTTACACAAAGAAACCCTGTCTTGAAAAACCATAAAAAGACAAAGAAAAATTATTTTTCTTTTCTTAATGCCTGTAGTCTCTTGTCTATATTTCTACTTTAATGTCATTATTCTTAGACCATACCTTTTAAAATAGCCTCATTGAAATGTATCACCCATTTTTTAAAGACTTGTTTTTTAGTTTATAGCTGGCTGCCGGTATCCATGAAGTCAAGCAACTTCAGATTCTGGGTTTAGCTCACAGTGAATATGTCTATCTGAGTATCAATGACTTTTATTTTCTTGTCACTATTCTCAAAGCAACACAATTTAACAACTCTTGGCTATTATAAGTAACCCAGAAGTGACTTACAGTATTTGAAAGCCCTAGGTTACTAACACATACATATTCTTTTGAGTTTTTGATTATTATGAATAATACTACCACAAATGCATTGTATACATTTTTATACTGGCATATATTTTCATTTCTCTTGGACACATTCTATGTATGAGTTGGAATTGTTCTGTCATGTCATAAATAACTTTTTGAACTTCTGCCAGATTATCATCCAAGATGGCAGCTCCATTTTATATTCCTATTTCAGAGTTTCATCTTTGCTAGTTGTCATTTTGATTAAAACATCTTCATGACTATGAAGTGATATGTCATGGTGGTCGTGACTTATATTCCTGATGGATTACCCAGTTACACTGAGTACATTCTCATGTGTTTATTGGTTATTTGTGTATCATCATTAGAGAACTGTCTGTTTAAATCCTTCATTTGTCTTTCAAGTAGACTATTGACTTTTATATTATCTAATAGTAGAGATCTTTCATATATTTTGGATATAAGCTCCTTATCAGTTAGGGTTCAAAAATATTCTCTCCCACTCTATTGATTCTCTTTCCTTTATCTTGGTAGTATTATTCTCAGGGAATGAAGGAACCTAAGAAACTTCTTCAATTTGTACTGTGCTTAATTTATGTTTTGTACACTTTTGGCATCATTGCCTAACCAAGGACTATGATTAATAACTTCTGAGAGTTGTATCAATCTCCGTCTGTCATCTTTTGTGAGTAAATCTTTGTATATGGTTTGAGGAGGGAGCAGCTTTATTCCTTTGCATATGAATATCTAATACTCCCAGCACTGTTAGATAATTTTTAGACCATTTTAAAGTTTACCTTTCCTGTTTATAGCTTTATGAGTAGAAAGCATAATTCAGTTTTTTTTTTTTTGTTTTCATTCTTTGATAAGTATATATAAAGGTGTAGTTTTCTTCTGTGTGGGTGCCTAGACCTATCCTGCAGATTTAGTTTGTTGTTAATTACTTCCCCCTTTTGCCTCCTTTGTTTTGTTAATGTCTATTTTTACTGCATTCTGGTTAGCAAATGTGGCCTGGGTTGTCATTCAACGTAATTTTATCAAAGGACAGTTGTATTATAGTTACTACAGAGCCCCTTTTCCAACCTCATAGATTGGCTATACCAATTTATTATATCCCACAGGGACATGCTCTTGGTATGTACTAAATAAATTTTATGGATAGACATATGGAAACTGTGCGGTGATGCTGAGCTGTGATCCCAGGGCACAGGAGGCTGAGGCAAGTGGATAGAGACTGAGTTAAGAATCACCATGGACTAAATAATGAGATCCTGCTTTATAATAGCAAACCAAAACCGAAGAATATGATCACTAATTATATCCTGACATGGTGATGTGTGTCCATAACCCAAGCAATAGAAGACAGAGATTGTGGGTTTGCTGCAAGTTTGAGTATAGCTTGTTCTACATAGAGAACTCTCAGCTATCTAGAGCTACATAGCAAGACCCAGTATCTCAAACTACCCCTTCCCCCCAAACATGTTCATAGAGAGCAGTCAGCAGGTCCACACCTGGAAGATAAGGTACTAAGGTGGTTAGTGTGATAGCAGTAACATTAAGCATGTCTGTGTGCCAGACTCACACACGGTCTGCATCTGCCTACCTAGTCATTATACCCACCCCATTGGGCATGGACTCTTCATTCTTACTTTTACAGGAGAGAGTAGAGGTGTTGTCAGATGGGGCTGTTTGCCCATGAGTCACATGGGAAAGAGGCAGCGTGAGTTTGCCTTGTTTGTCCCCTGCCTCCAAAGTGGTCACCATTGGCTAAACATTTGTTCAGAGAGAAACCCTTTGGCCTTTCCACACTGCATGTTAAAATGTTGATAGAAAGACATGTCTACACCTCATTGTTATTTTGAACTAAAGACCCTGTCTAACTGCTCCCTGGGCCCAGAAATCAGGTAGCAATGAATGAAGAACACACTGGTTCTTATGTTGTATATGTCACCAGTGTGATTTCAAAGGACACACTATGAATATCTTTCCTTATTTCTGCTGGAGACCACTTGATGTGTGTGAGCTGGGATTTGTGAAATTGAGGGTGTACTCTCTGATAAAACTGAGCAGATTCCCATGGCTTCTTTGCCTCCCCTTGTGTTTCTCTTATACATAAAGAAGCTTGAAAATAATTTTGATTTTATTCCCACCCCTTCTCTCTCTCTCTCTCTCTCTCTCTCTCTCTCTCTCTCTCTCTCTCTCTCTCTCTCTCTCTCTCTGTCTCTCTCTCCCTGTCTTTCTCTCTCTCGGATTGAGAACAAGAAGTTGGGTGGGTAGGGAGATGGAGAGGAGGGGGATCTGGCAGGAGTTGGGGGAGGGGAGAGAATATGATTGAAATATATTGTATGAGATATTTTAAAAAGCAAATTTAAAAATTATTTGTTACCATTAGGGATATTTCCCACTTAAATGTGGCTGTTCTTCTCACTCTACTAAAGTCTGAAAAGCTCTATCCTTGAGTGATGACTGCATAAAAGTCCCTTCCTTATTTCATAAAGAGGGTGGTTTCGGTTTTGTTACCTTTGGCTCAGTCTCTATGCAGCTCCATTGCACTAGAACAGTTAATTTGTACTGTACAATCATTTTCTTGTGGAAAACTAATAAAATATAAATTCCAGTTTTCAGTATGAAATTGTGGCTAAACACTTTAAAAATTTCATGTGATGCTTTTCTGTCTGATGATGGCAGAGAATGATGTCAGTACTTACACATGATATACATGGTTGATAAGGAAAGTACTCACTGAAGTATTGTTTCTAAGTCCTCACCCGCCAATGGAGTAGGCAGAAGTCTGGAATGAGGCTTTTGTTCGTTCATTCATTCATTCATTCATTCATCCATTCATTCATTCTTTTATCTATTTACTGTGTATACAGTGTTCTACCGACATGTAGACCTGAACACCAGAAGACGGCACCAGATCTCATTACAGATGGTTATGAGCCACCATGTGGTTGCTGGGAATTGAACTCAGGACCTCTGGAAGAGCAGGCAGTGCTCTTAATCTCTGAGCCATCTCTCCAGCCCAGAGGCTTAAAAAAAAAAAAAACCAAAACAAACACAAAACCAAAAGTATCTCACCTTTTCTGACAGCCAGAGTGGTGCTCCTGCCCAGGGCTTTGCATTTATCTAATTGGAATCCTATATCCATTTTACATGACTTCCCCCAAAGTAAAGGGTATGTGTTTTGTACTAGGCTTAGTGGCACAATCTTTTGATCCCAGCACTTGGGAGGCAAAGGCAATTATGGATCTCTTGGAATTCTGAGCCAGCCTGGTCTACATAGTGAGTTCCAAGAAAGCCTGAGCTAGGTAGTGAGATTATGCCTCAAACAACAACAACAAAACAAAACAAAAGAAACAAAGAGATGCTTCCTAAGGAAAGTGTTATAATAAATAGTAACAGCAAATGACATACAGAAACCCTTTTTTCTGTATGCATAGGCTGTAGACACTTTACTTTTGTGTCTTCACAAGTCTTCACATGTTTAAAAAACTGAAACAGAAACAGTGATAAAGGTGATACCTGATATTAACCTCTGGCCTCACATAAACACATACATGTGAATATATACATTCATACACACAAGACTACTTAATCATGTGGGAATAATACACAAAAAGTTCCCACCACAGTTCACTAATATGCCAAAGCATAAAGAGGAGAAATGGGCTTGGCATACACAGAGCCTGACTCCAGTGTTGAGTCTTCCAACCATGGGTGATTACAGGAGCATTAGAAATGCTGTCTTGCCATTCCCTGGGTTGTTGAAGGAACAAAAGATCACATTTCCAGGAATAGAGTGACAGGCTCCTGCCTAGTAATTGAAGAGAAACATGCTTTGTTTTCCTCATCAGCTCTGACAGTTAACTAATCCTGCGTCCTAGGCAGAGTTCTGTTCCCCAGCTATCTGACCAGAGAGCTGCCCTGTCAATTTTTCTGTTCCCCATCTTTCAAATGCTTTGCTATCTTTTGGCTTTCATCCTCTCTGTCCATTTCTTTCTCATCATTCTTCATCTCAAAGTTTTAGATTGCCTATGTCCTGTCCATATTTTAGATACATTAGTATTTATTTGTTTGTTTATTTATTGAGACAGGGTTTCTCTGTGTAGACCCAGCTGTCCAAGAACTTACTTTGTAGACCAGGTTGCCCTCGAATTCACAGAGAATCTGCCTCTGTCTCCTGAATTATGGGAATAAAGGTGTGTGCTACCAGGCTAGTATTTAACACTTGACAGCCCCTTGCATGTGGCTCTGGAGCTGTGGTAATGCACGTGGCAGGTAGTTCCTTCTTTTGAAGTCAAAGGCATACAATGTGGTGCTATCATCAGTGGTTTCTTCAACTGCCAATAGGAAAGATTTTTCTCTCTGGAGTTCTAAGTCTCTAGGCACTTTTCCCACTCACTAGGATGAGGATGCTGACCTAGAAATAGGCCTGAGATCAAACCTCTGACTTTGAGGGGTAAGGCGATGACTACTAAAATGCTGTTGAACAGGGATGAAGACCAGAGATCCCAATTCTCTTCCAATAGCCAGGTGCAGCAGTGTGCACCTTTAATCCTAGTGAGGGGGGGGGGCAGAGAGAAGGGCATCCCAAGGGGCTTGCTGGCCAGTGGTGAACTACAGCATCAGTGGTAGACCCTGCCTCAAAAATGAAGGCACAGAAATGATTGAAGATGCACTCTTGCCACCCCCTCCCCACACACCAAGAAAAGAAAAAGTAATTGAATACAAGGTGATAAACCCCAAAGAACTTGATTCTAAATGGGGTTCTACCTTTAATTTTTTCCCCCAGTCATCTGTTTGAAGGGGAATACTTCAAATCATCATTCTCTACCCCGTCATCTTTAACTCCAAGAAAGTTATTTCAAATATAAGAATTATTTCTGTGTAGTTCCTTTCAAAGTTAGGAGAAAGGCCAAGGGAACTTAGGAGACATTTGTCCCTGTTCTTGAGAGTCACCCACCTTTCCTTATGATACCCCCAAGCCCTCACCCCATCTGTCCACTCAGCTGCCAGTCCTTAGCAAATGGGACAACCTGATTTCCCGCCTTTCCTTGGCCAAGGGCTTCCTAGGACCAATCGGGTGGTGGGGACTTGACATGTCCTGGTAGGGGAGCTAACTGGGTCCCGCCCCCTCCCGCCCCCTTCACAGGTGCAGCCCTAATCCCCCCTGGCCTAGATATCTGGCTGCCTCTAAGAACCCGGGCTCTGTGATGTAATGCGCTTTTTTCACACTCCCGGCTTAAATACAGATGGAAATTGTTGTCATGTGTTAGAAATGTCGCCAGTGATATAAAAGGCGCAAGCTTGAGCATCTTCTCTCCCTTGTCGCCCATCAGCTGCTCCTCCAGCCAGAGCCTGTGCCCTGGAAAACCCACTCGGTGGTCAGGTGGCCGAGGAGCCCCCAGATATCTTAGGAAAGGGTTCAGATCCCACTCCCCACCCCCGCCTCTCCTTACAGCCGCTGCGGAGCCGAGGACCAGCGTGGTGGGAGGCTCTTTCAGGCGCACAAAAGGAAGGATTAATCTTGGCGATTGGCTGGGCTTTTGCAGGCAAGTACAAGTCCATGATCTCCTCCTGGCAGTCCCCTGCCCACCTCTGGATTCGAACGCTCGGCCACTGGAGGAAGGCTGGGATCAGGCGGGCGGCGACGGGGGCGCCTGCCACCGGAGGTTTGCACTTGGGTTGTGGGAACATCCATGGAGGTGAAGATGCCATGTGTGGTGTGTGGACCCGGGAGGAGGGGAGACTGGGCCAGCTTGGGAGAGCCAGATGGCCGAGGCTGCGTTTTTAATTCAACGGGCAGGCAGGCCCCGTTTGGCTGGGCAGGGTGGGAGGAGAAGCAGGGAAGGAAAAAAAAAAAAAAAAATCAGAGGTCAGTGGGTAGGGAGAGGCTGGGCTCCAGAGCAGATGCCTGGCGAACAATGGGGCTTTTGAAAGGGATGCTGGAGGAAGTGTGGCGTGCGCTTTGTATTGCCTCCTCCGCATTGCAGGTTGGAATCGGGCAGCTAAATTTTAATGAAGTGCATTCCAAAGTGTGCTAGTCAGCCTGGGCTTGGGGAGCCAGAGCGAGGGGCGGCCCCCAGGCTTTGCTGAATGGGGACTAGGGGCGGGAGGGGGAGGGGGGCCGCCGAAATGAGTTCCTGATGGATGGTAAAGGAGGAGATGAAAGCTTGCTCAGTGTGGAGGGCAGGAGAAGGGGAGGGGGAAAGCCTTAGGCCCCCGTGCATATTAATAGGCTCCAGCAGGTGTTGGTAAATGCGTGTTGCAGCATTGTTCCGGCGCCCAGGCTGGAGTAGGCGGGGAGACAGAGAGCTGCTTCTCCTGGTGGTAGTAGGCAAATGCCTTTGCACTTTGGAAGAGCTTTGCAAGCTCTCAAGAAAATAAAGAAGGAAAGGACCACCATCCCCTCTCTCCTTCCCCCCAGTTTTAAAAGGAGGAATGTGCATGCAGAAGGTTTTTTTAAGTTTGCTTCCTGGAAATTAACATGTGTTTGTGAGAGCTCTGTCTCGTCTAGGTAAGGTATGCTTGGCTGTGGGCATCAGTAAATAGAGGAATACTGAGTCTGGCTTGTGAGTGTTTGGGGCCTGAAGGACTGTGCATCCTAGCTGGTTCTTAATGGGTCAGTCCTGGAAGGCTGGGATCCTTATTTTTTAAAGAGGCAGGAGGGTGTATCTTCCTCCTCTCAAACCCTAATCTGTGTGACCTGAGTACCAAGGGGGCAGTGAAGTGTGCAAGGAAGCTGTGTCAACCACAGAGTTGGCCTTCCGCACAAAGGGAGTGGATTTGTGTCTGAACTAAATGGTTTGAGGGTATGTGTTGTTTATTTGTAAGGATTAGGAATAGGCCCCTTTCTCTTCCCAAGAGTTGACTATGCCTAGAGCCCTCTCCATTGAGAATCATTTAGGAAGCTTTTTAGTTAGGACTATGCATTGGTCAAATAACCCTTGCTGGTTTTGTTGTTTGCTTGCTTGCTTGTTTTTACTACTCTTGACTAGAACCTATTCAGTGTTTTCAAAAGGTTCAGATGTTCTCATTGGAGGCTAAGATGAAAACTAAAAGCTTTGCAGAGGAAGGGGCCGGTGACTTTATGTTGAAAATATTTAACTGTGGTTTTATATATAACTGCAATTTTAATATAGACTAACATTGCCTTTTGGGGTTCTGAGAAAAATGAATTTGTTGAGAAAAGCATACAGTTTATCATTTATAAGACTAGTCAGTGCCTTCTGAAGATTGGTGTTTTATCAGAACTTTGGAATCCTGCGTTGATCAGATGTATGTTCAGATTCTTTTCATGATTGGACTTGTACAGTACCTGGTCAATAAGGCCTAACTTGCCTATGAATTTTAGTGCTGTGAAAGCTTGAGCAGATTAATGGTATCAACACTGTCTTGATTCCTCCATTTCTCAGCTGAGCAAATAGAAACAGTGTGCTTTGGGCTTTGGGGAAGAGGATGGGGCAGAAGGAAGGGATTGCTGCTGGGACCCATCTCTGACCACCACCTCTCCCATTTGCACTGCACCCTACCCTACCAAGTTTCATGTTGGAGCATCCCTGTTTTGCTTCCTTCCAGAGTCTCTCAGGCTACAAAATTCAAGTTGTGTTTCTATGGCAATGCCTTGAAGGAAATGTTTGATATTGTATCTGGCTCATTTGTGTTTTTACTACAGAGGTGGACTTGACCTATTATTTTCTTTTCCTTTTTATTTTTTCCCCTCCACTGCACTTAGACGTAACTAAGGTTTACCTGCTGGAACTTGTTGAGCAGAGAGCAGGGGCAATTGTGTTTGTTATAGAATTTTTCCCAAGAAGACTAGAGCTTCCATGTTTGACCCAGGGTGTGTCCCACTGGATTGATTCCACACTGAGACTGTTGCTGTGATACACAGCTAGATGAGCTATTCTGATGCTTAAGATAGCAGTCCATGAGTTATTGGTACCAACGAAGCCATGGCTGTAGCTGCTGTGCATCAAGAGCATTTCCAGTAGTGAATTCAATTTCACTCTTCTCATGTGGCCAGAAGTAAAAGACAGAAAAAAGAAGAAGGAGAAAGAATATAATCTTCACATTTGCAAAGAAGTCAAACACTGATTGATTAGTACTAAAATGAATAAACAAGTAATAAATAAAAGGTTGTCATTTCTCTTTGCCCCTAACCAGTGTCTTTAAAGCAGTTAAGGTGACAACAAATGAAATGGCCTATTTCATATGTCTTTACTAATTAATATGTAGTTCAGTGTGTTTCTCTGATTTTGGCTTATTAGCCTTTCCATAGGGAACAGAGTGTGCGGACACTTAGGTCTAAATGTAAGAGACTATCTCAAGTAAATAATGACTATAGAGGTGCAAATATCAGAAAAAGCAGGATCAAAGACAACTCTCCAGTCAAGTGGGTTTTTTTTTTCTTTGCAATTGTATTTTTCTGGCAAAATTCAGTTAATTTGGTAACAATTTTTCTCCCAGCATGTTTATTTTCTCCTTTAAAAAATGTTTCTTATGTTGATAATCAGACCCCAAATATTTGAGTGTAAGCACATCCCTCACAGTCATACTGACACCCTCTGGCACCAGACAAACTGTCATAGCAGTTTTGAGAAGTCTGGTGGAAAGAAAAGGCAGCACCACCAGCGATTGACTTAGGAACTCTGCAGATGCCCGTGCGACAGACAGCAGGTCTTCTCTCTGCTCTCTGTCTTCTGAAGTGTTAGGAACACTTGCTCCAAAGGTCTGCTTTTGGATCCCCACTCTAGAAGTAGAAACGTTTCTGCCATTGTTGGCCTCAGGCACATCTCCACAACTCGTCAGAGATGCCCACAATTGGGGGATTATGGCTGAGCAGTGCTTCCCAAGCATGGCGGTGTGTTGTTAGTTTCTCTTTGGGAACCTTTCTGTCTCTGCTCTTTTACTTATAAAAATGACGCTGCTTCCATTTGTCCCAAGAGTCTAGTGAGTTGATGACTGAATGCCATGTGGATACTCAATTTTAGTTGGGTATATTCCCCTTATACACATCTTGGGCTCTGGTTGCTCATTTAATTCTTTCTTCCAAAGAGATTGGCATCTTTGAAGTTACAACAGATGTCAGATTGAGGCATAAAATCAATTGGAAAATGTTGTTTGACATTTACTATGATGTTTGAAAAAGTCTAAACGTGAGAGTAGAGACCCCAGGCTTGAAAATGTCCCACTAGACTCAACCCTCTTCAATATATGTGGTTATCTGATGCAAAAGGAAAGAAAAAGTCCTCAGGCATAGGCTTCTTTTCTCTGTGAATATACACCCTTGTTTGTAGAGTTCTTTGTTTGTTTGTTTATTGCCACTTTCCTTTCTGAATCCTGGATCTTAGTGCCATGCTTAGTACGTAATACATATTGAGTACATACTTGAGTGAGTGGACACACCAGGAACCCTGGGTAGTCATTTTGAAGTTTGATCTGAGTGCTAGAGTGCTGATGCTTCCGCTAATACATGAAAAAATCATTTCAAAAATAGAGAAAGGAGAGATGGGTCCCCTGCATTGAAAGATGCCTGTTCTCTTTTGCAAGCTAGATAGTTGATCCCATATTCTATAGGGAATAAAGCACTTTGTTCCTGCTCATTGTTTAATTGATCTTCAGGGTAATACTAAGTTATCGTATGGGGTATATTTCTGTTCCATAGTAAAGATTAGATCCATGTGAATCTACAAATTTGACAACAGCTATATGAAATAACTTACCGAAAAGCAGTAAGTGTCACAATTTTCTAATTAATTGTGGAGCAATGCCAAAGAGTGTTGCTTTAAAGATACTAAATATAGATAACGGCCTGAAAGGGAAGCCCTAGTTTGCAAACATTTAGCTCTTTTAATGAAGCTTAGCACCTGGGTTTATGGAAGACTTTGCTACTTCTCTTTATGACTTCTTGGACCCTTATATCATTGACATTCTCTGTCTAGTATTACTCTGGAGTAGTACATATGTGGATACCTACTCTTTAGATGTCAAGGAATGTAGCATAGTGACCAAAGCCCACTAGACCTCCCTGAGCTTCTCAAGCTCGAGTTAGACTCCAGTCAAGGTAGAGAAAGGGGGATCAGGTGGAAATGATTATTGAAAAGGAAATACTTTATCTGTGTGAAGTTTACTCCCAAAAGCTATTGTAGTGATCAAAACAAAAGTTGACTTGATTGTTTACAGAAAAGATCAGTCACAAAGATAAATATAATATATAATTTCAGCTGACCTCAGTCAAAAGGAGTGTGTGTGTGTGTGTGTGTGTGTGTGTGTGTGTGTGTGTGTGCACAGCTGCACACACACACACATTGTCAAATTTCTGCAATAATATATGCATAGGCAGCTTTTATTCCTGTTCAATCAGTGCCACTGCTTTCTACCTGAAATTGACATCTTAATTAATTAAAGTATCCTTGCCAAAATTTTGGTAGCAAATGCTCTATGTATAGGGCAAAGTGCTATAATGCTTTTTAATTTTTATTTTGATGCTGGGACTTTGGGTTGGCATTGCTTCCCCTCCCAGATTGATATACAGTAACTAGCCCAGCACACGAGTTCCACTTGCCTTTTCTTGTTACCATCAATCACATCTGGGCAACTTTCCATGTCAGTACACGTTTGCCTACTTCCTGCTTTCTAGTCATTATTGAAATCTGTGTTTGTAGGCTGCTTCATGCTTGAGCTGGCTCATTTAGTCATAAGATAGATGAAACGTTCAGCAAATACTAATTTCACAATATTTCTGCTCTGAGAACCATTGGGAAGCTCGGGATTTATGATCAAACTCAAGGATGAAGGTCCAGCATGGGGTCTGTGTTACAGTCAGGGAGTTTGGCAATAGTCATTTAGTGTGCAAAATGGTGCAGATATGATAGGGGAGGAGAAGAGGAGAGGAAGAATCCAGGAACATGGGCATGAGGTGTGTTGCAGTTTTGAATAGGGTCTTTATGGTGTCAAGTTAGGCCCCATAGGCAAGGAAATATAAAAAGATGGCAGAGTTAGGGAAGGCACTATATCTGGGTGATGGACAGTTCAGTGTAGACACGGCAGCAGATGTGCTAACTGCACTTTTAGAGAAATAGCAAGAAGATGAGAATGGTTGGAGTTGAGATGATGGGAAGAAGTGTGGAAAGCTGCATTTTAGGGCACAATCACACCACTCAAATGAATAGTAGCCATTACAGGGTCCTGACCAGAGTGCAGACCTGCTCTTGATGGTGGGAAGCCTCACTATGAGTGTGCACTGAGCTGTCTGGAGGAGTGGAAGCAGGGAACACATCTAGGAAGCTGTCACTGTCTTCTGCTCAGAGAGGTGTGCTGAAGGCATGACTATTTTGATGACTGTGAGAAGGGATAAAGAGTGACTCCCAGTTTTTGTTTGTTTTGTTTTTTGTTTGTTTGTTTGTTTATTTGTTTTTCAAGACAGGGTTTCTCTGTGTAGCTTTTTTTGGAGCCTGTTCTGGAACTTCCTCTGTAGACCAGACTGGCCTCTAACTCACATAGGTCCATCTGCCTCTGCCTTCAGAGTGCTGGAATTAAAGGCGTGTGCCCGCCACCACCTCCCTATTTTTTTTGTTTTTTTGAGACAGGGTTTCTCTGTGTTGTCTTGGGCTTCCTGTGTATACTAGGCTGGTCTTGAACTTGAACTTGGGAGATCCACCTACCTCTGCCTTCTAGTGCTGGGATTAAAGGTATATGTCACCACTGCGCAGCTTTATTTTTTATTTTATAAAGGTAGTTGTTTGAATTTGATGGTTTGGTTTTGCTTTTTTAGCTTAATCATATGGGGCAAGCTGAAAAGGTGTCATCTTGTGGTTTAGGTCAGGAGTTCACCCTAGGACTTAGTGAATGGGAGATATCATATTAGACATTAAATGAGTCCTCAGGGGTTTATGTAGACAGAGATAGAAAGCCCAGCATCCTATCTCCCCGTAGCTACATGGAGTCTCTCTGGAGGCTTCTATCTGTGTCCTTCCCTTAGAACTTTATGACCTGGAGTTTATGGAAACCTACATTATGCCATGACTTAGGCTATCATTGGCTAGATCAATCCTATGGCAATACTGTTTGAGCCATAGCTTTGTACCTACTTGCAACTTTCTGGAGACTTCCTAGAGGTTCAACTTCTGAGGTATCTGCCATAGGTGAGTGCAAAGGCAGTGTATATTCTGTGCATGTGTGAGTTTGTGTTTGTTTATGTATGTGAGAATGCATGTGTTCAGGTACACATGCATGCATGTGAAGGTGTATGTGGAGGCTGTGGACAACCTCTGGTGTCATCTTCAGGAATCCTATTCACCTCCTTGGAGAAAGAATTTTTTATTGGCCTGAAACTTACTGATTAGGCTCCAGGGATCCACCTGTCACTGCCAACCCAGCACTAAAATTATAAGCTGGTAGCACTATGCCTGTCATTTCTATGTTCGTTCTGTAGATCCAGCTCAGATTTTCTTGCTTGCAAAGCAAGCACTTTCCAACTGAGCCATTCATCTAACCTTAGAGAATGCACGTTTTAGGATTAGAAATACCTCTACTAAGGAATGTCACAATGCACATTCTTGTCAGTATGTGCAAGTTTTTGTTTTGCTTCAACTTTCTTCAAACTGAGTATAATCAATCTTTAAAAGTAGCACAGGTGGTAGAAGAAATGCTATGTATAAGTATGGTCTACATATATAAGTATTTTTAATAAATACAGTCTTTACTCAGATCTCTCATGTCCTCAGTCTCAGAGGTTTCTGTTCAGGTTCTGGAAGATGTAAGAATTTGCTCCCCTCTGTGAAAGTTTGCCTACCATGGGCACAGTGGTAGCACAGGCCATATTTAGCAGGACAAACTAATTGCCTGAGGACCTAGCTTTCTGCAGGAAGATGTAACATACTCAGCATTGTTCAAGCAGCTAATTAAAGACTAATGGGGAGACAGCCAAGAAGCGGTTTTAAAGCACATCTCCTGTAAAAGGGGGAATTTTAAATTATGCCATTATATCATCCTCAGAAAGAACAGTGCATTCTGACATGTGGACAAGTTTTAGTTGCTAGTGCTAAATTAAAATAGTTGGCATGGCCAAGGTAAAGTGTCCAGTGAATTCAGATTTCTTTTAAAAAATTATGCAAGGTTGATTGAGGACCTTCTTCCTAATTAATGAAACAAATACTTAATATGTCTCAGTTACAAGGAGATAGTAGATTAGGGCCTGGTTGCATCAAGTGTGGCCCTCTTTCCTCCCTCACTCAGGATCCAGTGGCATTGATGGTGGGGAATGCATCTGTGGAGGATGATGGCATACTGTCACATGAACTGTGCAAAAGTGTTTAGGGGACAGTGAGTATAGTTACTGTGGCTGGAATGCAGGTCAAGGATGGTTTTGTGGCACAGGAAGCTCTGCCGGTGGCTTTGAAGGCCAGAGAATAGAAAGGCAGAAGACATCTGGAAACTCCAGAGTGAAGGCCCAGTCATTGCCCATCTTGAAGAGAGGCTGGTATTTCTACAAAGCTACTCATTGTGGTCTGTGCAGTTTATAAGAGTTGTGAGGGACTGTCATGGTAGGGACTTAGTGACACTCCTATGTCCTGCCAGGACATCAGTCTTAGAACTTTTCTTGAAGCCTTGGGGATCTTGGAGAAATTTAAATAGAAGGAATTGCTTGCTTACATTTTTGAAAATTACTCTGGCAGCCACCTAAGGTAGAGGCCATCTCTCCCTGACCCTCTGGCCAAATATGATCCATTGCTTGTTTCCTTCTTTGGGTTGTGGGTTTGTTTGTTTGTTTGTTTGTTTGTTTTTGCATATAGTCTTTATTTGGGACATGGGCTTCATTTTTTACCCTGCTTTTGTGCTGTCACTATAGACATAGTGCCTGTAGCATAGACTGTGGAGCCCACTAACCTTGAACTATTTAATTGAAGAAATTTTGCATTGAACACAAAGCTTTAACACAGGAATCTTCTGATAAGTTTCATACTTAAACCTTAATATGATACATTATATAATCTGATCTACCCAGCTCCAAACCCTTCATAGAGACAAGGAATCCCAGATTGTCTAGATGGATTTCTTTTCAAGTAAATACTTATTTCTCTACCTTGAACATTAGTCTAAGGTTAAGTACAGTGTCTCATACATTTTTATGGGATTCTAGGATATATCATGCAATCAATTCAATGTGATAATATATTTATTTTGTAGTTACAAAACATGATATTTGAGTGGAGGAAGACAAATATCTTCTAAAATCTTTCATTGATTTGTTCGACAAAAATTTGGCTAACACATTAATTATCATTCCATGGAGTCTGTTATATTTCTGCAGTACAGTGGTTAACAATTCTTACCCTAAGAGAACTTTTGTTTTAATGGAAGAAGAAAGGCAACACATTCACCCCCATCCTATATCAGTTCCTAAGACTATGAACCACAATACTGTAGAAGGATTGTGAGTCTTTTAGTTCAATTCCATCATTTTTAGAGCTAGGCCTTGGGTTGCCCATCTCACTTGTATGATCTGGTCCACTCTGAAGGACACAGGATGCATTGTTTTAATGTACACTTTCCATGCTTGGCTCTGGTTCGTGCTGATTTTAAAGACTGTATTTTTTCTCTTCTTTTGTTAATACATCCTTGCCAGACTTACTTTTATTGCAGATGCTCTGCTTTAATGGGGTCAAATTTGGGGAAGAATGCTTCACCCTTAGTCCATTCTCTTATCTCATATGACACGCTGCTATCTGCATTCTTGAAATGTGACATGGAAAATTAAGGAACATGGAGTTTCTGGCAGTTTCCCATTTTCATCATTACATGAGCTGAAAGCATCAATTTTCATTTCATGCTTTGAATTGCTTGTAATAGGGGTTTTCAGTGAATCTTTGGTAGGCAGATGAGCAGAGCTCTGGGACCGTTCAGGAAAGAGAACTGCTCTGGAACCTAGGAGACCCACATGTGTCTGGAGAAGAGAATTCTAGATATATTCCTCACCCAGCCCTAAAGGACAGCTGGTCTTGCTATGCACTGGGGAATCTAATTGTTTCTCGTAAGTTTTCTTGTGTTGCTATGTGTGATGCAATGACATGGGGTGGGGCATGTTTTATTTTCTGCAGACAGCATGAAAGTAACAAGGTGCTGAGCACAGTGGTATCTTCTATGTGTAATGATCTCAAAGATCCTTAACCTTACAGCAGAGAATCCCCCTGAAGTGATTAGGGATGGGGCTTCAAGGCAGTAGATGCAGTTGTAATTTACTTGAGCTTTGACTTCATTTGTAGTCAGTTTGACTTTATTCATAGGAGGTTGCAGTTTCCTTTCTACAAAGACACTTTTTCCAAAGGCAACTTTTGTGACTTACCAGATTTGTGAAAAACCTGTGTATCCTACCCAAGATGCCTCTCTGTGTTGTGTTTGCATTTTCCAGGATGCAGAATGAAGGTGTTGGAGTGAACTGTTGTGCTTGCCAACCAGCAAAAGGGTGTTAAAAAAAAAAGTCTGTTATGTTTCTTGCCAGTTTGAAAATGTGTATGTTCCAACATTTGTCATTAAGAAAACGTATGTTAGTTTGAGATGGCTTTAATCTAGGTGGATTGTAAGTGTGTGCATTTGTGTGTATTTGTATGTATGCGCTTGTATATGTGCGTGCACACACATGCCTGCTTCTAATAAATGCTAGTTTTTTGTTGTTGTTAAAAACTTCAGTTTTTCTGACTCTAGAGAAATGTACAGAGACCTACAAGGAGGACCCCAACTAACATTATGAGCAACAGTGGAAAGGCTACCATAAATGCCCTTCTCTGATAATGAGATTGATGACTAACATATCCACCATCATAGAGCCCTCAGCTGGTAGCTGATGGAGAAACAGAAGCAGCACCCACAGCTAAACACTGAGCCCAACTGGAATCCAGATGCAGAGAGGGAGGCATGATAAGAAAATGGGAACAAGACCAGGCTACAGAAACCCACAGAGACAGCTGACCTGAACAAGGAGGAGCTAAAGGGCCCCCAGACTGATAGCTGGGAATCCATCATTGGACCGACTCAGACCCCCTGAACATGGGTCTCAGAAGTCCTGGGCAGTCTAAGGGACCTCTGACAGTGGAACCAGGATGTATCCCTGGTGCACAAAAAGGACTTTGGGAGCACATTGTCCATGAAGGGATACTCCCTTAGCCTAGAGGCAGGGGGGAGGGCCTAGTCCCTACTCCAAATGACTTGACAGATTTTGTTGATCCCTCCTGGTAGGCATTACCCTCCCTGTGGAGTGTGGGGGGGGGAAGGGGGTAGGATGGGATGGGAGGGAGATAGGGGCATGGGAGGAAGGGAGGGAGGGAGAGAGGGAGAGGGAGACAGAGGGAGGGAACTGGGATCAATATGTAAAATAATAAAATAAAACTTCAATTTTTTTGAAGTGAGTTTAATTCACTTAAAAATTGTTTACAGTTAGGGAAGTGCTGAGTTTTGGCAGTCGCATATAGTCTTGAACCTGTCCGTTCATTCAAGGAGACCATTGAAGTTTCCCAAGGAATTCCTTCCTCCTTATCCCTTTGTAGTTAGTATCCTTCCATCCCCAGGCATCCATAACAATATTTTTGACTTATCCAAAATGCCATATAAATGGAATCATTTAGTATTAAGCTAATGAATTCAGCTTATTTGCATAATAAATAGAGTTAAGGCTCATCCCTGTTGCTGCTTGCACTATTACTTCCTTTGTGTTGCTGTGTATTGTTCCATTTTATGAATGTACCACAGTACATTTGTCTATTTACCCCTTGAAGGACTATTGAATTGATTTCACTCATGGGATTATGAATAGTGTCATTAAGGAGGCTCCAGAAAGCAAGAGTATGGCTTAGAGTTCCTGGGCGAGGACCCACATGAGTATTTCCACAGGGAATTTTTGTCAAATTGGATTTTCAGTTGTATGTGAAATACCTAAGATTTAGATCTCTGGGTGACATGGTAAATTCATGGTTAATGCTAGGAGGATCTTACCCACTTCTATAGTGATTATACCTGGTGCATCCTCACTATGGTGGGCAGTGTAAGACTCTGTTGTATGTCTTTTCTAGCATTTGCTTTGTTTGTTTTGAGACATGGTCTACAGTCCTGGGTGGTCTGGAGCTCTGGAGCTCAATATGTTGACCAGACTGACCTAGAACTCATAAAGATTTGCCTGCCTCTGCCACCTAAGTGCTGATATTAAATTCATGCACCACCATGTCTGGCATCTCTCTAGTACTTGTTACAGTGCTGAACTCTAATGGGTTTTTAGTGTCATGTCCACACTTGAAAAGTTTTTTGATTTCATTGTTTTTCAGACTTTGAATTTTCAGATGAGAGATGTGCACTGGAAAGGCTATGCAATTCTTCAAAATACAAAGGACAGGGGACTCTGAAACAGTCTTGTCTCAAATATTTCAACTAAAAGAATCTCAAGCTATAAAGTTAAATATTTTCTTAGTCTTTTTAAAAATAAAAGTGTGTGTGTGAATGGTTTTTAATGCATGTTTATCCTATGTTTGTGTCTGTGTCTGTGTGTGCATACATAGAAGCTTCTCAGTACATATATGGAAGACAGGGGACAAACATGATTATGTTCTCTCCTCTCACCACGGGGATCTGGGCTTGAGTCAGGCTGTTATGCTTGGCAGCAGGTGTCTTTACATTTCCAGCCATCCTGCCAGACCTTTTTTCTTAGTCTTTCTAATGCTGTGGTTGTAATTTGTCCTAATTCCAGACAATTATAGATGTTAAACATGCCCACATGTGCTTATTTGCCACCTGTATAACTTGTTTTGTGAGCTGTGTGTATGAATTCTTTATCCATTTAAAAACTGGTGTTGTTTATAATCAAGAATTTTAAGGGAATACACAAACTGTCAGTCAACCCTATTCATTAGTTTGTCTGATTGTTTTTGATGCATCAAGATGGAGTCTGGAAAGATGGTTCGGTGATTATGAGTGAATACTGCTCTTCCAGAGGACCTGCTTTTGGTTCTCAGCACCCATGTCAGGCAGCTCACAACAGCCTGAAACTCCAGCTTCAGAATATCTGATAACTTCCGGTGGCCTCCATGGGCACCCCTATGTATGTGCAGACATTTACGTAGACATAGATACTCACTAACAAATAAAATACCAAGATGGCTCTCCACTTCTTCCTTCATTTGTGATGGGTTTTTTTCATTTGTTTGCTTGTTTGTTTAAGTTTTTGCTAGAAGTTGGTCCTACCTGGTCTTACTCCATCTTAGCCACCCATTTCGCCTCTCTGAATCTCTTCCTTTATTTGTACAGTAGTCTTAGTGCCTAATTGCTAACTTGATGTTAAATAGCATGCCATGCATAGACCCTCACACAAAATGTATACTTACTGAGCAAATCAGGGCATATTACTGATTACTTTGAACTTCATTTTACCTGTCTGCCTTCCTTATACCCAATCTGTGAAGTCCTTAAAGGGGAGTCCTTGGTGGCCTTTGCTTACCACTGCAGCACCAAAGTATGGCTCATAGCGGGTAGTTGAAAGGCATGAGTAAATTGTTGGATGTATGAAGAACATAGAATGACATTGTTGATGTTTACTCAGTGGGTCCATTGCAAATGTAGCTTTTAGTCACTAAATTAAATCTTGGGTATCCTTTTTTTTTTTTTAACTGTTGGAATTATCAATACCGTTTAGCTAACAGACTCATTTAGATTTAATTTTAGGGAGTCTGACAGCAAGATTTGGGGACATAGTGTGTTTGCATGCACCTTCTATCTACTTAATGCTTTTCTAAAGGACAAAACCATAGCCTGCAACCCAGCTGTGGGTTTCTCTGTGCTGATATATAGTATCTGCCAATAGTGTAGTTGTGGATAAGTTAATGATGTCTTGGCTGTGCTGAAGGGGACTTCGACTTCTGGACCAGCTCTCTCAGAGCATGTGGCCCATTGTTTTTGGTTGATTTTAGGGAGGACAGGTATGCCTTAGCTGGTTTAGCTCTCTTGCAGCAGCAACAAGGCTGTTTATAACATGGCCTCATTTTGAAGAAATCGCTGACTTTGGCAGGGTCCTGTCAGAGCCTCACCAACTCCAGCACTGGCCTTCTGAAAAGCATTGTCTCAGCTGCTCTCAGCTGAGTCAGCTGTGAGGCAGAACTAGGTCATAATAGCTCATTCTGGAGGCTGAGCAATACTTCCAATCAACTTTCCCTTTTTCCACAGGAAGGGAGAAAGTTAACTTTAAACCAGTTTGCTTTCTTTCAAAAAGTGTCTTTTGAGGCCGTGGGTAAGGGAGGGAGGGATAGGTACTGTCAAAGAGCCCCTGGGATGTGTTAATTATTAGGTTATGTTCTGTCTGGCTTTGAGCTTTACCCCACTGTTGCTGTGGAAAGCTCTGCAAATTGAACTGCTTTTCATGCCCTGGTGATCCAGCTCACTTTTCTGGAGCAGGAGAGGCTGGTCTTTGCCTTTGCTGGTCAGAGCTGCTCTGGGATGGTGGAGTTACACCACGCTGAATGCATCTTCAGGTGCTCTCCTTCAAACCTTGCTGAGAACATCCTTCAGGAGCTCAGTTCTACAGAAGCCTCCCCTTGCTAGAACATTGAGGTTAGCTCTTGGCATGCAAGATGGTTCTTGAACTAACTCTACCTGCTTCCTGTCTCCTGCATTGCTAGTTAATTGTTTGTTAAGTTTGTCGTTGGTATAGCTGTTTGAAGACCTTACAGTCAACACACATTAGTGTGTCATTAGCAAGAAATACCACTGTTAAAAGGAAGCTTAATGAAGCAACTTCTCTTAGAGGTCAGAAAAACACAAATATTGTTTGCAATGTAGCTCTATTACACAGAGCAGCCCATTCCCACTGTCTTATTGCTTCATATAGTAACTGCATTCCAAGAAATACCTGGGAGCTGAGACTAATGCTGCCCTAAATTAGGAGGAATTTCAAACTCCCTTCTGAGATAGTTAAAAAGCATGACTCAGAGAGCAGCAATAGAGTCCAGAAAAATAAAGTGCTCAGTTAACACATACACTCACACTGTCCAGGGTCAGTCAGTCTTAAGCCACATGTAGCTGTTGGGGCATTTCAGATATGAAACATCTGAATTGAGATCTGGTGACAGGATAAGGTACAGTGCACATTGTAAAGACTCAGTGAGAGCAAATGAAGGGGAGACACAATGGTAATGATTGTTAGACTGACTTCACCTTACAGTAGTTTGAATGTGTTGGACTTCCAATAAACTAATTGTTTAATTAATTTACTTGTTTAACTTGGATCCTTTCTTTTTATTTTTTTTTTTTTTTTTTTTTGAGGGGGGTAGAGGAGGTAGGATTTCTCTGTGTAACAGCCCTGGCTATCCTGGAACTCAACTTACAGACCAGGCTGGCCTCTAGAACTCTCAGAGATTCAACCTGACTCTTTAATCCCTACTCCTGGGATTAAAGGCAGGCACCACCACTGCCTGGTGAATTCTTAAGTATTTTTTTTAAATTATGTATGTGTGTGGGTATGTGCTTATGAGTGCAGAGCTGGAGCTACAGTCATTTGTGAATGTGGGTGCTGGAAGGACAACCCAAGTCCTGCGAGAGCAAGTATACACTCAACTACAGGGCTGTCTCTCTATCCTCTAAAATTAGTATTAATGTTATCTTTGTGTTTTAAAATTATTTATGGGTTCATATTATATCTCTCTGAGAGGTACAATACTTGTGTGATATTTGCACTCATAATTTTAAAAATTCAAGAAGTCAGAGTCATAGCCTATGCCAGTGTTGACTTGCTGATCAAAGTGCGTCCTTCTTTGGAAAAACTTACATCCCTTGAATCACATATTTAAGTGTTGATCATAAAAGGGGCTTGAGACAGTAATAACTGTGTACTTGCCAAGGATGTCTGTGCTCATGATGGCCTTGATATGAGGTTCAAGTGGGGAAAACGAGGTAACAAGGTCAGAATGCAAAGGGAAATCCCCGCAGTTTCCTTGGCAAAGCTTGCTCTCTGTTAAAGTTGTATTTGACCTGGATTTCATGCTCAGAATGCTCTGGTATTCTCTTCCATCAACCCCCAGAGCCTGTCTTTGATGTTACGTGCCTAATAGCAGTTCCAAGGGCTCTCACCTGTAGCAAGTGCTTTTGTGGTGTGCTTACAGACACCCACTCTATCCCTCTCAGATTCCAAGAGCACTGAGGGAAGTTTCCGTGTGTTGTTGTCCACTGTGATGCTTGGACCTGGCCTGAGCCTTTTCTCTCCTCCTATCCCCAAATCTGCCATGTAGGCTCATACGTGACCCAGCCAAGACCTTTATGTTTAGCCCACTGAGAGCATGCTCTGTTGCTGAGTATGTGGCTGTGTGCAGTGTACCTTCTAGCAGCGGAAAAGCCAAATTAAATGCTAAGCTTGATTTAAGGAGCAGATAGTCTACTAGGGCCTTTTGTATAGTTTAAGACACTCAATTGCAACGAATAGCCAACCTACAGAGAACTTGGAAGTTACAGAGGCCAAACCACTTATTTGCTGCAATCTTGAATTGGCGGGGGTGAACTGTGTTTGTGTACTGAGGTGCTCATTGTTCACCTTCATGAATTCAGTAAATATTTCCTAACAACTGCCATCTTTGAGGTACTTTCTTATGTTTCTTGACAAATAGAAGAGTGAAAGTGTGGATTTCTTGAGTTTGAAATTGATAAGGGCATTGAACGTGTAGGTGGGAGATGAGTGGCAGTTTTCAACCAGGAAAGTGATCCAGATAAGTTGGAACAAGTTTGTTTTCCTTCTGGAAGTCAAGGTCTTGGTGAGTTGATCTCAGTTGAGGGAACAGTCAGTTCAAAATCAAGAAGGCAGATGTCTGCCTGCCTTGTTTGATGCTCAACAGAGGAGGGCAGTGGGTTGAGGCAGAGTGGGACAAGAGTGTTAGATGATGAAGTTGAAGCAGTAAAAGGGGATGAAATCAGATGGGAACTTCAGCTTTTCAACACAGAATTTTGAGTACAAATCTGTAGTTCAGCTTACTTGTCTGAAAAAAGTGATGCTATGCAGTAGAATCCTAGTCTGCTGACGTGCAGCTCTGTAAGCTCTCACAAATATACACAACCCTCTAGCCATCATCCTGGGAAGATGCTGAGTCCTTGTACTGAGAGACGCACTTGTGACTTAGCACTTCAGAGGACCACTCAGGAGTTTCTGGCTGGCAGATTTGGAAAGGCAAGCTTAGGTGATAAAGGCAGAGTGCAGGTTCATACAGCTGTCAGATGTGGAGGAAGCCAGCCAGCAGATCTGGTAGTGATCTGAAGGTAAAGTTTGATGGGCTGTGTAAGAGAAAGGAAGGATGACATGATTTTGTCCTCTACACTAAAAAAGGGTCGAACAGTTGTCCCTTACTGAGCTGGGGCAGATTGCATTGAGATGTATGCATTCATATTTAGAAATGTATGTATGCTTTGTAAGAAAGAAGGGTGGAAAGAATATTAGTGATGTTTTGGGGCCTCTTGTCCCCCTGCATGATTCTGAGGTGCTTGGTATTATCTTTTGTGTAGTGTTGTCTTAGTTTGCTTGGTTATTTGTTCTTTGGTAGAAAGATCTTTCTAGGTTGACACAACTCCAGTTTAGCGCAGCTCTTATCATCCTATACCCTGCTTGACTTTTTTAAGAAACATGACTTGTGGTGGGGAGACCTATCATTAGGAGGCTTCTTTATTCCGCCAAAACTGAAGTTTTGTTGTGTAACTTTTGAGTCTTTCTCTCTTACAGTACTGTTAGACGACAACTAAACTCTTGTGGCAAAAGAGAAACTGAGAGAATGCTAACATCAAATGGGGAAAAATGCTAGTTACAGGAGAAGGGATATAAATACTTTGTGTAACTGAATCCCAAGTTTAGCCTAGAATACATTCTGGAAAGAATATCTGAGATGGTTATCAGTTGTTGTTCTTTGCTCAGTGATATGGACTTTTGGTTCAGTACAGGTACTATTTATCCTTGTTTGGGGGAGTTTCATCAACAAACATTTTTTCATTTTTTGGAAGAATTTACCCAACATTAGATTCAGACTTAGTCTTGGGATGGACCAGTAAATGAGACAGGGGAAACAAAAATAAGGCTTTGTTTTGAGGGAGCTGATAGTCAATTTTTTGTTTGTTTGTTTGAGCCAGGTTTTAGCTTTGGAACCTGTCCTGGAACTCACTCTGTAGACCAGGTGAACTCACAAAGATTTGCCTCCCTGGTGTTGGAATTAAAGGCATGTGCCACTACTCCCTGACTTGGAGCTGACAGTCTTTTTGAGACAGTGTTTCACTATGTAACTTTGGCTGGCTTGGAACTCTCTATGTAGACTAGCCTGACCTCAGACACACAGTTCCTGTCCCTGCCCCCCAAGTGCAGGGATTACAGGCTTGTGCCACCACTTCTGCTTGACAGGCATAAAAACGTGTGATCACTATAGTTTTATAATAAGAAAAAATACATTAGTGAATAAAGAAAGAATACAAGTGACTTTATCCAGCTTCATTAGCCATTATTTTTTCCTTTCACAGTGCTAGGAACAATATTCAGGGCCTTCCAAATACCGTGTTCTTAAATCACACCCCATACTTCTTTTCTTTTTAAAAAATTAAAACCTAATATTTTATTCCTTGAGAATTTCATACAATATATTATGATTATAGTCACCTCCTTTCCAGCTCCTCCTAGATTACCCCCACCTCACTACTACCCACTTTGTCTTCACTCTCTGTCTCTGTTTTAAATCCATTAAGTCAGTTTTTGGTAGCAGCTACTCCTGGGTATCATTCCTATCCTGGAATGCAGCCTGTACATGAGAAGTCACGCCATAAAGAAAATTGACTCTGCCTTCCCCAGTAGCTATCAAATGCCAGTAGCTCTTCTGTGGAGTGGGGAATGTGCAGCTTGGCCCACATGTTGGAGTTTTCTGTGGCTTGAACTTGCACAGGTTTTGTGCATGCTGTCACAATTGCTATGAGTTCTTATGTGTATCTGCCTTGTTGTATTTAAAAACAAAAAACAAAACTGTTTTCTTGTAATAAGCTACCATCTCTGGCTCTTAAAATCTTGTTTTCCCTCTTCCACTAATATCTTTGATCTTTATGGGGAGGAGTGTGATATAGATGTCCCATTTAGGTCTGAGCATGCTGAAGTTTCTTATTCCCTATGCATTGACCAGTTTTAGTCTCTATTTACTGCTTTCTAATATGCAAAGGCTCTCTGGTGAGAGTTGAGAGATAGGCTGATCTTTGAGTATAGCAATTAGACGTTGTTTTAGTGCTAGTAGGTTTTCTCCTAGGACCTTTGACCTATCTTGCCATGGGTTCTTGGCCTCATTACCAGTGCCAGACATATGGAGTGGGCCTTAAATCCAATGAGAAAGTGGTTGGTTGTCTTTATAATATGTGTGCCACTATTGCGCCATTGGGCACATCTTGCCAGATAGGTTGTTATTGTAGCTCACAGGGTTCACAGCTGGGTGAGACTGATGATTTCTTTTCTTCAGAAGTGGTGGATGCATACCTAGCATCTTCCATGGCCATAAAAACCAGATGGCCTTTTTTAATATGAATTTTTGTTGTTGTTGTTCTTTTGTTAAATTTCTAATGAAAAAACTGCATTGTTTCCCCTCATTTTTTTCATGAACCCCCATTTCCACTTTCTTTCAAATTCGTGACCTCTTTTTTTTTTTTTTTTAAATCATTATTGATATTGTCTTAGTGTGGTTACTGTTGCTGTGATGAAATACCATGATCAATGTAATTTGTGGATGAGAGGGTTTATTTGTCTTACACTTCCACATTATAGTTCATCACTGGAGGAAGTCAGGACAGGAAATCAAACAGGGCAGAACCTAGAGGCAGGAACAAATTCAGAGGCCGTGGACAGATGCTACTTTCAGGCTTGCTCAACACTGCCTACTCAGCCTGCTTTCTTATAAAACCCAGGACTAGGAGCCCAGGGGTGGCACCATCCACTATGGGCTATGCCTTCCCCCATCAATCACTAATTCAGAAAGTGCCCCACAGGCTTGCCTATATCTCTGTCTTACTGAGGCATTATCTTTAATAAGGCTCCCTCCTCTCAGATGATTTTAGCTTTTGTCAAGTTGACATAAAACTATCCAGCACAGCTGAGTCTGTTTAGTATTACTTGTATGTATATGTTTCTAGAGTTGACACCATAGTATATGATGTCTGGGGCCTCTGAGGAAGACAAATTCTTCCTCTCTCAACTCATTAATTGGTTGTAGTTCTTCATATAGGAGTGGGGTCCCAACTGGAGTTGGAATTGTTCAAGTTTTGTTTAGGCAGCCATGTTGTTAAATTCCATGTTTTATGAATCAAGGGTCTTCAGGAATAGGATCTTAGTATTAAATTTAGGATGATAACTAAATTCCGTGATAATAACCTGTAACATTTGTAGGCCTATGGGACTCCATTAGCCAACAGCTTACAAAGAAGTAATTCATTCATTCAAGTGAAACACACATCTCTAAAGCTTAAAAATTAGCATCTCTATTTCAGAGAAAACATGTTGTTTGTCCCTCTGCATCTGAGTTTTTTCACTAAGGATGATGGTTTTAGTTCAGTCCATTCATAACCTGTAAATTTCATTTTCCCTAAGTTGAATATTATTCCATTGTAAAAGTGCACCACACGTTCACTATGTGGTCATCAGTTGATGGACTCTATGTCTAAGCTGCTTCCATTCTCCCCTCTCTTCTCTAAGATGAGTAGCAGCTGCAGACACTGTGCTAACCTGAGCTGTCCGAGTGTCTCCGTGTTACTCTGTGATAGAGTTGGAGATGCCATGACCATAACCAAGCCAAAGCCCTTGGAAACAAGGTGTTTTCTTTCTTAGGAAGGTCTTTATAAATTATGCTTCCTTCACCACCTTTCTCACTGACTTTATTTTCTGAGTCTCTAGAACTGAGTCTTTTGAATGTCAGATCCTCTTTGCATTTCAGCTGCAAGTTTGATGAGATGGCATCTGATAGCAGGTAGAGATGGCTATCCTATTCACCATAGAGGGGAGCTGTGCAACATCCACATATGTATGTGTCTTGGTTTCAACCACTGGGTGACAGAAGGTGCTACAATAATGTGGCGGAAACTTTGCTGGAGGGTCCCATCTGATGTCTTCATGACCTCCATTGTGACCCTGGATTTTAAGCTTCTGTTACCTTGTCTCAAAAACACTTACATTGACTTCATAGAATCTGATAGTGAGGCTGGGCAGTACTCCAAGACTGTTCACCTTATGGCCATTCACATTCACATTGACCCAATTATCCATTACTGCCATTGGAGGTCCAGTGCCAAGCATGCCTTGTGTTTGTGGCCTTCCAGAATGCAGGGAATTTAAGAGAGCTTGCAGGGGGCATCTTTTCTTATTGAGAAACTCTTGAACCAGAGAAACTTCATTGTTCCTTGTGAAGTTTTCATATAGGAATAATAGCACCTGGCATCCAGCCCTTCCATTTCTGGTGCTGGATCAGTGTTGCAAGTGGGATTTGGAACCTGGGGGAAAAATGCTTCCTTCCTTATGTCTTCTTTCTAGGGCATCTTATAGCTGGTTGACCCCAACATGATATGATTCCTTAAGGAAAGCAAATGGGATGCCAAGCCTGGCTGCCAGAGTCTCTGGACTTGGTGTCCCAAGGACTTTGCTAGTCATCTGTGATCTGAGGTTCCTGACTACAGCAAAGTCCTCCCTTCCTTAGCTTGCAGGGTTCTGGGTAAAGAGCCAAGGTGTGGTGGGCAGTGTTGCATTCAGGAGAGACATTGTCACGATATTTATTCACTCACATGACACAAGGCAAGCTTATGAATGTGTGAGAGTGAGACAGATGTGATGCATCACTCATCAGAAGGAATTGGGGGTGGTGAGGGGTAAGGTCGAACCACTGTGTGCCTGGGCTCGACTGCCTACAGGCTGTTCCAGGATGGAGACTGTGCTGGGAGACATACATCTCCTCACATCACTACCTCACTGAGCTGAGGGACCTACTCCACCCTGCTGTTCTTAAACATAAGCCGATTTCATCCTGGGGCTCACCTGCAGAAGCAGCGAGCCTTTCTCACTTTGGAAACAGACTGGCAGCATTGAGGAGCTTAAGCAGAATGTAGACTACTGCATTTGGTGGAGAGTTTAAATTGGACACTTCTAGTTTTTTTTGTAGATGGCAAATTGGGGTAAAATAGGAGAAGCATGCAATTTAAGAGCACCATTAGTAATCATTTTAACACTTTAAGATGTTTTAAGAATTGTTTAAGTGGCTGGAGAGATGACTTAGCAGTTTAGAGTACTTACTGCTGTTCCAGAGGACCCTGGTTTAACTTCCAGCACTTATATGGCTCTTCACAACATTCTGTAATCCCAGTTCCGGGAAATCTAATGCCCTCTTCTGGCTTCTGTGAGCATCAGACTCTCACATGGTACACACACACATATGCAGGCAAATAAACAAACAAACAAGACATATATAAAAATTAAAAACTAAAATACAATGATTTAAATACAGATAGATGAGAATTACGCCTTTTCTCTTTTCCTAGGATGTCTTTGACTCTCAGCATGGTTCTAGTACTTACCTTCATATAAAACTGCCTTGTCATAGTTTAAATGAATAGTTTAATGTCATAGTTTAAATAGCCCTCATAAGCTCTTATAACACTTGGTTTTCAGTTGGTAGAGCTTTTCAGAAAGATAAGGAAATATGGCCTTGTTGGAGGAGGTGACATTGGGGGTGGGCTTTGAGGTTTGAAAGCCCATCCCAGTGTTTTTCTCTTGGTGCTTATGTGGATCAAAATGTGAGCTCTCCTGTACTGCTCTAAGTCTATGCCTGCCTTCTGCCATGTTCCTGCCATGATGGTCAAGAACTCATCCTCTGAACCTGTAAGCTCCAGTAACACTTTCTTCTGTAAATTGTCTCAGTCATGGAGTCTCTTCAGAACAATTGAAAAGTAACTTAGACATGAGTTCATCCAAGATTCCTTGCATTAATTGTATGTGTGGTTTATATGTGTATTGTATTAACCACTTTTACTTGAAATTACTGAAGTTTTTTTATCTTTGTTTTTACCTTTGGAGCACTAAGATCATGTCCCCTTTACTTCCCTGTGGTTTGGTTCTGTTCTTGACTTCTGACCTTAGAAATTGTGATTTTAACTAACAAAGAATATCTAAGGTGACTTCATGAATTTAGTTCTTACAGAAATAACTTCTTGTGTGTGTGGTAGTATGTGAAGGTCCTTTATATATTCCTCTATTTAATAGGCATTTATTGAACATTTATTGCATACTAACACTATTCTGAATGCTTGAGTTATATAAATTAAGCAAATCTTTTATCTTGGAGCATATATTTCTAGTCCCCATGACAACTTTTCAATACAGATATTGGCTCAACCATTTTTTCCGGTGGGAGAGAGATACTCCAAGGATAACCCTGGAAGCAGATGATGAATGTGGTCATACTAACATAGAAGAATGTTGAATGGATTCTGAAAAAGGCAGGCTTATTACAACCTGAGTTTAGTCAATAGGAGGCTGCCTGGGATGTCTAAGTCCTAACTTGGCTCACAGAGGTGAACCTAACTCCAGTCTGTTAGAACTGGAATCCTTTATCCAAAGAGGGGAGCACAGTGATTTATCTGCATGAGAATGATTGGATCACCACTAATTTTCATGCTAGCAGGCCGGGTACATTATAATACTGATGTGATTATGTTGATTACATTAGTGCCCTGAACTGAATCATCAGAAAACCTCTATTATAATTTCTGAAGAATTTGCTCATACATGTTAGCCTGATTATTTGAACCATAGATAGGAGAAAGAAACAGAAAGTGGAAAATTTTAGGTTAAAATGTTGATTGTGTATTTTGTGGATAAAATTATATAAATCTTGTTATTATTAATGTACCAGACAATTAGGAAACAGTTAAATTTAACTTACATTAAAGACCTTTAAAATACTTCTTTATTGAAATAAATTTGATGTACAATATCTTGCATGTATTTAGTGTGTGAAATAGTTTGAAGCCATCACCATGAGTGATCAGAAACCTAGGCCCAATTGTATATGCTCTTAGTCCTAGCTGCTTGGAAAGCTGATGCAAAAGGATGACTGGTACTCAGGAGTTAAACCAAGTAATATAACAAGACGGGGGGGGGGCAAAACCACATACACATTTTGTTTGTGTAAGTTTCCTTGTTTCTATTTATAATTTCTGTTATCTACACTGTACTTTTTTCATTCCCACACAGTGATACATGTTTTCTTTCTTTTTAAAATTTTATTTCTTGAGCTTTATTTTTATTTTATGTGTTTTGACTACATGTACATTTGAGCATCACATATGTGTAGTGTCCTCAGAGGATAGAAGAAGGTGTTAGATCCCTTGGAACTGTAGTTATATGGTGGTTGTTAGCCATCATGTGAATGCTGGGAGTTGAACTCTGGTCCTGTGGAAGGGCAGATATGCCATCTTTCCAGACCCAGTGAGTATTTTCCATTGCTATGCTTTTCTTAGAAGCTTTACACAAGCAAAGTAATATGTATTCTTTTTGTAAAAGAACCAGTCTGGCTTAAATCAAATTGTAACAGTGGATTATGCTTTATTCATTGATACTACTCTTTGAGATCCATTTCTGTTGTAGCATGTAGCCGTTTACCAAGTAGAATCATGCTCCTTATGGAGATGTCATAATTTACCTACTTCTCTGCTGATGGACATTTTTGTTATTGCAGTTTGGAGAGCTGTTATAATTAACACCTGCAAAGTAAGCCTTTACATGGAACTAGGCTTTCATTTCTCTTAGTATCAAGGTGTGGAATGGCTAGATGTTAACTTCATCTGAAATTTTTCAGTAATACAGCATTCCCAGAGTGCCTGTTGCTTTTAACATCCCAGCCTGGTACTATGTGAGACTTCAAATATCCCATGTATTCAACAGTGTTGATTTGGCCAGTCTTTTTCTTTTGTTATTATTGTTAAGATTACGTGATTACGTGTGCCTGTTAGGGGGTATATATCCACACATAAGTAGAGGTGCCAATAGAGGTCAGAAGTGTCAGAAGTGTCCAATGTGGTTTCTAGGAACTCAGGTCCACTGCAAGAGCAGTATGTGCTCTTAACCACTGAACTGTCTCTTCAGCCTCTTGGCTAGTCTTTTTAACTTTAATCTTTTAATGGTGTCTAGTAGTATTTCATTATTGATGACAGATGATATTGAGTCTTTTTACGTCCTCATTTGCTTTTCATGTACCTTCTTTTTTGAGGTGTATATTAAAATGTTTTGCTTCTTTTATCCTGGGTATTTTCTTAATGCATTCATATATATACTCAATAAAAGCCCTTTTTCTAATATTTGGTTGCAAGTATTATTTCTGAGGCTTTGCTTTGTGTGTTCATGCTTTTATAGTGACTTTCAGAGAATAGAAGTTTGGATTTTGTTGCTATCCATATTATCCCTTGTAACTATATGTAGGGATCATGCTTTTGCTATCATCTTTCATATAACAGAGGGTCAGGAGAATTTTCTTCCCCCATCTCTACCCACAAATTTTCTAGTTTGTGATTTGGCTTTTATGTTTCCAATCCATTTTGAATTATGGGGGTAGTAGGGATGGGAAACATAGTCTCACTATGTACTCTGGCTGGTCTGAAAGTCGATAGGTTAACCAGGCTAGCCTTGAACTCACAGAGATGGGCTTGCTTCTTCCTGTGTCTCTCCAGGGATGGGATTAAAGGTGTGTACCACCATACCATTTATGTTCTTGTTGTTTTTGTCTTTTGTCTGTTTGCTTCTAATATAGAAGTTTAGTTGTTTTTCTAGCATTTCTTGAAAATGTATTATTTCTCCACTGGATTCCATTTCTGTCTCTGACTGCAAGAGTGAGTGAATCGTATGTAATGTGCATACGCATATTTGGAGTGTTTATTCTGTTCACAGAGTAGGATAGCATTGTCTTGGTAATTGGGAATTGATAAGTCTTGAAATTAGATTTAAAATAAAAAACCTTCTCCATCTTCAAATTCATTTTGGTCATTGGAGATCTTCTGCAGTAAAATTCTACATAAATTTTAGAACCACTGTTTCTAGTGCTACAATTGTTAGATGGAATTTTGGTTAGGACTGTGTTGAATATCTAAATGTAGAAAATTTATAGTTAAAACAAAATATTCCCATGGAGCTTAGGATCTAACTAAGTAGTTCAGCTTACTTGCCCTATTCAGGCTCTGGGTTCCATCCCTAACACAGTAGGATGCATATATTCTGCTCCCAGTTAAGGTGAATCTTTAAAGGTCTTGTTTCTTCCTTTTAACTTTTTTGGTTTAATATTTGTGTGGGGGGGCATGTTTGCATCAGGGAGAGCTTGTGGAGGTGAAAGGACAACTCTCAAGAGTCCATTCTTTCCTTTTACCTTGTGGTCAGATTTAGCTTTCAATATTATGTATTTTTTACTGCTTCAACAAACACAACTTTAGCATTTCAGTTCTGCCCACAGATTCTAAGTGGACAGAAATACATATATTTTTGGACATCATTCTTGTTATCTGTAATATTATAGATTGAATCAAATTTACCACATCGATCAGGGGTTAGAAACCTTTTTCTTCAAAGTCCTTTAGCGGATATTTTCAGCTTGTGGGTTGGATGGTCTGTGTGAAGGTGGCTTCTTTGCCTGCTGTAGGGAAAACAGTAGTGGTTAATACATAAGCAATGGGGGTTGGAGAAGTTCCCCACCAGGCTTAGTTATGGAAATTTCTCTAGGATACCAGCAAAAACCGTGCCATCTGTGTTGCTTACCTTTTCCAATCTTATATGTCTTTTATTTCCTTTCCTTTCTTTGCCGTGCTCTTTGGGGGTTCGTGTAATGATGTGTTTGGTGGAATAGAGAAAAGCAGCTATGTGTCTCTCATTTATACTTGCAGGGGAAGCACTCCATCTCGGAGCTACATGTGAGTGCTGGGGTAGGTCTCTCGCAAGCCCCCTTTCAGGTGGAGGACCTTCTGAGCTAGTTACAGTTTCCAAAAGTTGTTATTTATTTTCACCATCTTGCTCCCCCCAATCAGTACTGGAATTTCTCAAATGGTTTTATCATGTTTGTAGAGTAATTCTACAGGGTTTCTTTTTTAGTTTATGAGTACAATAATCCAATTGATAGGATAAACTCCCTGTTTCTCTCTTTGTCTTGGAGATGAAACTCAGAATCCTCTTTCTACAACAAGAGATGCTGGGAATTTGGGTAATGCGAGCATATAGTTATCTTTCCTCCAACTGTCCATTGCCAGGTTGTAGCATGGTCCCTGTTATTGACAGATCGTCTCAATTTTAAAGAGAAATTGGAAGTTTGACTTTTTATTTTCCTGTTACCACATTTAGAAATTGTTCACTAAATCCTAACCCTGAACCAGATATACATAATGTAGAGCTTACACCATCTTTTAAAAAAAGATGTGTCTGAGTGTTTGCTGCAGACATATATGTTCAAGTGTGTGTCTACTAAACGAGGAGGTGGGGAACTGAAGTTACAGGTGGTTATGAGCTACTGTGTGGGTGCCGGAAACTGAGCCCAGATTCCCTATGCAATAACAGTGTGTACACTGAACCATATCTCCAGCTCCAGAGCCTATCATCTTAATCATTGCGTGTGATAACTATTCATAATATTAGTACACTCACACAATTGTGCAACCAAACTTCAATCATATTTCTTTGCATCTTGCAAAACTAAAACTTCATACTCAACCAACAGCTTAACCTTCCCCTCCCTTCAGTGACTACAGACTGCCAGTTTCATTTGTCTTTATTAACTTGATTCCTGTGGAGATCCCCTAGTAGTGAGTTCATAGGGCATTTGCCTCTCCTGGCAGTTTTCAGTCACTCAGCCATGTAGAACGTGTCAGTATCTCCACCCGGAAATCCACAATTGAAATTTACAACCATATTTTTTATTGTTTTTTAAAAAAAATATAAAAATCTATAAATGCTAGTTTGCTTAACAGCTAGTTTGTTTTGAGACAGGATCTTACTCTATAGCCCCAGCTAGTCTAAAACTCACTGTGTAGATCCAGATGACCTCAAACTCACACAAAAAACAAAAAACAAACTAATTTAAAGTCTTAAATCAGTATGCAAGCTAGCTAAAACATGGCTACCCCCAGCTGGATTTTTGAACTATATGGATAATAAAAGTAAACATGAGAATTATTTAACTTATTACTGTAGGTTGTTAACCTGTGTAATCAATCACACAGGGCCAAACTCCTTGTACTTGATATAGTACAAATTTATGGAGCATCATAAGGCTGTGTGTGTCTGTGTCTGTGTGGTGTATGTGTGTGTCTGCGTGGTGTTTGTGTGTGTCTGTGTATGGTTGTTCCTTCAGATATGTGCATTCATGTGTGCCAGAGTTGAACTTTATCATTCTGCAAGCGCCGTCCACTTTGTTTTCAGAGGGGAAAAAAAAAATCTCTCATTGGCTTGTAACTTGACAAGCAGACTAGGCTGGCTGCTCACTGAGCCCTAGGGACCTACCCAGCTGTAGGATTACAAGTGTGCCCCCAGCTATTTTAAGTGTGAGCTCTGGAGAGTAAAAAACAGGGTCCCATGCTTGTGCAGCCAGCATGACTGAGCTGTCTCCCCAGCCCTCTCAGAATGTTTCTGGATACCTAGCACTCATGTTTAGATTTAGTCTACCTTAAATCCAAAGGCACGCTTAGCTATCATCATTCTCTCTTGGAATCTGTAACATACAGGACGTCAGCCAGGCCTCTGTCCAGAGCAGGCACTAAATAGCTATAGACTGGCCGAAGTTTTATCAGTCCTCAGTTGTCTGCTCACTAGTAGCCAAAACACTGCTGTGGAAATTTAGTCTCTCGTTTGGATCAGCCATACTGAACAGTGTATAAAGCACAGTGGGTTGAGTTAAGCCCCTTGCTTGTGTGCAGAGATAGGTAGTCGTTTCTCATTAGGGTTCTGCTGTGCATCTTGATTTGATTATGGCTGAGGGTTTCCCTTATACCTCATAGCAAGGAATCACTTGGAGTGTTTGGATAAATACATCAAGGGCTGACTCCTGAGATTAATAACCAGTAGAGTGTGTGGGTATGTGTGTGTGTGCATGCATGCGTGCGTGCGTGTGTGTGTGTGTGTGGTCAAAAAAATTTGTTTTAAATGTTATAAAGAATCAGAAATAAAAGAGAACCCAGGGGACAAAGTTGGGACGGCTCCTGCCTCACTATCAGCAAGCACTGCACTCACCCCATCCCCCACCCCTGCCCCCTTCCCTTGGCTGGGTGAAGAGCTGGTGAAAAGCCTGAGCTTGTATGCATGCTGGGTCCTTCCCCAGTCCTTCACATCAGTTGCCTCTCCAGCTGTGCCCTTTCTCTGGTACACAGGTGCCCTTGGGACAGTGCTTTGGAGATTGTTGTGTGCATGCTGATGTGGATGCTGCTTACTCCATCCAGGGTTTATGTCCTGATGTCCCTTTGAAGGCAACATTTAACTGCCAAAGAGATTTGCTGGATTCATGTTCAGCCTAAATTAAATGTAAATATAAATACCAGTGGGGTATGGTACAACAGAGTATAAAGGGTTTTTGCTGCTTCCTCATCTTCCTATCTTCTTTAATTAGCCCCTTTGACCTGATAAAATTATTGGGAACATGATTCTCTTAGTGCTTTCTGAAGCAGGACCTTTTCTGAGTTTGGTTTGGTTTTGTTTGTTGTTTGGTTTTGTGTATGAGAGAGAGAAAGAGAGTGGGGGCGGGGAGTGTGTGTGTGTGTGTGTGTGTGTGTGAATACAGGTATACACATTGGGAAACTAGAGGAGGAAGTCAGGTATTCTTTGTCATTCTTCACCTTGAGACAGTCTCTCACTGTACTGGTTAGCTTTTGTCAAATTGTTACAAACTAGAGTCATGGGGGAAGAGAGAACCTCAGTTCAGGAATTGCTTCATCACATTGGCCTGTGGGCATGTTTAAGGGGCATTTTCTTGGCTAATGATTGATGTGTGATGGCCCAGCTCAGTGTCAGTGGTGCCATCCTTGGGCAAGTGATCCCAGGTTGTATCTTTCCCTGACTTTCCTCACTGATGGGCTTTGACCTGGAAGTTTAAGTCAGATTAAGCCTTTGCCAAGCCTGTCACTTTTGGCCCTGGTGTTTTATACAAACCAAGAAGCAGACTGGAATACTAACCCTGAAGCTAGGCTGACTCCAACAGGCACCTGTAATCCTCCTGTTTCCACCCACAGCTTTAGAGGTGTAGTCAAATGCATAACCACACCTAACATTGACTCTCCTTCACCCCCAAGAACGAATCTCTAAAGGAGAGTAGCATTGCTGAAACTGTCCTTGTGGAGAAGGTGAAGATCTCAAAAGTCAACTTGATCAACCAACCAAGAACACAAATGGCTATTGCTATTTTCTTCACTACTGTATAGCCTTGCAAAATATCCTCTGGCCATGAGTATTCCTGTGTAGTTCCTAATTAGTATTGGTGTGCTTCTGTGACTTTATAATATGAGTTATCAGGAAGACAATGTTAGGCCCTTGATAAGACCGTGGAATTTGTTTTCTGCTAGAGTTATCCTTCCTGCATCATCTACTAAGAAAAAGGGAATGAGAACAATGTTTTAGATGATATGCCTTTTTTTTGTCTTGCTCAGTTGTCATTAGAAATTTTTAAGTGTTTATTAAATAATTTGTATATAAACATGGACATGCGTTTGTATGCACGTTGCTTGTAGGCTTCCATTGGCACCTTTGGTGAACATCAAGGTTTGCCGGCCTGTGTCAGAGGTTCATCTGGCCTCGACTGTAGGTCTGTTTTCATGTTCTCCAGGGAGCCAGTACTCTGGCTGTGGAGTGTGCTGGCTCATCTCTGTTTTTATAGAGTCACTGTGCTTGCTATAAAGTCTTTGGAGCTATGTTGTCTTTCTGCCGTTGATATGTAAGTTGGCAGTGAGGAGCCAGGAGATCTATTCTGTCACGGACATTTAATGATGATAAAACATTGGTGAGGCTATTTGAGAGCATTTTTGACAAGTGGTCCCTCTGCTAAAGACCTTGGCTGCAGGTTAGAATACTATTAGGAAATCAAACTGTTAAGCAAATAAATCTTTAGGTTGCTATTGAACTTGGGATGAGGCTATGCCTATTTTTAATTTCCCAGTGGACTTGTGAATAGCCATTACATGGCCTACTATTTTTATTTTTTAATTTTTTTAGTCTTCATATTGTTAGTATTGTAGATTGGATGACAATTCTTTATCCACAGTTATTTCAAGATTTCTACAGATAGTTATTTATAAGAGCACTTTAAAGAAAATCATTCATTTTTTTTTGCCATATAATTTCTCTTTGCCTTGGCTGGATCTATTCAGTGAAGAAGAAAATTCAGAATTAGACATGGATAGAGGCCAAAAACAGGGGCAGAAGACGGCAGTGGAAATACCCAAGTCAGAACACTTGTGAAGCACATTGGGATTGTAAAAGGAAAGAATCTTTAAAATAGATTTGTTCTGCCCCTACCCCTCTTTTTGTCTATGAGATTTTTCTACTTTTGCAGCTTTGTCTAAAGCAGGGGACTGTTCCATGTTTATGAGGTCTCTTGTATGCTTTTCTCTCCATTGTGATGGGTTAAACAGTGAGAAAAGTAGACCATCTGTGTTTTATCAAAGTTGGGTTCCTGAGTTTGAGCTCTGTTTCTCTATCGTTTGTTCCTGTAGCCTCTGCTCCTCTTTAGTTTCCTGAGTTGGGTACCATTGGCATTCTTTCTGCATAGCCTGGTTTGAGAACTGGTGGGGCAATGAGGGAACGAAGAGAGAGCAGACTTACAGACACACATACAGAAAAGCCGGATGGGCCATGCTTTCTGCTGGAGGCATAGGGTCTTAGTCATTGTTCGATCACATGGCAAAGCAACTCCTGTAAGAGAAAGTATTTAATTGGTGCTTGATTATAGTTTCAGAGGTTTAGTCCATTATCATCATGGTGGCAGCAGGGTGCCCCGCATGGCATTAGAGCAGTAGCTACATCCTGATCTTCAGGCAGAGAGTGAGAGGCACTTGTGTGGGCTTTTGAAACCTAAAAGCCTACCCGCAGTGGCACACTTCCTCCAATAAGGCCACCCCTACTCCATCAAAGCCACATCTCCTAATCCTTCTCATAATGCCATTCCCTGGTGCTGAAGCATTCATACATATGATCCTATGGGGACCATTCTTACTGAAACCACCACAGGCACCAACAGCAGCATGGGTTTATGTAACTCCATAGGGGATATGTGTAGAGGAGCACTCTCAGGCTCTAGTTATCCCAGAGGAGGAAAAACAGTTGATAATTTCTGAATACACTGTCAACATTTGCCTTCAGACCAGAGGAAGGCTCTGCCAGTTCCCATGGGTCTGACTGAAGCATCAGGATCCTTGACATGGCAGTGCTCATGTCAACAGTACACATTTCATTTTGGACTTCCTCCTCTCCCCACTGGGTCTCCTGGAGCCCAGGCTGACCTCAGATTCTTGTTCTCCTGTCTCAGTATTCCAATTGAAATTACAGTCATTTGCCATCATACCTGATTTCTCTGCCTTAATTTTTAAGAAAGCATTTGTTTGTTTTGTATGTATGCATGCATTATATGTGCTGCATGTGTATCACAGCCTGTGTGTGTGTGTGTGTGTGTGTGTGTGTGTGTGTGTGTGTGTGTGTGTGTGTGTATCTGTGTGTGTCTGTGTGTCTGTGTGTCTGTGTGTGTGTAGGTCAGTAGACAACCTGTAGGACTTGAGTCTCTTCACCAGGTAGGTTCCAGGATGGCAACAAGTGCCTTTACCCACTGAGCCATCTTATCAGCCCTTTTCTGCCCCATTTGAAGCCCAGTGACACAGGAAGTTAGTGGAAACCTATTACCTTCTCATACAGAGAGAGGTGGGGGTTGTTGTGGTGTTGGAGAGAGGAGAGCAGAGAAATGGGTTAATAATTAAGAGAGAAGTAGTCAATAAGAAGCCTGAGCCAATGGCCAAGCAGTTTGTAATTAACATAAGCCTCTGTGTGTTTATTTGGGGCTAAATGGCTGTAAGACTGGCGAGTACAGAAGCATCCATTTATAGAAGTCCCTAGTAGGTAACTAGGAGATAGGTCCTTCCTGGCTATCTTGATGCTAACACATGCATAGGTGGTACTTGGGGTCCCCATATCCTGCTCTGTTCCATTTCTGTACAGTGCTGTCTCCCTCCCTTTGTCACTCCTCCTGGTTTGAGTACATTACAAGGTGGCTATGAAAGGAGGTGACTTGTGTGTAAAGGGTATCCAGTAATTCCTAGTAGTAAAAGAAGCTAGCAAACCATTCTAAGAAGGATTCTGCTTAGCCATTTAGCCTTTCCATCTGAAAGGAGCCCTCTGCTGACTAAACACAAGGTAGTAGACAAATAGGGTATTGAGTTTGAAGTTTAAGTGTGAACACAGTTGATAGAGCTGGAGGTTATCTCATGATGTCTCGTAGTATGCTTGGACAGTTTTGCTGGCTCTTGTCAGGAGGCCACAGGAACTTCTGGTTGCTTAAATGACTTCATGACATGACATCTGCTTTTACAAAACATGAGACCAAAGACAAATCACTGAAAGTTGAGGTGTCTTAGTATTTCACTTCAGAAAATGTCATCATCATATCATATCCCCTTCCTTCAGTGGGAGGAGACTACAATGGAGGGACAGAACCTAGAGATAGTTAGGTACAGTGCTGCCTGCCCCAAGTTGTATGGGGTTTCTAGTGAATGGTCTCTTGTTTGTTACCAGCCCAGCTCATACCTGTCACATATTACCACAGGCTTAAATTCAACTAGGAAGTATGGAAATCAATAAAGCAATGGATAAGGAAAAAGAGAGTTGTCATTTGCTTAAATGCATTAGAATCTTGTAAGAAGATAAAAGATAGCTGATTAAAAATCACTATGAAATTAGGTTTAGGTAAGGTCTATAAAATTTCAAAAAAAAAAAAACAGCCATAAAGGCTTAAAAGCACTTAAAATTGCTTTGCAACTGTCTTCATTTCAAATAAACCCTGTCTTGAAATCATAGCCTTTGAATTGCTCCCAAACACGGAGTCTAGATTGAAAATCCAATTCTCACTGTACTTTAATAGAGAAGGAATATTATGTGGTAAAGTGAAAGACTTTGAATTCATACGTAGTTTTGTCTAATCTCTTTCCCTTTTGTGTTTGATTTCATTAAGTCATCATTTCCTGGTCTTAGGTATGTTGGAAAAAGCAGTTTTAGCATGTGAGGTAGTCTCAAGGTTCTTATCTATGAATTATTGCAAAAGGTAGTTAACCACTGTGTTCTAAGTGAAAGCATTGCTACAACCATCAACTCTAAGATGAGTGGTTTTCTACCTTTTCATGTCCCAGGAATTAAAACACACTCCATAATTAGTGACATTTAGTAATTTATTCAACCGCATATCACTGCATCTTAAATTATAGTTTATGGTTTAGATTTGGTAATATATGATGTGTTTTGTGGTATTATGCCCTGGAAAATATGTTAAATGTCTGAGTTCTAGATTTTTGTTAAAGTGGAGGTAGGTGTTTCTGCCCAATTGTGGCTTTGCTGAGTATGTTTCAGTTTGTTAATAAAGTTGTACAAAGCAGTGCCAACTCATATTTGATTCTTCTTACATGCTGATAATAAATGTGACATCTGGGTGTCTCAGTGTCCTCAATTGTGTATTGAGAGACGTGATGTAAATTAGTTCCAGACTCTGTTTCATCTTGAATATGAAAGTCTGTCTCTTTTCCATGGGAACAGATTTCAGTTCCTGATCTGTTAGTGTGCTTTCTCATAAGTCTTTTAGCAATGGAGAGAAAGGGAATGGAGTGCATCAAGACTGGCCAGCAAGATAGAAGAAATAAGCTCTGGTGTTGTGTTACATGGTAGGTTGACTACAGACAGTGATAATTTATTATTATGTATTATTATTTTGTATTGTGTGCTTCCAAAGGCTAGAAGAAAGGACTTTGAATGTTTTTTTTTTTTACCATGAAGAAATGGCAAATGCAACTAGATATGTCAGTTACAATCCCAGTACTAGGAAGGAAGAATATATATATATATATATATATATATATATATATATATAGAGAGAGAGAGAGAGAGAGAGAGAGAGAGAGAGACTAAGAAAGGAAAGGAGGGAGGGAGGGGAAAAGAGAGGGAAAATTCTTTAGGAAGTGGGTCTCTTCCTGTTGATTTGAGCACTAGATATGTTTATCTTGACTTGAACACCACACAGTGTATATGTGTCTTTAAGTATTACTCTGTGACTTGCAAATATATACAGGCTTTATGTTCCAATTTCAAAAATAATTTTTCAATAAACAAAATGGAAAAAAAAATCAACCTCAGCTGGGTGGTGGTGGTGGCATGTGCCTTTAATCCCAGCACTCTGGAGACAGAAGCAGGTGGAACTCAGTAAGTATGAGGCCAGTCTGTTCTACAGGGTAAGTTCCAGGACAAGCTCTAAAAGCTACAGAGAAACTCTGTCTCAGACAACAACAAAAACAAAAGACCCTTTAAAATAGTATCCTCAACCTATGGGTTGTAACCCCGTGGGGGCCACATATCAGATATTTACATTATGATTTATAACAGTAGTAAAATTACAGTTATGAAGTAGCAATGAAATAATTTTGTGGTTGGGGCTCATCACAACATGAGGAACTGTGTGAAAGGGTCACAGCGTTTGGAAGGTTGAAAACCACTGGTTTGTAATAAGCAAGTATCTGTGAGAGTAAAGTCCCAAAATTTTCAGTTTCCAGTGATAATAGACTTCCTAACCTGCTCGGTTTACAACTAAACATCAGGACCTTTTGAGTTCAAGGTAAAGCTTACATGGAGTTTCACATTTTAATTTAAACGTTCCTGTCTGATGGTTTTCTTTTCACTTTGTAAAGCTATATAATGAACTAAAGGTTTAGAGCCCTCTCATGTAGTGGATTATTCTTAAATTCTCAAGTCTTTGCTGGTTTCTTCTTCCTGAGTTCTATAGAGACTTTTGGTTCCTGTTTGCTAAGCATGGGTGTCGTAACGGTGCCAGATGCTGAGGGTCAAGGAGCATGGAGCTGAGGGTAGCATTCAAAATACCTAAACATTTACAACCAGATTCCCCCACCTTGGGAAGAAATACTAGTGGGCAAAGAAAATCATTAAGCTTACTGTGTTTTCTTAGTAGTGTCAGTAGATCTGTAAAAGCTTTTAGTGACCATTAAAAACCTCAGGTGTAGGCTGAGGATGTAGTAGAACTCTGCCTACCATGCACAAAGTTCAATACCCAGCACTTATTAAAGACAACAAAATGTAACACCCCCCACCTTTGAAGAACTAGAGAAAACATCAGTTCTAATACTTAGTTGCCTTGAACAGCTTGTTTTTATCTTTTTCAATATGTCTGTTATTACCCCAATAATATTATGTCTATAAGAATTGCTGATGGAAGGATGTGTGGCTTGAACATTTTCAAAACACAGGCTTCATTTGTACTGTGTGAACATGCATCCCCAGGAATCACTGACTTGTTGTTCTTGGTGCTTTGGTGACACCTAACAGAAGCAACTTAAGGGAGGGGCTTATTTGGGCTCATGGATGAGGGTTGAGTTTGCCATAGTGGGGAATATGTTGTGGCAAGAGCTTGAAACAACTCTTTCATAATGCATCTCTAGCCAGGAAGCAGAGAGATGAAGACTGCTGCTCAGCTCTGTTTATTCAGTCTGGGACTTCGGCCTATGGGTCAGTGCTGCCCACATTGGGAAATCTTCCCACCCCAGTTAACCTCATCTACATAATACTTCATAGACATATTGTAGTCATTTGAAAGAAAATGACCCCCAAAGGGAGTGGCACTATTAGGAGATGTGGCCTTGTTGGAGTAGGTATGGCCTTGTTGGAGGAAGTGTGTCACTGTGGAGGCAGGCTTTGAGGTCTCATATGCTAAGCCACACCTAGTACCTCAGACCACTTCCTGGTGCCTGCTGATTTGTAGGACTCTCAGCTCCAGCACTGTCTGCCTGAATGCTTCCATGTCCCACCAAGATGATAATGGACTAAACCTCTGAAAGTACAAGCCACTCCCATTGTTTTCCTTTATAAATGTTGCCTTGGTCATGGTGTCTCTTCACAGCAATAGAAACCCTAACTAAGGCACATACCTAGATGTTGCCTCTTCAGGTCGGGGTTAGGATTAAATAATTTTCTTTTGTCTTTAGATCAGTTTACCTATCAGTTCCTCTCTGAAAGTCCGGAGGCCTCTTCCTCCGTTTGCAGATCCCTGGCCCTTCTCAGTAGGTACAGTGTCAGGAGCTCTCCTATGTCAGCTCACTTTAGTGCCTGTTGTGATCTCGGTGGCTTTTCATTTCCCCTCTAGTACTATTTCTTTCATGTGTCCCATGTTCACGCTTACTCCAGCCCTGTAAGTTAACTGTAGGTGGCTAATTCCTTCAGAATCCCAAACTGCTATTAACATGTAAGCTGCCTATTGTAAGCTCTCCTTACTATAGGATGTGAGTGAAAGGACTATATATATATCCCTGCACTATCACCATGGTTATGTTAATTTCAAAAAGACCAATTGAACCCAAAGGTATGTGATTTTTTCTGAAATGACTAAAAAAAAAGCCAATGCTGGAAAATGCTGAGGAATCCCTACATATTGTTCTTGGCATATCTTTTTACTATCACCATGGGAAGATGACATTTCAAAAAGCATTACAGTCATATATGTGCCTCAAACCATGTTCATTTGGTAGTTGTGTGTGTGTGTGGGGGTGTGGTGTGTGTGTGTGTGTGTGTGTGTGTGTGTGTGTGTATGCCCCTTGTGCATATGTATGTGTTCCTATGTCTACAGGTGTAGGCATGTGCTTTTAATGACATTTTGTAGTCAGAGGACAGCCTTGCTGTTATTCCTCACTTTTCCACTTTGAGTTAAGGTCTCTGTATTTACTTATGTATTAGTTACCACTACTATACACACAAACATGCACATACATGCACATATATGTACACATGTGCACATGCATGCATATAACCAGACATGTTGGCTTGTGAACTGATGAGTGTATTCTTGATGTTGCCTTCATTTCCTAGGACTGCAGATGCTCAAGCTGTACAGCCAGCTTTTACATGACAAGTGGCTTTACCCACCAAGTCCTCTCCCCAGCCGTCAGATGAGTTTTGTAAATCTCTCTTGGCTTCCATTTTCTGCTCTATAAAAAGAGACTAGCCTTTCTTACTTCACTGGAACGTGGGACAGATTTAAAATGGAATGGATTAAATTACCTATTACAGCATAGGAATATTAGACTGCTGAAAATAAGAAATGGTAGAGATAAGTGTTTCCTTAGAAAAAATAAAAATACAAATGTTAATACTTTAAAGTATTGAGTAGATATGCTCATGTAGATAACTGCTATTTTGGAAATGGAAGATAGTATAGAATAAGTCATTCACATGGGTATGTTTTCCGCCAGCCCGCCTGGTCCCATCACCGCGCATGCCCCAAATAACATGCAGATACTCTGTATTTGATACAATGCTGTTGGCCAGTTACTATTATTGTTTATCGGCTAGCTCTGTCTTAATGATTAACCCATTTCTACTATTCTAAGTATTTCCACGTGGCTCATCTTACCAGAGAGCGGTGAGCCCACATCTGCTCTCTCCAGGCTCTACATGCTGACCCCTCCTAACTACTTCCTCTTTCCTTCTTGTCTCCTAGCCCTGCCTATCTTGCTTTCCCATTGACCACAGTGCTTTATTCATTAACCAGTATGAGAAACATATTTACAGAATAACATCGCCAATCAGTAGGTTATTAATTTGACACAAAGCTGTCCCTTCAGAATAAGGAGAATAGGCTGGTTGTGGTGACTTACACCTGTTCGGGAGGCTGAGTAGTTTGAGGCTAGCCTCAGAATATAGTAAACCCCCATATTTCAAAAGCTGAATCAGAACAATAAAAAGGCATGAAAGGATGATTATGTATGAGAATCCTTCACCCTCTCTTTGAAGGATGTTGTCTCTTTTTATGCTGATCAGTGACATGAGTTATATTCCCTTGTCTTCTGCTCCACTTGGAGTTATTCTTGAGGAAAAATGAGATGGACCCTAGCATATGAGTTCACCAAGGAAAGTGAATCCAAAAAGAGATTTTTTTTTTCTGGTGTTGCATTGTCCCTGTGTGTTGTATTAATCCCCATGTGTCTTAGTTAGGATTTCTATTGTTATGAAGATACCATGACCACAGCAACTCTTAATTGGGATGGCTTGCTTACAGTTCAGAGGCTCAGTGCTTTATCATGGTTAGACATGGTAGCATGCAGACAGACATGGTGCTGGAAAAGTAGCTGAGAATCCTACGTCTTGTAGACAACAGAAGGTGGTCTGTCTTACTGGGAGTGTCTTGAGCATATATGAAACCTCAGAGCCCACCTCCACAGTGACACACTTCCTCCAACAAGACCCATTCCACGGAGATCACACCTCCTATTAGTGCCACTCCATTTGGGGGCCATTTTCTTTCAAACCACTGTACCATGTGTGCTAAAAGGCTTTTGAGCTGTCTGGTTTGTAGAGTATATGGCTTGTTTGTTTGTCTTGTTTGTTTGTTTGTTTCCACCAGAGGAGAGTAGACAGTGATGTCATTAAAGCTTCTTGCTTTATAATGTTCACTGTCCTCTGCTGTTATTCCCTTTACATTAGTGAAGCAGAAATGGTTTTATATCATGTAAAACTTTTGTGGTTGGTAGTATGCTCGACTGTGTAGATTAGTGGCTAGGCTTTCCTTACAGGAATTCTGACCAAATACATCAGGATGCTTTGCTAAACATCCTTTTCTCGTTCCCTCCCTGTTCAACTCCCTTACTCACTTGATCACTCTTTCTTCTTTCATGAGTGTCTGCAATTGTAGCTTCTGTTTCCTCAATGCAGAGTAGACTAAGTGAAAGACTTCCAGTTTCCATGGTACCATCACCGTGAATTGACTATTTCCTTCCTTTCCTTTTTTTTCCTCTAATCTCATACTGTCTATTTCCTTTTCTTTCCTTTTTTACACTCTCATTTTTAGTACTTCAGTTGAAACTATATTCAAGGAAAGCTTAGACACCATATCCTTTATAGCCAACCCATTGGGAATCTTGGCCTAAACCCATGTATTTTTTTGGAAGTGGGACCAGAACTTTCACTAATCATGAGAGCAGAAATTGGAGCAGTGGCTGAAAGGGAATGATACATGGAAAAAATAGAACCTGTCACCTGTTTGATTATACACATTGAGTATTGGTGGCATGCCAACCCTCTTTGGGGTTCTGCTGGCTGTGTTTTTCTTAAATGATCCCATTTGGCACTAGCAGAATAACATTGTGGAGAAGTGATTGGTGAGGAGCTAAAATCCATTCCATTTAGACACCAGTAGCATTTTCCTCTAGTACCCAGGAAGATGAGGATGACAGTTATCTCTCAAGGACGAGAAAGTCTTTGTTTCTGAGACTTATCTGTAAGGAAGTGACAGAAAACTGCAGTCTGGGCCAGATCTGAAACAAATGCAATTTTATTGTTATTCATTGACTCTTAGGTGGAAGGCAATTTGGTATAGAGTCCCTACTGAAGGTGAACTATAGAGTAAAATTAATACTCAATGGAGCCAAGACAAGTTCTGAAGGGAACTTGTCTATGTTGTTATTTATTATTGATATTAGTTAATGTTCAGTTTTAAAGCTCACATTGCATCTGTTAACTTCCTACCAAAAGCAAAATTATCAAGGTGATTGTTATTGAAGGAAAGTCTTCCAACTCTAAAGTTAGTGTGGTGACCTCAACTGTGTAATGTTTTTGAAGGCTCCATTCTGCCTGATACAAAGTTCTGGAAATACTGTATGAGGGATAAGTCAGACTGATGAGGACATTAACATGGACCAGTAGAGTTCAGTAAGTCTGTAATTATCAAGAGGAAAGCAAGCTTCTTTGAGAGGTCATCACCATGACATTGAACCTAATAAATGTATATCTAATGCTGTGTGCATTTCCTTAATGGAGGCAACTTACAAAGACAGATTTATGTTTTCTACCATAGTTACTGTGGATCATGAACCCAGGGGTGGTAGAAGTGAGTGATTGTGGCTCATGGACTCTACTGTGGGTACAACTGGCCTGTTGGTCTCGCTGTAATCATCAAATATTTACCTGTGTCTGAAGCATGTCTTTTGCAGTTTTGTTTTAATCCCTTAGTGTGCATGGCTCTCCGTAGGGCAGGTCCAATAGATATGCTACCACTGTTTTATTGTCACTTCATCTTGGGAGTGATATAAACTCTCTTGTCCTGTGCATGTATGCTCTCTTGCTCTCTGTCTCTGTCTGTGTCTCTCTGTCTCTATCTCTCTCTCTTCCCTTTTTTACTGTTGTTATACAAATTAATTTTGTATTATGTGGGTGGAGAATGTACAAGGGTCCAAATAAAAGGAATTAGGGCTTCTTCAGGTCCATCTAGAGAGTCACCTCCACAGAATCTGGATGACTGTTGATGTCTGTTCTGCAAAGATGCTGTTTGACTGAGATAAAGTGAGGGTTCTTTGGACAGATACTCAGATGCACTGGGAGACCATGCTCAAGAGCTTGACTGGGACCAGATCACATATGAGGTCAAATGAAGAATTTTATTCTTTGAATGCTTAAGCTAGTTAATGACAATCAAATTTCTTTTCTTTCCTTTCCTTTCCTTTCCTTTCCTTTCCTTTCTTTCTTTCTTTCTTTCTTTTTTTAAGACATCAGTCTGCTGCTTTCTATGAGCAGTATGAATTATAGGTAGAAAAGCCAGCTGGAAAGCTGTGATAGTTATCCAGGCAAATGATCATTTCGGGTGAGAACATTGGCAGTGAAATAGTAGATGGATGTGCAATATATTTAGGAGGAAGCTTGTCAGAATTTAGAGTGGCTGGAGCTGTTGTCCAGCAGGACCTCTGCTTCTGGCATCTAGAATGGGATGGACTGAGGTGACATTGTCAGATAAAGGGAACCAGGAGCTAAGAGGATGTAGCCTAGTTAATAATATTTGCCTAGCTTGGATGATGCCCTGGGTTCATTTCTCAGCATAGCATAAACCAGACACGATGGCACATAGCTGTAATCCCAGCACTTGAGAGGTGGAAGCAGAAGGGCCAGAAATTCCAAGTCATCTTCAGTTACATAATGAGTTTGAGGCCAGGTTGGTATTCACAAGATCCTTTCTTTCTTTTTAAACCTGTGTGTGTGTGTGTGTGAGAGAGAGAGAGAGAGAGAGAGAGAGAGAGAGAGAGAGAGAGAGAGAGAGAGAGAGAGAGAGAGAAGGAGGGAGGGAGGGAGGGAGGGAGGGAGGGAGGGAGGGAACCTGGAGGTGTGCTGGAGAGAGAACGAGCCATCAGAAATAATAGAATTGGTCCTGAAATTGGAGATGTCACTGTGGACAGTGAATAACTGTATCAGAATCAGATAGCTAGGAGAGGAAGGCAAGCTCTGCTAGGAAACATACAGTTCTACTCAAAATTTAAAAAGCATTGTGGTCTTTTTTTGCTCTTTAATCAGAGAGAGACAGGTTGATGATGGTGAATTCCTTTGTCTATATCATATTAGTTGATACAGGGTTTCTCACTGAACTGGAGGTAGGGATGTACCTGCTCTTAGCACTGGGGTAACAGATACACACTGCCAGACTCAGATTTTATGGGGGTTCTAGGAATTGAAGTCAGGGCCAAATGCTTGCTCAAGCAAGTGCTTTACTTACCCAGCTATCGCCTCAGTCCAGGCCTAGTACATGTTTAAACCCTTAAGACAGATATTGTTTTCATTTGTGTATGAATAGTTCATGTCTGGCAAAGCTCAATGGAATTCTAGGCATTTCCCTTTAAATGATCATTCTTATCTTTTAAAGCAGCTTGATAAACTCTTTTGAATCCTGCTGTATGTATGTATGTATGTATGTATGTATGTATGTATGTATTTATTAAATTGTGATGTCCATTTGTGGTGTTCAAATGAATTCACTTTCATATGTAATTTAACCCCTTTCTTGCTTTACCTCTTGCCTCTGCTTTCTCCTTCTTCCTTCCCTCCCTTTTCCTCTCCTCTTTCTGTTCTGTTTCTCCTTTCTCACACTTATATGCACTTGTAGTTCTCTGCTTGTGTTTGCGATAGTATTTCATGTCTTCCATGCTTACCATAAAATTCAGCCTTCTGCTTCTCCTACTGCTATTCCAGAGTTCATGGCTATGTGATGTCATGCAGTACTGGGCTCACACCTAGGGTCTTGGGCATGCTGACCAAGCACTTCAGCAACTTAACAACATATACGTAATTGTCAAAAATTAACTTAGACAGCCATAAAACATTTGAGAGTCTATGGGACTAGTGCATAAGTCATTCTTTTCCAGGAAAAGAAGCAGGTTAATTGAAAAGATGCTTTGTTCCAGGCTTTAAGTTTTTGAGGAAACACTATCTCCTTTCCCTTATCCAGTGTATCTACACTAAGACTTATTTCAGCCACCTGCAGCATGTCAGGCAGTGGCTGAGTGAAAGGTAACAAGTCAGAGCTACACTCTGTCCATGAACAACTTGCCATGTTCTCTGTGTAGAAACACAAGGGCCTCTGGACTTGATATGTCAGTAGTGATAGGTTAGAACTCCCCAGTAGGCATTGCTCAGTAGCTACTATAAGGAGAAAAAAAATCCCTGGTGTCCATGACTGTATAGATGTCTGTCTGTGTTCATAGCTGATTTCCAAGCTGCTAAAAAGGCCTAGTGTGGGGTTGGTCCTTGAAACATATATTATAAAAACATTCTATCTGAAATAATCAGACTTTCCACTCAAGGCCATGCTGTGGTGGTGACATAGCTGTGCTGCAGATGACTTCATAACGGGCGTGAGGCTTTGGCAAGCTTAATGGAAAGGGCGAATGGTTGGAGCAAGGGATGCAAGGAGAATTGTTAGGCAAGGAAAACTCTGAACCCAGAGCCCTTTGGTGCTGTCTTGTTCCTTTGTATATTCGAGTAATAGTTGGACTTTGCTGACTAGTCAAGAGTTGTCACCCTCATCTGGCTACCCCACAGCACTGCTCATAGCTTTCTTCATCCATAAAAGGACCATTGTGATTCACGCCCAGCCCAGTCTCTGCTGCCAACCCTGCTAGTCAAGCTTTGGCTTCTTGGGTATCAGACCTGAGGTAGCTGCATAATCTTTTTAAAAAGAATTATTGTTTTATTTTATGTGTATGTGTTAGTGCCTCTGTGTATGCATATGTGTGTACAACTGCATCCCTGGTGCCCGAGGAGGTAGAAGAGGGTGCCAGATCCCCCAAAACTGAAGTTGCTGGTGGTTGTGAGCCACCATGTGAGTTCTGGGAACTAAATCTGACTCTTCTGAGGGTGCACTAAAAGCTCCTAACCCCCAACTATCCCTCCAGGCCTCTCCTCCCCACCTGTCATTTTTTTTTTTTTTTACTAGACTCAACCAGCCTTTCCTTGGTCTTGGGACCAAGTCAATTACTGCATTTTTCTTGTTATTTTTCTTTGTCTCGGTTAACTTTTCTTTTGCTGCGAATAAACACCATTACCAGGAAAGCATCTTATATAAGAACATGTTTAATTTGGAACATACAGTTTTAGAGGGCTAGAGTCCATGAAGGTAGAATGAAGATACGGGAGCAGGAACAGCTCGGAGCCTTACATCTTGATCTGCAAGTAGGAGGCAGAGAGAGATAGTTGAGGCTTTTGAAACCTCATAGCCCACTCCTAGTGACATACCTTCTCCAAAGAAGCCACACCTCTTACTCTTTTCCAAACAGTTCTGCCAAATAGAAACCAGGTACTCAAACATACAAGTTTATGTGAGCCATTCTCATCCTCACCACATCATTGTAGTTTCTTAAATTTAGGGAGTACTACATGCCACACTCTTGGCCATACCTTCCCTTTGGGAAGCCATGTCAACCCTGAAATGGGTAAACAGTAGTTCCTGGGGGTGTGTTCTGCTTGTGTGCTTTTCCAACCTGCACACAAGATAGAATCATCTGGATAGAGGAACCTCAGCTGAGAAAATGCCTCCTTCCGATTGGCCTGTAGATAAGCCTGTGGGGTGTGTTCTTGGGAAATGATTGATGTGGGAGGGCCCAGTTCACCGTGGGCAGTGCCACCCCTGAGCAGGTGGCCCTGGGTTGTATAAGAAAGCAGGTTGAGCAAGCCCTGAGGTGCAAGACAGCAGTAAGCAGCACTCCTCCAGCTTCCTGCCTTGTGTCCTTTCCCGGGGCTTCCCTTCATGTTAGTCATGCTACCACCCCCACCCCCAGCTCCTTTTGGTCATGGTGTTTTATCACAGCAGTAAAAACCTAACTAAGATGGGGTTGGTGACTGATAGCACTTACTCTTATTCTGTGAAGATTTGTGTAAACAGGTGTGAACAGTCCTGGAATACCCAAATAGACATTCAGTGTATCTGTGCCGTTAAGCTTTGTTTAGTAGAAGAGGTTGATGGGCATGAGAGGGAGGGTATTTAAAGATAGTGGAAGTAATAAAGAAAACGTGTTGAAAAACACGGCTGTAGGCCAAATAGTTTTTCTTTTCCGGTCTGATCTCAATCATCTTATACCTCAAAGAAAATATTTCATAATCTCCATGAAAAATTCCAAATGAGATCAAGAATTAGTAAAGTCCAGACATTTGCCTCTAATCAGAGAGGGAAGGGGGAGAGAGGGAAGGATGGAGGGAAGTTTAAGTGAGTTCCAGTGTGAACTCAAATAGCAAAGGCCTAAACACTATTCATCCTCACCAAACTGTAACCTTATTCATATTAGAAATGGTCTTGAAGCCCAGAGACAAGACACAGCAACATCTCAAAGCAAGGATAGTCCTTTCTTATGTCACCTGTGTTTCAGTTGTGCTGTCAGTAAGATGCTAACTAGGGACTAACTCTCCACTTGTATTGTTGATGTTAGATCCTGGTCAGGTGTGTCACCTTGAATGTCTGTGTTCTGCCACTTCTCAAATATCTGCAACAGTTAACTATAAGAAAGTGTGTGATAATAAGAAATGCATTAATGGCCATGTTCAAGAGGCACAGATAGGAGAATCATGAATTTAAGGCTAGTCTGGACATACATAGTGAGTTCAGGTACAGCCTAGACTACACAGTGAAATCCCATCCCCCCCTCCACACACACACACACACACACACACACACACACACACACACACAAAGTGTTGAATGAATAGAGTAATATTTAAAGAAAAAGATGCTGGAGTCAGACTGAATTATTCTGTTTGGCGGTAGGGCCATAAGCTCAGTACAGTATAACTAGCTAGGTCCTTTAGAAAGAAATAAACACCAGTGATCAAAATGTAGGATAAGATACCTACCACAGAGAGTGAATTCTGGGTGGCCACTCTAGTATAATATAGAGATTGCCTCTAGCTACTAGTCTCCAAATACATGACTTAATAGTTTTACCCCGCATTGCTCATAGATTAAGTCAGACTTAAGTTTCCATCCATCTTGAGGTGCTTACAAAAGAAAGAGAACACCAGTATTGTTATTTTAGACATAATGAGCATGGTGTATTTGAGAGAGTGAAACATTGATGGAGAGGTGTTGTCCTCGTTCCCTTTACCTTTTTACCCTGGAGTGCAGTGGAGCTGTTCTTGTTTGAGGAGGAGCCTTGGGTGCTCCTAGGTATATGGGTGCCTGAGCAGGCATGCGCCAGTCTCAGGCCCTTGCACTTTGAAGTAAAGAATTGAATTGATGAGGGTATACCAAACAGTGAATTTATCTCCTATCGCTTTCGGAAGCATAGCCATTGTGCCCAAGGAGGCCTGATGGTTTTCATATGCATTATGTCAGGAGTGGCTCTGGGCCTGAGTTTGTTTCTAAGCTTCCTCCTGTAAGAAGATTTCAGCTTGCACACACCCTTATCGAGTAGAGTCAGGGCCCAAGAGAACCTAAATTTGTTTCGTGAGGTCCATTTTGCTAGAAACAACCAGAAATAGACAAGAACAGTGATGTCACCAGCAAGCCCTCATTTTCTTGTTCCCTTTGGTAAGGAGTGGATCAGTGTAATAAACCAAAATGTGTGCAGCTCAGAAATTGACAGTGCCCCCCCACCCTTCGTTGGATGCTTCAAAGTGTACCCTGCACTAAATGGATGCTTGGGAGTAGGTTCAAATATCTTTTTCTCTGAATTATGGGTTTCAGGGTTTTGTCAAGTGGCTTTTCGGTTTGTTTGTCTTTGCTTCGTGTTGTTCTTTTCCCACCACTCTGGAGCTTATAAAACTTAATGGAGTGAATGTTAATGTTCACACACACACACACACACACACACACACACACACACACACACACCCCACTGCCTGAGCAGGACTGCTCTCCGGCCCTCTTCATTAGCAAAGGTGGGTGCTTCAGAGCCTCTAATTACCAGCTTTCTGCCTCCTAACACTCAGCCTTGAAGAGCTCTCTTAGCAGAAGACCTGTGTACTACAGACACTCCACTCCACCCACTGAATGACCTAATGTAATTATTCCAAATTGAAAGTCAACTTTTACTCAAGCAGGACTAGCTTGGCACCCTTTTGAAGTTACCACCTTAGACCTTCTGCATCTCAAGGCATCTGCACTAGAAGCAGGTCCTCGGATGTATGCCCTTGGAGGAATTATACCAGTTTCTTTTGGGGGCCCATGCATGTGAAATCCACCCTTGGTCCTTTCGTAAAAAATAAATGGAAGTGTTCCCCACTAGCTAATGTTTCCACCTCCTGGAAGGCAGGCCTGCTGCAGCCCCTCGATGTCGAGTCTATTTCCTCTGCTTTTTTAAGCCACGTGGAAATACCCCTGGAGTATTTTGTAAAGTACAGCAAACCATTGCTTTTTGCTTCCTTGTAAGTGGACTTGCTATTCCAGGCAATGCTGTGAGCACGCTGGGGCCAGTTCCAACATTGATTATTCCTCCTGAATTCCTCACAAATGACTACAACAGTTCACCTGAAATTAGAACTGAAATGGTATGTGAATAAAAAGAAAAGCTGGCCAGAGGTGGTAGATTCCAAAGGCAATCTGGGGAAGGGTGTATGTGTGTGTGTGTGTGTGTGTGTGTGTGTGTGTGTGTGTGTGTGTGTGTATGAATGTACGTGATAGAGGATGGGCCTATACAGAGTCCATTTAGGGGAAAAAGTCCTTTTTTTCTTATCAATGGAAGGATAGAATATCTTCCTAGTATCAAATAGGCATGGTGCCCTTTTGACTTTAAGAGTTTATAAATGACAGTGATACTGGGCAAACTAGATCATCCACATCTTTGAACTTGGGCCGGACAGAGACTTTACTTCATTGTTTCTTAGCTGTGTGGCCCCTTTTTGAGCCTCATGGGTTTTGAGTTTCAAAGGGGAAAACAAATAGTCACCCATCTCTGGAATGGCATGCAGTGAAATGACATCAGCTTTGAGACTGCAAAGTTGGGCTAGGATAGCCCTACAGATAGAGTACCAAGTTACCCTGATTTTATCCCACAGAAGGAGGGCCAGAATCATCCTTCCTCATCAAAGAGAATGTAACCCCAAGATGGGCCTGCTTGGTGGGCTAGGATAGGCAGGCTTTCAGGGTGGTCTGGACCAAAACAGAGAGTACAGGTGCTGTTTACTAGTCAGAAGTAAGTTGATTGTGAGTTAAAGTTAAGCCTTACTGCTTTTCTGCCTTATTTCAATGTAAACTCACACAGCCATTCACTGTCATGTCCATTCCCATCTCTAAGCCATTGGACCCCCTTCCCATTCTGGGTGTCCTGAAAGCTGTGTTCATCTCCCAGCCCACCTTGTCTAAGGCCTTATGGAACAGGGCAGGGCGTGTGAGTAGCATGCCTTGAGAAGGCTGGGAGTTAGCTGAGGGACATTAGGGTCAGTCTCCTGCCTGTGATCCCATGAGAGGAGCAGCTGCTACCCAGCTTTCGGGTGCCTGATGATGAGGCAGCTGGCCGCAGAATGCTCGCCTGAACTTAGGCTGTGGCTGAGGACCTGAGGAGGCTTGGTGGTAGGCAGGTAAATCAGTAGCTGCAGGGGTGGGAAGCCTGACTGCCTCAGGGAACATCTGAAGTGCTAGCCCAGCACTGTGTTTGCTCCAGTTTGCTTCAGACAGCCATGTTTTCTGGGCAGCCATTACGGGTGTGCTGCTGAGTACAATCTTAGGAACCTGTGCAAGAAGATGGAAAGGGTGAGAGCCGCTAGCATCCCTCAGACTGTCTCTGCTTGGTGGCATGTCTCTGCTATGAGGATGCCTTGCTGAGGCTCCAGTGTGTTCAGAGCCAGGGTGCTTTCCTCTTTGTGTCTGTTCCCTAGACCCTCCTTCCTCTCTTCACTGTTTGCTGCTACTTGGGAAGTGTGGGCTCACCCCATCCCTCAAGGAGCCCGTGTTTTGGACATCTCTGAGAAAGGTGCTTACATAAAGCTGAGCTCATCAGCTCAAAAAGATGTACTGAAAAGTGGGAGGTCTTTTTGTGCAGAATCCTATTGTAAAGCCATCCTTCCCTCCTGGCCTCTGGAGGTCCCTAGCTTAAGAAGAGGAAGAATGAGGGGGCCCACAACTCTCTGGCCCCCGACACCAGTGTCTTCATTTTGAGGCAGAAGGTTGCTCTGGAATGGAGAGAGCTAGCTTTACCTGGCTGCCCCTAAGTGCCCTGTAGCTCCAGTTTCCATGGTTTCCCTGCCCACTCTCAGCATGCCTGTCTGCCAGAAGCAGTTTCCTCCCGGCCACCAGCGTGGATCCACATCCTTGACTGTGTGAGTTCATGGCTGGGTTAGGAGACTCTGTGAGGAGCTCTTGATTGGGACTTTTGGAGCCACCTATTCCTCAGATGGACACTGCCCAAACCTTGCTCCTGTAGTCATGGTTGGGCACTTGTACAGGGTGTGGTGTCTGAAGTCCAGGCGCTGTCCTGAGACTGTGCTTGAAATAAACATCATCACCATCATAGGATTTGGATGCGGCTTGCCTGCTTTTGGCTGGGTGTTGTTTGCAGTTCTTGAGCTCTGTTAGCACTTTTGGTACACATGGCCACCAAGAATGTGATTGCAGTCAACAGACATACAGGAGCATGGTGAGAATTGTCCATTGTGCACAGCCACCACGTACCATGTTAGGGTGGAGCTGAGGCAGTTCAGGCCCTCACCCCTGCCTGTCCAGATGTACTCCGTAAAACATTTCCACCAACTGTAGAGCCAGGTTGGATCTAACATTCACAGGATTAAAAGTCACCTTCCATAAATCCTAGAAGATATAGATATATGAGACCTACTACATATTTATAGTCAGGAATGGCCAGATAGTCTGAAGTGAATTAACAACCTAGAGCTGTCACAGTGGAGACTTAGGGACGTTTACATTCAGCCCTTCCCACTTAGTGATTGAATGAATCTGGCAAAGTAGCCAGACTTCTACGCCTCAGTTTTCCCATCTTGATAGTGATTTGTTTCGTGTAGAAAATGAACTTGAAGCAGTTCACACAGGGCCCAACACATAGAAAATGCTGAGAGAAAGAAAAAGGCATGGTAACACAGGGTTGCAGTTTCAGCACTGGGAGGCCAAAGCAGGAGTATCACAAGTTTGAGTCTCAGCTGGGCTCTCAAAAGAAAAAACAAAACAGATAACACCCCCTCCGCAAAGAAGGTTGGTGGAGCTGTTGCTTTGCACACCAGTGTCGCCTTCAGCCCTGTGGACTCAGCCACACTCTTGACTGCACTTTACCCAGTCTCTAATTGTCTGTGTACATGCATACATGCATGCATTAACACATGTAGAATATGCAGAGTGACACATTAGGTTTAAAGGCATGCACGTCTTAAAAGCTGGGTCTGGATTTCTAGTATTTGTCCACTTCTAAGATCTGAGTCTTAAACTTCATCACAGGTGACCATCCTGATAAGCTGAAACCAGTGTACATATTACTGTTAAAGTCCTTAAAGACCAGACATTCTGGACTAGATAGGATTGATCAAAATTGCAGGTATGGTGATGATGATGACACATATACCTGTAAAGAACTTACAAGCCAAGGGCTCCTTAATCACTGAAATCACCCCATCATGTTTTGTTTCCATTGCCTATTATTATGAAGAACGCTGATCATGATACTTAACTTCTCAATGTTTCTTCCCTTTCGTATTTTTATTTTTTCTTCTTCTATTCTTTCTTTCATTTCATTTTTTATTTGATAGTCTAGGGATCAAACCCAGGGGCTTTCACGTGCCTCCATCACTGATTGCTAGCCAACCATTTATCTCTCAGTATTTCCAAGAGCATACATTTGGGGGTTATCCTGTGGGTGAGGTTCTGATGTTGCCTAGTAATACAGAGATGAGCCTGGAGAAAAACAAAACAAATATTGTACAACACAGAGGTGTTACTCTGTACCTTAAATCTTCTGAGGAAGGATCTCTTGTTGACCCTGGAACTGGTATTTCTCAGCTGGCAGCCGGTGAGCCCTGGAAAGCTCCTGTTTCTTCTGCCAGTCTTACTAGAATAACAGACATGCATGGGACTAGCACATGTGTGAGCCTAGAGAACAGTTTTGTGAAGTCACTTTTTATTCTACTTTGATACACTGGTAGTGGAATCTGAACTCAGGTAACCAGACATATAGAGCTAACATTTTGCCCATTCCACTATCTTTCTGGCCTGTGTGTGTGTGTGTGTGTGTGTGTGTGTGTGTGTGTGTGTGTGTAAATAAAGTGACAGTCATTCATTAGAGACAGTTTAGAAAGTACAAGATTCTGAAAATAAAAGAAAAAATTTTAATTCCTTGACCTAGCAATAATTGTGGTGGGCATTCAGCTATATCTCCTATAATTTTCTACAGCTGATCTATAACTCTCATTAGGTATAGGTTTATGGTAATGCACTGTCTATATAATTTTATGTCCTCTTGATATAATATATATCAAAACATCATAACAGCTGTATAATCTGTTTTTCTCAAGTACATATTTTTGGTTATTGAATAGTATCTTCTCATGAGAACAGAAAGTTATTCATTAATATCTGCAATGACAAATTTCTTCCATTTTTTCACTTTCCTCTTTCTCTGTCTCTCCTTCCTTCCTCCCTTCCTTCCTTTCTTCTCTTGTTCTCCTCCCTCTTTACCATCTCCTCCCAGAGCAGCATTGTTTAAAGCCCAGGTTGGCTTTAAATTTGACACCCTCTTGCTCCAGGCATATGGGCCACCATGCCTGGCAGTCTCTCCTTTTTAAACAACTGTGATAAATATTGTTATGCTTTAATTTGTGTTCAGATGTCTGCTTATTTGTCTAGACAGGGATTTCCTAGAGGAGCACAGGCATGGTCTTCCAAGCTTGGGCCTGGGCTGAGGGCTTTGCATCTGTGAAGGTGTTCTAGCAAAGCCACATTCCTAGCTCTTTGGCATTTTGAGATAAGATCTTACTCCATAGCTCAGAATGGTGCCAAATTTATGACTCTCCTGCCTTCACCTAAGCATAGGCATTTAAAAAAAAAGTTCCTGTTTTGTGTTGCTTGAGTATCTTTATACAAACAAAACCAACAGCAGTAACAAATTTTACAGTGATTGTTTGCCCTCCAGAGACTGGGGAGCACTCAGGACTTTGTGGGCTGGCTGCTGTTAATCCCAAAAATGGGAGAAGGAAGACCACTAACCCAATTCATCACAGCCCAAATTAATTGAAGCAAGCTTTTTATTCATGTACACGAGCTGCCTCCCTCTAAGTCAGGGTTCCAAAGGTCAGCATCGGTTGTGAGGAAAGCAAGGCTGTTCAGGGGTAGGGTGTTTGTTACGGCAGGTTGTTCCCACCGGCGCCAGCCTGCTAGCCCACCGCCTGACAGTCTGGGCCCATAGCCACGCCAGCCCCAAATAACACTCAGAGACTCTGTATTTGATTCAATCCTGTTGGCCAGTTACTATTATTGTTTATGGGCTAGCTCTGCCTTAATTATTAACCCATTTCTACTTATCTAAGTATTTCCACGTGGTCGTCTTATTGGGGAGCCGCGGCTGGCGTCCTGCTCCTTCCCTGAGCTACATCTTGACTCCTCCCCTCTACTTCCTCTTTCCTCCTGGTCTCCTAGCCCCGCCTATCTTGCTATCTCATTGGCCACAGAGCTTTATTAACCAGTATGAGAAACATGTATACAGAATAACATCTCCCATCAGGTGTTTCCAAGTAGTAGGGGATTTTGGCAGGCAAAATTGGAAGGTGGGTGTTTACAGGAGCAGAATATAAGCATAGCAAATTAATCTCCTAATGACTTGAAACAAAGACATGCTTTAAGCTGGGCATAGGTGGTCATACAATCTTTTGAAACAAAGGTAGGGTTGTAAGATGTTTATAAAGAACTTTTTGAAACAAAGATATGATTGCCATTTCTGAAACAGGCAGTACAGAATTATTTGTAGTTAAGATTATAGGTGGGGCATAGCCCAGTCCTTGAGATACTGATTTGGTCATAAACAGGAATGAACCTATTTTGTCTTCACCTTGAGATGTCTTTTAAGAGGCTGGCTGGCTCTTCACTGCACCACTGGGAACCACAAAGCCAAACCCTGCCTTGCAGCTATGATTGCACATCCATCTCTCTCCCAGCAGGCTGGTTATTGGGTCCCATCAGCATGGCTGTGTTTGCTGTTGCCATGAGGAAGAAGGGAGAGGGACAGTTATAGTAAAGGTGTGATTGTGTACTGTGCATGAAACTCTGGATAAATGAAGAGATTTACCTCCCAGCTGCTCTCAGGCAGCTTGCTCAAATGCACTATCAAGTCAATGTTTGTTGAAGAAAAACACAGCAGTGATAATAGGTCAATATCTACAATATCCAAACTCCTTTTCATGAAGCTAGGATTGTAGCTCAGTTGCTAGAGTACTAGTGCATCATGCATAAAGCTTTGAGTTCAACCCCAAGCCCTGCACACATCATGACAGGTGGTCCGTTCCTAACCCCAGGGGATGTGGACTGGAAGATAAGAACTTCAAGGTCATCTTTTGCCACATGGTGACACACAGTGAGTTTGAGGCCAACCTGGGCCACATGAGACCTCGTCACCTAAACAAAAACAAATGATATTTTTCATTTTGATATAGGCCAAGTTTATATACATTCTGTTTTGGAGCCATGAGATTTTCTTTCTGTTGGGTACTGGTTTGGTTACTGTGGGTATAACAGTAAGCATCCTTCAACTTCCATTATGAAGGAAGAATATCGAACTGGTTCTGGTGATTCATATAATCTTAGCTCTTGGGAGGCAAAGATAGGAATCAGGATATCAAGGCCAATGTCTCCTACAACATGAGTTCAAAGCCACTTTTGGTCTGTACTAGATACTGTTGTTTGCCTCCCATCCCAAAATGTACTATATAAACCCAAAAGAAATGTAAAATGCCAATGATGATACATACTTCTGTGGAGCATAATAAAGTAGCATGAGCTAACAGAGAATAAAGGGCACATTGCTATTTTAGATAAAGTAGTCCAGTTGCAAACATAAATTAAGAAGTCTTCTGTTGGTTGTGATTATTAGCTTAGCTACTGAATGTCTGATTTGTCCTGGTGTGCAGTTTCTGACTTCCCTTTGAGCCTATCTGTTGCTAAGCGCTTTCAGTGTGTGATTTGATCGCATGTTTTCCATCGATTCAAGAGGAAGCAAGGATGCATTTCCTTCTTGAGTGTCTGTGCAGAGAGGGAGAGTGTCTGTGCAGCTGCTGCCTCAGTTGCAGAGCTGATCCCACTTTGTTTAAAGCCCCTTGGAGTACCTCACCAGTGACCAAGAAGTTGTGTTATTCCTTCTCTAGGTTCCTAAGCCTGGAAAGAAACTACACTTGATAAACCATTGGTGTGTATGCTCGGTTTCTATTAAGGGCCACCTGTTACGTTTCCAGAAAATGCTACTCTCTGGGCATCTGCTTCTCATGCTACATAGCTGTACATAGCCTGTCCAAAGCAGGGGGAGCCAGCAGCCTGCAAAGCTATGCCCTGCTTTTCATCCCAAGTTGTGCTGCAGAGTTGCTTAACATATGTTTCCTTACCCTCCTGTTATTAAGCACATATGCCTTGGCCCCAATCACAAATGCAGATACAGGTTAAAAGGACACAGCCTTCCTAAGGGGTAGTATTCTTGTTCCCTAGAGAATGGTATATTTCTTTCAGGTGGCCCCTTGGCAGCATGTGGAGAAAGTTCACTTCACATTTGGTGGTAGTTTGTGTGTGCATATGTATCTTATTTCCATAAGAAAAGTGTGTGTGTGTGTGTGTGTGTGTGTGTGTGTGTGTGTGTGTGTGTGTGTGTGTGTGTGTGTGCATGTGTGCGCATGCAAATGGAGAGAAAGTGACTGTTCTGATTTAGTCTATCTAGGACATAAATTGAGTTCCGGCTGTATGGTTAAATGAGATTGCAGTCTCTAGCAGATCTTACTGATTGAAGAGAATCACACTGATGCTGTGATTAATTTTTTAGTCCAATTACAGACTTCTCTTAGAAGCCTTAATATTTTATCAGCCAGATTTCTGAGAGTATAACGTGGTGTGAGTCTCCCTCTACGTGACTGATTTTTGAATATACGTTTCAGAAAGTACTTGGCACGCAAAAGAAATGCTTTAGGAGTCTAGAGAGGGAATGATCAGAAAAAAGGTGTTCAGGAACCTTCAGCCTGACTAAAAGGGATCCCCTGCGGCTTCAGCCTGGCTAAAGGATAGTTAGCCCTAGGTTTGTGTTACCCCAAACATTGTTCCTTGCTGCCATGTTTGTTTGTTTTGAAGCCATTAGTCTCCTGGTTCCCAGCAGTGTGCCCTGGTTTTCCTGTGTATTAGGGAGGGTGTAAATGATCTGACAGGTGCTATGGCAGCTATGGCAGTGACTGTCTCCTTTCACTCACTCTGAGTCTGAAGTGGAAGGAGAGGGCTTGCAAAGTTGTTTTGGAAACATTCGAATCTGATGCTTTCTTACAAAGTGTAGCCAGCCTTAGGGGGCTCTCATTTGGAACCCACCCATCTCCACTGCTTCTGTCTCTTCCTCTCTCTCCTCAGCCCTGAGTTGCAGGTGATCGTCCAGTTTGTAGAGAATTGTGAGCATAGCACAATGGATTGACACAGCAGATACTATAAGAAGTTGTCAAGCATGGTGACACAGTAGGAAAACAGCAGAGTCTGTGTCTTAATAAAATAAAAATCTAGAGTCAGATATTGTGTGGGGCGGCGGCAGCGGAGGCGGTGGTGGTGGTGGTGGTGGTGGTGGTGGTGGTGGTGGTGGTGGCTGAAGAATCAGAGAAGCAGAGCAGCCAGCCACTAGCGTTCATACATCTATGAAATTCTCAGGTGGAAGAGAGAACGAGTTCCTGTCTCCTTCCACATATATTCCTCGGGCTATCAGTCTGTCCCTCTTTAAGAGGGGAAGAATGTCTTTGTCGTTTCGGTAGGAGTTTATTGGAGGGAAGATGGAGGAAGTGTTGGCAAGCACAGAGGCACAGCAGCATCACTGTATGTGACTTGTTGGTCAGCATTTGCGAGAGCTGAAGACAGCTCCACACTGTTCCCTGGCAATCCCGGGGTTCTTTTTAGAGGTTCTACTTAGGGGAAGCCAGGATTCCCAACGTCCTCACAGGGAATCTCAGAGTGAGGCAGTCTGGAGCAAAGCTGGATTCTATCATAGGTGTAAATGCAGACTTTAGGGAGGGAGAGATGGTCCTTGGCAAAGGATTGTACGTGTACACCAAGACATTCTGTAGGTTCTCAAGAGAGCCAAGCTGCTTGGTGGTCCAAGCCTGTAACCCAGCACTTGGCAGATGGAGGCAGGAGAGTCAGCAGGTGAAGGTCTACCTTGCTTGACTACATTTCAAATTCAAGAGACACCGACACAGCACTGATTTAAGTGTCTTGAAAATAGTTATCCATACCATTTGGATAGCTTCTGAGGGTACATGGTTCAGAGAGTTCCTAAGAAACTTCAAGTTTTTTCTTTTCTCCTTCTCCCATCCCTCACCCCCACCCGCCACACCTTTTCCTTTCTTCCTCCTCCCTCTCTCAGTAAGTAAAACCGTATGATCATTCCAGAGGATCGCTAGACATGGGGATCTCAGGCTGTTAGACTGAAACATGGTCTGAAAGGATTGAAATAATCTCACTGTACTGGCCACAGGGGATTAAGGAATGTTTTGATTGTAAAGATGATTCTCAGAAAGGTGTAGGTTTATAGCCAGGACAGGAGTAAAATGAAATTCAAAAGTCACTCCCTGTGGTCATTAGCATGGTTTATTGCTCTTTGATACTTCAACTAGACTCTGGGCTGAGGGGCTTCTTTCCTGTTCCCCTTAATTTCTTCTACCTTTCTGTCCTGCCTCATGTTTGTAGACAACACTTGGGATTTAAATGCATGGCATCCACACCTTAGGTTAGAGAAAAGTGTTCTGGTCCATTGTGTAAAGATTGCAGACGGCAAGCCTGTGCTAGCTCAACAACACCCTCATTTCACTTACAACTCTTTTTATTGAACCCTAACTCATTCTGATGGTAGCAAAGAAAACTTCCTGGCTACTGGATAAGAACTAAAGGAACGGTCTTCAGTCATTGGCTAGATGTAGGTGCCCAGAGCACGCTAGGGATTTACCCCAAGTCTCTGATCTGTCTTCTGATGTGTTGATGTTATCTAACTACATTCTGATTACATGTCAAGTGGGAATGCATTGTTTTTAACAGCTCTACACCCCAGCCCCTGGACCCTAAGGACACCTTTCTTTTGTTCAGTGTTTATGAGCCAAATCCTGCTGTTGAATCCAGCCAGGTTATCCGGGTCTTTTGGCCACTCCAGGACACTCTAAGTAGAGAATAGGATCTGTGCTGGGCAAGGTCAGGCTCACTCGGCCCTCAGGACCTGGGCATTGGTAGCAGGAATCCATATCATGGAGACTAGAGAGAGGTGCCTTATTTGTAATGGGCAAATAAGGCATTAGCTCCTTTTGTGAACAGAGAGATCTCATCACTGTCTTTTGTAGGGGCCCCCGGGAGAGGACCCTTCCTTCTTCTAGTTACCTGAAGTCTGAAGATATTAAATAGAAATCCTAGATATAGCTTTTAGGTCACATTGCCCCTGAATAGCATGCTTTGAAGTTTCACTTCGTCCCAGCTACCATGTAAATCATTCTCTCACTAGTTAGTCACTTTGTAGCTAGTGTGTTGGATTTTCTGTTAATGGTATTTTAGTGCTTGTTCACAGAACTGTGGTACTAATGGTGCTGACAACTAGGATGTGACAAAGAGAAACCTGAAAGTGTTTCTTTTAAAAACATAAATGTTCTTGGCTTAATGAGAAATGAAAAAAAATTATGTCCTGAGATTGTAGGGCTCTACAATACAGTAAAACCTTTCAAAAGAGACTTTATTTACATATTATAATTATTAGTGTTCTATTCCACTATTAATTATTGACCATTTTTACTTCTAATTGAGACATTACACTTTGTCATATTAATTTTAGGCATTTCTGTGGGTCTTGGACAATATCCCATGTGAGTAAGGAGGGACTTGAGACTACAGACACACTTTTCTTGTCATTTTATCCAATATTACCCTGGTATTATAGTATATAGAAAGTACTGTGTGGATACTGGGGTGGTGGTGCACGCCTTTAATCCCAGCACTGAGGAAGCAGAGGCAGGTGGATCTCTGAGTTTAAGGCCAGCCTGGTCTACAGAGTGAGTTCCAGGACAGCCAGAGTTGTTACACAGGGAAACACTATTTTCAAAAACAAAAAAATGAAAAAAGAAAGCAAAAAGAAAAAACAGAAGAGGAGGAAAAGAAAGTGCTGTATGGTAGGAATTAATGATAACTCCACCTCACAGATTTTACAGGAAAAACAATTAGGACAACAAGATAGATAATCTATGGTGCTGATACCAACACATATGTACAACAGACAAAAAGTCAGGAGTGCCTGCTGGCTGAAAGGTCAAAGGTCACCAGGAATGCTGCTATCTTGCTATGAGATGCCTTTCTTGGGAGTATGGAGATACCAGGACTCTCAGAAGGACTTCAGGCACTGGTTGGCTTTTCTGTTTCTCTTCAGTGTGTGCCCATGCTGTGAGCATCTCACCAAGTGGGTATGATTCTAGCACTCAGTGTGTATTCTTAAAAATCCCACATGGTCCTTGGATCTAAGCCAACTGCCTCAGCTGCTGTTTAACCAAAGCGACAGCAACCAGGATGATTTTGACTATAAGCTGTCAAGAAAAAAAAAATCTTGAGGTGTCATAATTAAGACAAGTGATTACCTAACTGATCTCCATTTTAAGAAATATTAATTTTCATTTTGCCAAATGCAGACTTTGGCTTTTTTCTATCTTTGTCTCGCCTACTCAAACTCCAATGCATAAAATAGCTTCCCAGTGAGAGAGTGATGGTGCTTGACTGTCATTGATAGTTTCCTTGTGTTGGACAAGAAGGGAGGGAAACGTTGCAAGTCTTTCCAGACTGGGAAGGTCGCAAGGCTAGTTCTCCCCTGGTGAAAACTACTTGTCTGCTTCTAGGAATACATCTGAGTCCATTCCCTCTTCTTTTCCTTGGATGAAAATCCACAAGTTGGGCTTATGAAGTCACCACCTCTTGCTTCTGTCCCTGGCTTCATGCAACCAGAAGCATCCTTCAGAGCTGGGAGTTTACCTCTGTCTTTCTTGGGAGAAGGAGGTCCTTGTGCATCTTCAAGGTTAACAATTTGGTCTTCTCCTGAGACAGTCTTCCCTTTGAAGAGCTGTTCATTCTCAGGCTTTTAGGAGAGGAGAAAATTGTTTTAATGACCTGTTATTAGAAATATCCACTATCATCAGACTTATTTTCATCTTTCAGCTCCCTTTCAAACTCATGGGAAGAAATGACAGTAACATCCCCTGGGGAATGAGAACAGCATGGAGAAAAGGACCTGGCCTGGGCTGACTTCTCCTGCCAACCGTATTCAATTTTGCCAGGGTTATTTTTGCCCTTGGCAATCTTCTTCCTCCCTAATTGCAGGGCCATATGTTGTTTTGTGGTTACCCACACACACACACACACACTCCCTGCAAAGCACGCATGGGCACGCGCGCACACACACACACACACACACACACACACACACACACACACACACACACACACACATACCAACTAGGTGGCACTTCTCCTCCATTCATTCTCTGTCTTCTGTTGTGCAAATTACCTGCCATGGTGCTCAGGTTGTGCAGACTCAATCCTAGATGCCTTGCAACTTCCAAATCTAAAAAAAGTGGAGCTGAGGCTTCCTGCAGGACTAGGAGTAAAGACATTGGGTGAGAGAAAATGAAGTAAGACTGACTTTTGGAAGTAGCCAGACATGAATTCAAATGCTGGCACACATGGCTGGCACACACTGGCAGTCATCATCAATCTCAGTAACAGCACAGTGAACATTTGCTGAAGGCCTACTGTGTGCCCGCGTTCCCAGCCCCATGAACTCACTTCCTGATTTCCTGTATTTTTCTTGCTAGCTCTCCAAACACTGAAGCTAGTGGTGCTTGCACAAGCTGCATAGCTCAGGCCAGTTTCTAACTCCAGTCTTACCAGATCTACACCTAAAGTACTATCTCAGTTTTTTTTTTTTATTTAATGACTTATTTATTTATTGTTTTATGTGCCTTGGTGTTTTGCTTGGTTTTATGTCTGTGTGAGGGTTTGGATCCCCTGGAACAGGAGTTACAGACAGCTGTGAGCTGCCATGTGGATACTGGGAATGGATTCCAGGTGATCTGGAAGAATATCGAGTGCTCTTAACTGCTGAGCCGCTATCTCCAGCCCTGTCTTAAGTGTCTTATTTTGTGTACATGTGAGTGTGCATGTGGTATGCCCACATGTGTCTTCCTCAGTTGTCTTCTGCCTTATTTTTTTATTACACTTATTTATTCATTTGTGTATGTGAATGGGTACGTGCATGTCACAGTGTATGTATGGAAGTCAGAGGACAACTTGCAAGATTTGGTTCTCCCTTTCCATATAGTGGGTCCCAAGGGTCTAATTTGGAATGCCAGGCTTGGCAGTGAGCACCTTTACCTGCTGAACTATCTCACTGGCCCTCCAGCCTACTTTGTAAGACAGAGTCTCTCACTGAGTGGAACTCATTGGTTTAGCTAGCGTGGAGGTCAAGCCAGCTCCAGACATCTTCCTGTCTCAACCTTTTCTGGTATTGAGGATACAGATGTCACTACTGTGCCCAACTTGAAATGGTGCTCAAAACCCAGTTTTCATTCATGCTCATGTAGTGAGCGGTGCTAACTGACTCATCCCCCTAAATGAATTATTAAATTGTCCTTTTACAGTGTATCTTTATGGCATAACAAAGTCTGGAAACAGGATGACTAGCCATTTTAAAACAGTTATTGTATGCTATCAACATATTCCGAGGGCCAGGAATCCAGAGGCAGCTGCGCTGGGCATTTCTGGCTTAGGGAATTCTGGTAACTTTTCTCTGATAAACCTGCAGTGGAGCTGCCAGGCTTCAGTGATCTCAAGCTTTGTCTGTGGCTAGAGAAGTACTTCAAGCTTCATAGTCAAACTATTGAATTTGTAAAAGCAAAGCAAGCATCATGGGCAATCTTACAGCATTGTGGGCAGGGTTGGATTGGATGAATCTGATGCTTGGCATGGTATCATAAAATTTTTCTAGTTTCATTTTCAGTGATCTATCTTAAGTGATATTAAACCAGGAACTGGTCATAACCTTATGGAAAAGTCCCTGTTCTAGTGCTCTGAGAGTGTTTGGATAGAGCTACCTTAGGAACTGCCTCAAAAGCAAACATTTAGTTGTCCCTTTCTATGAGCTTTTCAGAGCCCTGCATGTTACATTCTTAGGTTCTTTGGATTCTGCAACATGTTTTTGACAGAATGATATTGTGATGACAGTGTTTTTTTTTAATAAGTGGACATTTAATGACATTTTAGAATTATAATTTAGAATTTGTTAATATATTATCTTAAGAAAAACAATGACACATTATTGTCATGTGATATAAAAATGGACTCCAGCTGTGAAAATAGTGGAGAAGAGTCTGAGCATCTAAGGATACCCAGAGAAAAGTTTTTATTAGCATACTGCTTCCTCCTTGACCACAGAGTAGTTTGCCTGTAAACATGGACTGCAGTATTGCCCATGTGAAGCCCCCCCCCCCCGCCCCCGGGCCAGTGTCTTGTTATCACTGTTTCTTCAGGATCCTATACAATGTCTCCACCCAGTTAGGTACTCAATAAATTGTGGGCTGAACTAAGTCTACTAATTTGGAAGAAGTACAAAACCTCATAGGAAATTGATACGTTATCCTTTGTGTGCCAGAAACGATCATAGGTGCTTTACAGAGGACACCCCAATGCTCAGCCTAAGTTTATCTTTCAGTGGAAGGAGACACAAAGTCATGAAGATGAATGGTTTTTTTTGGGCCACTCCAAGCTACAAGGGAAGTTTATAGACATGTAGAGAGACTGAACCAGAGAAATGTATGATTCCTGGATTTAGTTTGAGAAGAAAAATATAGCTTTATTCTCAGAATGTATTAAGGAGAACTATCACTAAGGGCGTTGTCTATGTGCCAGGCACTGTGGATACTTAATAAGGGACTAAGCCAATTTTTTTCTCATAGGAAACCAAAGGCATGAGAATTAGCATCTCCATTTTCAGAGGGGCAAATAGAGCCTTATAGAGGCTACATTCAGATCAGTAGTGGGGCTGGTGGAATTCTAACACTGTGCTATGTCCCCTTGTGGAGAAGTTTTGTGATGTAAGAGAGAGAGAAAAGTTCATCCTAACATGGGTAGCTGTGGTGACTAACATCTGGCAAGTGACACCTAAATTAGCCCTCTCAATACTACCTTTTCTGACTTAACTTTGTAAATAATTTTAGTATTGGTCTTGGTTCAGGTATTCACTGCATTTGTGCTGTGTGCTAATTCCTGTTTGTTCATTGTGCACACTTTCACTTAATATCTAGTTTTGGCCAGCATTCTCATACATCTATGCTAATACAAAAGCAAGGTATAGGCATGGCTTGATGTTGTTGTTTAAAAGATTACAGTTGTGGAGTTGGGAGAGCATCAACCAGTGATGATGCAGAAAGAAGACCTTAACAAAAGAAATATGGCAAAGGCAACTATGGCACTCATTAGCCTCTATGTGTGTCCTGCATAATTACCTATTCATTATTTATATCTGTATATCTGAGCCTGTATGTGTGTATGTGTATAGATGTTTCAGGTGTGTTTGACCCATGCCCTATGGGATATATGTGGCCAAGGAGAGTTATGCATGTGGGCCAACAAAGAATTCTAAAAATGCTTAAAACATTATGTGCTATTTTGGAGGGTAGAGGGTAGTCTGATTGCATAGTTCTTGAGCATCAACATTGTGGATGGCATTGTCAATTATCGATGTTAAGAACTTGGGACCACTAGTCTACTTTTAGGTTTATGTGCAAAACAATCAAAAGTAGATATTCAACAAAAACTCATACATGAATGTTCATAACACAACAGTATTCCCTGTAACCAGAAGGAATAAACAACCTAAATGGCCATCAGTTAGTTGATGGATAAATAACTTATAGTATGTCTGTGGGGGAGAATATCGTTTAGTCATGAAATGTATTGAAAGGCGTGCTGAAGGGTGGAGAGATATGGACCACGTACTGTGTGGAAAAAGCCAAGCACACGGGACCATCTTTTTTGTCATTCATTTTATGTGAAATATATAGATGATGCAAAGCTGGATTAGGAAAATATAGAAGCTGGAGGAAGAGGGGAACATGGAGTAGATTCTTATTTTGTTTGTGCTGATGAAATGGGCACAGACTGGGTAGTGATGTTGGCTGGGCAGCATTGTCCATATTTTGTCACCGACATACATTTGAAACAGTTAAATTTTTAACTTTTGGTTATGTTTTTGTTTGTTTGTTTTTACCACAGTTATGAGAAGTATGTATTCTAGACTGATTTGTTACAAGCTGGGATCAATTCTGTATTGTAGAACAGTATATAATTCTCAGGGAGACATGATTTAGCTCCAATGTTTTGGAATGGCAAATGACACTGGTACAGTGACATTTCCCTGTGGAAAGAGCATAGAAGTGGGAATGGATATTTGTAGGATGTTTGCTCTGCCAGCCCCATGCAGAGATCTTAGTTGGATTATCAAATTTAAATGACCCAGCATCCTTTTCAATGAGTGGTGTTTCCTTCATGTTGCAGAATTAGTAATTGAGATACACTTGGCTCTGAAATCTGTCCAGTGTCCTGTGGAGACTTAATGTTTGTGAGCACCAGGCCCATTGACTGTTCTACACCAAGGGAACTGTTGCACATCTTAAATTTAGCATTAAGATGGAGTTTGTAGTGGTAGGTGAATTTGTATCCATTGACTTGGAGTAAAAAGGTGAAGCAAAACAAGACTCTTCTGTTCTCTTGATAAAGTCTGTGTTCCAGTCTTTCAAAGACTTCAGTTTTTCATTGCTACAGATGAGGGCATTGGAACAAGGATTAAATAAACACATTCTTGTTAACCTACTATCTTCCTTTCTTCGTGTATGTGTGTGTGTGTGTGTGTGTGTGTGTGTGTGTGTGTGTGTGTGTGTGTTCACATATGTGTCGTGGGATATATATGGAAGTCAGAGAACAACCTTGCACATTGTTCCTCATTCCTCAACTTGTTTGAATCAGGATCTCTACTCATTCACCACTGTGGATGCCAGACTAGCTGCTCTGCAAGATTTGGGGAATTCTCATGTCTCCACCACCCATCTTGCCATAGAAACAGCGAGATTAAAAGCAAACTACCACACTAGGATTTATGTAGTAGTCTAGTTTGTGTCTTCTGTGATAAACACTGTGACCAAAAGCAACATGGAGAGAAACAGATTTATTTCATCTTACAACCCGAGGGAAATCAGGAGCTGGTGCAGAGACCATGGAGGAATGCTACTTTCTGGCTTGCTCTCCTAAGCTTGTCCTGAGTGCTCTTAATAATCCAGGACCATCTACCTAGTTTCCAATAAGTTGGGCCCTCCCACATCAATCATTCATCAAGAAAATTCTATACACACATTCCTACAGGCCAATCTGATTAACGCAAATCCTCTCTTGAGATTACCACACTTCCCAAGTGCCTGTAGTGTATGTTAAGTTGTTGATAGAAACTAACCAGAACACGGGTTCTGGGGATTCAGACTCAGGTCCTCACACTTGCATGGCAAGAGCATTACTCACAGAGCCACCTCTAAAACTTACTCTCTTAAAGTTTCTATGTTATTTCAGTGGACTCCTCCACCCCCAATTAACCTATAAAAGATAGTAATGTGGGGATCTATAGTCCCCATTTTCTGTGAGACTTTCAGTTGGCACTTGGAACGTCTCTGAAATATAATTAACTTTGAGAATCAAACTGTAGGTGTAGAGATGTGAGACCCACCATGTCCCAGTGATAGTATCCTATGCTCAGGAAGCAGAGAAAATGTTGGAACTGAGGATCTGGCCTTTTGCTTCTTAAAAAGGTGGCAAAGGGCCTGTGGGTTTTCCTCTGAAGTTTCTGTTCAAAGGCATTAATTTGGGATGGTGATTAATAATCCTGGACAGTCACCTGATGAAGAGAATTCACAGAATGTGAGCATCCTGGAATTAAAAGGTTCTTCTAAGTACTTTAAAGCCCACAATTTCTTTGCTTTATGCATAGGTCTCAAGTCCAGACCTTGGAATTCTTTTATCCTTTCTGGTTCCTACTTGCTGGTGGCATTTGAAGGTCTCAGAACTAATGTTGATGATTGATGGTAAAGCTAGGAGCTGCGAGTTTGATTGCTGCTTACATTTTTAACCTTTTGAAGATTGTAGGAATATTGAATCACCAATTAATCCACACTGTCAGTTGCAGGAAAGCCCTTGACAGCATATTGAAAGAGCTGGGGGATCTGTGGAAGGTAGCCTGGAGACTCCCTCAAGTTATTCTTTATCCATCTGAAGTGATAAGAAGGAAGGGCAGATAAAGCTGTCTGGGCACAGTTGAGAACTGGGCCTTTCAGTTGGTGAGCAATTCCAGATATGTAAAGGGTGCTATTGGAGTAATTTAAAGCACATTTCCACAAAAAGGAGAGTTCATTGTCAAATTCTTGTTCTTATACTGTCATAATAGCAGCTGCAGCACCTATGAACTAATTTACATGCTGATAAAGCATTCTGGACAGATTGGTAGCACAGTTATTGCACAGTATTTGTTGCTAGGACAAGTGAAGCTTTTGCTACAGGTGTACTCATGGGACCCATCTCCCCCACTTCATGAATTACATGCAGGAAGTAGTCATTCCAGTGATGCCCCATTTGTTTTACAGGCAATAATTCACAAGTACTATACTTTGTACAGTCATTTTTGGCGGGGGGTGTTGGGGAGGCAAGAGCAATATCACCTTCATCATAAAATGAGCATCAAGGAAGGGGGGGCGCAACAGAAAAGGAAATGAAACAATCGGATAATCGCCCTGACAGCTGAGTACAATAGCAAACATCACCCATTCATAGTCAGATCCATTAGGCGTCATAAATCAAGGTACAAGTATTGAATGTAAGATATGTTTTAAGAGAACTAATTATATAGATCAAAAGACTCTCTCTTGTTTTTGCAAAGATTGGAAAGCCCTCTGCTGAACATCACATTTTTCTCAGTTCTTTGAACTCCTTTTGGCTGAGATTTGGTGGCATTACTGTAATTCCCAAGACTAGGTAAGTGATGAGTATGGGATTGTGGGATGTAGTGATCCGGTAAATCCTTACACAGCATGCCAGTGATTTCCGCCACAGAGCTGGAGGTTGTAATTAGGCACATTCTGCCAGTAGAGAATTGACAGGGTGGCTGTTTCATTCTTTGGTTTCTTTGCATACGTCTCTACAATGCAATGGCTCTTGATAACTGTAATTGGAGCACTATGTGATACAATCTAAGAAGTTAATTCATTTATTCCAGACAGTAGCATACTGGAAGGGCTGACGCCCTTCAATTTTACTTTCTTTGAAGCTAAGTTCAAGGTCTTGATAATTCATTCTTCTAAGCAGTGTATTTAGATTTCTCTGATCACTCTGATTCTTTAGCAAGAACAGAATCATTGAGTATCCCGAGTTGATCTTAGTTCTAAGGGTCTAGAATACATTTGGTATTATAAGTGTTAGAACAGTGTTTCTCTGAAGATTATCCAGGTACTGGGGGTGATGTGCTTTCTTCCAAAGAGAAAACAGGGAAATAGGAAACCCCCTGAGAATGATGTGGCTTTGTGAGAACAGTGTTAAGTAGGGCTGCAGATTGGATGATGGTACCCTGCCTTGGGTTTGACTCAAGAAGATATTCAAAGACTTTGACTTCAGGTAAGGAGGTGGCAGTAGGCTCAAAAGGTACCCCTGGTAGCAGCCTGTGCTTTTGACTCTAAGAAGTTCTGAGTATTTAAAGTAGCTAGGGAGTGGAGCTCAGTGAGGGACAGTTTCAGTCATGTAGCACCTGTGGACCTCTAGCACCAAGGCACTGCTTTTACATGACAGATGTGAGGCTGCACCTCCATGACCTGTGGCTTGAAGGGCGTCATTTGCAGATTATTAATGAGCTGTGCTGGGAGATTTGCCAGTTTTTGTCTTATGCTTTCCTGGATCTCTGCCAGAGTCTATGAGTGAGATACAGTTTCCAAGGAGAGCTGCATGATGCTGAAAGTTAGGAGGTGGGTGACCACAAGGAATCCTATATGGCTGCCCTTTCAGACCTCCACCCATGCTGAACTGCAGAGCCTCTCCTGTTACCAATAAGGTCTACACACTGGATGCTGTTCTGTGTCTTCAGACTCACTAGGGCAGCAGAGTAGGATGGGCTGACCTCAGGCCGAACAACATGTTGGCATTGTTTTTACACTCCCAATATTTGCCTGATCCTGGGCAAGGTAGCACTCTAATCTGTGCTAATTCAGTGATGCTCTGAGATACCAATGGATTTGCTTTATGAGTTTGTCAGATGACACAGTCCACTGTTACTATTCTATGGGGAAAAGGAAAGTAGTCAGTCACACTGGAGGTGAGGGTTTATTAAGTCCTGTGAAATGCCAGGTTCTCCGGAAGAAGAATCTTTTGTTCATTCTCACAGTTGGAAATGCTCTTTTTCTCTGTCTCCTTTCTTTCCTCTCTTTACCTCTTTTGCCCCTTTCGAGCTTTTTGAGATATGCTGGCCCCAACTTGTTATTTAGCTAAGGATGTCCTTGAACTTTTGATCATTCTGCTTTTGCCTCCAGAGTACTGAGGTTTCAGGTGTGTGCCATCATGTCCAGTTTATGGACATGGTGCTGGTGATTGAACTCGGGCTTTGTGTAGACTAGGCAAGCTCTCTCCCCAAGTGAGCCACACTCCAGCCCTCTTCATTGTCTCTCTTGATTTCTGTCAGCACTGAGCTTCTGACCAGGAAGGAGTACTTCTTTTCTTGTAAATGTTGCCCCTCCTCAGAAAACCTCTGTAGACTGATAGAAGACAATATCCCTCTGGAAAGAATACAACAAACATTTCCATTGCATTTCCTGACTATTTCTAGTATGTATAATTTTGTGATTTTAAAGTCTAGATGGAATTTTTAGTTCTAAAAGAATGCTATGAAATAATAGAATTTCCCTGGGGAACCAAACTTAGTTTTTTCTTAGTCCTTCTTTCTCTTTTCTTCCTTGCTCCCACTTTATTTTATCCTCCCCTTTTCCTCTTCCCCCTTTTTTCAAAGTCCCACTGAACATTTTTCTATAATTGACACTGCAGTAACTTAAGTCTTTGATGTCCATGGCTTTCACATCAGGGTTTCCATGGTAGTGAGGTAGATAACAGATTACCCTAGACATCTGTAGTGTCCCCTCCCATGATTCTGTAGTAGAAGAATTTGTCCTTGTTTTCTCTAGTGATACAAATATATATAGACAATGTATTAAGTTCTTGAAAATAATTTGTCTTTCCCAGTGGTCTCAACACCGATTTCCAGATCTTCCCAATAATGAGAGTTACTTCTCTAAATGCTTGTGCAACTGAGTCTTAACTTACACATCCAAGCATGTAGGACAAAGAAATTTCTCCTGAAGGGCTCTCAGTTTTGTACGTCATCTAATACTCCATAAGGCAAGATGCTCATGCTGAGATATATGTGGAACTGAGACTGTGCAGAAGTACCACTCGGCTGCTGTACACAGTAGTGTGTGTTTATCCAAATGGGCAGCAACTCCTTTCTCCATCTGGCCTTTTCTCTTTCAGGTTTATCTCCCTTTCCCTTCTCCAGTTCATCTCCCTTCCCTTACTTCCTGATCTCATTAATGTTATTAAGGTTTCCTGATGTTTTTCTGTTGGCTTAGTGGCTGCATATGAATCTACTGATATTTTAATTATTGTCTGTGGCCTCACAGCCCCACAGTCAAGGCCTGGTGGGGCTTCCAGATCCCAGCTCTGCCACAGCTTAAATTAAGTCTCTGTTATTCTATTTATCAATAAATTTCAGGAGTCAAAGGCTGGGGTAAAAACCTGCTAGCTCAGAGAGGTTGAGTAGCAATTAGCTAACCTTGAGTTTTGGCTGAGACACCCCAAGAGACACATCTTCTCCCTTGTCCCAGAACCAAAAGGAAAGCTCAGTCTCTAGTCCCTGCCCTTTCCTTCCTGTGTGTCTTTTCTATTCAAATTGCTGTCTTCTGTATGGCTAATTCCAGTCAGCCGGTGCCTGACTCCACCCTCCGAGTCAAAGTAAACTATATTGTCAGTCTGGAGTGTCACAGTGCAGTCAGAATATCCCACAACAGTTGTCTACATTAAATGACCCTCATAGTAATTCTAAAAAGTCACCTCCTGAACTGTCATAGTGGCCTGAACCAGAGCTTTCCCTCATTCAGCATCCCTGGCATCTGAACACAGTGTTATGCATTCTGAGTTCAGTGGTTATCCTGCATTGTTTAACAGCTTAAATGACTTGTGTGAATATCAAGCATCCTAAGAGCTTGTATGATTTACTGATTGATCTTGCCAGCCAAGATATGTGCATACTGACTCTGTTCATGGCTTCCTGGTCCTAAGCATTTTGCTTTAGAAGACAAGTAAATAGTTCATTTCAATGGCCAGTGTGGGGTCCTACCACATGCCAAAGGTGTGAAAACCCAGAGTAATGATTGCTTAGCTCAGTCTGAAGCCAAACGAACATATGGGAATCCTCCTGCCCAGACAAGGATTGGTCGCATAAGTACTTTCTGGTGGAGGTGTAACAGATGCAGGGTTTCCATGCATAGGCAGTGATGGTCCATGCTACACTCAGCTAAGGTAGCCAAGGCCTCTTTCTTCCCTTGCAACATTTATTTGGGAGGGCATATAGGGACCTTGAGGTGCCCAACTTGAGATCCTGACAGATTTTAAAGGGGAGACAAACCAAGAGCAGGTCATGGGGAAAAAAAATTCCAAGAAATCTACAAAATGTGTAAGTTTTACCATACAGTCTGGAAGTCCCTGGAGGACTTTGAGCAGGTAGATGTTGTGGAGGAATTTGGGTAGGTAGATGATGAAGTCACATTGGTGTTTGTGGTTGTCTGCTGGGCAGCTGGAAGAGGGTTCTCATTCCTGTGTCATGCTGAGAACATAGGTACAACTTAACTTTCTGTGGTGAAAACATAAAAACAGAAGCAACATTCTTGTAATGACACAAATAAGCTTCCTATGGAGTGTGTGACTGACACACTCAGTCAAACTCCATTCTAACCTGCTGGTATTTCCTAAGGTTCCACCAAGGAACGCCCATCTCATGGAGAGTTCTGTGTAGAAAGGATTGAATAAATGCAAGCACCATTATTCTTCCTGGAATCTTGATTAGTAGTAGTATATGAAAACATTTTTGAGGTCTTTGTTAGGTTTTAAACCTGGGACAGATGGTTGAGATGCCTGCTTAACATACCAAAGTAGAACTGGCTACCAGGTTCTCCCAGCACCCCTAAGTCCCCACCTGTTGCGGATTATGGGCGGCATAACTCCCCACTCCCACCCTAAACTTCTCCAGCCCAGTGACTGGGCTGCCCTTCTCCCAGTCCCCTTCCCTATATAAACCAACCATTTTCGTTACCTGGCCCTTTTCGTCTCTTTCGTGCCTCTGGCTGCTCTCCCCTCCTCTCTGGTCCCCTCCCCGTCTCCTCACATGGCTCAGGATCATGTCCACTCTGGACTCCCCCACATGTCTCTGACTGTGCTCTTCCACATATCTCTAATAAACTTTCTCCTCTATCGTACGAAGGAGCAGTCATGCCCTTTGCTTTTCATTACCTTTTTTTCCTTCAGCCTTGTGTTGAATCTAGTTCTTTGCAAAACTTTGCATATCTTTATTAGTAATAACTTCCACAGTTTTGTGCTACTCTACTTGGTGAGAGCCACTGGGAGAGTGAAGGAAGGAAAGAAATTTCTATTTGGGCTTTTCCCTTGTGGTTCCCTTCTGTCATTGCTACCTTCCTGTTGTAGCAATGGTTGAGGACACGTTGCTGTTCTAAGCTTACAAAGGTGTAAAGAAGATTAACAAAAATGATGGCAGAATTCATCTCTAATACATTAAGTCCCATTAAACTAGGAGATGAGATTAATGTTCAGTGTCTTTAAAAATAGTAAAACTTTAGTTCATGTATCAACAGAGAAATGGTCGTTCATTTGTAAAAATTACTTTTCTATTAGTCTGTAATGACTTTCCGTTATGTTATAATCCAAAACTCAGTGCCTAAAATCCTTACCTTAAATTACTTATTAACATATGGAAAGGAGCATAGCTCTATCATAATTTAAGAGCCAGTACAAATCTAAATCATTTAGAAATCAAGTATGCATATTTACATTAAAATAGTAAATTTCCATTGTTAATGAATATTTATTGTATTATGTATTTACTCAGTAATATAGTCCTCAAGTCAATATTTTCTGAAATCTGTACTTCACAAATTAATGGCATGTCTGCACAGATATTTAAATAGTTATCAAATCAGTTCTTTACTGATGCACTTGTTCCAAAGCTGGGACTATGAGTATTTTAAAGCAACATTGTTTTTAGCCTCCTGCACACAAGAATCTGGAAGAACAGTTGTTAAAACAGTCAGTTTCTCTGCTTTGCTATGGCCATTCTGCCAGGACTTTATGGTCTCTGCTAAAGACTTTGGTTGTTAAAATTCAGGCTCTATTGAGTATAATCTGCAATAAAGTGGAAGGGGGTGTGAGTATCTTGATGTGTTACATTAATGAAGCGATAAAGGACCCAGCGGTGGATATCTCATCTTGGCCGTGGATAGAGTGTCCCATGTCTCAGTCTTTCTGCTGGCTTTTGTGCTAAGCAGTACTGAGGCTGCGGATGGTGTCACAGTAGAGTGCTAGTCACCAAGTTCACTGAAGTGTTTTCCAGAATAGACATGGTAGCAATAGGGTTTGGGTAACAGTGTGTACAGCTGGTATTTTCAACATTTTTAATTGCTACCAAGGTTCCATAGGCACAGAGGACAGTCACTGTGGCAGAAAATCACAAAGTTTTATTTGTTATAGGGTGGTGCCACAAAGTGTGTGTCGAGGTCAGATGGTGGATGCACATTTGGTTCTCTCTCCCAACCTTTCCATGGGTTCTGGGCATCAAACTCATGTTTCCAGGCTTGTAGAGTAAGTGCCACTTTGCCAACCCCTCATTCATCTTTGTTATTTTGTTTTATATTTTAATGATGGGTCTCACTATGTATCTATGATCAGCTTGATACTCACTGTGTAGATTAGGTAGGCCTCAAACTCACAGGGATCCACCTGCCTCTGTCTCCTAACTGCTGGGATTAAAATCTCGTGACTACATGCTCAGCCCCTCCACATAACATTTAATAAGCATAATTGCTGTGTTTAAAATAGCTATATAATTGTGATTCATGTGCCCTTGTGACTGGCTCCTTTTGTATCTGGGCTTCTGCCACCCAGAATTTCCTTCCCTGCTCTCCCTTACAGCAAATGAACAACGTTCTCTAATTTTGGGGTTGTTCACTATATCTTTCTGTCTACTAGAATATAAAATCCAGTTGGGCAGTTCTTTGATTTTATTTATCTATTTTTATTGCATATAGCATGTTAAATCTGGCACACAGTATATAGTAAATATTTACAGAAAGCATGGTATTGATACTTACAAAGTATTTTATTTCATGAGTTAACTTTATATCTCATGGTGCTGTCAGCTCAGATTTGGATTAATAAACTACCATTCAGGATCTCACTGGGAATCTTCTTAATTCCAACCTGTCTTAACTATTTTCCTTTTGGAACAGTGATAAAACAGTGTAAGAGCTTATTTTCTTGAGAAGTTATCTAAGTCCCTCTGTACTTTCATCTCCACAAAAAATTGAACAGCTACTGTTTGCTTTCTTGTGCTAGTCCCTGAGGATGTCGTGGGGGCAGATACAACCCTGCTCTTTATATCATTAATGTTGTGATGGATGAGGAAGAGAATAACTATACAGATACATTAATTATAAATTATGGAAGTGCTAGGAAAGAAAAGTAGACATTTTTAGTCGTGGTCGGGGAGGCTTTGGAGAGGCATAGCCATCTTTAAGTGAGGTCTGGACATAGCTTCTTGCTATTTTTAAGCATCTAGTCATATGGATTATTTTTTTTTTCAATACATATCTATTCAGCTAATAACATAGGCCAGATAGTACTCTAGGAGCTTAGAATTAAATAGCAGGAAGAGAGAGGAAGCCCCCTGCTGTCACAGAGTTTATATGCTAATACAGGAAGGTGTTTTCTGTTGCTTGTAACCTACAGTGATAATGCATCAGGTGCCATAGTCCTTCTTTATGCACAGCAAATCTGTTCCAAGATTCCTAGAGGATGCTTGAAATAGCACCAAACCACAATCGATATGTTTTGTCACTGTATCTACATGCTCACAATAAAAATTAATGTATGGATAGATACGGTGAGAGATTAACACCAGCAACAACATCTCTAATGTAAGGTTTGTGAATGTGGTTTCCTCTCTCCAGTCTTAGTGTTCTTTCTGCGCCTTCTCATGTTGGTGCCTCTTCATCTCAACTGTGAACACTTTGCACAAGCAGTAAGTTTGCCACTTGAGGTGTGAAAGCAAAGCTGGTATGAGTGCCTTTCCTTCTCTTCGGCTCTGTGGGTGGAAGATCTGGTCTCACTGAGATCTAAGTAACCTCAGCCCAAAACTTAGGTGCTTTCGGTTTATAGCCTTCTTGTATGCCTGTGGTGGGTCACTGCATCATGAGACAGGGCTGTGTCACAGAAGCTGTTTATCTTATGGTGGTCTGGAAAAACAGAAGAGATTATAAGAAGGTGAGCATGAAGCTGAATGAAGCTGTAATGAAGAAGGCCAGGCAAAGATAGAGCTCTATGTGCTTTGCCTCAGCCACCTCCAGCCTGGCCTTCTTCTGTGGTTCTAGACTTATCTGTTTATGCTCTGAGTGCATCAGTAGGTTAAATTGTTCATTATGCCAGAGCTCCAAGCATCTCATTGCATCTGGAAATGCCCTCTTAACACCTAGAGATATGCTTTGCCAACCACCTACACTTTTCTACAGACTTTACAGAGTGTTATGTGCACACATGTGCAAATATGTGCTGGCAGAAGCGCATTGCACTGTTCGTGTGTGTGTGTATGTGTGTGTGTGTGTGTGTGTGTGTGTGTGTGTGTGTGTGTGTGTGTGTGTGTGTGTGTGTGTGTGTGTTTAAAGCCCAGAGACTGATATTCAGCACCTTTTTCCACCTTACATATTGAGTCAGAGTCTCTCACGTGAACCTGGAGTCTGCCATTTGGCTAGTCTAGTCTAACTAGCTAGCTTGACCCAGGGATGACTTGTTTCTAGATCACAAATTCTGGGATTGCATGGGGATCACCATGTCTGCCAAGCATTTACAGATGGGTGCTGAAGCACATGTATAAGAGTAAAAATTGGATGGCGAGAAGATTTAACTTGGAATAAAGGCTTAAGGAACTCTTTACCTTGAAGATGGCTGTCTCAGTTAGGGTTGTATTGCTGTGAAGAGACACCATAACCATAGCAACTCTTTACAAATAAAACAATAACTGGGGTGACTTGCTTACAGTTTCAGAGCTTCAGTGCATTATCTTCATGACAAGGAGTATGGTGGATTTTAGGCAGATGTGGTAACAGCTGAGAGCAAAGGGAAGTCGACTGACATACTGGCCAGTATTCCGTGCTTAGGAAACCCCCAAAACCCACCCCCACAGTGACACACTTCCTGCAACAAGGCCATACCTACTGCAAAAATGCCATGCGGCCTAATAGTGTCACACCCTATGAGATTATGGGGGGCAATTCCATTCAAACCACCACAATGCCATTTGAGTTAAACTTGGGGGAGATTTGGTAGCAGCCCTAAGGCTGTTTTGTGGAACACTGGCCATCTGAAGGTTGGTGAAGTGACTCAGCAGGAAGAGACACTTGCTGTGCAAGCCTGATGGCCTGCATTTGATCTGCAGAAACTAGGTCATGGTGGAAAGAAAGAACTGACTCCTCAGAAGTTTTCCTCTGACATCCACATGTGTTCACATACACCTGTGCACACACACGGTATAATAATATGAAACACTGGCCATCTGGTAGAAGAATGTGAACATGAGGCCTTTGAATGTAGCCATGAGTCCTTTGAGGGGGATCCTCCCTGGAGCTTTGTATGAGTAAGGAACCCACTGAGAAGGGAAGCCCTGTGGTGTTGTTACACTTCCACATAAACTTCAGAGTCAGCGGAGTGTGAGTTTTGATCCCAATATAGCTGCCATTGAAAGGTATCAAGTAAATAATGTAACCCTTTCTAGCCCTAGGCGTGAGCTCTGGGCTCATGTTTGTGATGAGTTTTCAAGGAGAAAGGATGCCAAGTAGCAGATGAGCCAAATTTTGTGATGGTAGCATTAATAACAGACCTCTACTATTAGTTGAACACCCATTATCATCACCATCACCATCATCATCATCATCATGCTTTTTCTAAGACCCAAAATAAGAAATTGCTTTTGATTATTTCACTGTTCCAATTCCTCAGACCTCCTATAAAGGTTCTCACTCACTTTCCATGCTTAGGAAACTTGAGCATAGGAGTGGTGGAGATAGTAAAAGGGTTGTGAAAAGGAGTGAGTTTTTGTTGCTGTAAACTTTGGTGTAGTGTTGGTGCTCACAGGAAACCATTGGTGAGCACAGCTTTTGCCTGAGGATCACAGGAAGTGATTGGCTTATAGTGAGGATAGGGTCCTTCACTGGTCAATTGGGATGGTAAAGGTGTTTCTCCCCATTGGACTTTCTGGTAACATCTCCATTTTCTTTATATTCTTAGAGAGAGGAAGGGATAAGAACTTTTACTAAAAATGTTTGCAGGCCCTCTTTATCATTTTGTATCATTTATGGCTTCATTCCAGTGCCAGCATTTTGGAAGCCACAGCTTTGCTTACATGCATGGCTCCTGCTTTACCTTCAGAAAACAGTAAAGAAAATCTTGAGAGTTTCTGCCTTCAGTTTCTCATCCCTCTTTTCAGAAATAACTGGAATTATCCGTTGAATTAGAAAGACCTTATGGATGTCCAAGCTCTCTTTTACCAAACTCTCCTCACTGTTTTAGTGTGCTGGTTTGTCAGGGCACACCCACAGAACTCCACTAGTGGCTTGTAGGTTTAGTAAAGACTTTGACACTTCTGCTCTGGGCAAAAAGGTGGGTTTCCTTGGAGATGAGACAGTAGCTACTAGGTGAATAGGTTAAGAGGCTAGGATGGGAGGAGAGTGGCCTGTACAAGCTCCAGGGTCATTTATTACCTCCCTGGGTGCCCCCACTGACAGAGAGCTAATGGCAGTCAGCCCCTGCTGCCAAACGGAGGAAGGAAGATTGCTCTCCCCTCTCTCTGCCCTTGACCAGCAGCTGCTGTTGACAGGCATAAAGAATTAGATGAAACCCAGTAGTGAGACCCAACCAGCTTCCTGGGACAGGACATTCAGTTCACATATAGTGAGCAAGCAATGTATTTCATTCTTTTTCTTTTCAAAAGTAAGTTTATTTATATTTCATGAGAAATCCTTCATTTTTAATGATCAGTGTACAAATTCTTGTCTCCAGTAAAGAGCTATTGACTTGATCATTGATTGGTCTTATCTAAATAACTCAGTTTGGGTCCAGTTTCCACAGATGACAAGGGCATAATTTGTAATTGGGGGTTAATGAGACTCCTGTAGGTTTCAGATGAAGGCAACATGCTTACCTGATGTTGGGGGTGAGAGCATACTTGTATGAAAACAGCCAGTAAAAACCTGTAAAATAGTTTAATACCCTTACGTCATTCTTCAAGGAAACTTGTAATAGTAGACATTTCTCCTTCACATGGTTGTTGTTTTAAAAACTGGCCACTAAATTTTCTCTTCTCTTTGTTATCTTAGGTCCTTCTGCTACAAAGACTACACATAAGCAGCCCACTTCACTCAATGTAGGCTTAATTCATAGCCAGTCCTCTTCATTCATTCTCACTGTGCAGCCTGCCCTTTTATTGCCTTTGACGTAGCGATATGTAATTTATGGGAGCTAAAATAAAATTCACATGTTCTTGAGTATTGGCTGTGTGGCTGAGAAGGCTTCAGGAATTAGCTTGACTATGTGTAGTCATTAAAGCACCAGGAACTTCACCCTTTTTTCTTTACTTTTTTTTTCTTTTTCTTTTCTTTTTTTTTTTTTTACTTTTATTGATTCTTTGTAGATTTCACATCTGTATTTCAATCCCACATATCTCCTCGTCCCCTCTATTCCACCCTCTGCCCTTGCAACCTCCCTCCAAAACAAAATCAAACAAACCAAAGAAATGAAACAAACAAGAGCGAGCAAGAGGGCGGAGAGAGAGAGACAGAGTCTTGTCTAGGAAGCTGTAGTGGTGTCATTGAGCCACCAAGTTTACCCAAAGTGTTCATTGCCATTTTACTTGCAAGAGTCATTGGTCTGGCTCAAGGCCTCTGGATAATGGGCTCTCTCTTGGATATCCTGTTGTTGTCCTGTGTGTGGAGATCTTGCTGTTTGGGATCTATAGGTTTTTCCCTTTCACCTTCTCCAACAGTTCATAGATGATGTGAAATGTTGGGGTGGGCCAACTCATAGCCCTGGTTCCGGGCCTGGGCGGTACCTGGGTTGGTGAGCCTGCCAGCTTTCCCTCATCTTCACTGCCTGGGTGAGCTCTCCAGCACTGCCTCTGCTAGCTCACCCAATGCAGCCTGCAGCCAGGAGCAGGGGAGTTCTGCTTTCAGGCCCTCAGATCCCAGTCACCCACACTCGCATCTCCATGGCCAGCTCTATTGTTTTGCCCAGGCAAGGTTCAGGGCCCACTCGCCCGATTGTAAGGGGCATAAGGGGCGTATGGGGGAGGGGCTCAGCTCTTTTGTTCTCTTGCCTTCAGGTCTGGCTCACCTGTGCTCCTGACAAAGGGTCAGCTCTACTGTGCTGTCCATGGGGGGTACAGGGCCTGCTGTCTTGTGTGCTGCAGCTGGTGGATCCAGCTCTCTCACCTGCCTCGGGTGGTAATGAGTGAGTGTGGAGGGGGCATCTTTCTCTTACTGCTGCCACCACATGGCAGACAAGGTGGTGCAGGTCAGCTCTCCTGCTCTCTTGCCCTCAAGGTCAGCTCATCTGCATCCCTGACCACAGTCAGCTCTAGTGTTCTGCCTTGGTGAGGTGCATGACAGTGGCAAGGGTTGGGGCTGGCTTTGCTGAGGGTGTGAGTGGTAGGGGACATGAGCTCTAGCCTGGGCGGGGGGGCGGCAGCTTTCCTGCTGTAGGATCCAGCAAGGGCCAGACATCCCAGGTTCAGTGAAGGGGACTGGCTCAGCACAGCATGGTTCCAATGACTCCCTATTCTCACACAGGGTACAGACATCATCAAAGACCCTAGCTGGCTGTGCAGTGGTGGTGCACATCTTTAATCTCAGCACTTTGGAGGCAGAGGCAGGAGGATCTCTGTGAGTTCCAGGACAGCCTGGTCTACAGAGCAAGTTTCAGGACAACCAGGGCTACACAGAAAAACGCTTATCTTGGAAAACAAAACAAAAGACCCCAGCTGCAATAGGATAATGGACCCAGACATGACCTTCTGCAGCAGGTTGGGTATAGAAGTCACCATGGCCTGGTGGCAGAATGACCCTTAGGCCCAGGTGGCTGATCAGATCCTGGGCATCTACAGAGACTTTGGTCTTGACATGAGCCATGGACATCATCCCAGACCCTGGTGTTGCAGGGCCAAGGACCAAGATATGTCCCTATGCAGTAGGCCAGCTCAGAAGTCTCCATGGCCCCAGGTGGCAGAATGACCACCCAGATCAGTATGGCCCCTAACATTGGTGTGATCCTTGGACATCCACGTGGTCTAGGTGGCTGACCAGTTCCCTGTCATAGCACTTGGTGGTAACAGGTACCTTGGACTTCAACTCAGACCCTGGCCACTGTAGGGTCACATACTCAGACATGACATACAGCAGCAGCCCTGACCTAGATGGCACCATGCCCCAGGTGACAGTGCAGGCCACTCAGATCAGCATGGCGCCTGCAGTAGCATGGCCATCAAGCACCCTTATGGCCACAGGTTGCAGTCCTGACTGACCCCAGTATGTGTGGTCTTTAGTGGTAACATAGACCACATCATCAATACAGACCTCAGCTGTGATAAGACCACAGGACCAGACATGGTCCTAGGTAAAAGCCCAGGCCTGGATGTTATCATGGTCTCAAGTGACAGTACAAGACATTCTGATTGTCATGGCCTCAGTGAAAGAGTGGCCCTCGGACACTAACATGGCCCCAGGTGGTGGCCCAGACTTCAGGCATCAGCACAGCCTTTCATGGTCTCAGGAGCCATGGGCATCAATACAGACTCTGGTTTTGACAGGACCACAGACCCAGACATGGCCCTTGGCAACAGCCCCAACATCACTGTGGACTCTATGAATTCGGATGACTAGCCAGCCATTCACATCAGCCTGAGGAACTTTGTTTTTATAACCATCTGGAATTATTCTTGATAATTGTTCAGTCTTAGTACTAAACATTGTTATCTGTCATTGAATCCCCTAGTGTTATTTACTAAAGAAATAAGTATTACATTCATTCAATGAAAAGGAGTCAGCCATGTGAAGAATAATATGGTTGATGCGGGATTGGGAGTATTGAGTTTTTCCATTGTAGACATTATGTTCAAACAAATTGGCACACTCTTGTGAATCAATACCAGTGTTAGTGCTAAGTGACGAATGATTAAAGTGATGCTATTTACACGATATGTTGACTGTGTGACTTGTTATCTAAAGATAACCCAAGAAGGTATAGTTAAAGTCACATACATTGTGCGAAAGGCTCTGAAGAATGTTGATTAGAGGTGGAAACTTTTGTCAAGGCAAGGAAAATGTACCCTTCTTTGGAGAGTGAAATTGGGCATTACATTGAGGAAATCTGTATTCTTTGTGAGCAGAGCAAGTGATCAATAGCTGGGTCTTTATTCCTTTCTTATGTGTGGTGTTGAAGATCAAACCCAGGCCTTGCTTCAAGTGAAGCAAGCTGTCTGCCACTGAGCTACAGTGTCTGTCCCCACTTGTCCCAGCACAATTATTAGATTTGGTTCCTTCTTCCTTTATAGTTTTGTTTGAACTATAGAGTTTGTGGCAGTAATGATGATGATGTTGCTGTTGTTACAGCTGATATTTCACAAGTACATATTCTGACCTAACTAAGCATTTTACAGGTATTGTCTTACATAATTCTTACGTATCTCATGAAAAAATGTGTTAGTATATTGTTATCATAATTATTTCCATTTTAGAGAAAACTAAGGTGTTGACCTTGACTGTCGTTGCTCAATTTGTAAAAACCTGAGCTGAGATTTAAATTTATAAAGCCTGATTTTAGATTTTGTAATTTTTTTTTTCTACACAAATTCTGGAACAGCACAAGATCTCTGTGGTGTTTAGGAAAATTATATAAATTGGACATTGATTTCTGAACTCAGGCTTTCTCTGAAGAGTGAGAGCAGAGACTAGATTTTATTTGCATCTTTATCTTTAAGGTTAACACACACATTCATACATGTTTATCTGTTTTGAAGTAGAGTCTCACTATGTATCTTGTTGCCGAATTTTTCTGGCCCGCCAGATCCCGACGCAACTTCAGCCCCAAATAAGCACACAGACACTATATTAGTTATGAAACTATTGACTGATGACTAGGGCTTCTTATTGGCTAGCTCTGTCTTAATTATTAACCCATTTTTATTCATCTAAGTATTTCCACATGGTCTTATCTTACCAGAGAAGGGCCCAGAACTGTTACTCCTTCTGGTGGCCTACATGGCATCTGTTTTGATGGGCTCCCTCTGCCTACATTTCGCAGAATTCCCCTCATCTCCTAGTCCTGCCTATCTCCCTGCCTCATTGTCCAAACAGTGTTTTATCCATCAACCAATAAGAGAAACATATATACAGAAGGGCATCCCCCATCAGTGTCTAAGACTGGCCTTGAATTTATTGTGTAGCCCAAGCTGTATTCAAACTGGAATTTCTCCTGCCTCATCGTCTTTAGTGCTAGAATTACAACCATACATCACTGTGCCCAGTTAACATTTATTTATATCTTAACAGTCTTATTTATGTACCATAAAATTAACCCTTTTGGAGTGTATGATTCATTGGATGCATCACATTCACAGAACTGTGCAACTATTGCAACCACTTCATTGTAGAAATATTTTCATTACCCCCCAAATGAAACTAAATGCTCATTAGCAGACACTTCTGAGCTTTTATTTTTCCTTTTAAGGTAAGAAAGCAAGCTGCCTAAATTAGAACCATTATTCCTTCTGTGTTGGGCATGCAAAGTCACCTAATTTGTGGAAATGTGATGTTTGTTTGTTTGTTTGTTTGTTTGGAGACAGGGTTTCTCTATGCAGCCCTGGCTGTCCTGGAACTTGCTTTGTAGACCACTCGGGCTTCAACTCATAGAGATCTACCTGTCTCTGCCTCCCCGGTGCTGGGATTAAAGGCATGGGCCACCACCACCCAGCCTGATGTTATATTCTTAATCATTGTTTTTCATTAAAATAATTATTTTTTCACAAACTTTTGGAAATTGTTCAGTTGAAAATATTAGAGATGAATCCATTCCATTATTATGCAAACAGTTGTGTAGTGACTTCAGAGAAAATGAAAGTTGTCTCCTGCCATAATGGATAAAATCAGCTTCAGTCCCCCATTGTGACAGACAGCATTTCCCACTCAGGCGTGGCATTCCTCACTCCATGAATTGTGCTCAGGTGGAATATATGTCAAGATAATCCCTAGAGGGTGATTTTTGATAAGGGAACCTCTCCTGGTGAAGATTCTTTATTTCCTGAATGTTTCCGCTGCTATTTGGAATGAACCAGCAACAGCTGGAGACTTGCTGACCTGTATATGTATAATGAATGCAGGTTCTCTGCATTTATTTGTGATAACATTCTCTCCCATGTACAAAGGGGAAGAGTGATTAGTGCTCATGTCCCTTTGTACTGGAATTTGCTACTGAATGGAGTCTGGCCTCTTCACCTACTTTCTCTGGTCAGGACGTAATATGACAGGATGCCATACAACTTGGGGTCAGGATCCTGGAAATCCTGAGACTACTTTATCAGCTTTCTTCTCATCCAAAGTAGCCCAGCCCACCTCATTTCTGTTTGATGACCTGGGAGTGTTTTGGGTACCCAGGAGTGGTATAGCTGAGACATACAGAATTGTAAAATGCCTTAATTTAATTGTAATATAAAATCTGTGTTTTCTGATAGTCTTAGGTGACCGCTGTGAAATGATCATTCTACCTCCCCCAATGGGGTCATGACCCACAGGTTGAGAATTTCTGCTCTAGGAGATGATTAGGACTTATGACAAAGAAAGAGCTCATGCTTTCCTCTCTGACCCCCTCCCTTCCTGCAAATACCACCTCCAGTCCAGAAGAACCTGCTCTGTGAGAAGTGGAGGCTTGTTTAGCTTTAGCCACCTGGTCTCTGGGGTCATGTTATAGCAGCTCATATGACAAAGCCAGCTGTTTGATATTCCTGATACAGTCAAGATAGACTGTATCTTGAACTATGAACCAAAATTAACCCATCCTTAAGTGCCTTTTGTTGGGGTGTTTTATCATAGCAACAGGAAAATGAGCCTAGACAGTGTAACATGGACTTAGCAAGTGCATAGGTCTTGAACGTCATCTACTACTGTCAGGATGTTTCCCTTTCTCTTCTCCCTAGTCACTTTGTGATGTCTCTGTGTAATCAATTCATACCACCCACACTGTCCCTGTGTGGTAGTCTGTCTGTTTTATGGTAATTTTGCCTTTTTTAGACCACCATGTAAATGGTATTAAACCACATGTAGCCTTCTACATCTGGCTTTTTTTCCACTTAGCACAATATAATTGAGATTCATCCACGCTGTTGTGTGTGACAATTGTTTTTTTGGATGTTGTTGCATTGCAGTGGTACACCACAGTTTGTCCAGCTGAAGACCATTTTGGTCTCCAGTTTGAGATGATTCCAAATTAGGTTTCCATAAATATTTGTTATACACTTTTGTTTGTTTTTGTAAAGTTGAATTTCACTTCTCTGGAAAAAATGCATTAGATCATTGGAGTGTATAGTACATTTAAGTTTAACTTTTTAACAAATTGTCATGTTAAATCTTTTGAAAAATATTTTGATATGAAGGTCAAATATTGAGTAGTGCTGCTGCTGGTCTTCAGATCTGTAAAGAAAGTACTGTGAGACATTGGTAGTGGGATAAATAGGGTGAGGACAATGCATTCTTCTGTTCTGTCTTCATTAGCTAAAGAATGAATAGTGTAAGTCTGGCCTTGGTGTCCGATGCCCTGGTTGTCCAAGATATGAGGACAGTTGTGCTACAAGGTAAAATTGTGTCTGTGTGTAGCATGTTCAACTGTCCTAAACAGTGAAAATGACAGGTAATCTTTTTGAAGTGTTGGTAGATTTTGATAAACCCACATTTATATAACAGCAAATGATACCTTTTCTGTTCAATCTGAGTGGGATGATCATGGTAGCTGGGCCTGAGAGCATTTGTACAGTTGCTGGGAAGGAACTACATTGAAATGGCTTGTCTGGAAACCTGCTGGGGTTGGGACCTGAATCAGCAGGAGACTGCTTAAAGGCATTCCAGGGCTAGGGTCTCTTCCGCTGCCTCAGCTGGGTATTACAGAGGGATCTCTAGAAGGGCTTCCACTGTGGTGAATAGTGTGATGGCAAAGAAGGTCACTTTCTGATTTCCTCGGCCAGGGTCACTGAAGCCAGGTATACTAAAAGTTTATGGACCATAAAATGTGCATAAGAAGCAAATAGCCACTCAGGATTTGCTAGGAGAGTTCTGGGTCCATTGCTAATTCACACTGAGACATTCAATAGGACAGTGTTCAGATTAATTAAGTTATGATATGGTGGTAGAAAGGGTTGGGAGATCAGAGTATAACTTATCTGCCCTTTTAAAACAATTAAAGAGGACTTATTGATTAACATTAATATTTTGAGTTTTAAAATTAAAATCAGGTGGAAAAATAGTACCACTTTTTCTGCAACTTTATTCAAAGTGTGTTTTTCTTCACAGCTGAAAGCATGTCATTGACCTTGGTGTTAGCCTTCTGTAAGGTGGCAAGCCTTGGAATGCATTGTTAGTGTAACTGACTGGTCAGAGCCTGTAATTTGTTTACATGTTTTTGTGGTGAATAAGTTAAGACTGACGATGTTTGAAGAGAATTCAAGAGTCGGATCTTTAATAGAATTAAGTAATCATCTTAACCTGTTTATGAGGTGCAGGAATAAATAAATGCCCACGGACACAGTGCACAGTATGAGAGGTCTTTACTGAAAGGAAGACCAATTCATCTCTTCCATTTCTGTAGCCACCCTGTTAAGTATCAAGTGCTCAGAGGTCAGTATTCTTCCAACTGGGTATCTGTGAGAGTATAAGCTTACAAAGCATGGGCTTTCACTCTCTGTTCTTGGGTAAGATGCAACCATGGTCATTTATTATTCACTGACTTGTTTATGTCACATCAGTGCACATTGTTGGCATTCCTTCTGGCAACTGCCTGCAGTCTAACCATTCTTACCATTTGCAGTTACATGGCTAAAACTGTTCCTGAGGGCAAATGCACCAGGCTTAGTCCCATCTTTTCCCTGTGTTGGATTGCTTTCTTTCTCCCTTATTTTATTTTGTTTAATTCATTGCAATCCATACTACACAAATATATTTAAAAACATTTTTTTTCTACCAAAAAGCACAGCCAATAAAGGGCCAAATAGAATGTTTAGAACAAAGACACAGATTTTGACTAGATTACTTTTCAAATCATATACAGGCTTCAAAAAATGGAAGGTTTTCAAATAGCAGTTCAAGATGTCTTGCTGTTTAATATGTTTCTTGTTATTTTGAGAGCTTGAAGTCTCTGTATCAAACACAGTGTATAACCAACAACTCAGATCCTCCTTTCCAGTAGAGTATGCTGGCTAGTCCACTGGCTGTTGGCTGGGGTTCTTCACATGTAGAGTAAGTAATAGTGAATTTACTTCTGCAGACTTAGTAGTCAATATCCCCATCCCTCTGTGTGTGTGTGTGTGTGTGTGTGTGTGTGTGTGTGTGTGTGTGTTTATGTGTATGCATGTTTATGTTCAGGTGTGTGTAGTTGTGTGTACAGGTGATATCCAGAGGTAGTCTTTGGGGCATCTTTTCTATTCTCTCTCCACCTTATTTTATGGGATGTGGTCTCTCATTGAACATGGAGATCACAGATTGGCTAAAGTGGCTGGTCAACAAGCTGTGTGTGCATACTGTTCCCCACTCTTACACTAGAATTACAGTCTCAAATCTCTTCTACTCCTGGTTTTTATGTGGATGCTAGGGATCTGAACCCAGATCCCTGTGTGTGCATGTCAAGCACTGTATCCTCTGAACCATTTCCCAGACCCAGTAACCACTTTGCAACAGGCACATGTAGGTAGAGCCTACATGTTAAGCAGCGCCAAAATGAAACATTTTACCATGGCGGAAGGTTCTGTTAGACAAAGCTAGTTTAGAATGGAAAATGATATAAACATGTCATTTAAATCAGTTTAAATAATTTAAATCATTTGATTGCAACTGCCTTATATAAGGTCTTGTATGGGTTACTTTCTCTATCTGAACCTCAGAATGCTTCACCAATAAGATGAATATAATATTAATCCTACTTTTGAGGTTGTGCAAATTAAATATATTTTTTTGATGAAATGCTTAATGCCTTTCCATAAGTAAACATCTAGGCACTAGAAGCCATTGTTTCCCTCAGTATTTGATGGTCTCCTTTTCTCTCAGAGGGAAAACGCTGCTTTTATGAGCTTAGAACTAATAACTGGAAGATATTTCTGGCCTGGTTTCCAGCTCAACAAATAGAAGGTAGCATTTTAGGCTGCAGAGAGCCGGAGTTTGTTAGCCTGGTATATTTTTATGTGTCTTCCTAACGTGATAGAATTTGTTTTACTTCTCTTTTTTCAGGAAGTAACCCTTCTGGCTTTGTTAGAAGCATGGTTTGTAATAATTGTACCCACCCCAGATGGCTCCCGAAATCCCTTTGAAATGCCATCTGTCAGGCGTGTGTCCAGCCAGCAGCCTGTCATTCTGTTACAAGAAAAGAGGAGGCGGGGCCCCTCCCTGTGGCCTTTTTCCCCAGCATCCTCTCTGAATGGATCCTGGGAAGTTGGCCCAGTCCCAGAGTGGGTTGCTCTGAGCATCCCTGGGAGTAGCCCTCTTGGTAGCCTATAGTCAGGACAGGTTTCGTCTGGGTAATAAGCCCTGTGTGCCCACAGGGCGGAGACTCACCCGCCTTCCCACCTCCTCCCTGCAGCTCAGAAGCTGCTGGAAACAGATTTGTTTTCTTGGGAAGACAGCATCTCTAGTAGCTTCACTTTTCCCGTAAAATGTAATTTTTGAAGTTCCTTATTATTTCTAATCCTTTCAGGAAATGAAGACCCTGGGGTGACAGTTGTCTTTAAATCTGGCAAATTGGATGTGATAACATGTAAAAAAGAATCAGCAAATTATGAGCCAGATCAGGCAAAGGAAAAAGCAACATTCTGTGGCCTAGGAAGACTTTAAAGACTCAAGGAATATTTTGTTTGGTTTTTGTTTCCTCGTCTTCTCTTTGAATGGATTAGGCCGATGGTATTTGAGGAGGGATGCTGAGTGTGGAGTTTGCCATAGGAACAGACTTTGGGGGGATCCTCTCACAGCACGTCTAGACAGGTTCCATTTGTGCCCTGCAAAGGGATTTCCCGGGATGACATTGGCTCTTGGTGTCTTACAAGTTGTTGACTAAGCAGCTTTTTCCTTGACTTCAGGACCTTACACCTTTTACTTCTTCCTCCCTACTCAGATGTCTTCCAGAACCTTCCTAGCATAGAATGTAGAAGGTCTTCTTGTCCAGCCAATGTCTCTCAGCTTCTTTTCCTCTATACTCTTCCTCAGACTTCTTTCTCAATATTTTAAGATGTCCCTGGCTCGCTGATAACAGATAACTAATTTCTCAATCTCTGCTTGACTGTCAGATTTACAAGGTCACTGTTCCTTAGGCTCTCGGCATCCAAGTGTCTAATCTCAAATTTAACATGACCAAGGTGAACCTTTTGGCCTTCCCCCTTGCAATGATTTCAGCTTTTATAAATGGCATCACCCTCTTGTCCATGTTAAAAACTTTTTAAAGCCTTTATTGTTCTGTCTTACATAGCATATCCAATCCAGGCAAGTTACTCTACGTTTGTCTTTAAAACTCAGGCACAGTAGTTTTAACCTTGCCAGGAGAGGATATTTAAAAGAAAGAGAATCTTGTATTATTAGACTATTGAAACAATGCCCCCACCCCCACCCCCTGGACAAAACTACATTTTTGCCCGAAACCTCAGGGTGGGGGAAGGAAAGGCTAGCACCCAACAAAGTGCCAGCCAAAGGAGGAACTTACCTCCCTGCAAAATTCCACATAGTCCTGATTACTCATCTACTCATTTTGGGAGACAGTCTGGGCCAGTGATGGATATGATCACACCTTGATGGGAACTGCTTAGTTATACGAACCTCTTCACTCCCTGTAAACTTCAACCTCTTGGCAGTGCCCTGAAGATGGATTGGGGGGTTATCAGACTTCTTTACTCATTCTTCTTCCCAGGGCGGGTACATTGGATTGCCAGCTTTCTCTGTTTTTCTTTACTGCTTGTCTCTTGTATTAACACACAGAGGAAGGTTAATCAGACTAGTTTGTTGGGTCTTCTAAGCCCTGGTTTTGACCCTGAGAATTCCAACAATAGTATAATGTGATGAGTTTATTTACTCCTCCCCCTGCTCAGTTTTCAATTCATGTATGTATATTGGTGGTTTGCATGAAGAAGTCTATGCATGAAATACATATGGAGATCAGAAGTGGGCATTGATCCCCCGTAACTGGAATACAACCAGTTATACCCTGACTTCTGTGTAGGTGCCTCCTTACTCCACTTTCCAGCCCTTTGGGCTGCGTAGCACTAAGATACATTATTTTAACCCAAAATTATGTTTTGTACGTGTCTACATACACACCTATTTTTTGTCTCAGTTTTCTTATTAACTTTGCCTCATTTACCAATGTGTTTTCTCTGCTTTCAGCATCACTTGGCATGCATTGTGACCTCAGAAAATGCTTATTAAATAACTGAGACAAACAATGACATTCATTACATACATGCATACATGTACACATATTTATATAACTGCACATTGTTAGAGTGGGATTGGAAATATAAGACTCCATAAACTCATTTAATTCTAACAACATAAAAACAATACCCACTAACAATTACTGTCTGCAAGTATTACCTCAGCAGACTTGTTCAGCAAGCCTGTAAAAGTAGCATTGTTAACTGTCTTACAAAGAGAACACTGTTAAGTCATAGAAACTAAGGAACATGCCTGAGACTGTGAATAGAGCCAGACCATGAATTTTCCCTTCCCATCCACACCCCTGCCCTCCTGTGGTAAGTGTTGCTCCATGTTGTCTCCATTGTTAACTGTGTGCTGGTGTCTGGTGCTTGTTTTGCCTTTCTGGGCATGGAGCAAACATTGTCAATGATCCTAACCTGTCATAACCGGGAAAGAAGTTTAAAGACCGCACACTATTCCTTTATGCATGCAGGACCAGAACAAATCAACAAAGAATATAGGAGTTGAGTTCTGGATAGCACCAATAACCTCTTTGCCCAAAGCCATGTAGTGGGTGTGAGAAACTACCATTCTGGGAAAAATTTGAAGCTATCTTTTAAGACATTTGGATTTAGGATATTTTAAAATTTGGGTGCTCAGAAAAGTGGATTCATGCTGAGCAAATTATGCAGAAATTCTTGAGGGTTTGACCTGAAAGGCTAAAGCTACACAGGGTATGTATGTTGACACCATTTTATATGGATATGGGGTCAGACTGAATGCTACACAGCATTGAGGGTATGAGAACTGATGCTCATATACAATTGTTTGTTTAATTGTTTTACAATCGTAAGGACAGAGTTCTGGGAAGAAGACAAAACCCTGCTTATTATACTGGGAAATGTTAAATCACCACCATGGATGATGCCTGATTCCCATCCCCTAGTTGTAGGCTTGTAAGGTTTATATAGGATCAGAAATCATATTGCATCACTCTGGTTTTATTTCCCATAGTATTAATCACAGGCTTCCAGTGCATACTGTATGACTGCCTCTTTTTTTCTCGTTTGGTGTAAATCTGTACTGCATTCACCTTGTTTCCCCTCTTTGGTTGACACTGTGCTGAAGTGTGATAGATAGTTTTACACTTCAGAGCCTGGGCAGAATGTCTTCCATGCTCTCTCTGTGGCCCATGTCATTTCCTAAGAGAAATGGATACATTGATTACCTGTTAAGAGTGTGAACAGATTAATTCCAGGGGCATTTTCATTTCATACACAATGTCCTTTATCTGTCCTCAGAGCTGATGGGTATCCACATTTTATTGAGCATAATAATTACCTGAAGAAAAGCGGTGTTTTTATCCCAGGGAGATGTCCAAGCACAGATTGAGCAGTCACATTTCTACAGGGCTATGTCTATGCAATGGGTATCATTTTCTTCAAAGGCTTATTACCCTGGAATTGGCTAGATGTATTGTGAATAAGGATTTCAAGGCCCGTTACAACAATGCAAACCCTTTAGGCTCTGAACTTAAGGTAGATAACTTTGTAGCATTTATTGGAGTCTTAAAAACTGGTAATTGTGAACATTGACTGTGTGCTATACTATTCAATTTTTCATTTGCTTGGTGCATTAAGAAAAAATGCTAAAACTGTCTCTGTATTACCTCTTTCCCCTGCTGGAGGGAAGAATCAGGGGTGATGTTCTAGTAGGACGCTGCTTTCCCTGGGCCCCTGTTTGAGTTCTAGGCAGGCTAGCTTACTGAGCAGGTTTGTTTAATTACTCAGGTTGGAACTCCCTGTTCTAATGCACTGATGACATCCTGGGCCTTTGTATTTTCTGCTGCAGGCACAACCCGATCTCCCAGAGAAGGAGAAGTGCCTGGCGTGGATTACAGCTTTCTGACTGTGAAAGAGTTCTTGGACCTTGAGCAGAGCGGGACCCTGTTGGAAGTCGGCACCTATGAAGGTGAGCTGGCCTGCTGCCTTGTGGCATCCAGAGTGCCTGCAATGGTTCAGGCAGAGTGTTTAGACTCTGGGGAGTCTATAAAGAAGTAAGAAGAGACTAGTGTACCTTAAAGTGCTTCACACTAATAAAATATGGAAAGCCTTGAAAGGGTTTGCAAATAGTTTTTCTCCATTACCTTTGTGAACTTAAGGACATACGTTCTGTGTTTTGATGTGAACACAAGTACTGCTTCACTGGATTGTAGGTCATCACAGTGCGACCTTATATTGTTGCTATCTTGAAAAAATGAAATTATATTTTTACCACTAGTTAGTTTTATCTGGAAGTGTATTTACATTGTTTATAAAGAAACATCAAGTATCGCCTTCCTATGCCGGACTGCTGCCTGCCTGACTTGATGTGTGATGAGCAACGTGACTGATGACCAAAGCTTCTGATTGTTCTTTGAAGTCCATTCAAGTATTTGCATGCATGCATGTGTGTCTGTACCTCTGTGTGTGCTCATATTTCCTTGCATTGGACTCAGAGGACTGTGTGCACTGCATGCTTTTGGTGCCTTGTTCTTCTGTGTCTTGTATCTTAATAGATCCTTGCCATTCAGTAATAAAGAATTTTCTGTTTGCCTTTCTCAGGTCACTTCAGATGAATTTACCATGATTTATTTAGTTTTCTCTCTTTGGGTAAAAATTTTGGGTTATTTTTAATTTTTGAAGATTTACTTTATTTAAAAATATTTGTTATTTTTGCTCTTTCAGAACACTAGTATATTTTGTAACATGGACATTATCTATAGCTATAGTGTGAGTTTCTACAAATGAAAATTTTATGTCAAAACCAAACAGGGGAGAAGTTACATTTCCTTACCTGTTTGAGGATTGTATTATAATTTATCTAGCTAGTTCTCTAAGAGTGGATTTCTCATAGGTGATTTATAAATGTTTTGTTTGTTTATTTGTGTGTTCCTGTTTTTGTGTTGTTGTTGTTGTTTTGAGATGGGGTGTCTCTGTAGCTTTGGAGCCTGCCCTGGAACTTGCTTTGTAGACCAGGCTGGCCTAGAACTCACAGAGATGCCCCTTTCTCTGCCTCCTGGGTGCTGGGATTAAAGGCATGAGCCACCACTGCCCAGCAATGTTTTCTTTTTTAATTGACATTCAGGTCTTATATTCCATACGTATTCAAGGATCAGATCAGGATCAGGACACTTGACACACACTTGGAATCCCAGGGCTGGGATGCTGAAATAGAAAGTCATGAAATCACTATAAGGCAGGCTACAAGTGATACTCATCATTTAACACTGATCATTCCTATTAGGGATATTCAGAATCCTTGCTACCAGCTGTTTTAAAATATAGTTACTCTATTATGTTATAGAAAATGGGAAGTTCTTCATCTTAGTTAATTGCATCTATGTTACTGCTAACCATCTTCTCTGTTTCATACACTCTTCCCAGCCTGTAGTTGCTACTATTCTTCTCTTGTCTCTCTTTCTGTTACAGAGCTATTGTGTCTTGCACATACACATAAAAGCATGAGGAATTTGTCTTCCTGTGTCTGATGTATTCAACTAGCCTAAGGTCCTCCATGTTCATGTTGCAGTGTTTGACACCAATGATAGGTTTTTATTTTTATTTTTGAGAGTCTCATGTAGTTCACGCTGGCATGATACTCTGTATATAACTAAAGATGACCTTGAACTTGGTATCCTTATGCCTCCAGCTCTCCAGTGCTGAGATAACTTTCAATGTCACATCTGCTTTTTGTTTGTTTTTCCTTTTTTAAATTTAAATTTGAAACAAGGTTGTTTTAAGTCTGTCATATCATTTGGAGCAGGGCCTAGGCCCTCCCCCATGTATCTAGGCTGAGGGAGTACCCCTCTATGTGGAATGGCTCTAAAAGTCCATTCGTATACTAAGAATAAATGACTGATCCATTACTAGAGGCCACATAGACTGCCCAGTCCTCCTAATTAACACCCACATTCAGGGGATCTGGATCAGTGCTGTGCTGGTTTTCCCTGGAGATGGGGAAGGGTCCACGATCTCCCAAGCAAATTGGGAGCATGGAGGGAGGGGAGAGGGAGTTAAGAGAAAGAGAAGGGAAGAAGAGAAGGAGAGAAGAGAAACCCATAGAATCAGTTGACCTGAACAAGGCGGAGCTCATGTACCCCACTCACTTCTGTTTTATGAGGTGCTGAAGAATGAACCTAAGGCTTCTGTCATACTGGGCAAGCACTTTATCACCTGAGCTATGTTCTTAGCCCCAGTGTTTACAACTTTTTGTGGGTGAATAATACTCTATTGTGTATATAAATTGTGTTCTCTATATATTCATCTGTTGATCAACACTCAGGTTGAAGTCATGCCAGGACCATGGGAACAGTGGATAAACATGGGAGTGCTGATGTGTTTTACATGCTGATCTTGTGTTCTCTTCATAGATACACACACATACACACACACACACACACACACACACACACACACACTAACACACACACGCACGTATGCATGCATGCACGCACACGCGCGTACACGCGCACACACACGCACACACACCACACACATGCACACACACCACACACGCACGTGCACACACACACACACACACCTGGATCATGAGCTACTTCTGTTTCTATATTTCTAAGGAATTTCTATGCTGCTTTTCCTACCCTATGTACAATTTACATTCATTGTTCAAGAATTCCTCTTCCTCTGCAGGTTTGCTGTGTGCTACTTTTGGTCCCTTTGATAATAGCTACTCTGCCTGGAGTGAAACAATACCTTGTTATATTGTTGATTTGTTTTGATAATGACTGACACTGAGGTATTTTTAGGTACTTGTTGACCATCTATATATCTTTAAAATGTTACATTTTCTGAAAACAGTGTCATATTGCTTGATTGTTCTTTGTTATGTTGTTATTTGAGACAGATTACCATAATATGATACAATTGGCTAGGTGAAATTGCTTATTTATTCATGATTATGTTATGGGTTTCTACAAACTCTTGAAACATATATTAGATAATCATAAAGAAATTTTAAACATTAAGATTAAAAACAAAAGGTAAATGGAAAGAGTACTATTGACCTGCATCCACTCCAACCTGCCTAAAGACTGTGCCCATCGCCTAGCCCTCTTTCCAGGTAGGGACTCCAAACTCAGGCTGCTGAATCCATTCATGCCCATGTCGCACTCTCCAGGAAGCGGCACTACACTCTCATGGCCAACTATACCTGCCCCTAAAACCTATCCCTAGGCTCCACTACAGCTCCACCTAACCCTCTCCCCTGCCTGAGAATCATGTGTCTTATGTTGGCCCTGCTCACTCTGTCAATTTCACCCACTTCTGCTGCCTAACAGGTAGTCCTAAGTAGACTATTGAGGATTGGCTGTAAGAATCTCCTCCTCCTTTTTTTGGGGGGTGGGGTGGGGGAATGGTGGACAGAGTCCAACTATGTAGCCATATTGAAACTCACTCTGTAGACCAGGTTCCCAAATGCTGGGTTTAAAGGTATGTGCCACTACACATAGTCATTGTATATTTTCAGATCTATGACATTGTCACTTGATTGTATACACCATTAGAAGCCCAACTAATTACTAATTAAAATATGACAATTTAGTATCATATGGATTTTTTTATTTTTGTCATTTTTTAATCTTTTATTGGAAATAGATATTTATTATGCAATATATTCTGATCATGTTTTCTTCTCCCCAGATCTTTTCTGAGATTACCTTCTAATTCTACAGAAGCTCTCTCATGTTCTTAGATACTACTCTTAGTCTGAACTGGGATTGCTTCTAATACTCCATTAAGCATCACACTGAATTGCCCCAAGACTGAGCTCTCAACTATACTGAAATTAATCTGAATTCTGCTGGTATACAACCCTATAGACTGCTGTAGCAGTAAACAGAGATTTTATATACCCATTAAACAAAGAAAAGGCAAGCTATCCATACCAAGAGAACTTACCAAAGGCCTAACCTCAGATGTCTAGATCCCATCACCAAAACATTTGCAACAGGGATAACCAGAATAATAAATAGCTCATCACCAAAAATTAGTCCTCCTAGAGTAATGTTCCTAACAAAAACTACTCAGAATAAGGAAGAATACTTCATATTCATCAAAGTATTAATCTACTAGCAGAGTATTACAGTTTAATCATATATGCACCAAATACAAGAGCACTCAATTTCATTGAAACAATTATTAGGTCTAATGCTACAGATTGATTCCAACATGGTGATAATGGATTGTTTCAATACCACACTTACCAGAAGACAAGCCGTTGAGGCTGGGAGTGGATGTGAGGGGGAGCCTATACTGAGAAACTGCAGAATTAAAGAACATCATAAATCAAATAGACATAACAGATTATCCATAGAGCATTCCACCCAGACTAAATAATGTACTTTGGAAATTTCTCCACAATAGACCACATATTAGGACTTGAGGAAAATCTTAGCAAATATAAAGCAAGTGAAATCACACACTGCACTCTGTGTGACCAGAGAAACAAAGAACAAAGCAGCAATAGAAACTACAGAAAGTACACCGACTCATAGAAACTAGACAGTGCGCTGCTGAATGATGGCACAAGCAAGTAATCAAGAAGGAAATAGAGTGTCCTGGTTTGTTTGTGTGGGGGGGGGTTGTTTGTTTTTTGGGGTTTTTTTGGTTTTTTGGTTTTTTGTCAACTTGATACAAGCTAGGGTCATTTGGAAAGAGGAAACTTCACCTGAGAAAATGTCCCCATCAGATTGGCTTGTAGGCAAGCATTTGGGGGCATTTTCTTTGCTAATGATCCATATGGTTGGGCCACACCTTATGTGGGCATTGCCACCCCTGGCCAGGTTGTCCTGGCTTGTGTAATCAAGCCATAGAGAGCAAGCCAGGAAAGAGTGCCCCTCTGTGATCGGGCTTCAATTTCTGCCTCTAGGTGTGGCCTTCAGCACTTGCCCTAACTTTTCCTTCATGATGGACATTAAGCTGTAATATAAACTTAACTCCTTCCTCCTCAAGTTGATTTTGATAATCTTTATCACAGTAGTAAAAATCAAACTAAGACAAAAAGATAATAAAAACCAGGGCTGAAATTAATGAGATGGGAACAGAAAAAAAAAAAAAAGCAAACAATACAAAGAATAAAACCAAGAGTTGATTCTTTGAAAAGATTAATAAGGTTGGACATTTGCTAGCCATATTAACCAAAAGGGAGAAACAGGATCCAAATTAATAAAATTAGTGATGAGATTGAAGACATCACAAACCATAACTGAAGAAATTCAGAAAATCATAGATATATTTTAAACATTTGTATTTCCCCCAACTGGAAAATATCCAAACGAAATGGTTAAGAAAAATATATGGCCTACCAAAGTTATAACAAAATGAATAAATAATGAACATGGTGTATATATATGCAATGAAATATTGCTTAACCATTAAGAAAAATGAAATTATAAAATTATAAAAGTAAGTAGAGTTGGAAACATTCATACTGAGTGTAGTAATCCAGACTGAGACAGAAACATCCCATGTCTTCTCTCATTTGTTAGCTTTGAATACAGATACACATGATTTGTTTGCAGTATTTATAAATGTCAGGAGATAAGTAAGGGATGGAGAAAAGAGCTTTCAAAGGAAGGGAGTTAGAATGCAGTTCTATAAAGGACTAAAGGGTAATAATGAAAGAGGAGGTGTTAACATGGGGTTGAATATAGTAGGACAGGGTAGAGGAGGAATTTGGAGAGAGATAAATAACACTAATATTCTTCCAGAAAAAACCATGGAGATCTACCACTATAGAAGCTTCATAAAGTATATATAAAAAGAGTTACAGTGGAGTTACCCTATGACCAGGTAACAGCACCCCTACTACGCACCATAGGCTAACAAATAAAAAGCCCAGTGCCAAGAATGGGTTATCTATTTTTGAAATTGTTGGCTAGTTGGTCACATAGACTCCTAAACATTACATGCTATAGCCAATGCTATTGCTTCCCCTCTAGAACTTGATGTTGAGACTGTATTGTTAGAGATACTGTATACTTGAGTCAAAGAATGTGGAAAAAAACTCAAGCTAGTAATCACCTGAAAGCTTCATCCTTTCTGGATAGCTTTCACTGTTCTGGAAGGTGTCTTGCTACCAGGGCAGGAAAGTAATCATCAATCTTACCCAAACTCTGATAGCTAGGAACAACTGGCCTGGCAAGACATGGCCACTGATGCAGTAATGGCATCAACATCATGGGAGTAACCAACCACTTTCTGAGTGCATTTAAATTTCACCTCACAAGATGGAATTCATATCTGGCACCATCATCTACACAAAGAACCTGTAACTAGGCTATTCTAGGCCCTATGAGAGAACCTACTGCTATTATTTTACTAAATGGACATAGTGTTCAACCAGCTCTGTATGGCCCTTAGAGTAATGCATCTCTCAACCCCCATTAGATAAACTCCTGTTTGTAGTAGATGGCAATTAATACAGACATCCATGCCTGGTTAAGCTGCAGAGAATAAGGTCCTGAATTGTAAATACCAGTAGTGGTAGGTAACGACAAGGAAACAGTACTGCTTTGGGCGATTCTTAATTACTTTTGACCTAGTCTCCTGGAAAGGAATATGTCTGGGTAGCTTCTGGGCTGAATAGTTGAGGCCTGAGAATGCAATGAAGAGTAGAAAGATGCGGAGAGAGACTTCTTGTCTGTGTGATCTATTTAATACTTTGGTGATTGTTGGAAAGCAATTGCAGCCCCCTTTACTTAGAAGACAGTGAATTATCCTCACCCGAAACCAGCTATTCTGTCAATCTGGGAGGGACCTTGGTCCCAAAAGGTACATCCTACATATTTGTATTTGTATAGTCACAACTAGAGGAATTGTGAAAGGGAAAACTTAGGATTTAGACAGGAGTTAACTATGGAAAACGAAAATTAAACTTAGTTTATTCAGATGTTTATGTAACAAGGTATACAAAGGTAGAATGGGTTCCTTTTCTCCTTTATTGTCATCAGTGCAGCAAGGGTGCCATTACTGTCACTGAAGCTTCAGGTGGAATCCGGGGCTCAATGGACTAAGTAAGGTCTTCATGAAAGGTTTGAGGCAGTAGATTAGGAGACACACTCAGCTCAGATCCATCAGCCTTTCCCAACCCCCAAGGATATCCTGGATGTGATAGGTAGCCTGTTAGTGCTGCACTGACTTCCTGGCCAGCAGAAGGGAAGTAAATAGTTTTTAAGAACTATCTGGTTGTCCTCAAGTGTGTTTCTATGAAATCTGGTTGGTTATGTTAGAATTGAAATTTTCTCATATACCAAATCAATCTTTTCTATTTCTTATTCATTTTTCTATGCTTGCTCTCCATTGTTTGACCTTTTACTAGTTTAATTTCATACCCATACAAGAAGGCTCTTAACTTTTTAGGGCCAACTAGAGTTTGACTTTCACAAGCTGAGAGCAAATGGAATTTTTTATTAAATGCCAGATACTGCCATTTAATACTACTAGATTCCCCAGAGGCCTGTCTCTCACCTGCTACCCCTGGACCATTCCTCAACAGTGGCTGTGTCTGATAGGAAACACTTAGGAGCAAGCTAAAACCTCTTGAATCCAACTCAGCCCTGTGCTGTGGAGCTGTGTCCCCTCTGGCAAGTCATTTTCTGCCTAGTCTCCATTTTTAGACTAAATGAGAGAGTGACTGCAAAGGGCTTAGCTGATTGCCTGGCACAGGTATACTCCCAGTCAGGGTTAGCTCTTGTGTACATATACAACTTACATAAATTGCTACACAGTGTATACCCACGTCCTTCTAGTAAACCAGTGGATTGCTTCCCTGGTTCTACCCACATTTTTAAATTTTTTATTTTATTTTATTTTTTGCCATCTGGAATTTCTTTTGTCCTCTAATTCCCAAAAGCAAGAGTCTGGTATTACAACAGAGTGCTCCTAGCCTCCCTCTCTTAGCCATCTGATCTACCATGCTGTGAACTGTGAGGACTCTGTCTCTGTGAGCTGAAACAGCTCTTCTGCTTACAAACAAACATAACTGTACTTGATTGCTTTGTTCAGATAAGTGTTCTTAAGAGCATCAAAGGCTTGTTTCCTAGTCCATGGTACTGTTGGAAAGTGGTAGAAATGCTAAACGATGGTGTCCATGTGGTTCGAAGGCTGTGGAGAAGTCTCATGCTCTTGAGGGGACTGTTGAGAACATGGCGACTTCTTTCTCTCTGTTCTCAGCCACACGACATGAACAGATGGATCCACCATGGCATGCATCTCCCCCTTTTCCCAATGTCTTCTTTTCCATGGGCTAATACGAGGGAAGTGAGCCATCAGACTGTGGATTAGAACCTCTCAGTTTCCAATGGGGGGAAAAAAAAAAGTAAAACAGGGGCGTGATGGCACACACCTTTAATCCCAACACTCAGGACACTCAGGAGGCAGAGGCAGGCAGAGCTCTGTGAATTTGAGTCCAGCCAGGTCTACACACAGGGAGCTCCAGGACAGCCGGGATGGCAACACAGAGAAACCCTGTCTTGAAATAACAAAAAAACAAAAACAAACAACCAAAAAACTAAGTAAAATGCATTCTCAAAGGGCATTCTGCAGCATGCTATACAAGTCTGTAGTAGGTGCTGTCCCCGGCTGATAGAGGAAGCAGCTGTAAGAGGTCAGCCTGTGAATGTTCAGGTGAATTGCTCAGAGATAGCAATGGAACCTAGTCATCAGGACCCAAGGCATGACCTGAAAGCATCCTGACCATGTTCAGTACACAGGTTAGAATGATGGCTGGGGGGGGGGGGCAGATCAATGTGGTCCCAAGGTAAGGGACCACATGGGAGAGCATAGCAGGTTGCATAGCAGGTGAGGGTGACCCAGGCGGGAGGGAATAACATGCCAGGCAGATAGAGCTTAAATGAGGAGTTTATTTGGAAAGGAGAGTGAGGGAGAAGGGAAGAGACATAGAGGCACTGGGAACAGAAGAGGAGAGGGGGAGACAAGAAGAGGTGGGTAGCTGGTGGCCAACCCAAAGCAGGAGAGAGAGAGCAAAAGAGAAAGCAAAAGAGAGCTGAAGTGGCCAGGAGTCTGACTTTTAAAGGGGTCCACCTGCCTGCAGACTAGTACTCATGGAACCCTGGACTGACCAGGGTATTGCCTGAGTGCATTCTGCCAGGTGTCAGGGGCAGGCTAGTGTAATGCCTGAATCCTAACAGAGAGGACCAGAGTTAAGTTCTCATCATGCAGCTTACAATTGCTTATAAGTCCAGTTTCAAGGAGATCTGATACCTCTGATCCTTTTGGACACATACATCCCACCTCTCTCTCTTATGTACACATACACACTAAATATTAAAAATAAAAGACAACTGATAATTTTTTTAAAGTTGAACTTTCAAATTAACCATGGTAACTAGCCACTATATTTATTTCAAAGTCATTTTTGAATAAACAAAAATATTCAAGGAGAAATAAAGTCCCACAGAAGAACCTTTCTCTCCTCACTTAACAACTTTGTACAGCAAACATGCTTTAAGCTGAATTTGGATCCTCAGAAACCTTAGAAAGCTTAAAGCACAAATTCACATTAAAAACCTGGACACCGAGTGAGGTGGTGATGGCACAAACCTTTAATATCAGCACTAGGGAGGTAGAGACAGGTGGATCTCTGTGAGTTCAAGGCCAGACTAGTCTACTGAGCAAGTTCCAGGACAGCCTCCAAAAGCTACAGAGAAGCCCTGTTTCAAACAAAACAAAACAAAATAAGAAATTTGAACACTGTAGTGCATGTGTCTCTAACCTCAACACTCTCACTATGAGATGGGAGACAAAGATGAGAGACCCATTTGTAGCTCATGCGCTAGCTAGTCTGGAGTATACAATGATGAGTATACTAGAGACCCTGTTTCAAAATAAGGTGGAAAGCAAGGACCAACATATACTCCCACAGAATTGCACATGCATGGGCCATAGCAGGCTTGCTCCTGAACTCACTGTACACACACATACAGACACACACACACACACACACACACACACACACCACAGAATGCCCTACTGTGCATTTTATCTAGTAGTTGGTGTTGTGCTTAGCTGAGAATCGCGTGGGTGATGGTAGTAGTAACCAGTTGGTTGAATTTATAGATATTTGTTTAACCAAAGAGCTGAATTTAATGATATTGTTTGTTGTCAGAAGGAAAGAAGAGATAAGTGCAATAATTCCCCAAGCCTCTTATGTTCTCTATCTAGATCTATATTGCTAGCATTTGCTAAGATAATAAACAATAGGTGGTTGTGGAAGTCAAAGAGAAGGAGGCAAGGGAGACACGATTTTTAGATTACCCTGGATAGATTACCCTACATAGTGAACCCTGTCTCACAAAAGAAGGAAAGAAATGCTATAATTGGGCCAGGTTTAAGGAGTGGGCAAGGACTCTATCATTGAACTGTCTGTCTCCTTGGCAGCTGTAACTGTTGTCAGCTGTGCATTTTCTCAACAGACATAAGGCGTAGAAGTTGCTAGTGGAGTGCATCAGTGATCTGCTTTAGATTTTGAACCAGCTCAAACCATCTCCCTGTTCTTTTCCTGGACAGACAAGCTATCAGAGAAAATAAGAATAAACTCCTTGGCCCAGCTTTCTAATTGAGCGAATTTATTTGATACAGTACTTGAAATAAAGCAACTGAACCATCCCTGTTGTTTTGTTTGTTTCTTATTTTTTCTTTTCCTGCTGACATTTTAACTCTACAATCCTGGTTGCTGCTTTAGTACCCACCCTTGGGACTTCCCTGGGAGAGAGTTTACAAGGGATGGACTATTCAGTGGGACTAGTTCAGAACATGCCTGTTTTACAAATGCCTCTGGGTAGAAGGGACTGATTATACACTTTGAGCATTGCGAAGGTTTTCCTTCAACCTAGAAGTGCAGTGCCAGGGTGACCTTTCAAACTGGAGTTATGGGTTGCATATTTCTGCATGCTAATTAGAAAGGGGATGTCAGTGTTCAATAATGGGATTGTTTTGCTTCCTAGAAGATCTTCAGAAAAGCAGCTGCCAGCAGTATACTTTGGGGGAACAGAGATATAAAGTGGGGTGAAGAAAGTTCATGTTTGTCATTGAGGAAAATGAGACCGTCTGGAATCCTGTTCTTTGGCGGGCCCTAGGAGCCGTCTGTTGTGATAAGCTCTGTTGGCAAACTCTGCTGTGGAATGTTCTCTGTTGATAATGAAAGTAACCAAATGAAACCTGTGCTGTAGTTGGCTTTTCTCTGAATTGGAAGATGGTGAGGCTAGAGCTAGGAAGATTTTATTTAATTTCATTTCTCAGAGATCCTTAGAGATTTCTGGAGTTGAGCGCATAGATGTTAGGCACAAGCACATCTACGTTTTAATGCCCTTCATCATTTACAAATTATGTGACTCTCATCTCCTTCAACTGAAAATGAGACTACTGGTTCTTTTTGCTGCAGGATGACTATAAATACTAGCTTGTCTCTTCTTTGGCCTCATACTTAAAATCACGGGCACAGAGGAACATCTGATTACAGGATGTTGCTTTATTATTCTTTTTATATATAAATATAGATCCACAGGGTGGAGCATATGGGAAGAGGAATAGTAGAGAGAAAGTGATGGGAGTTTTCAGAATAGCATAATGTGTTGAACACATAAATGGCAAAATAGTATAGGTATATGTTATTCAAGTGTAACTAGTGGAGTAGAAAGAAATGCCATGAGTCATGTCATTAAAAACCTGATCCACAGTACTGGTATCTGGGACGATCCTAGGCTGGGATTTATGTGTGCCATCACTACTTGTCCCTTTATACATTCCGCAAAGTATTACTGAGTGACACTATGTACCTTATAGACTGTGCAGCCCTCAGGGAATGCAGATGTGCACAGAGACAGCAGTGGCTAATGCTGTACAGAATTTATAACCCAGAAATGAGAACTGATGCCAAATCAAACTACTTGATACACACATCAGAAGATTTAGTTAAAAAGGGATGGCATCTCCCTGTTAACACAGCAGGTCCGAGTACATCTTTGATCCAGCCTGTGGTATCAGAGATAATGTCCTGAGAACTAACAGTACCAAGGTTGAGAGACAAAGGGAGGAGTGGATACAAGAGCCATGAGATGATGAGGGGGCCTGGTTTGAGGGGCTACTGAATGGAACCCTGTGGAATCAGAGTGAGAGAGCATGGGAGAGGTACTGTTGACCAGCCTGGAGAGTGCAAAGGGCCAGAGTCCTCTGAGCCCTATGGCCCAGGCAAAACCAGATGAGCTGGATGTCTGTACATCTGGAACTGTACAGATGTCTGTCTGTGTTATACAGGAGGCTAAAAATTTTATAAACACTCCCTCCAAAAGAAGAAGGGATCTTTGTCCACTTGAGGTTCAACTGCCCTCACTGGAAACATTTTGTCTGTACTTCCTCAGGGAGTGTCACTACCATCCTGGGCTTTTGGTTGTTTTTAAATGCTTAGCATCTAAGAGGACAGAAAAGGATGTCCTAATTTATTCTGCACTAGCGGTGGCACCCTACATGAGCCCACTGTGTTCCTCTCTCACAAAATGGGGGATGGTTTTCACTGTCTGTTCATGGCGACCCTGAGGTGCTGCAGAATTGGAATCTTGACTATCAGGCCCACAGTGACCTATGGGATCAGCATCTGTAATTAATGTTCCTAGACTGCCCGTTACAGTTTCAGAACAGATATTCACTATGTAAAAAGATGTATAGCTTTACATCTTACTGCCAATGCATAGCTTAGTACTTAGAATAAAGATTCTCTCCAAGGATATAAATGAAATTATAACTGTGTAAGTTGAGAAGCTGCACAGATTTGATTCATTCTTGCTGAAAATCCAGGGATAGTACAGTCTTCCCTAAATGTTTTATAAAGCTTTTAAAAATTGATTTGAGGTCTCATTAATTTATAAGTGTGAGTTAGAAAGTATTTTCTTTGGCTTTGGTCATGGCCATAGATTGTGCTTGTTAATTAAGGCCAGCCTTGCCTTCCTCTTCCTCTGCCTTTTCTTCCCTCCCTCCCCACCACTCCTGTTGAATTTTATTGTAGAACCTGTTCTGAAAATAGCACTGAGGAAGAGGAACACGTTCCCACTTGGGCTGAAGCCCGGGCACCTCAGGAAGTGTCTGTTGGGTAACATGGAGTCTGCGGGACAGCCAGGTTCAGAGCTCATAGAAGTGATGCAGCCTGCCAAACAATAACCTTAATTAATGCTTTAATCATTTCCAGTGCCTCAAATTATTTATGTCCTTCACACAGGGTCTCTTGTACATGCTGCATGTTCTCTGTAAAGTTTGTGCTTCTACCTTGGCTGGCTTGGCCTACTTAATTATCACACTGAAAATTCTTGATAAAGTGGAGTTTTTAATGGAAGACACAGTTTGGATCTTAGACTCCAAGATACTAGATACAGGCGATACAGTCCTGGAGTAACTGTGGGACTCTATAATGACCCTCTTGCCTGAGGTTACTTGGGAAGGACACTCTACATTATGTACTTGTTGACCAAAAGTCCAGGGTCCAGACAGATGCATCCACAAGAAGCATTCAAAGGCCAACTTACAGACTCTGAGAATTTTTGGAAATGTTATGTTTTCCTTCGTTCTTGCTATCTCTCTGCCTATGCATCAGCATAGCCTTTGCATCACAAAAACCTTAAGGTACTGACCTGAGTTTTGTTCCAAAGTACTTATGTGGCAAAACCAATAGAAAAGAGCAGGGGTGACATTATCTGCATAAAGCCTTGATTCCCTGAGTGTGTTGGGACATTGTCTTGGGGGTTGTGTTTGGGTTTTGTCATCTTGACACCAACTAGAGTTACTTGAGAAGAGGAACTTCAATTGAGAAAATGTTTCCTTCAGATTAGATTTCCCATAGACAAGTTTGTAGTACTTTTTTCTTGAATGATGATTGACACAAGTGAGCCTAGGGTCAAGGGGGGGGGGTATTGCCACCCCTCAGCAGGTGGTCCCGGGTTGAGAGGAAAGCAGATTGAGCAAGCTGGTAAGCAGCATTCCTCCGTGGCCTCTGATCAGTTCCTGTCTCTCAGTTCCCACCTTCAGTTCTTCCTCTGACTTCCTTCAGTGAGGCACTGTTTCCTGGTAGTAAGATGAAATAAGCCCTCTCCTCCCCAAGCTGCTGTTGGTGTTTTGTCAGAGCAGTAGAAACCCTGACTAAAACAGACATGTGGCTTTGGACACATGCTTGCTTTTCAGTATGGCCTGGGTGTGGCCGTGTGGGGTGGGGTCTGTGGGACTCCACCTAGTAGTTTGTTTTTCTGGTGTTTATTAGAAGCATCCCCCTTTTAAAGTGGATGTTAATTCAAATTATTTTTAACACAGTGTATGGGGAATAAACCAAAACATAATGTGTGAAGTAAAAATCTAAACCCCCTTATATAGAAACTGATATATAAAAGGTTTTCTATGAAGCAAAAGAAACATTGGGAAAGTTTGAATATTGTATTTTTGGCACCTCTGGTTGACAAAAGTTTCTTGAACAAAATAGTATTTGTCAAAATCATCCTGGAGGGATACTGTGCTGCTATTCTGGATAGCAACGTGGAAAGTTCTTGAGAGTCTGGGCATAGATGGTTATTTGGCTACTGCTGACCTGCTTTTATTTTTGTCTGTTGTTTGTTTTTTTTAACAGTAGAATAAGAACTGTCACTTACAATTTGCTGAGCATTTCAGATACATGGTATCTGTGGTTTATTAATGTGAATAGGAGTCATTTTAGAGGTTAAAAACACATCAACATCCTGAAGCATTTGCCTAGTCTCACTATGATGCCAGCTTTAGCATGCAGGAAAGGGTTTCTATAAACCATCTCCTTGTGTCCTTAAAGCAGGTATTCAAGGTGTATAGCGCATTTCTTCAGCATCACAATTTCAAGATTGAGAGCAAAGATAGGGTTTTCTGTTTTGTTTTGTTTCTAATGGGAAGAATGATAAGTCATGGATAATGAAGGCAATTGGTGAGCTGGAACTGTGAACTTTCTTACAAGCTTTATTGACAGGCAGTGTCGAGGGTGCCCAGTATTGCTGATGCACATATACTCTTTATGTTAAACCACACTACGTTATTGATGTTGAACACGTTTTTTATGGTTCACCGGATAATATGCATGTCATCTGTCTCCAAAAGTACTTTGTACACATGGGAAACAACTGATCAGGTGGGTTACCTTGTATGGGTGCATCAGCAAATCTGTTAGTCATTTTTAACTTGAAAACTGGGAACAGGTGCTTGCTGGAAAATCCACATGTGCTTGTCAAATTACATAAAACTTTATTCCCTAACCATTTATTTCTCTCAAACTGTGGATATCAAAGATTAATTAGTTTTAAAATGATAATTTTGTGAGCATGACTTCAGTTGAATGTCACCAAACTGAGCAACAATAATTAGGAAATTAGGAGTACAGGGTCCAATCCTTTACTTCCCCTTTTCAGTAGGTTCTAACTTGTAGATCTCAGCCTTCATTCAACATAATTCAAAAATGAGTGTGGCCTTTTACTGATGGGAGGAATTAAAATAAAATTCTGTTGTACTTTATCTCTGTTTGTTGTACTTTATCTCTGTTTGTTTGATTGATTGATTAATTGATTGATTGATTGATTGATTGATTGACTGTGGAGATCTATTTTAAGTCAGCAGTCTTACTTCCCTAAATCTCACAAACACTCCTCAGGTTAGTGAAGAGTTGTAGTGCTTGTCCTAGGCACTCCTTTAAAGAAGGGATTCAATAACTTACATGACCTTTAGAGGTGAAAGATGAAATGGAAGTATGTTTCTCTCTTACATATTGCTAGCTATTCCTTGGGTGAGGGTTAACCCCTCACACCAGTACAGGATGCCTTCCTTCATGGAAATCTGTAAGATTCCCCCCCCTTTTTTTTTCTTTGTAAGAGACTGATAGATCACTTTCTGTGTGAGAGCTGAAGTCTTAACCAAAGCCTCCAGTATGAACGTACCCAAGACTGACAACTGGGGTCTTCAATGTTTCATGGTGATGCCCTATACCCCCTGAGTCTTTTTTTAATTAAGGTTTATTTATTATATTCATGTGTATGATTGTTTTGTCTACATGTACTTATTGTATCACATGTATGCCTGTGCTCATAGAGGATAATATGAGGTGTCAGTTGCCCCAGAACTGAAGGTCCAATGGTTGTGAGCCTCTGTATGGGTGCTGGGAACTGAGCCCAAGTTCTCTGTAGGAGCATCAAGTGCTCATAACTGCTGAGTGTGGCTCCAGGCCCTGCGCCTGAGTTTTTTGCCTATATGCTCAGAGTTCACTGATGGCACAGATTGTTATATCCATCTCAAAAGAAAATGGTTTTAAGTGTGCTCAAATCACAATTTAAAGAAACAAATATTAGGGTTGGAGAGATGACTCAGTTAATGAGAGCACTTGCTGCACTTCTAGAGGGCCAGAATTTGGTTCTCAGGACCCACAATGGGCAGATCACAACCATCTATAACTCCAGGTCCAGGGATTCCCATGCTCTTTCTGGCTTCCATGGGTATTCACACAAGCACAGCACACACATGTAGACATACACATAAACAACTTTCTTTTTAATTTTTAAAGAGTCTCTTTAAATTAGTATTACATCTTCCTTTCTTTAAAAAACGAAAAACAAAAAAACTTAATTGTCTTAATTGTGAGGCTAGAGAAATAGTGTAGTTGCCAGAGAGGTTAGCTGGTGTGCTTGGAGCTCTGGGTGGAATCCCAGCAAGCATAAACAGAGTGGCAGTTCATGGCCCAAGAAGCAGAGGCAGTGACCAGCCTAGCCGTGGCTACCAGAAACCAAAGCATGCTTCCATTCCCCTACCCCCCACACCGCAGGGATGCAGGCGCTCCATTGAAAGAAATAGAAAGGGATAGGTCAAAGGGAAAGCCTGGTGGAGGCACATTCTTGGTCAGTGCACCTACCCTACTGGTTATCAAGTATGCTTTCCAAATCGAGATTAGTCTAAAGTACTTAACAATGCTTCCATATTGGTACATGCCTCCTAAAGTTTCATTTAAGACAATATCAAAATCACTTGCTTTTAAACATAAATTTGTAGAAGAAAAATTATCACTACTATCCATTATTTCTTCCATTAACCAGTTTCCTTTTTATTTAAATTTGCTTTGTTTGGTTTTTGATTTTTGAGACAGGGTTTCTCTGTGTAACAGCTCTGGCTGTCCTGCAACTTACTTTGTAGACCAGGCTGGCCTTGAACTCACAGAGATCCTCCTGCCTCTGCCTCCCAAGTACTGGGGTTAAAGGTGTGTGCCACCACTGCCCACCTCACTAAATTTTTGATTAATTGTTTTTAAGTTTCTGAGAATTTCATGCATGGGTACTATATTTATACAGTTTATACCCCTAACTCCCTAAACTCCTGCCATGATTTCTATTCTCTCTCAAACTCATGATTTGACTTGTTACTGTTACATATATACACACAAACTGCTGAGCCCATTTAGGGCTGCTCATATGTAAATGTGTTTAAAGCTGACCACTTGGGGTTGGAGAAAACTCCCTCTTTCAATAGCCATTAGTTGACTGTGGCTCTTTATCTAGAGGTGGGGCTTTGTGACATTTCCCATCCACATTGGCATGTCCGGTGGTGTTGTCATTAAGTCACCTTAGTATTGCTTAAGTAAATCATGGCTTCATATCATCCTTGCACGGGGGCCATGCATATCTTCTCTGTATTATTCCGATGTTAGTATATGCGCCGTCAAAGGGAGCACTTGATTAACTTTCTCTTATGAAAAATAAGGTAGGTGGTTAAAATAAAAACCTTTTTTAAAGCATTGTTTTTCACTTTGAAAGTTCATTGAACTTACTAGTTAGAATTTAGTAATTATACCAAATTAATATTTAATATACACACACATATATATGTGTGTATATATACATATATATATGCACATAGTTGGTAATGTGTTAGTTGTGTAAGTATAAAGACCTTAGTTTAACCTTGTTTAACTTCAGAACCCACATAAAAGAGTAGGGTGTAATAGGGTGTGCTTGTAATCTCAATGCTGGGGAGAAGGAAATCGATGGACAGGGCCTCACTGGTCAGCTAGTCTAGCTTAATAAGCAAACTTCAAGCCAAGGGGAGACTCTGCCTCAAGAATGAATGTGGATGGTATCTAAAGAATGACACCTATAGTTGACCACTCAGGTTTGTACATGGTACATGCACACATGTATAAAAGTACACATACTTGTGTGTGTGTGTGTGTGTGTGTGTGTGTGTGTGTGTGTGTGTGTGTACATACAAATGAGACAAACATACAAATGAAAATAGAATACACATTTCTAAATATGAAAGTATCTACTTTGCCAGACAGTAGTGGTGCATGCCTTTGATGCCAGCACTCAACAGAAAGAGGCAGGTGAATTTGAGACTAGCCTGGTCTACAAAGCAAGTTCCAGGACAGCCAAGACTGTTACACAGAGAAACCCTGTATCAAAGAAAAAAAAAGAAAAGAAAAGGGGAAAAAAAAAGTGTTCACTTCATGTATCATTGGTAATTGCATAGCAGATGATAGTGAGACCCATATCAAATTTGGGGACTTGAAGATGGCTAGAAGCAAAGGAAGAGGGATTTCCCCCAGGGGGCACCAGTGAAACGGGTTTTCTGTTGAAATTGGCAAGAATTTGTTCCCACCTGGCATAACCCCTGTAGTCAACCCTGCCATTCAGTTTAAGAGGTGCCACGTGGTGCTCTCTGCCCTTCTTTCACAGAAGTGCCCTGGTTCCCTCTTACAGAGAGACAGAGACCCCGACCTTTGAGCCCTGGGAGGATCTTGGCAGTAATGAATTTTATCTTCTGTGAGGCTCATTCCTAATGGGACTCAGCCTTATGTGGTTGCCTATATGAAGCGATGGCCAATTGAAATTCAAATGTAATGACAGTGGAGCACCTCTATTCAGCACAGCCACCTTTGTTTTCACTCTAGCTTCTTTGCATCAAAACCACATGGCTTTCCTTTTCCCTTCGTCTTTGATAACCCATTCTAGAAATGAAATACAGCAATGTTTGAGCTTTCCAGCTTCGTTTTTTTAATGCTCTAAGAGATTTGGATGTGAATTCTTGGGTCTGGGGAAAAAAAGTCTTCATTTTGAAACATGCAAATGTGTCTCTCCATCACCTAGGAAACTATTATGGGACACCCAAACCTCCCAGCCAGCCAGTCAGTGGGAAAGTGATCCCGACGGATGCCTTGCACAGCCTTCAGTCTGGCTCCAAGCAGTCGACCCCTAAGCGAACAAAGTCCTACAATGATATGCAAAATGCTGGCATAGTCCACACGGAGAATGAGGAGGAAGATGATGTTCCTGAAATGAACAGTAGCTTTACAGGTAAGAATAGATTGTGTCCCCTCTGAATGGATGTGCCAAAGTAACTGGAGTCTTTACAGAAAGGCTCCAACCACTGTTCAGGTTGTCATTATTCAGACTCTGACCACAGGGTGCTGGAGGAAGAGGGGATCTTTTCTTTGATCTACATACCATGTTTGTTCCTATTAGTGTTAATTTCATCCAAACCAGTTTTAATGCAGTAGGAATAAATGTCTGCAGTCTCAACCTGGTTTCTTTCTCTTCAAAATACTACAACATTTTTTAAAAATTCTTACTTTGTTGCTTGATTATTTTCATTTATTATTGGACGGGGGTAGGTGGGGTGGTGGAGATCATGAGACATGATTATGGTTGCTTAGTATGAATTGAAACATGAATTCATGTTCTATCAGGCTCCTGTCATTGAGGATACATTGGTGAGCTACCAGCATCCTCTTCTAACCTAAGTAAAGATATAATGGAACCATATCAGGTCTTCAGTTAACTTGTACAAATTTCACTGTATATCCTCCAGGGGGAATGATGGCAAAGTAAATATTAAGGTTCTATAATGCTTGTGCATGCTGCATTACATAGCATGGGTTACTGAAATATGGTACATATTATGAAGGGGTGCTTAAGGACAAGGCCTCTGGGCAATATAAGAACCAGAGACTGGGGTTTGTAATCTTGGTTAGTAAGCATATTTTTCACAGTGTGTGGGTTTGATCTGTATAACATAGTTCAAAATATAATAACTATATAATTGGCTATATAGCTCACATTTGTACCACAACAGACACATTGTCTATAACATATATACAGTTGCTAATTGTTATGTGACTTTCAAGTCCTTCATTTTTCCTATATTTATATTTTTCTTTACTGTCTCAGAATTGTAGCTGTGGATATTTTATCCATTTTCAGCATATTAGATCCTTTTCTCTCCATATCACCAGACGTTGTCATTATCTAGTTAGACCTAGCCACAATAAGTAAAAAGATTGCCTATATGCATACCTCCCACCACAGTCACCAAAACCTAATAGGATATTCAGGGGAAAGTTGTCAGTGTTGAACATCATCTATATTCTTTTGTTCTTCTCAGAGGTTTTGCCAGACATTCAATTTAGAATCCTAAAAGGTGGCAATAAAATGTTTTGATAATTTTATTATCAACAATAATATAGCTCCATCTTTTTGCAAGAAATACTGAGTAAAGAAGAGTGCTTAGGTGTTGTGGCTTGGCTTGTAGTGGTTTTCCTTTTACAGACAACATGCATAGCCTCATTTGTGTGTAAAATGGCTGTATTAGACCACCTCTAACTTTCTCTAAGAATTTGAGTCTATGAAAATTTCCATTTTTTTCTATTTAGATTGGAATAGACAGTGGCTGACCTTTATTTGCAATATCTAGATGATATTTGCCATTCTTATGCACACTTTTATTAAATTCCACTGATTTCATTCCTTGGGGATATTTTGTGTGTTGATCGTGGTCTTCTCCAAAATGAAAACAGATCATGCACAAGTGTTACCATTTCTTTTAAAAACATCTAATACTTTAATATCTTGGTAGTTCAGGAGATAAAAATAACAAATCATGATCTAACTCACAGCAAAGAGAAGGTTCCCCAAAGAAGATGTAGCAGGCCAGACCCAGTGAAGCAGCTCTGCCAGCATAGGTAGTGGACCCCAGGAGTGGTTCTGAGGAGTAGAGGCTGGGAGTAGACACAGAAAGTAGACCTCAGGAGTAGGCCCCCGGAATAGTCTCTAGGAGTAACCCCAGGAGCAGTCTCCTCGAGTATGTAACACAAATAATAAAAACCCAGAGACAAATATTGGGGTTCAAGCTGAAAATCAGGAAAGCAAAGCAGCCAACCACTTGAGAGTTCTTACCTATACCAAGGCTGGGACCGTCCTGTCCTCAGTGTGGCTACAGTATGTGCCACCACTGTCTGGCCTGTATGGCTGACTAATGTGGTTATCTTTGCACCCTGAACTTCAGGCAAGCTTTATTTGTTACCTCATAAACACAATTTCACCACATAAGTAGACCCCAGGAGTGGTCTTCCGTAGATATCACAGGAGTATTCCCCAAGAGTATACCGCTGGAGTTGACCTCTGGAATGGGTCCCAGAGTTAGACCCAGTAGTGTTTCCCAACATAAGTTCCCAAGAATAAACCTCGTGAGTTGGCCCCAAGAATAGAGCTCAAGGGTAGGTTAGCCTTTAGGAGTAGACTACAGGTGTAGTCTCTCAAGACCTCCGGGAGTGGTCTTCAGTAGACCACTGTACTATGTCCTAAGAGTAGACTCCAAGAGTATCCCTCAAATGGGCCCCAGGAGTGGTTTTTAAGATTTATTCCTGGGAATAGCCACTTGGGGTTTCATGTTCCTTTACCTATCTTCTACGCACATGTTAAAGAGATTTCTTGGTAGAAAGCAAGACCAATTCATAGTAGTAGCTGCAGCAATCGGTGGGTTTCCTGTTTTTTAACTACTGTGTTTCTATTTGTAGAAGCCAGACCTCAGAAACTCTGATTTCATCATCCCAGTTGAAATTCTAGCATCTAAGTACAGCATGTGTTCCCAGACCATCATTAGTACAATCAGTCTCATCATTAGTTAATACACAAAATAGGAAGCCAAATGATCACGGATGTGCACTTTAAGTTCACACCTTAATACCAAAAAGGAAAATAGCATTACTACAAGGGGATGCCCTATGCTAAAAGAATAGCTTAGTGATACAGCACATGCCCAGCATGCAAGTTTGGGCCTGATTCCAAGCACTGCATCTGGGGATGGGAGTGGGGTGTTGTGGAGAAAGAAATTAGAAAGGAAAAGGAGAGGGGAAAGAAGAGAGGGGTAGCTTGATGTGTCTGTGTAAGTAATAGGTTGAATGAATACTTATCAGAACACTGATGTGCTGTCATGCACAAACTCTTGCTTTCAAATAATTAGTACTACTGTGATATGTGTGTAGAAAGAGTTGCTTCAAAGCCTTTTGCACTGCATGCCTCCTTTAAGTTTCAGTCCACCAGCTGCTCTGAACTAAAAGCTTCTTGTACAACAGTGACGTAATGGGGGTCTTAGTTCTGTTTTAGACTGGCTTTGCTAAAGTTGTGACAATTATATCCAAATGTAGAAGTATTGTGTGCCCATTAAAAATGACACTCTCCAGAATATTTAAAAATAATATTATATTGCTTCAGTCCATTGCTTGGATCGTTTGAAGAAATTATATCCCATAATCATGCCTGTGTAACATTCCATGTCAATAGCAGGAAACAGGAAAAGTGACTGCATGCATCATGAGGGCATAGATAGCCTGTGCCTTCTTTCTGTGATGATAGTGGACACTCACAATGAGCAGCTACTAACCAGAGGACTGATGGTTGAACACTAGATAGTGGACAGTTCTCTACAAATGGTCCCTGAATTAAGAGCTACGAGCAGCCACTGAAAGTAAATTTTCTTTTGTGTACTTAATGATGGTAGAATATACTGTTGGTTGAAGTACACAGCTATTTAGACAACCAAAGGTGTTAAATGGAGAGATGGGTCAGTACGAGTGTTTACTGCTCAAGACTGAGGAGCTGAGTTCCGATCCTAGTCAGGAATAAACACTCACATAAAATTAACACTTTAAACAGCTCACATGCTACCTTAGGTTATGTCTGTCCATTCTTTAGAGAACTATCTGAAATCACGGTTCTTGTATGAACTGAGTCTTCCTCAATGAGGTGCTTTTAAACAAATCCCTTTAAGCAGGCAGTGGTGGCGTACACCTAATTCATTCTTGCACTTGGAGGCAGGTGGATCTCTGTGAGCTCAAGGCCAGTCTGGTCTACAGAATGAGTTCTATGACAGCCAGGGCTACAGAGAGAGAAACCCTGTCTCAAAACAAACAAAGAAACAAACCCCAAAATAAACAAACAAAAAAAACCCTGTTTTGGGTTTTTTTTTTTTTTTGTTTATTTGTTTGTTTGGTTTTTTTTGTTTTGTTTTTGGTAGCAAGGAACCAGGTAAGTAATTAATGGTATTTTGTGGTGGGTCTGGGGGTTTCTTGGACACCTGAGAAGTGAAACTTTCAGAGCAATGTCAGAAATGAGTGTGTGTTAAGTTCTGTGGAGTCATTCTATATTCTTGCTAATTACTATTGATATCTGTTAATAATTTTAAGATGATCCTTCTGCTTTTGTTTTATTTCCTTTTTTGTTTTCCTAGATTTCTGTTAATCTTCTCTTAGATATAAGTTTTAAACTGTTGGAGTTTTTTCTTACTCTTTAGCTCTTTGGGGGACTGCCACCCAGCTCCCAAATAAATCAGTGAGGCTTATTCTTACTGATGAAAGGCCAACCTTAGCTTGTTTCTAGCCAGCTTTTCTTAAATTATCCTGTTTATCTTTTGTCTCTTGGCTTTTATCTTTATCCTATATACCTTTCTTTACGTCTTATACCATGGCTTGATATGTAGCTGGGTGGTTGGCCCCTGGAATCCTCCTCCTTCTCTCGCTCTTACTTCTCCTATTCGATGATTTCTCCTCCTATTTATTCTCTCTGCATGCCAGCCCTGCCTAGCTTTCCTCCTGTTCAGCTGTTTGCCATCCAGCTCTTTATTAGACCAATCAGATGTTTTAGACAGGCAAAGTAACATGGCTTTGTTTAACAGAGTTAAGCCACTGCAACATAAAAGAATGCAACACATCTTTGCATCATTAGACAAGTGTTCCATAGCATTAACAAATGTAACACATCTAACTACAGAAAACTATTCTTTTTTTTTTTAAACAGACTTAATTTACTTTATGTTTCTGATATAAAACCCTTCTGTGGTGGCCACAGCTTCTAGTGTGGGTTTGCACAAGATGACCAGTGAATTCCTGATAAGGAGACTTGGTGGACACAGTCTCTTTCCAGAAGTCGTGGGTCAGTTAGCTGGAGGTCTTAAAGATAGCATAAAAGGTGGCCTTGGCAAAGTTGTGCAGGGTGGCAGTGCAGTCCCGTGATGTGTAGCAGTTATCAGTGCCAGCCAGCAGCAGCAGTTTCTTGGGCACAGGAGCAGAGACTATGCCAGTGCCTCTGGGGTCAGGGATAAGTCTCACCGACACAGAGCCACTATGGCATGTCACTTTGCATGCAACAGTGCGGGGGCTTGCCGGTTTTGTTTCCCCAGTAGCCTCTCCACACAGGGACAATGGAAAGTTTGGCCAAGATGTTAGCCCCTCAGATAGCAGTAGCTACCTCCTGGGAGCACTTAACACCAAGACCAACATGATCATTGTGACAAAAACCTTGAACCTAGTCTGGTGGCCAGCCTGAATCTGCTTCTGAACTGGCATGATCTTCAGAATGTCATCTTTTATGGATGCACCCGGGGGGGGGGGGAATCAATAATCTTAGATTTTTTTAATGGTCAGGGAGAACAGATAGATCTCCTCTGGAGTCTTGATCCTCGTGTCCTTAACCTGGAGGCCCAGCTTGGTGCTGGGGATCCACTCCATGCCCTTTACCTGCCCGGCGCCATGGCCTCAATCAAAGCCAGTCTTGATCACAACCATGGCTCCTAAGACCACTGCCAAATCCCTCACAGAAGCTGCTGCAGGCTCCTTATCCTGGGTCCCCCGGTCCTCCAGGGCCTCCCACTGCACCCATGTCATCTGTCATTTTGTGTTTTCCAAAAGGAGAAGCAAGTTGTAAAACTTAACTTGTATTGGTTTGAGAAAGAATGTGATTTTGAGGCTTTAAGCAGATGCATAGCCTGGGGACAGCTTTGGTCTCAGACATGACCTTAAAGTCTCTATGGGGAATCCTACACAGTTTTCACCCCAATTTGTCTCTGCTTTTCTCTGCATACATCTTGCTAAGCCATCTTACAGGGACCAACGGCACATCAAGTGTTAAAAACGTCTGCTTGATTATTCCATTATCAACAGGGTGCCAGTTGCTCCACCAACATTCCTATACTTGATGTGCTGCTTCGTTTTATTTCAACATGACACAAGCGAGGCTCATTTAAGAAGAGGGCTTCTCAGTTGAGAGCCTCCATCTGGTTTGCATTTTCTTGGTCTATGATTGATGCAGGAGTGCCCAGCTCTCTGAGAGCAGGGCCACCCATGGGCAAGTGATCCTGGGTGGTATTTAAAAAAAAAAAAGGCAGGCTCAGTAAGCTGTAGGGACTAAGCCAGTAAGCAGCTTTCCTCTGTAGCCTCTGCTTCAGTTCCTGTGGGTTCCAGCCTTGATTGAGTTCATGGCCTGAACATCTCTCCATAGTAGACCACAGCTGTAAGCTGAAATAAACCATTTCCTCCCCAAGCTGCTTTTGGTCTTGGTGTTTTATCACAGCAATAGAAATGTGAGTAAGACACGTGTGTGACCTTTGTTACTTAGTCTTGTAACATGCATCTATTCCTGAACTATGGAAAAGGCAAAAGTGATAGAATATCCCTAAATCCTAGTGTGTGACTTGGAATCACTAGTGGATTTGTGTCTGTTTATATCTGGACCACCCAGACACAGAATGGCCTCCAAACAGTATCCTTACTGATGGCATCAAAATAAGAGGGGAGAGGTGTTGGCTAGGGCAGTCCTACAGATGGCCTATTCAGTAGTGCTGGGTTGTGATAGAACTGCTCATCTTGTAGGCTTGGCATGCTGCCATCCACCTTTTGGAGAGCCTTCTTATGTGTTGAGCTCGCTAGCTGTTCATCAGAGAGCTTTGGGAACCAGTGTTTTAATCCCCTATTCTGCTTTCACTCAGAAGTGTCTACAGGGGAGTGACTATGACAGACAGAAAATGACTATATCTTGATTATTATGTTTTAAAGCCCCCATGGAGATTGACATTTAATATCATCCTCCTCTATAAAAAGTCAGCAGCGATGTCAACACTGCTGTTTATGGGTGTTTTGATGATATCACCCTTGATGTTTCTGGTTAATATGGAGGCAAGGAGACACATTCACTTAAAGCCTTCTTTTAAGATCCAAGTCAAATCGGTCCACCCACATGATACTGTTCTGGGGTAACTGTCTTGATTTTCACAGGAACAGTCGCTTTAGCTTCCCAAAGGAGTCTCAGTTCTGACTCACTGCCATAGCTGTCTCTATAGTCTAAATTTTTGTATTCTTTCCAGCTTAATTTGACAGTATTTTTATCTTTGCCAGGGTCTATTAAACATCTTCTAATAACTTATACAAAAATCTACAAAAATGGCACTGAGTCTGTGTGTGTTCAGTTTGATCTGTTTCCCCCTCCTGAATCATGAAACCAAACAATGCAATGGAATGAGAGCTTAGATCAGTGTGAGGAGATTTTCTTACAGAATCCTTAGGGTTTGAGTTGATAAATTGGTTTCTTCTTTGACATCTTTAAGATAATTGTCCTTGTTTCTTTTCAAAATAATAACTCTTGCTGTGTTTTGTTTTGTTTGGGTGGTTCCTTTTGTACAAGAGATTGAACCCAAGACCCTGCACATACCACGCATGTGCTCTACTACTTAGCTATACCCCCAGCCGTGCTAGGCATGTTGATTCTGTTTACCCAAGTGAAGTAGAAGCTATGGTTGATAACCAGCAATTAGGAAAAGATAAGTTCTTCTACGAATGTAAATGCTGGATTGGGATTTTTTTTTTCTTTTCTTTTCTTTTTTTTTTTCTCTTGAAAAGAAAAACGATTTTTGTCTTTGAGTCTATTTATATAACATGTCACAATTACTGATTGAACCATATCTGGAAAGAAACCAACTTGATCATGATCTTTTTAATGGGCTCTTGATTTTGGTCTGCAAGTATTTTATTTAGAGTGTTTGCAACTGTGTTCATCAAGGATACACAATATAGAAATTAAATAATTGTTCAATGTCTAGCTATAAAGGAGACATCTATAAAATCCCCACCAAGGCTTAAGGAACCTTGCAGATGAAGGAATAACTGAATTTATACGAGCTGATAAAAGGTGAGGAGTGGTGTAGGACCCTAACTTCTGGGCATGACATCACTGTTGCAGTCTTGAAATCACAGCAGCCATGAAGGCCTGCTCAAGGTCTGTGTAAGATTGGGCCTGGTAGCAGGCTGCCATGAAAGAGGAAGCAGCTCATGAGGCCACAAACTCTGTGATGCTCGCCACGTTGTCAGGGTTGATTAGCAGATGCAGGGTTGATTAATGTCACCACTGGAAGACATATAAGTTTTTGTAAACACACTGATAAAAAACACAAGAGTCACTAGAAGGTGGGGGAGTAAAGTAGAAGGAGGGCTAGGTGTGAAGAGAAAAGAAGTTAATGAGGGAGTTGGAATAAGAGAGGGTAGTGGGTTAATATGATCCAAACACATTATGTACATGTATGGAAATGACATGATGAAAGTCATTATTATGCATAATTAATATTTGTTAATAAAATCTAGGAGCATGAATGAGTGTGGGGAAAGAATGTACATGCATTCATCATGTATTTCCTGGGCTTGGAGTGTGTTGTTGAACAGCTCTGTGCTTGTTTTTCTCTCTCCCATGTGCCTGCTGGAGCAGCCGATTCTGGAGACCAGGACGAGCACACTCTCCAAGAAGCAACGCTCACGCCTGTGAATAGTAGCATCCTCGCCGCTCCCATCACGGACCCTTCTCAGAAGTTCCCTCAGTACCTACCTCTTTCTGCAGAGGATAATTTAGGTCCTCTACCTGAAAACTGGGAGATGGCCTATACCGAAAATGGAGAAGTCTATTTTATAGAGTAAAGTATACCATTTAATCTACCTGATAATACCCTCCGCTCTCTCCCTCCCCTCCTCTTTCTTGCTCTCAATATCAGCTAAATCTAGAGAACTGATCACACGGCAGTGCTATTCTCATTACACATGCCTCATGTGAAAATGGTTATCATCCATATCATTCTTAATTAATCAGTGTGAAAGGGTTTAGGGAGTGTAAGGTCTAATTTTTTGAAGGGGTTAGACAGCTGAATCTTACTATATAGTTATAATAAGTAACCACTATGTCTGCCCATTAAAATGGTAAATACTTGCATATTTTTCTTAACTGGTTTCAGTTTTCTTACTGCTGAGTTTTCAGGCTTCTTTATATATTTGGGATAATTTGTATTCTGGATAATTGATTTTTCTCAACTGTATTTGTGATGCTTCTTAAGTGTGACTCTTTATTGCTTTTCAAAGTCAATGAGTTTTTACTTCAACTGATCTTATTTTTTGTTTTGTTTTGTTGTTGTTGTTGTTTTCTTTTGTGGAATGTGTCTTTATGGTGGTAGCAAGAAATCATTTCCTAACTCAAAGTTAAAGATTTTCTGTTATAGTTCTTGAAGAAATTTCATAGTTTTACACCTAATGTCTGGGTGTATGGAACAACACAGGCTAATTTTATTGCATGGTACAAGATAGGTGAGTAGGAATTTGAGAAAATGTAGACGTGAAAGTCTTAAAAATGTATGTAATTAAAGTTTTAAGCAAATACTATTAACAGAAATAGAGAAAATTATTTTCAATAATTGAAAATCCAAGAATCTTCTGACCATTCCCCCACCCCCTCCACACACATACACCAATGGTAGTGCAAATTTAAACGCAGTGTGTAGAACCCACTGTCACTAATGTGCACCACATTTTATGGATCTTAGATGGATGGGGGAGGGGCAATTATTCTGTAAAAGAAGCATTACAATGTTCTAAGTATATCCCCAGTACACAAACAAAAATGTAGATAAATGTATTATTCTCATGTAAATGGCCTACCATGAAGTGAACCAACAAAGGAAGGCATTGCAGAAGAATGTATGAAGCACCTCAACTGATCTAAAATACATGCATGCATCTAAGTGAGGGGTTTGTTTTCTAACCATAGTACACATTTCTGTGGTACAACACACCAAACTTGGGAGAGAAGTAAAGGAACAGACTTTCAGGAGCTTCGGGGCCAATTACAAACATCTAAACATTGGTGATCACAGTTTTAGGAAAAGAGTAGGCAAGGGGGAAAAATGATAACCAGTTCAAAATCTCCCAAATTTAGTAAGAGCGAAAAAAGTAGGTGAATTCAAACTGAATAAACACAAAGAAAATGTACACAATAGCCAGGCTACTTTCTGTTGTTGTGATAAGTGTCAACCAAAAGCAGCTTATCAAGAATTTATTTCTGTTTACAGTTCACGGAGGGAGAATCCATAATGGCCAGAAAGACACTACAGCAGGCGGCCAAAGCAGGAAGCTGGCTGATCATATATGTTGTCACATAGGAAGCACAGGAAGTGATTTACAAGCTGCTCTAGGCAATAAACTGAGAGCTCCACAGCCCCTGTAACTTTGTCCAGCAAGGTCCCACATCCTAAAACTTCTATAAGCATAAAACTCCTGAAGCATAGCCACCAGTTGGGGACCAAGTGTTCAATATATGAGCCTGTGGTGACATTCCTCATTCAAACCATCATCACTAAACACAAAAGTTTTGAATACGGGAAATGACACCTTAAATATACAAATATAACAACTGATGAGAGACAACGCTCTTTTGATGTGACAGGGACTAAAACAACGGTTCTCAACCTATGGGTTGCAACCCCTTAGGGATGACATGTCAGATCAGATAACTTACATTATGATTCATGTAACAGTAGCCAACATTACAGTTCTGAAGCAGCAATGAAATAATGTCATGGTAGAGGGTTGCCACAACATGAGGAGCCATGTTAAAGGGTTGCAGTGTTAGGAAGGTTGAGGACCGCCAGACTAGAAGGAACGGAAGAGCTGTTTGTGACCTGAGAGAGGGGAAATAGCTCAGTGTCTACATAGACTGAAAGCACCATTAGGATGAGGTTACTCTTCAATGAATAAACACTAGTAAAGGTACCTACCCTACATGACAAAGAGAATTCTGGAATAGCAAGAAGCTGTAATAGAAAAAGCGAAAATATAACTAAGAAAAACGTTTCTTTGCCTCTTGATTTTTCTGAGTTAATTTAGATGAATGAAAAAGAAGTTCAACATTTTTTCCATACAAATTTAGAGAGAGAAAAAAAGCAGTAAACCAATTATAAATGAAAGGATACAAGTGTAGCTAAGATTTTTATATTTTATTAAACAGGGAAAATGATAAGACCAGTAGATTGTGTAACACACACATATAAAGGAATACATAAATGTTGTAAGATACAAATATATATGAAGTACTACCTAAATGTGGTAAAATATGGCATCTTAATATTTACATGTAATACCCTGTACTGGTTAGTTTTATGTCAACTTGGTACAAACTGGAGTCATTAGAGAGGAGGGAGCCAAATTTGAGAAAATGACTCCATAAGATTGGGCTGTAGGCAGGCAAGCCTGTAGGTCATTTTCTGTTTCATAAAATTTTACTGACATATTGCTCTGTCAGCAGGTATACCTACAGGCCAGAAGAGCACATCAGATGCCATTATAGATGGTAGTAAGCCACCATGTGTTTGCTGGGAACTGAACTCAGGACCTCTGGAAGAGCTCTTAACTGCAGAACCATCTCTCCAACCCCTGTAGGCCATTTTCTTAATTAGTGATTTATGGGGAAGAGCTCAACCCACTGTGGGTGGGGCCACCCCTGGACCAGGATTCTACAGGAGACCAGGCTGAATAAGCCCTGGGGAGCAAGCCAGTAAGCAGCAGTCCTTTATGGCCTCTGTATCAGCTCCTGCCTCTAAGTCCCTGACCTGCTTGAGTTTCTGTCCTCACTGCTTTTGTGGATGAACTGTTATGTGGAACTGAGAGTAGTAAACCCTTTTTTTCCCATGTTGCTTTGGTCGTGGTGTTTCATCACAGTGACAGATACCCTAAGACTTACCCAAACCTCAATAAACAATCAAAGTAGTGCAGATAAAGAGAAAGGTTTTGCTCAAGTCAAGTAGCCCACAGGAAAACTGTAAGGAAGCAAGAACATGGTGATTATCAATAGCTACATCAAATTAATTAAATGCAATTAAAACTTATTTCAGATGTGAGCCACCATGTGGGTGCTGGGAATTGAACTCAGGATCTCTGGAAGAGCAGCCATCAGCCCCAACTTATTTCAGAAGTAACAGTTGAAGTATGCTGAACAGAAAAGCATAGAAAAATCATAATAAATATGTTAATCATAAAAGACTAAACATCATAGTATTATCTAATGAAGTTAGAAAAAACAAACATTTCACAAATAAACACTAGACTTCTTTAAAAGAAAGAAAAATAACCAATACCTCAAAACCATATTTTCAAAAGCAATTGTTTTGTTGCTGAGTCTTTTTTTTGTTACTGTCCTTACCTCAAATTTGAAATCTTTTGTCTTAGTCTCCTTAGTGCTTAGCTTGGGGACAAAAATATAATTAAATGAAAATATTGCATGTAAGCTCTGGTCTGTAGTCTAAGCTTTTATCTCAAGAACTAAGGAAAAGAAGAGTAAGTCACACTGAAAATGAGGGATGCTTTAGCATCTGAGGACCCTGGCTGCTCTTGCAGAGGACCTGATTCCATTCCCAGCACCCACAAATGTGGCACGCAAAGTTTGTGACTTCAATTTCATGTATGTGGTGCTTGTGCATAAAGGCAAACACTTATATACATAAAATAAAAGTAATAAATTTCAACAAACATATGCACATATGCTATACACACATGCGTACACTCTTAAGCAGACCACAGGAAAAAGTGAAGAGCAATCAGTGGAACTGAATCCTGAAGAAAATGCCTGGAATGGCTAATTCTTCAAGGTTTAATAGAACTAAAGTGAATCTATAAGACAAAGAACGAAAGGTGGAAATTTACCATTATTAATCAAGCTGGCAATCATCACCAATCTTGAAGGTTACTACAAGCTACTAAGGGAATATGGCCACAGATCTCACAGATCTACATATAAACATTTAAGAAATCACATAAATTTGACTAGTAGATCATCTAGTAGGAGCCCTTAACTATTAGGAAAATGGGCGTATAATTTTAAACTCCTCAAAAAGAAATCTTAGGCTCACATGGTTTCCCACTGGAGAATTCTGTCATAGAAGAATGAGTACCATATCTACACAGTGTTGTAGATGGAAGACAAAGAACAGTGTATGATGTTTTTGTGGCATTGTTATCCTGATAAAGATACAAATGAAGGCTTGCCATGTATGCCTCAGCACAAGTTCAAACCCTAGTACTGAAAAACAAAACAATAAAGAACAAAAAATGCAAGGACATTACAAATAAAAAGAATAAAAATGAGAAGTCAATTGCTGTAGTATACCATATTAACAGTCTAAAGAACACATCCAATAGCCAACATGCTGTAGCCTGGAAACCCTAGATCTCAGGAGAAAGTTGAGTTTAAAGCTAACCTGCATTGTGAGATCCTGTCTTAGAAGAAATACATACATACATAATACATACATACATACATGCATACATACATACATACATGGATGGAGGTAGACAAACACACACACACCATATAATCTTAATAACATAAAAAGAAAATTTCAAATTTCTACCTTCCCTAGCTGTCCCAGTTCCCAGTTATAAACAGCTTTATAAAGATGTTGCCCTTGATGGTAACTAGGTATATTTAATCTAGCTATATTCTTTATGGTGATGTGAGAATCTGTAGTTATTTCAAACTAAAAGGTTGTGCCTGTTAGTTTTCATCAACTTGATACAAACCTAGATATATTTGGAAATAAGCAGCACTCTTCCATGTCCCTTGTATTTATTCCTGCCTTGAATTCCTACCCTGACTTCCATGATTGACTACAAGCTGTAAGATGAAATAAACCCATTCTTTACTCAAATTGCTTTTGTTCCTCATGTTTTATCACAGCAACAGAAAGGTAACCAAGACATAAATTGGAACCAGGAGTGGGGTATTGTTGTGACAGAACCAACTATGTTGTTCTTGACAGGATTATGGAAGGACTTCAGAACCTTGGGCTGGAAAAGCTCTTTAGTGCTCAGAGCTCAGTGCTTGGAATATATGAGTGTTGTCATTGTTGTGATAATGGAGGCCTAACTTATGTGATTTTAGCAGGTTGTTTTGAGAATCTTTTATAGATATTGTTGTGGCCTTTAGTAATTTCAATAAATAACAAAAATATGTGTTCCTGGTTATCTAGGGCTGAAGAATGTGATTAACAAGGGGCCAGCACCCCAAAAGTGAAAGCCTTGCTTTACTGGGATGTTTGATGCTGGAGCTGAGAAATTAGTGGTATTTAGGAAGAGGCCAGCATCAATGAGGATTGGAAGTCTGGAAGTATTTCCCTAGGTTCATAGTGGGCCAAGATCATACCTTGTGATGGCAGCTGAGAGGCACTGGTGAGGTGCAGCATCAGGTGTAGTAGAAGCCTCAGAATTTAAGGGGTCAAGGAAAGAAATTGAGATTGGCATCATGTGGCAGGGCCAGGGTCCCTGAAGAGAGACCAGGAGAAGTCATTGGTAAGGGTGCCTCCTTAGTTGTCTCCCAGCACTTTGGAACAGCTACCAAGGACAGCTGCAGCTGTTGTGTGGAGCGGTCTGAGTCTGTGAGATGTACTGTGGTACTGTGTGGGTTCTACATGCCAGAGCCAGAGAGGTGGCACTCCCTAAGTCCTTTGAGCCCAAAAGATTGTGACTTCCAAACATTAGGCACTGAGTCTTTTTTTTTTTTTTTTTTTTTTTTTTTTTAAACAGTGTTAGAGCTTGGTTTTGCTTTGGTCTGATGGTAACTGGGCTCTGGCTTTTCCTTTTTGAAATAAGTATGTAATTTTATAGGTGTTCATAGTTGAGAGAGTTTGGGTATTTTAGAGAGAACTTGATCTTTGAAAATGACTTTGGATATTTTAAGGAGACTGAACTTTTAACGTGCTTGACTTTTTAAAGACTGGAATTTAAAAAATTGGAATGTTGTGCATTGTGATGTTGATATTAATATGAGGTCTTGGGAATGAATAAGAAAGGGAAGTCTATGGATAAATAAATGTGTTAGTGTATCAACAAGGGGTTAATTGTCCTGTTGGTTTCTGTCAACTTGACATAAACCTAGACATATTTGGTAAAAAGAAACTCAATTGAGAAAATGTCTCTACAAAATTGCCTGTAGACAAGCCCATGGAGCATTTTCTTGATTAATGATTGCTGTGGGTGGCACCCCTGGGCAGCTTGTCCTGAGTTATTTAAGAAAGCAAGCTAAGCAAGTCAGTAAGCCACACTTCTCCATGACCTCTGCATCAGTAACTTTATCAGACCCCTGCCCTGACTTCCCTGGATGATGGAAGCTGTAAGATAAAAGAAACTCTTTCCTCCCAAAATTGTGATGTTTCATCGCAGCAAAACAAATATAACTGACACAAAGACATGTTTCTGAAATGATGCATACTCTTATTTCTTAGCAGTGACCAGTCTAGTATCACTGCATCATTATGTAGACTAGTGCAGACAACAGATTCAGCTATATAACTCCCTGGATTTCATTTTCATTTCTGCCGTGTGTCACCAGTGTCCCTGGGCAGACCTCATCTTTGTATTTCCATTTTTCTCTTATGTAAAATGGGGGTAATAACTTTACTGCTTATTACTTATTATGAGAACAAATAAATTAAATAAACTAACCTATGAAATGGGTCGCAAGTGGCCCTACAGAGCAGAGTGATAATGGGAATTACTGTATTATTTTAAATTTTTCATTGTTATTGTTGTTGTTGTTTAACATGGCTGAAATGGCATAATTTTCTCTTTAATAATTAGTAAGATTTTAGTCTAAAGTCCTGGCACAAATCTATGCCTCTTCTTACATTGATAGCCTGAACTTTAAACTTGGGATAAAAGAGAATTTATGCCAAAACTTCAAATACTTACTTTCTCTCTCCATTTCTTGTTTTCCTTTCCAGTTTTGAGCCAGAACTCTTGAACTTGGAGTTCCCATCTCACCCACTTAGTTGCTCAGTGAGTCAGGTCCAAGCACAACTTTGACCTCCAGTGTCTTGATCAACTTGGGAAGCACAAAGGCATCTTCTTCCCACTTTGCCTGTGACATTTCTAGCATAACAGAATGACAATACCCTTGGGGTATTTCAGAGCTCACAAGGCCCCAGTTACAGTCTGTTGAGTCCTTTTCTCCAGGGCTGGCCTGTACCTTCTAGAAGGCATTTGGACAGCATCTCATTTACTCCTTTTATCTTAATAGCCTGATTCTATTTGTAGTAAGGAATTTGGGTTTCCTTTGACCTCTCTAAAGCCTAAGTTAGGGACTAGCAAGGTGACTTGCCAGTCAAGGTACTTCCCCCCAAACCTGACACCTGAGTTAGGTACTTGGAACCATGATAATGAAAGCAGAAAACTGATTTCTGCAAGGTGTCTTCAGACTACCACATATTCTATGGCACAAATATACCAACACACTGATACATAAGTAAAGTAATTAGTTCATTAAATACCTGTTAGGATGTTGTAGAGAACATTGTGTATGAGTAGATTTGAGGTTCTGTGTGATTAAGGGTTCCACACTGTCATGAAAGGGCTTATATGATAGAACAGTGACACAGCAGCCTTGTTAGTGGATTTCAGTTGAATTCTAAGTTGAAGTCATAGACAAACATTAAAATTTAGACAAACTAAATTAAAATTTATTCTTTGACAAATGTGAATACGGATGAATAAGTCTAGACAGTAGTAGACTGTATTAGAAAAGCATGTCGTTTATATCTTTTTTTTAAAGCTGGTATTATATTTTAAGCATTCAGTAATTCATTGAATAAATATACCTTAGAAAGGAAATGTCCTTGTAAGACTTACCCAAGGCCATTATCATTCCAACCTCCAATCTCCTGGTGGTTTGGCTGTACTGTTAGACTGCATCTTTTCATTGGTTTCTAAGCAGATATAAAAAGTGTTTGTGGTTCTCCTGTCTTTGTACTCTGCTGTTATTCTTTATTTTTAAACAAATTTCTTTTTGACTCTGGATTTCAGCCATAACACAAAGACAACATCATGGTTAGATCCTCGGTGCCTGAACAAACAGCAGAAGCCTCTGGAAGAATGTGAAGATGATGGTAAGGACTAAGAGGTTTTAGGATCAGCAAGTTGGGGATTGGTTACATGTGCATATTTTTCTAAAGAGTGATTATAAGGTAAATCAGTTTTTAACATTGAAGTGGTTTTGGTTGTTCAATTTTTAGGAAGCATACTGTGGATTAGAATGCAAGAGGGGCTTAAATAGAATTCTTTCAAAAGAACAATTCAAGACATGTATATTCCAATATAGGTGTTGGAAAGAAAGGCAAGTACTTCCTCTGCCTTGAACTTGGAAAAGAGTCTAGAGAAATTCCAGGAATATAGGAACCAAAGATAGTTTGATATTCCACACATGCTAATGTTCTATGTTATAAAAGCCTTCAGGGAAGAAATCAGGAGATTTTCTTGGCTCTTATTTTTTTCATAATTCTCGTTTCCCCAGTTTTGGGGCCATTGGGAAGATCTTGACATGTTGGGAATATCTTTGTGGCTTAGAATACAACCATAAGTTTTGAAAGGTTATTCTTCAAAGAGGCAGGTGTTAGAACTACCTTTTCATCTTCCAAATGTTCCTTTTGACTATGCAAGTTTCTGTTGAAAGAGATTATTTCAAGTATTAAGGGGAGGGGGATGAAGGCAGAGCAAGCATGTCCGCTTTAACACTGGAAACTTGTCCTGAAGTGCAGAATTGTTGCATATACATAAATGTGATATTTGGAAAATGCAAGCCAGTGTTGCAAAATAGCATACAGTTAAAAATCTTGTACTCTGAGAGTTTCCTGTTGCATGTGGCTGCAGATTACATGAAATCAGTACAGATTTGCATGTTTGTGTATATTGGAACAGGTTCAAGTGGAAATATGTATTTTTCTAATTTAAGAAGCACAGTACAGGTGCTCGTTTTATTTTGGTCCCTTGCTCCCACAGCTGAAGAAGGAATGATCTAGGTATGATAGGAGGTGTTTCTCATGTTTCTCATACACCCAGGTAATGGCTCTCTGAGTATTTGAGGATTCTGTTTAGTGTAATACACAGGTAACCAATTTTCAAAGATGAGAACTTTGCATGTATTCTTTAGAATGTACATTAGTACAACTTCATAGAACAAGTTTAATCTCTTTGACAAGAGATGAGTTTGAAGGTAGTTTAGCCATTTTCATCACATGGGGTGTTCAGGGTCAGTATCCATTGTAAGTACATTAGGAATGTGTGAAAATACTGGTACTATAGTTTTATAGTTGATGGGAGGTTGCAAAACCATTTAGTGAGAAAAATTGCTGTGGGATAAATGCATTAAGATGAGTTAATGTTTTCAATACAAAGCTTTCAGCTCTGCATTGCCAGCGTTTTCTTTAACTCAAGTGTACAAATGCAGTCCATTCAGTAATCATCTCTTTAACATGACTATCGTGTATTTTATTCATTTAGAATGATCTGTGTATGTGCAGAGAGCATAAACATGTCATCATACGATGGCATGTGTCAGTTTATGTCTTCTGATGAGAGTAAACACAGAGCTGCCTTGAGCTACTGTTTGCTGTTATGTCACAGGCCAAGAAAGCACTACGGCTCACACCCTATGCCTGCAGTGCTCCATACTCTCAGGGTCATGTGCATACAGAATGCAACACACCAGCATTAAACTTAAGTATTGTGAGGATGCTGCGCTTTATGTTGCCTTTCTCAAATGAATGAGGACCCACGGTGTATTAATTAATTACCTGTGGTCATTGATCTTTGTCTAGTGCCATTAGAAGTCTTGACCCAGCCTTTTAATGCCAGGTCAGTGTTTTTAGTTGCCTGGTTTTTGTCCCAACAGGCTGTCTCAAAGTGATTTCAGACAGCCTAATTAGAGTCAAACTCTTGACCCTTCACCAACCTGTGCTAGTTGTCCCTTATGTTAGTTAGTTGAGAGCAAATAGCTATACACTCAGGAATTCCATTGACTTGTCACTTTCAGCCCTATTTCTAATGCATGAGTCAGCTCAATTTTCATGCTTCCTCAACATTTCCGGAACCACTCCCTGCTTTCTTCCCTACCCATTCTATCCCTAGCCAGGTCACATCTGTCTCCACGACATTTTCCTTCTGCTGCTCCCAGCAGCTTTTCTCAGTGTCAGTGGACGATGTCTTTGCTGGCCCGCTTGTGGCTCCCTGGCTGCTCAGTGACTACCTGGTCTGGTCTGCTTGTCCAGACACCCTTGCTCTTCTCTGGCCTGTCCTTTGCTTTGCACTCCCACTAGACCTCACTGAGTTGCTGCTGCCTGGCAATTAGACGTGCAGTCTTCTCCTTAGAATATATCTGTGTTTCTCACAGCTGCTGAATTGTCTTCCATGAGAGACATACATTGTAGACCCTGCAGATGTGACAGTGACATCAACAGAAAAACATCTGGTCAGATACCATTTCCATGACCTTGGAGAATTAGGCATGGTCTTAATTTCAGTTGGATTTTGCTTAGCTTTGTATGTATCTCTTCTTTGAAAAGAGTCACTGTACCTGATTTAACAGGCCCCTAGTCAGTGGCTGGCATATAGTCACTGGGAAAAAAATAAACAAACCCTCTCTCAAACATTATTAGGTAATATCTAAATGAATATTTTTGCAAATGATTTATTTATATCTGATAACCTCTTTAAAAAAAAAAAAAAAAGACCACCAGTTAAAATTTACTGTTCATGCCAGGTGAGCATGACAAACTGTCTGTAGCCTCCACTAGGAGGCAGAGATGGGATCCTGAAGTCAAACTGTCTAGCAGGACTAGCTGAGAAATGTGTAGCAGCCAGGAAGGTCTAGAAAGTGCTCTGAGCACTGCCATGGAGCACTGTGGAAAGAGCCCTTTGTCTCTTTATTTACATAGCGTCCTTCCAGTGCTGGCAAAAGCCACCTGTTTCCTGTAGCTCGGGAGATTTTAGCAACAAAATGAATTCTGTGTGCTATGCCATGTTCTCATCTCAGTAATAACCCACTTGTTTTATTGACAGCCAGAGGAGGTCAAGAATGAAAGGATTTTGACTTGTTTTGCTGGCTGAAATAATTGAGCACATTTTTATTTGACTATTTCTGAACCGTTGGCTTAGAAGGGTTATGTACAAATAAACAAATAAGAAAATTTGTGAACTCTGCCCTAGTCCTCTTTCAGTGTAGCCTTGCAACACCACATCCTTGATATGTATCACCATGGCATAGTTGATCTTTCCAGCCCCTGTTGAAAGTGGGTACATCCTTTCTCAATTTGACCTCACCTTCTGCTTGTCAAACCGTATTACTTTTGAGTTAAGTAATGCTGTAATTGTGAGTATAATTGCTTCTGTGATGAGAGGGTTATTGGAGGATTAAAAGGACCAGATTGAAAGGTCCCACGACTTTGTTTGCTACACATAAGGTCTGTAATAAGCGACTTCCCACTTAAGAACATGGAAACCCCAAAGGTATTTATCATCTTTTGCAACCTATCAAAGGACATTTTGACATGCAAGGACATGAGCTGAATAATTATTTTGCCAATATCAGCTTTTACCATTTTGTGATTTACACTGAGGTCAGGAGTTTAGTAGCCAAGCCAGTGAAACAAACCACATTGCAGGTAAGGACACTATACTGATGTGTTTGCTGCTGTTTTCTGAGGGAGTTTCTCTCTTGGTGCTGGTGTCTGAATTTGTCTTTCTCTTTTCTGTCTCATTCCTGCTCTTCCTTTGGAGAAGAAGGGGTACACACCGAGGAGCTGGACAGTGAACTAGGTAACGCCCCCCTGCCTGCTGCTGTTGCGTGATTCCCCTACATGGTGGACTGCTGAATTCCTCTCTACCTTGAGAGTGCGCATGCTCTCCGGTCACAATTTTCAGCCTGTCTTGCCCATGAAAGGCAGTGAGTGCATTTGATGACAGGCATCCAGCGGAGTTGTATGTAATACATGGTGAATTCAAAGAAATGATGTGAGCAGATTAAGAGTAGAATGAGAGTCAATTGACCATCAGTGGTCTGTAGATTCAGACTTGCAGGGAGGGGGCAAGGGGAAGACGGCAGGGATGAAGGGTTACTTGCCATGAGCCTTGAACTTTCATGTAATCTGTCTTGGCTTCATTGCCTCATTTGTGGAGTGTGCAAGGTCATTCATATGAATAATGTAAACAAGCCAAGAAAAACAAAAACTCAAGACAGATTTACTGATTGCTGTGAGCTATTCGAAATACAATAATTCCAGTGAGGAGCTGCACAGTTGATGAGTCTTATAATTGTATTATTCGGAAGTCATGGGCTGTGTGCTGCTGACCTTGTCACTGCAGTCAGTGTCTTAGGTGCAGTGTTTATTTGTGTCATTTTCTGTAGAGACTCAGCTCTTGACTGCCCTGGCTGTTATAATTTGGGAGTAATTTGCATGCGTGTATAATGCTGTTTCCTTGCTTTGCTTTTGGACTGTATTGCATTATGTTCCCTGTGAAGTGATAATGTTGAGATTTTAGTAGTTTTGAAGTTAGTTGCAGTCCATCTGAAGCGTCACTGGAGTAGATAGGAGTAGTAGTAGAAAGGGCACAAGTACTTTCAGGTAAATTTCGGGAGAAAGTGTTGGCTATTTGAAAAGTAGCCCCCACTTGCCTGTTTGAAGTAGATCATTTGACATCAGTGTGAGTGGACTCTCCCAAGATTTCTGAATCTGCTTGCGTTTAAAAATTGTCTTAATTCCTAGTAACATGAATGTATTTTATAATGATTCCTGTCCTGTTTGGTTTTGCTTTTTCTATATGCATGTGCTATTTGTTTCCTAGAGCTGTAGTATAGAATTTAGCCTCATTTTAATCAACATTTAGAAGATATCTTCTTACAACTAGTGAATACATCATTAATGGACATTAACTACCTGAGGTCTGTTCTTTTTAAGTTGCTTAGTAAATTGTTCTGTGGTTATTGTGGTGGGAATGGCTTGAGGCTTGCCCTGTGTGATAACATAATCTAAAACCAGTTCTATTTAAAAAATTATCAAATTAGAATAGTAGATAAAATCATTGAAAAAGACCCACTTACTGAACTAATTTCAGCCTTTGCTACCACCTGAATAAAATATATGAGTGACCAATCTGTGGTTCTAGGTGGCCTGTGGAGATAACATACAAAGCTGTGTGTGGTAGCACATACTTCATTGCTTCTATGGAAATTTGAATGTTGGAATTTCAGGAAAGCAGTGTGTAATTTTCCCCTTTGTAGCTATGGTATTGTTAAAACTTGCTATAGCATTGAGAACTCCAAATAATGTGTTCTAATGATGTGGTCCCAGCTGACACTTGGAGATAGTTTGGAGCAGTCATTGAGCTGTCTCTGGGATGAAACAGACTGCCTAGCTTCCCACTTAACTGACTCCCTGACATGTACTTGCTTACTGGCTCTGTGACATGTCAACCTTATTCACCTTCTTGCTTTCCACTTTAAAAAGCTACCTAAATTAGTGGCTTGGGTTTTACCTCAGCTGGTAAAGTATGTGCCATGCAGCACAGGGACCTTTTGCTTTTAAAAAGGCTTAGCGTAACACTTAAAATCCCAGTGCTGAGGAGAGAGGTAGATGGGACTTGCTGGCCAGCCATCCTAGCTTAACTGGCAAGTTCCAGACAGAATATGGTGGTGGCTGGCAAAATGTTTCAGAAGGTAAATACACTTACTGTGAAAGTCTGAAAATCAGAATTTAATCTCTAAAATCCACATGAAGGTGGAGGAGAAAACACACTCCTCTGACCTCTCCATGTTCACAATGGCATAATGTCCACACTGGGCTCCACATGCCTCATATGCATGATCATGTACATCTACTCATGTGTGTGCACTTGCACACATGCATGCATATGCAAATTTGCAAATCAGATAAAAGGGAGAGCTTCCTCAATGCTCCTGATGAGACTTATTGAGAACTTGTTTTGGTGATCAGCACATATGGGTGCTGAAGGGTCTTCATATGTATGCGTGTGTGTGTGTGTGTGTGTGTGTGTGTGTGTGTGTGTGTGTGTGTGTGTGTCCCCTCATATTGGGCTGACCAGTACTTTCTTACAATACTTTTCGTTTCATCATAGACAAATGAGTTCCATTCTAAAGCAGTCACCCATATATCAATTATGTCTTTTTCTCTTGAGTAGTGAAGGCATGCCATCTGATTTTCGTTCACACAGTAGTGTAATACACACTCATGTTTGCCACATTTGCTGTTGACTATTGCATTTACTTCAGATTCTGTTGACAAGCTCACTGCCCATTTTCTTAATAAATGTAATCTATTTTTTGAACAAAACACCTGTCAGGTTTTCAGTGAACAGTGTGCGTCCATATGTGACAAGGAATGTCTAACCTGCCTCTGGGGGGCATGGGCAGTCAGTGTGGGACTCAGGTCACTTGATTATAGAGTTGTCGTTTTTTGCAACTCTATAATGTGAGCTGGGTTAGTAGCTCCATTATACACTGGGTTTGCAGATTGTGTCACATTCTTTATAAAAGTGTCTTTAGAATTAAACGAAAAGCAAACACACAACCTTCCTTTGATCTAGTAGGTAGTGAAATCAAGTAGGGAAAATAGAGATGAGACTTCAAGAAGAACATCTCTCTGACAGTTTTCCCATGTACAGGATATTTGACTAATCAGTGTTTGCTCCCATGGGAGCAAAATGGTCCACATGAAATTTTCTGATGGAGGAAACTCAAGCACATAAGTGTAGGCAACCATCCTAATTCCTTTGTGCTTTACTGCCAGGCACTGGCTGTGAACCGCGTGCTTTGTAAGCATTTTACAAGTGTCTTCATTCAGATGAACAAGGGAAAAGGTGTGTTCAGAGATGTTTATTAACCAAGCAGATTCCATAGGGCAACAGAGCCAATGTGGACCATAAATTACAATCCCAGATCTGAGCGATGCTTGAAGGGTCTCAGCTCTCTCTATCTAATCCCCATAAAAAGCTGTAGAGTCTTCCTTGCCTATCTGTCATCCATCCATAACCACAGGCAGTGTGCCATCAGGAATGTTTGCCAAAGACATAATGTAATCAGTTTCTCTGTTAAATATTTTCTGACCTTTTCTATTTTCCAAAACCAAATGGCAAATTCTAAGACAAACAGCTTCCTTTTTTTTTTTTTTTTTTTTTAATTGATGACCTATTTCTATTTTAAGCATTAGGAGACTAATTCCTGTTATTAAGTTAATTACCACATTGGAAGTGAGAAATCTGTCTTTTCATTTCAAACTGAGTTTTAGCTTAAAAAATTCAAAAATGTATAGGATTGGTTTATCTGTTTCAGAAATGTTTAATTTGTGTACATGCTTGTGTGGGTGCATGGAAGCACACTGTGTGCTTGCCAATTAAATATCACCCCAACCCCCTTACTCCAAAACCCAACTGATTAGTTGTTAAGTTGTTGGTGATACAGGGGGTAAGTCAGGGGTGGTTTCTGGTATCCTCTTTGTACCGGCACCAAAGCACAGGTACACTTGTACACTTGCCTCTATGCTCCCAGTATCTAACACGTCCACAGGCAAAACTAACAGTGGTTCTCTTCGTGTTTGCCAAATTAAGAAAATCCAGCACCTATTCTATTTTATTTGATGATAATCAGGTCAAGTATTTTTGGTCTTGGTAAGTCTGGTTTAATTAGTCATAAAACTATCCTGAACTCTCATTCATTCTAACCCATAACTGTGCAGCAGTTTGCATTTTTTAATCTTCAATTTCCTAACTCCTTGGAAATGTTTCCCTGCTTCATTTTCATTTAAATGGTAATTTCCAGCTTTGTAAGGGGAAACTGATTCCCAGGCATTTAATTGACATCAATATTTAAGATCTGATATTACAAACAAAGGCTTTGTTATATCATGCATTTTAGTGCTAATGTCTCCTAAACTCAGAGACATCTTAAAATCTTCTGAGTGCTTTTTAAAAAAGAAGTTAGGGGTGCCTTTGATTGTAGGCATAACCTGTGTGGCAAATGCTATATCATCAGTGTGCTCTGATGTGCAGCCAAATTTGAACAGAACATAACTTTGAGTTATTAATTTGCATGTGTTTGTGTGCATGTGCATGACTCCACTGTACTCTGTGACTGTTGGTAACACATGATAACCCTTTGCTGACAAAATGTTAATATTTGAAAATCCCCTTAAGATACCATAATTAAAACACTAGGTGGACATAACAAACAAAAGAGTATTAAAAGCTCAAAGAGAAGAAAATACAAGTCATATATAAATGGAAACTCATTAGAGTAATATCAAATTTCACAATGGAAACTCTGAAAGCCAGAAGAGCCTGAAGTAATGCATTCCAAGTACTAAAAGACAAAAATTGCCAGCCTGCAATAATATACCCAGCAAAACTACCCACTGTAATTAAAGTGTTAAGAAAAGCTTTCTATTATATAAACAGTCTTTTTAAAAGTTTACAACCAACAAATCAAACCTAAAGAAAAAACAAGAAGCAATATTTTCAGCTGAACAAAGGAATAAGCATATTGGAAACTGTGGGAAGACATAGGAAGGAAGCCATGATTATTAAAGCACAGAGTGCCCCTGAGAACACATTACCACCCAAAGTCAACAGCAGGACAACTGCAGTGGACACGTTTCAGTTGGCAACTTTAAATGTCAGTGACCTCCATTGTCCAATCAAAAAAAACAAGCTGAATTAATGGAGCAAAACACAAGATCCATCTGTCTATTCTCTACAAGGAATACTGCTTAGCATTAAAGATAGATACCAAAGTGCTCTAATCAAATAGGACCAGGGAGCAATCAGGTGTTGCTATACTAGTATCTGACACTATACACTATTGACTAGGAAATAAAACCAATCAAAGGAGATGGAGGCATCTCATCCTAATCGAGGTAGCACTTAATCAAGAAGGCATTGCAAGACTAAAGTTGTATGCCCCAAACTCTGCTTACCAAATTTCATTAAAAAATTGCACTACTTTATTTAATGACACTCATTAAGACCCATCTATTAATAATAGGTGATTTCCATATCCAGTTCCTCCACTAGAGAGATCATCCAGACAAAAATATACATAGAGAAACATCAGAATAAATTGACATCATACACCAAGTGGACTTAATGTTTATCTACAGAGTGCTCCTCTCAAACCCCAAAGCATACACATTTTATTCAGCAACACCTGGTAGCTTTTCTAAAACATACCACATCCTGAGACACAAAGCAAATATTTACAAATCATAAAGATTGAAATCACTCCATGTATTCAACCTGATCACAAGGCAACAAAACTTTAAAATGGAAAACAAACACATCTCTACTAGATACACAATCTCATAGAGACTAAACAATTCATTTCAGAAGAATGATTGGGTCAAAGAAGAAACCAAGAAAGAAGTAAAATTTTTCTTCAACTAAGTGAAAAAGAAAACACAGCAAAGCCTCTCAGACACATTAAGGCAGTAGTAGTAAGGAAATCATTAGCTCCTAGTGCCTACATTAGAAAATGAAAACAAGGGTCCTGGTGTCGGGGGCACACACCTTTTGTCCCAGCAGACAAGGGACAGAGGCACACAGACCTCTGAGGTCAAGTGTACAGAGTGAGTTTCAGGACAGCTAAGGCTACACAGAAATCGTATTTTCAAAAAGAAACACAAACAGAAAGGGGAGGGGGGAAGAGCACAAACAAATGGCTTAACAAATTAATTCAAAAACTTAGAAAACACAAAAGCAAATCCAAACCCAGTTGTATTAGTCGGGGTTCTCTAGAGTCAGAATCTCTCTCTCTCTCATTTCATTATATATAAATTAAATAAATATAAATAGTAATATTATACACACACACACACACACCATTGTGTGTGTGTGTGTGTATCTGTAATTTGTTGGAATGACTTAGATGCTGCAGTCCAGCTAATCCAACAGTGACTAACTGAATGGAAAGTCCAAGAATCTAGTAGTTGTTGAGTCCCACAAGGCTGGGTGTCTTAGCTGATCCTCTGTATATGCTGGAATCCTGAAGAAGCTGGCTCCAGTGTCATTAAAGGAATAGATGTGCTGTCAAGGTGAGGGCAACCAGGCAAAAAGTAAGAGCTGTCTTCTTGTGTGCCTTTGACCACAAGGTATGGCCCGGGTTAAAGGTGTGTCTTCTTGCCTCAAGTTCAGACCAAAAGAATGTGTCTTTCCATCTCAGGATCTTGATCAAAGGTGTGTCTTCCTCCCTCAAAGGTCCAGCCTAGAAGTGGATTCACCCACTTCAAACCAAGGAGAAAATCTCACAGGTGTATCCCCCAAATCTGATTGTAGTTTATACCAGATACAGTCAAGTAGACAACCAAGAATAGTCATCATACCAATCAACAGCAAAATATAACAAAAATTAGAGCAAAAATTAATGAAATAGACACAATGCAAGGAATTGACAAATCTAATAGCTGGTTCTGCGAGAAGATAAACAAAATTGACAGAGAACTGGCAAACTAACCAAAAGATAGAACAGAGAGGAACCAAATTAAAAGATTCAGAAACAAACAGGATAAATATCTAAGAGGATCAATGCCTACACTATATAAAGAACTAAAACAAAACAGCAATAAAAAAATATGACTCGTTCAAAAAGACAGGCCTAGAACTTAACCAAAGAGTTTTCCAAAGAAAATGGCCAAGAAATATCTCAAAAACTGTTCATCGAACCTAGCAATTAGGGAAATGCAAATTGACACAACTTTGAGATTTCAACTTACCAATCAGAATATGGAAGTTTAACAAAACAACTAACACCTAATGCTATAGGGTCTGAGGAGAAAGGGTCCCCTCATTCACTGTAGGTGAGATTGCATCTGGTGCGTCCACTATAGAAATCAGTGTGAAGAGTTCTCAAAAAGTTAAAAAATAAATCATCTGACCCAGCTATACCATTCCTTGGCCTTTGCCCAAAGGGCTCGTGGCATTTTACTCCACAGATACTTACTCAGCCATGCTCATTGCTATTCCATTCACATTAAGCAGGAAATGAAACCACCTAAATGTCTGTCACCAGATGAATGAATAATGCAAATGTGTTACAGACACACTGTGGAATACTATTTAGCTGTAAAGAAAAATCAAATCATGTTCTTTGCAGGTAAATGGATGAAGCTAGAAAAGATCATATTCAATGAAGTAACCTAGACCCAGAAAGTCAAATGTCACATCTCCACTACCACCACCCCCCACCAGAGGTTCCTAGCACCAAGTCTTAAGATACCCAAATCCTCAGATATACAAATCCTCATCCCTTTTACAGTCAAAATTCTCATTGGTTGTCCTAATCCAATGGATACATCTACAAACAGATCCTGCACCTAAGGCTCAGGGAAACAGTATGGAAAGGGGTGGAAAAATTTTAAGACCCAGATCGGGGAGTTGGCTGTGAGGCTGTCTGCTGGGAATATCTCACAAACATGACTATCCAAACATGAGCTGAACAAGGACAATAGTAGACATGCCCAAGTGGATGGGCATGAGACCTCAGTCCTACACAAAGAACTATAGCAACTAAGGAATGCTTTCAGTGGGAGAAATAATATTCCCCAGAGCAGAACACATCATTGGTTACTCAATACCAAATGGTCAGGCCTGTAGACATGTATGCAAATAACATTGTGCAGACTGAGCAGGTTTAGGGATGTACATGTATATACCTGTGTGTGTGTGTGTGTGTGTGTGTGTGTGTGTGTGTGTGTGTGTGTGTGTGTGTGTGTGGTGTGCATTTAACAACTATTAATGAGAAAAGAGGCTTTGAATGTGAAAGAGCAAGGAGGTGTTTGGAGGGAGAAAAGGAAAGGGAAAATGATATATTTGTATTATCATCTCAAAAATAAATTAAGAAAATAGTAATTACACAATTCTTTGAAAACACACTTTCAAAGTAAGTGATACTTCTAGTGTTTGTAGTGTTTAATTCAAATCCTCTGACTAGTGATTTCTAGGAATAATGATTCACTTCACAATATAGCATTACCTAAGCTTGCCTTAGCCACACAGATGGGCAAAGCTTTAAACTCAAGTTGAGAGTAATTGCTGCTCTGCCTGAAAGGACTGTTTGATGACACAGATGCAGCCTAGGTGTTTCTCCAAGGAAAACAGTCTAGTGCATCAGGCTTTTCTATAATAGATTCATGTAGCGGAACTCAGGAACCTGGTTAATAAATGAATTTCCAACTTCAGTGTGAACTTGTGGAAGGCAGGGTTTACCCTTTACCTAGGGGCATTCTTTCCTCACATTCAAAAGATAGCATAGTTGGCTATCTTTTGGTACATGCCTGCAATCCCAGTGCTCAAGTAGTGAAATTTGCAAGTATGACACCAGCCTGGCTGATTCAGTGAGACCTGGCCTGACACCCCTCACTAAGGGGAAATCCAAAAGAATAATAACTCGCACACAGCAGTGAGTTTTCTGTATCATATGTAAAGTTCTGGAAAGACAACTGACCCACATGTAAGAATGCAGTGACAGAGTGTGCATGTCAGGCACCCATGTCATTTTTATTCACTCAGTAGTGGTGATTGAGAACAAGGACAAAGTAAGATGTAGGTTTCATTTTCTTTCAAGGTAAAGCAAACTAAGACCATTGAGTTGAAAGTGAAAAGAAAGTATTTTTAATGTATAGTCTGGAAACAATGCGAAAGCTAGAAATACTTAAGAATTAGGCATTCAAGGCAAATTTTAAGTGTTTCTGTTAAAATCTAATTTAATACTTGGCTGATAATGAAGGCAGCTGGGAATGCATTTTATTACACTTTATTTTCTTAAGTAAAATACGAGTAGGTAAAGGGTTGTTTTTCATGTAGGAAAGAACACTGAACAAAGTAAAAATAACACATGCTTCCTTGTGTTTGAATATGCAGTTCTAATTAGGTTCAAGGTGTTTGAACGCTCACTCCTCTTTGAATAACTCGGTTGTTGAGCTCCTGGCTCTTCAAGAATAAGCTCTTGTGGTTCTAATGTTCTTTTGTTTTTCAGAACTGCCTGCTGGCTGGGAAAAGATTGAAGACCCTGTCTACGGTGTCTACTATGTAGAGTAAGTGCCCATGGATAAGCCACATTTCACTTTTTGAACTTTTATGCAGCTATGTGTTATGTACATAATGCTAAAAATTGTTACAAAATTTAGCATAATAGTAGTAATTTTATAATGAAAATACGAAGAACTTAGTGAATAAGTAAGTCATCACTGAATCTGAAGAAATTCAGAAAGGAAGTCAGTCCATGTGACTTTTGTTCACTTCCAAATCACCAAGACCAGTGTGCATGAGGCGCTCAGTGAGCTTTGCTGAAGGCCAGGGTATGGGAAACCAGTCAAAGAGCTTGTACATCCTCAGGCGGGCTCACTGCCCTACTTTTTTCATGCCTAGGTCAGAACTTCTCAGTCATGACTTATTTATTCATTCTGCCACTCTAAAAGGGTTAGACAAATCTTAATAATTTATGAAATGATGCCAAGAGTAGGAAGGAAATGGAAAACTGGGATGAGATGCAGGATCTGTTATCTGTCCCTCTTGGCCTGGCCACAGGAGGCTCACCTCATAGTATGATCTCTTCACTGTGGACTTTAGTTTAATGTTGGACATGTACTTTGTCATTTTACTAAAACCATTGAGTTTAAAAAATAACCAAGAGGTAGAATAATGAAAATATATAAATCTTATCTTTTCTCCTGAGAAATATGAGCGATAACTAATACAGTCAAGCCCTTTGTACAATCAAATGCCATATAAATTTTGTATCAACCTTATCCTTCCTGCCATGGTGAAGATAAAAGGCCTACTTTCTCTTCCTCCTGTTGCTGGCAATGAAACGTTAGTCGTATAATGCCCCTTTAGTAGGAGCATTTTACACAAAATTGCCAGTCCACAATAAGGTGCAGGGTCTTATTGTAAAACAATTATATGAGTTCCGTACAGGAAGTACCCTTGACCAATACAAGTCCTGCTTCCCTATGCAGAACAGAAAGAGAAATATTGCCATCAGAGACAAAAGCAAAGCCATTTTATTGACCCTAATAAAGTACATTTCCTGTGTGAGCTCTCATGTTCTTTTATACAGGTGAACAGAGAGTCTTCTCCCAGGTGAGCCGGGCTTGCTTTGGGACCCAGCTGTCTTGTGCATTTAGGAAGAAAGAAAGTGTCTGGGCACTGCTTTGAAGAGAATAGAAACCTGGTCCTGAGGGATGAGATGTCAACTTACTTAGGTGTGGTTCTCTGTGTCTTTTAATGCCTGGTCCTAAGGAAGCAAAAGGCAGATGTCCTTTAAAAAAGAATTAAAGATAATCTGCACCCTACTTGGTAAACCATTCTTTACAAAACAAAGTTTGAATTTCAAAAGCAATGTTTTAAATAGTAACATAATAGGTATGACCACAAGCTTCTAATGAACTCTTATTTTGGCTTAAAAAGTATCTACATACACATATATGAAACCATCTGTATATGTATATTTATGTATACTTAGCATAAGTACAAAATAAATAAGGCCATCACTCAGACACACACACACACAGACATGTCTAAAATGTCTGGGTCTTTGTCACTTTGAACACATCACATTTCCTTAGTTTGGCTGTCTTCGCAGTGTTTGTCTATAGATTGTTTTTGCTCTTTCCTCCTGACCAGTCAATTACAGATGTTAGTAGAGTTCCTTTGACTTTACTCCTAGGCTTCTATATACTCTGATATGTAAAACCATTCAAGAGTCCTACCGTTGTGTGTCACAGATAACATCACAGCCCCGGTTTAATCTTAATTTTCAGTAATCCCAAATGTACATCTTGCTGAATTTAAGTATCTTCTCTCCCAGGTGATATCTTGGAAATGTGGATAGAGTCCTACAATTCCCAAACAGCCATAGCTGAGTAAGCATGTTAGCTTGTACCAGCAAACCAAGTGAACTACTCAGAGGTTACTTCCCTCTCACCTAAAATGCTGTAGTGTCCCTACATTCATGGTCCACTTCTGTGATCTCACTTACTCAGGTTCAACTGTTGGTTGAGAAAAAAGTTACATGGGAAAGTTGAGCAGTGACTAAATCTTAAATTTCAAGTTGAGTGGCATTCTGGGCATGATGTGCTCTCCATCCTTGCTGCTTCAGGAAGATCAAGGCACGAAGCAGCACTTCGTCCAGCACATCCATACTTTATGCTCTGCCTGCCTACCAGGTCCTCTGCCACAGTGTCGTGTGCTGTGTTCAAGTGTCCCTTATTTCACATCATGGTGAACCCAGAGCACAAAGGTCATGGCACTGGCAGTGGGAACATGCTGAAGAGGCAAGAAAGAAGTCCTTTTTTTTTTTTTTTTTTTCTTTTGGTTTTTTGAGACAGGGTTTTTCTGTATTGATTTGGAGCCTTTCCTGAAACTAACTCTGTAGATCAGGCTGGCCTTGAACTCACAGAGATTCGCCTGCCTCTGCCTCTGCCTCCCGAGTGCTGAGACTAAAGGCGTGTGCCACCAACACCCAGCTGGGGAAGAAGTTCTTTAAGTGACTAACAAAACAAAAACAAAAAAAAAAAAAAAAAAAAAAATCACATGTGGAGACTGCTGGAGGTTCTGGTAAATTGTTGTTTATCTTTTTCTGCGATCATTTTGTAAATTAAACTTTGCCATAGGTGTGTACAGATGCAGAGGAAAACCGTAGTTCATATAGGACTGGATGTTGTCCTGGGCTTCAGGATTCACTGGGTGTCCCGGAACACATCCTCTGTAAATAAGGAGTTTCTGCTGCATGAGTAAGAATGCAGTTTGCCTTAGGACATTTGCTAGGAATTTCTAATAAGATGCATTCGCAACTGACACCCTAGCTCTTGGTGTACATAAGCGTCCTGCAATGGAAACCATGTTTATTTCTTCTTAGCGGCATCTCCACACCAGACCCTCTGCGCTGTTCCATTCCAAGTGAAGGACTTGCTAAGCCTTCTGCTGCTGGAATGCATATTTCCTGCCTGAAAACTGCTTTCCTTTCTTTCCAGCCACATCAACAGGAAGACCCAATATGAAAACCCAGTCCTAGAAGCCAAAAGGAAGAAACAGCTTGAACAGCAGCAGCAGCCTCAGCCTCAGCCACCACAGCCAGAAGGTCGGCTCCTTTGCTGGAGGCTTTTGCTTGAGCTGGGAATGTGGGGCAAAGCCTAGGCACTGACACCCCCGTGTGGTCAGAACTGGCCTTGATGACTGACTCTCCTCCTTCGCCCCTCCTCAGTCAGCACACTCTGCTGAAGGGGGCGCCCCTGCATAGGCACTCAGACCTCTCCCAAAGGAGCTTAGCCTGCAGAGCTGTCTGGGTGTGAGGGAATGGGGGTCCCTGCAGCACTTGCTTGGCAATCCTTGTCTAAATCCGATGCCCCTGTAACATTATGTCTTTACACGGAGTTTCTGGGCACGACTCCTTTTTCATGTTAGAAACCCTGCACAGAATGATCAGAGCTGGTAATCCTGAGTGCGTCTAGAACGTTAGGAATTCACATTCATTTTAGAAATCAAAGCAAGCCAGGAGCAGAGTGCAACATTCCATTTCCCAGTGCTTGCTCCATCCCTCTCTCGGATGTTCACTGTGTGGAAATGTTCGGGTGTATACAAACTGTAAATACCAAAAACAAGATAATTTTGTGTATATTTGAGCAACTTGTTTTTTCTTTTTTTGTTTCTTAAACCTGCTTGAAGGCTTATTATAGTTAACTCAGTTTAAATGGCTGAATAATGTGTCATTTAATGAGTGTCTCTACTAATACGTAGCCATTCATTCACTTATTAATACTTAGGTTTTTTCTAATTTTTTGTTATAATTTTTAAATGATAGGGCTTATAATATAATATATGAATATCAATTATGTGAATATGAAATAGAACACTTGTTCCTACTACATATAACTATATATGTATGTACATATATATATGCATATATATATATATTTTTTTTTTAAATGTGTATGGTGCTGGGAATTGAACTTAGGACCTCATGGTTGCCAAGCATCTACTCAACCACTGAGCTATACTTCTAGTCTTTGAATATAATCAAATATAGATAGCCCTTAGACATGGAGATAGCCAAATGTTCCTATAAATGGCCACATCACAAATGTTTTAGTAATAATGATACATATAGCTTCCATAATAACTACTCACCTTTATAATATGAAAATAGAGATAATTTGTAAATATAATCATATCTGTGTGTCGATAAAAGTTCATGAACACAAATGTGAATCTCATAATTTTCATGTGTCAGAAAATTCTCAAATTTAAGCATTTAAAAATGTGAAAGATGTTCATGACTGGTGTGTATACAGGAGTAGATACTGAATCTAATTTAGTGGTAAGCCATGGTTTCCCAACTGCTACCCCAACATGTAATCTAGAGAGAGTATGTTTGCCAGCTGAGAAGTCATCTGCTTTAATCTCCTTTTTAATTTAAGAATAACTTCAGAGTTTTTTTTTTCTTGAGATGATAAAACATAGCAGTCTCAGAAAATGTGTTTTGAGCCATGAGTGCATACAGCTGGATGTGTTAGCTGAGGGAAGGTGACTCTGAGGTAGATCTTAAGGTCTTCCACTGCAAGGTGTTCCGGAGCCTCCAGTGCTCATGAGATATGAGTTAGGATCTGGCGGTGCCTTCCCTTTGGGTTTCAGAGACAACGGAAGTTTGCATCTCAACAACATGATGGCACATATTTTCCTCCAACTCACCCTGCAGGACAGGCATGTTCAGCAGACCAGGCCACACCTCCCTGAGCCTGCAAAAGGTTCTTTCTCATATGGTTATCTTCAGGTGAATCCACACTTTAACAAACGAAAAACAAAACTTGTTTTCACTTAAAATCTTTAAGGTTGAATTTTTACCAGTTATGTCATATTTCTTTAGCAAAAGATCAAACATGAGAAAGATCTTGCCATCTTTAGCACAAAGAAAGGACACTCGGCTGTCTCATTTGCTCACCACCTGTTATTGATTTGTCGCCTTGACTGTTTCTGAGTAGGTAAATGTTACAGCTGCTCAGTGACAAACCAGGAAACTGCTTCTTTTCTTTTCTGTAGAATGGACAGATGATCATCCATCCCTTGTGCCTCCTGTTGCTCCTTCCCATCCACAGAGCAATCCAGAGCCAGCCAGGGAAGCGGCACTTCAGGGTAATGTGGGGTTTCCATTGCATGATAGTTGGAGCGCTAGAGATGCACTGCTTAATTTCTTCATTATATTGAGAGAGAGAGAGAGAGAGAGAGAGAGAGAGAGAGAGAGAGAGAGAGAGAGAGAGAGAGAGAATACATACACATGCCACCCTCATACTTGTGCCAAGTCAAAGTATAACTTGAAGGAATTAGTTCTCTCTTCCACCACGTGGTGCCTAGAAATCAAACTCAGCTGGTCAGACTTGGCATGAAACACCTTTTGCCAACTCATCTTGCCAGTCCTGAAGTCTGACTTTAAAAATGAGGTTTTATAATTTGTAACCCTCAGGGTTGTCAACACTTCTAGCTAGATAATACTCTGTAAGGGGGACTGTCTTAAGCACTTCTTTATGGGGTGTTTGAAAACATCCCTATACACTTGATGTCAGGAGAATGTACCCACCTCCCACTGGTACCATGATGATCTGAAAGACATTGTTAGTTGTCCCTCAAGAGCTGATTCATCCCAGAGTGATTTAGACACCACAATATTTTTTAAATTGAGTGTTAGACATTTTGAGCTTCCAGGTAACATATTTGCTTTTGAGTAGTATTTTCTTCTATGTGTAAATAACTTTATCTTTAATACCCTTCCCTGCTGCTGTTTGTACATTGGTGTGTCCTACAGCATTTTCATGTGTGGCCCCTTAGAAAGAATCTTTTGTGATTTGGGATCCTGAGTCTTGCTATAGTCAGACGTCATTTCTCCTCAGTGATAGAAGAGATGCAGTGTGTCTAGGGTTGATTGTTTTCTTTCTTTTCAAATAAGAAAGCTAGAAATACATTGCATAGTGTTATGGAATTATGGAATGTTGGTGGTACAGAACCGTCAAACTAGTGGGAAGTTGGCTCTGGTAGTTGATGTCATCATTAGATCATTTTAATATCTTTGAGCACAAAAATGTATTTTATTATGATAATGGTTTCCTAAAGATAGACCATAGTCTATAATAACATATTAATTAATACCGCCATGATTGTAGTGTCCCTACCTTTTCTTGGAAAATAAAATTCCTTCTCTGGCTCATGTTCTCTTGCTTCACCTCTCGTACTAAGGGGTTGTGTCTGCCTCATTTACATACCCTGACCAGCCACACTGTGGACCACTTTAAAGAGTTATATAGGCGCCACCTCTGTGTAGCTGTCTTTTCCTTGCACTCTTTGCTTACTCTTACTCTTGTCATTTCCTCTTAACCATCCTATACGTGTCATTTGTAGACCTTAGCAGTTGTTAGTGTTCATTGCTGTTGTGTTATTTCACAGTTCTTTCTCCATTAAACTTTAAATCCATGGGTGCATGAGACTAGGAGTTGGTGTTTGTTTTGTGAATTCCCAATCAGCTAAAGTCCTTTGATACGTATGTTCTACTGAAATTATATTATTGAGTGAAACTGTGTGTATATATGCATACACACATATTTTTGTTGAGTGTTAGCTCATGTTTTTTTGTTTTTAAAGAATTGTCTTAGAGATGAAATACACTAAAGACTGCACATGGCATTTGTCCATATGCTTCATCTCAGAGTATCCCTGCTTTGTTTGTTTGTTTGTTTGTTTGTTTTTGAGGCATGTTCTCACTAGATAGCTCCGGATGATTTAGGTTTAAATTAACTACAACTGAAAAAATTAAAAATAGAAGTTTTTCCACCATTAGCCTCATTTCAAGGCTTTGATATCTACTTATGTGGTAGAGTGGCTGCCATATATATAGATATAAATATACAGTATTTCCGGTGATGCTGTAAGTGATAGTAGATAGCTCCCAGTCTAGAGAATCCAAGTACCAAAGCCTAGTGTAGTTCTGACCCGGCAGAGAATCCTTAAGGGCAGAGTTCTGAATCCAACCCAGAAAACCCTCATTCAGCGGACATAGGATAAGAATTAAAATGAGTACATTTTAAAGAGCCATTTGGATGAGTTTACAGATATACAACCTAGTCTTACAAGTACTGCCAAGAAGTTAATGTCTCAATAGATGGCACTGACCACAGAGCAGCAACCAAGAGTAACAAATCCTCCTGCTTGTGGAAGAAACTAATTCCCTATACACATTAACTCATGACCCATCCATAGCTAAAACATAATAAAATGTGCATTAATACAAAATCCTGATGTTGTCTCCCTAGCTAAATAAGCTATGTAGTGCATTTTCACACTTTCTAACTTTGCTTATAATAAAAATGAAAGGTATCAATACCTGGTCACTTCTTTTCAGTGTTCTCAGCATCTTGCTGAATCTGTACATCGTGTTTGTCTTTAGTCATTCATTCCTTCAACAGAAATTGTTAGAGCATCTCATGCAAATGAGTCCCTGTGGAACTTACATTCTAGTGAGTTTAGTGCATGTGCAGTGCTCCTTCAGCTTGGACATAGACCATCAAGCCAGTCAGTGAGATGTGTACATGTTAAAGTAGTCAATTCTAAGGACACAAATAAAGCAGGAAAGGGGGTTGGAAATATTGTAGAGACATTGCACATTTTACTAATGTGGTCCAAGAAAGTGTAACTGACCAGTCAGTAGATGTTTGACTTTTAGAGCCCATTCTCCCCATCCCCAACTGATAATTGGCCTGGGAGCTGTCTCCCAGAAGTCTTCACTGGAGATGCCATCCGTCTCACCTTGGCAGATGACTGTGCCTGGCAAAAACCTGCTAAGTCTTGCCTTTCTTTCACCACAGTTACAGGACTGCCATTCTTTCAGTTTCCAATAAACTTTGGACTGCACTGGAGAGGAGGTTTGTGTGCAGCTCTCTGACTACTGCCAATTTGAAGGAGCCTTCTTTGCAAGAGCCAGAGACTCTTAAAAATATGCAATTAAAATTTGTGTGTGTGCCCAGAGACCTTTTTAAGCCTTTTAGTTATAGCTAACCAAAAATAACTTTCTAAATGGGTGCCAAGGCTGCTAAGTGCAGCGGCATGGGGCAACTTCTTTCTTTCTCTTTCTTAAAATTATATAGATATAGATAGAGCAGATGAAGAAGAGGGCATGGAAAAAGAAATTAGGAAAGATGCAAATGGCCACTGCTTGGGATAACTCTACAAATTTAATGACCTCTTGGATGCAGACTTAGTGAAGCCTGGATACAACTTTGTGAATTAGTTCCAAAATCCTACTCTTTTTTAATTTAAATTCTTTTGAAATTGTCATGCATGAGTATTATATCTTCATCATTTCTATTCAGCCCTCCTTGTTCCCCTCCATTTCCTCCCATGCCCCCAACTACCTCTCAAATCCATGACCTCTTCTTCTTTCATTATTATTATCAATATTATTATATCTACACATGCATACATAGATATAATCTATTGAGTCCACTTAGTGTCTCTCGTATGTACACATGTTTAAGCTGACAATTTGGGATTGGATAACTTATAAGAGCTTGAAGAGATTGAAAAACATTGATAATCCCTCACTTGCTCTCTCAATCTCTCTCTCTCTCTCTCTCTCTCTCTCTCTCTCTCTCTCTCTCTCTCTCTCTCTCTCTTGCCTCTCTCTCTCCCTGACTCTCTCTCTCAAGCCATTTATTTCCTATAGCTCTAGAAATAAGCCTTGCAGAATTTCCTGTATCCACTTTTGCATACTGGCTGGTGTTGTCAATATGTAAGTCTATTTTAGGCAACCGTATTGTTGAGATTTTTGAGTGCAACTTTCTATCATATACAGAAAGCACTATCCAGCATCCATGGTCTTAGTCATCTGACTCTAAGATCTTTCTACTCCTCTTCTGTGTTGTTCACTGAGCCTTGGGTATAGAGGTTGTGTTATAGATGAATCTGGGACTAGGAAACCCAAGGTCTTTTATTCTCTGCATTTTGACCAGTTGTGGATTTCTGTAATAGTCTCAATCTGTGGCTAAAAGAAGCATTCTTGATACACAGAAAGAACTATACTTATCTCTGGACATGAGGATAAGTATTTAGAATATAGTTAGAAATTAATTATATTGGTTTAGAAATGTGGCAGTAGTAGGTTCTCCAGGCTCTATGATCGATTCAGCCATTAGGTAGTTTGCTAGGTGATATTAGCAGGCATGGATTCCCTTCTGTTAAATGTGTCTTAAACCCAAAAAGATCCCAAGATAAAAATACCACTATTGCACTGTTGGGGATATCTTGCTGGGCTGGTCATCATTGTGTTTCATAGGCTTCCAGCAAGGTAGGGTTATTGACTATTTCCCCCCCTTGGCAGCCTCCATAGCACCTTCAGATACTTTGAAAGCCAGTCCTCAGGGAGGACTTCCAGGACAGTTCCAGCTCCACTCTTTGAAGTCCTATGACCAAAGCATGTGTTGTCTTCAGCAATAGGGACCTACCTTAAAATTCTGGGAGTCAACCAAGGTCAATGCCAATAGCTTATATGTATATGTATATGTATATGTATATGTATATGTATATGTATATGTATAGTTAAGAGTGTCTCTTGTAAGGTTCTGACCAACAACTTAGAAAAAGATTGTTGTTCCATGGCTCTTATGAGGAACATTATCACTCCTATCACCCCATGTGGTATAACTCCATATAAGCTATATGGATGTGTGTGTGTGTGTGTATTTACATGTGTGCATGCATATAAATATTTATGTATATATATATATATATGTATATATATAATATGTTTTTTAAGTTAGCCTCTAAAATATACTTTTCTATGGCTTTATAAACATCTTAGTGTTATTTATCTTTAGGACATTCTGAAGTTATAGCTCAGACAAATAAGTTCTACCTCATGAGCATGAGTCCCTGAGTTTGGTCCCCAGAGCCCACAGGAAAATACTAGACATGGTGATATACTCTTCTAATGGCAGCCATGGGGAGGCAGAGACAAGAGGATCCCTGAAGCTCCATGGCCGGCCAGCCTAACCTAATTGTTAGCTCTAAGCCATTGAAAAATCTCATCCCAAAAGACCCGATCAGTCTTTCTGAGGCTGAAACCTGAGGTTTTCTTCTGGCCTCCACACATATGTATGTATACAGCTATACATATACAGACATGTACACAAACATATACACATACTTTAAAATAGAAAAGCCTTAGTATGAGTGTGAATTGCTTAGCTAATAATTCATTTCCAGGAAAATGGCTGAATTTGAACCTGCTTGGCTCTTGTAGGAACAGTTTAGTTTGGTGTTTTTGTTTTGACTTCTGCATTTGCTGCTTTTTTTAATATCACTCTAAGCCAAATGCCCTAAGATTTTTTTTTTTGTTTTTGTTGTTGTTGTTGTTGTTGTTAAAAGCGATAAACCTTAGCAATGAATACATGTTAGTTGTTTCGCAAAATGTTAAAAGCTGAAGCTAAATAATATGAGTTCATTGACTTTGGAATTCCATTTGAGGTAATAACCTTAAATTTTCAAAACCGTGACACTACAGTGTCAATTTACACTTTGTGACCATGTGTACTCCCTGGTATTATCCATGGGTTTTTGTTTAGAGTCTTTCATTTGGTTAAAAACTAAAGTTTCTGCTCAGTAGGTCCTATGCAGGAAGCCATGTTCATGATAGCATATTTTAGTAGACACTGCAAAGTAGAAAAGAAACCATGGCAGAAAGCAAACACCAGCTGCTTCCTTTAAGGAGGCCATGGTAGCCCAGTAGCTGTGAAAGCCTGTGGGCTGAAAGTCAAGGAGAATGTCCCAATACTGAGACTGGTTTTTGTTGTTTTCATTGTTTTGGTTTGGTTTTGTCCTCTTCTCTTTTCTTTTGGACCTAGAAGGTGGCATGCCTGAGATAGAGCTGTAGCTGAGAGAATGACCAATGATGCTAATGCACTGGGCTGAATTCCTGCATGGCACACCTGTAATCTAGCACTTTGGAGGTGGAGGCAGGAGGATCAGAAGTTCAAAATCATCTATGTCTGTATTGGTGGTTAAAGGCTAGTTTGGCCTGTATGAAACCCTGTATTGAAAGAAAGAAAGGAAAGAAGGAAAGAAAGAAAGAAAGAAAGAAAGAAAGAAAGAAAGAAAGAAAGAAAGAAAGAAAGAAAGAAAGAGATATTCTCTATGTATGACAACATGACTATGACATCCACTTCCTAAACAGGGTGGACAGATGCGCCATCATTTCTGTAATCAAGAGAAGTTTTACAATGTATTTTTGCGTATGTGTATATACATACCATGTATGCACAGCTGCCTATAGGGAACAGAAGAGGGCATCAGAGTCCCTAGAGTTAGACTTACAACACTTAGGAGCTACCTGATGTGATGATGAAAACCAAACTGGGGTCCCCTGGAAGAGCAGCAAGTGTACTGAGTCATCCCTCTGGTACCCAAAAGACCCATCTGTGTCCAAAGGCCTCAACCCATGTTCTTGAACAGCATCTGCATTCTCATAGTACCCTTAATTCCTTCATAGGCATACTCATGACAAATTTCCTTGTCTTTTCTCATTGTAATCTAAACCAGGCAAACCTTTTTTTACAAGAAACCCTTCTGAGTTGAAAGGCAAGTTCATTCACACGAAGCTACGGAAAAGCAGTCGTGGCTTTGGCTTCACAGTGGTTGGAGGAGACGAACCTGATGAGTTCCTGCAGATCAAGAGCCTCGTCCTAGATGGTCCTGCTGCACTGGATGGCAAGATGGAGACAGGTGAGACCATAGCATTCCATGTGGTGTGGCATCTGCCCACATCTGAACAAGAGCAGATAGCATCATGATTGCTTTATATCTTGCAATGTATAAAGACCCCTTGTTACAACAACCCCGCTCCCCAATTCCAGATGAAAACCTTTGAAAGGACTTTGACTTTAGGGACCTGTTAAGGTAATATTGCATAGAGTAAAGTAGTAATTTATTAAAAATGCAGATCGATTTGAATAAATGAATTCTAACTCAGAACCCTAGTGTTTTTTCACTGAGTATTATATTGTCAATTAACAGAGAAGACAAGAGAGGCTAAAAGAAAGCTTTATTAGTTAAAATAGCCAACCTGGTTTTGGCTAGTGGATGCCCCACCCTCACCCTGTTTTATTCAACTTCACGTTGAAGATACAGAAGAACTAAATAAAGTTCTGCTTCTATCCTCATTAGGATTTTGGATGGGCCTTAGAATAACAAAAGATAAGATAGTAAGAGGAAGGTATATATGTTCACTTAAGATGAGTTGAAAACCAGGTCTAATGGCACTCAAATACCACAAATTGAAGGCCAGCATGAGCTGCATAGTGAGACGTTGACTCTGAAATTGCCTCCATAATACAAAGAATGACTCAAATGTGACATTTTGAGGGGGGCCCTCAAAAGTAAATGGCAGCCCAAAGATGATGTTCAGCACTTTGTACAGGGAATGGAATGGGTTATAAGAATGTGACAAGGATACATGGGCTTGTGCTAGAGTAGTGAAGTGAGTAAAGAGGTAGAGACGAGACTGGGAAGTCAAGGTCAGTGTGCATCGGCCTCCCCTTGTGTTGGTTTCTTATCCATGGTAAGGATGATATGTTGAAGTAAGAATGCTACTTCTTGGGTGTCTCTGTGGGATTCTCAAGAGGAATAAAGAGAGTTCCTCTTTTAAGCCTCTTTAGCTCAAAGTAGGCCTGGACTGAGAAATGACTCTCGCTCGGGTGGTAGGTTCTGATCATTAGGAGAATGTGATTGTAGTGGTATTTTTTGGTGTTGTGGTTTGACCTCCAAACTGTTGCCTTTTACAGGGGATGTAATTGTCAGCGTGAATGACACCTGTGTTTTGGGACACACACATGCTCAAGTTGTAAAAATCTTCCAGTCCATTCCTATTGGTGCCAGTGTGGACCTTGAACTCTGCAGAGGTTATCCGTTGCCTTTTGACCCAGATGACCCTAATACAAGCTTAGTGACCTCGGTGGCCATTTTGGACAAAGAACCAATTATTGTAAATGGACAAGAGACCTATGATTCACCAGCAAGCCACAGTAGTAAAACAGGCAAAGTCAGCAGCATGAAGGATGCCAGGCCAAGCAGCCCTGCAGATGTGGCTTCCAACAGTCCTCATGGCTATCCCAATGACACGGTCTCTTTGGCTTCCTCCATAGCCACTCAGCCAGAGCTGATAACTGTTCACATAGTCAAAGGGCCGATGGGCTTTGGCTTTACGATTGCGGATAGTCCCGGCGGGGGTGGCCAAAGAGTGAAACAGATTGTTGACAGTCCCCGCTGCAGAGGACTCAAAGAAGGGGATCTTATTGTGGAAGTGAATAAGAAGAATGTGCAGGCTCTGACACACAACCAAGTCGTGGACATGCTGATCGAGTGTCCAAAGGGAAGTGAGGTCACGCTGTTGGTGCAGCGGGGAGGTACGTAGGTGGATTTTGTTCTTTGCTTTTGAAATCTGAAGTGCATTGGTTGGCTTATTATTCTTCAACTATTTGAGAGGCTTTTTGTTTCTTTGTTTTTACTTAAAGATTTGTTGTTGTTCTTTTTTTCCTTTTTGGGACACTAGAAGTTGAGCATAGGACCTGCAGCATGCTAGACAAGCATGGTGCCACCAGGCTGTATCCCCAGCCCTAGACCACTTCACTCACATATTTGAAAATAATTTGCAAATGTCTTCAGTCGCTTTGAATACTCTTCACAATGAAGTTCATAAATCATGTTGCATGCATAAAATTAGAGTGATTCTGTAAAACAAATCACAGTGTTTTTTTTTAAAAAAAAATCAGTAAGATTTGTCTTTAAAAACAAAAATTTCTCTTGTAAGACTCCCGGCCCTGGCCTTCCAGGCTGTAAAAATGAACTCTTGAGTCCACTCTTCCAGCCTCGGTTCTTACTATTCTGCTACTTCCCCTGGAATTTAGCCACACTGGCTTTGTCCTTTCCACCTCAGGACCTTTCTATTTCTGTGATCCGGTTTCTTCTCTGATTTATCCCTATCTCACTATTGAAATTAACCACCGACACATCCACAACATCTCTCCTGTATATCTATCTATATTATGATAGCCCTTATCATAGTCAATATTATTAATTATTATCATGAGCCATCACTTTATATTTTTATTTTCATTTGTCTTTCACTGGAATGTCAGTTCAATAAGCCAACACAAGCGTCTGCATGTTGTCGTTTGTTAACCCTTCTATTTGGCACACCTGACTCCTTTTAGAGTAACATTACAGGCCTCACTTAGTCTTGACCTTAGGCTTCCTTCTTTCTTTCTCCTTACCTAAGCCTCCCATTTTCTCACCATCACTCCCACTATTTGTTAATTTCACATTAAGAAATACTTAGTATTGAAATGTCTCACTCCTGGGGTGCAATCTTGTAACTAGTTGTAGCTTATTGTTCCCCAGAGGCCTGAAATTATTCCCCCCATCCTCCTCAGCATGACGTTCCCTGCATAGAGTACTTAGCCCTTGGAAAGGATCAATTAGCAAATGTGGTTTCCTCACAACAAAGCTGCTCACTTGAAGCTGTGTACTATATGAGCAAAGTGATCAGGGTCGTTGAAGGAGAGCCAGAACACAACACAGCTGCTGAGTCGATTAGAGTGTTCTAACTTTTGGGGACAGTCATCAAAACCATTGTGCAGGAGGGGTGTGGGAGTGCACAATGGTTGCAGCACTCAGGAGGATCTCTGTGAGTTCAAGGCCAGTCTGGTCTACAGAGTAAGTTCTAGGACAGCAAGAAGAACATAGTGAGACCCTGTCTAAAATTTAAAACAAACAAGAAACGTTGTGCAGACCAATTTGACAAAGCCACTCCAGTACATTTTGAGGTCTCTTCTGGTTCTGAGACCACTTGATACCCAGAAAGCCAGTCCTTAAAAGTGACCTTGGTTCATGTAGACAAACTGGTGATTTGTAGAGTGCCTTCATAAATGTATGCACCTCTTGTCTGATCTTTACTATTTCCTTGGGGTGTAAGAAAGTGGCAGCTCCTAGTAGAACTGATTTGTTCACCTCATTTCTGGTTCTACTGTCCCTAGTCTAGTGCTCTGCCTACTTACCTCTGAACCACACTGATCTGGCAAACTAGCTTGTATGTCTGGCTAGTCTAGCAGGCATCTCTCTAGCCAGTCTTCTCACTAAACTGTTTTAATCCTTTTTATTGAGTGTGTTGTGTACTGGGCTCTTCTATCATCAGATTCACTTTTAAGGGCACCAAAAATTAGTTTTGTGATCATCCTTAACTCAACTCATATTATAATGCATTTGCCTAAACTAGCAAAGAGTTGATTATAGAAATATATATACCCCTTCATGTTAACTAAGTATATCTTTTCTTAATTCCTGAGACTGTTTTTCTGTTGATGCTATTACATTTTATGACATTCATATGGGAAGATCCAGAATATATTGCCTCGTTAATCAACATCTACATGGTTTACTCTACAACCTGAGTAATTTAAAATCTCTGTAACAGCGACAGTCTGTAAAGTACACCATATACCCTGTGTTTGATTTATGTGTAGGATAGGAAGTTTGTACATCCGCAGTTGGCAGGCCATTACCAGTTACTATTAATCTTTCTCAAAAGCATAAAAATATATTTGGTTATGCCACACATTAGTTGTTTGCATTGAGGCTGACATTTAATCATCCCTCTATGTGGTGGTGGTGGGGGGTGCAAGGAGACTGTTTGATGAAGAAACAGGACAGCAGCTGGCTGAGATGAGGAAGTGAGTGGTCAGTTCACTGACTGCTCGTGAATCTCATTTCTGTCATAGTTTCTGGAAGACATATTGATTCACTCATTACATCGTGTAGGATGCTCCGTCACCCATGTTGGGAGGATGGGGTTTTGCATGCCTTATAAAGTGGGTTTGGGTATTTGCCGCATCTGTTTCCATTCCTAAGTCCCATGTTCAGTCTTAATGGTTATCCTTCTCAATTTGGTTCAGTTGACATTTTTATTTTTAGTATTTTCACATCTGTTACCTCCTTTCCATCAGTATGAAAATAAGGCTGAGGATGAAGTTGCTCTTGTTAATTTCTGGGGTCTGGCTTGGATTTGCTAGAGTTGTTCTCCCACAGGCTAACTAGCTGAGACTGTCACAGGTTGTCCCTACTTACTCAACTAGACCTCCTTCCTGCTGTTGCTCCTGCTCCAGGATTTGTCTGTAAGGCACAGCCCTCCTTCTTGTGCTGTCCTCTCGGGCATGTCCTTCTCTCCTCCTCCCTCTGCTGTCCATGAAAGAGACTGCTTTCTTTCTTGTGTGACTTAAAATTGTACCAACATTTACAGTCTCTTTTCTGCCTCCCAGTGCCAGCATGAGTCTATAGTCTTTCTTGAATTTAGAAAGTTGTGCTAGCCAGTGGTTAATTAATAGTTTTTTGTTTTTTTTTTTTAATGTACTAAAGAACTTGCCCTGTACAAGTTTTCCCATGTTTAATGGGAGCACTTAATATGTATTCAGCACAGCACCATGGTGTACAAAACTTTGCTTGCTTAGCTAATGCACACCTCTGTGCTTCCCTTTCAGAAATGATTTTGTCTTGACTTGAAGAAGTTTGTGACAGTGTTTTGTTTTATGACAGTGTTTTGTCAATGTGGAGGATGTATGCTGTGCTTTGGAGGGAAAGCATCTATTGGAATGAGAGCTGAACTGGGTCTGCCAGGAGTGAGCAGGCCTCTGGGTTAAACTGTGTCCTTACCCTTATACCTCTCAAAAAGGAAAAAGAACATTTTTTACTAGGGAATCTTTGGGCTTCTATTTCATGAAAAGAATGGTTCCAATGTTGTGAAGTAAAGACAGTAGATTTGAAGCCAGAGGGAGGACATTTAAATTGGATCTGGTTCCTGCTGTTACTGTGTGTGTGCTTTTTGGCAAGTGTCTTGCCTCTCCTTAACTTAGTTCAGAATGTAATAAAAGAGAATGATTCCTGCCTTGCGTATATGATGTAGATAACTGTTGGTGGTACATCCATGCTGTTTTACTAATATTACCAGTTAGCAGAAGTAACTGCTGAAGTTGGTTGGGCTGACTTTTTATTAACAACAACCAAGAAAGGAAAAAAAGAAAAGCAAAGATGACCTCTAGCCAGAACTCATAGTTTTAATATCATTCTATGATGTTTTAAGATCTGTGTTTTGTTTTAGAAGCTCCATTGTTGGCTGCTAGGTAAGGAGCCAATGTTGTAAATGAGACCAGTCTCCTACCGCCATAACCCTGTTTAGCTTTAACTTCTTCTCATATAATTTGTATGTATGTGGGGGGGGGGTTAAATTCATAAAGCTGGTTTAGTTGATTTTTTTTTTAATAATTTTCTAAAAGATTTTTCTGGGTTTGTTTGTGGTGAGGATCAATCCAAGGCCTCTTGCTTGGTTGGGTATGCTCTCCTGCTAAGCTACGACTTTCCCACTTAAGCTTCTCTAAGCAGCAGATGTCCCCATCTTTCCTAAGAGACATTTCAACTCCCACCTTCTGCACTCTTCTGCTTCCAACAATAGAAGGAGTAGTTTGATTCTGAAGCCCTTGTCTTGGGTGAAGATCATGACGGGCTTCTAGTGATGGTGACAGTAATGGAAGGGATGGCTCCACAGTACATATGAACCATATCATATACAGAGTTCTTTTGTCAAGCCACTAAGTTATTTTTTAGGATCCGAATCTTAAGAACTGAAATTGTAGGATTCTCAGAAGGTAGGTCTCTGTGTCTTTTTTCTTATACCACAGGTTCTTTAAAGTAGACTGCCTCATTCACAAGTCATAGGGAAATATACGCATATAGCTTTAGAGTCTCATTAATTCACTGGAGAAGAGCAATGATGTTTTGAGAGCGAGGGGAGAGAGAGAGAGAGAGAGAGAGAGAGAGAGAGAGGAAAATAGTGGCTGAGTCCTAGTCAGACATGTTACCATGGTACAGCCATACACATTCAAACACAGATATACATTAAACCTAGTGACACCTCACTTTTGCAGCCAACCTGGAATTACTGATGTGTACAGAGTTACTCTAAGTGGGATCCTCTGTAAAATGAAGGTGCCTATTTACTCCCTCCCACAATAGGAAAGGAAATGTGGAGTATTGGGGGGTGGGGTGGGAGAACTCCAGCTAAATTTGAGTAGTACAGAGCAAAGCAGGGATTCCTGGTTCTGTTGTGGATGCATGCAGAAGACTTGTAAGTCAGACAATAAACTGTCATTGTGCCAGACACTGCCCTTAATAGTTTGCATAATCTTGACAAAGAACTCCTAGAACCCTTTGAAATTGGTGCAGTATTATTTCTATGTTTTAGAAGAAGTTGAGATCTCAAGAATATCAGATTTTTCCCAAATTGTATACCTGGCTAAGATTTGAACCAGGAATCTGGGGTACAGAGATTGTGCTATGCTAAAAAGCCTTCTGACATATATAAAGAAGAAGAAGAGGAGAAGGAGGAGCAAAAAGAAAACAAAAGAAACTACTCTGGTAGCAGAACTGCTCAGTGCATTTTATGTATAGAAACTATCCCACTAGCATAGTTGTTGGGAAATTACTTTATACATACAGAGATGAATAAGCCTGAAGTCCAAAAACAAATTGATACCAATTTAATTCTCATCAAATTCACTGATGATATTTCGTTAAATCATCCAAACAGGCAAAGTGGTAATCTAAGTTCAGTCATCTAAGTACAGCATTAGTGTCAGAGTGTGTGTGTGTGTGTGTGTGTGTGTGTGTTTCTGTGTATGTGTGTTCCTGTCTGTCCTGTATCTTCATCTGGGTGTGTGTGTCTGTGAGTCTATGTGTCTGGGTGTGTGCTTCTTCTGAAGTGATGCAAAACCATCATATTTAGTACCACAGTGAGCTGTCTGCCTGGGAGTTAAACTGGGTGATCTTTGCCCTCTGGTCTTGGACTGGAGAATGAATTGCAAATTGCCCCACTTAAGTGTTTGACTGCCAGAATGTCTCACACTAAGCTGCAAGGCCCTAGGAAGGGAAATTCAGGTTGCTCACAGAGTGATATCCTATTAGAGTTGAGCACTACATGTTCTCCTCACAGATGCTGCCCCTCTCCCTTCTTAGATCTCCAGGCTCAGGGTGCATTTCACCCCTCCGGCCTCTGCCAGGCACCCTATCGCACTTGGCTTTGTACTGACCTCAGAAGAAGACGTGGTGCTTCTGTACATACTCTGTCTAGAGTGGATTAAAGTCAAGTCAAGGCCCTTCTCACATCCGAGTGACTTCCCATCATTCAGTATAAACTACACAGTCCCATGTCAAGCCCTGCCATGTGATATACCCTCTCTGCTCTTTCTTCTCCCAGACAACCTCGGGACTCTATTCCTCACATCCTCCGGCCTCTGCTCTGAGACCCTTTCATCTCAGAGGCCATTCACATCAGTCACTGTCCCTCCCTGTTCTCTTGGGTTTAGAGGTTTTAAACTCCTTTATCCTTAGGGTATACACTCCAAGTCCTTCAGTGTATGCCCTGAAGCACAGATAGTATATATACACGTACTTGCAGTAAAGATTACTTTGTTAAACAAGAAGAGACCAATAATAGCCAATAGTAATAAATAACTAGAAAAACATGCATGTCTCTCTCACCAACATACAATTCAATACTATGACTTGTTTATTTCTGGAAATTTCAAGTTAGTATTTTCAGACTTTGAGTGACTTAACCCTCAGAAAGTATCACGTTGGGTAAGGGACGGGTTGCTTGTACTTACTTGGGGTCTGCATGAGAGCTGGAACTCAGCCAGTACTTTATCCTATTATCTGGAATAGAGTCTAGTACATGACAGTTATTCAGAAAAACCACATGGATTAATGACTCTTCCTTAGGAACCTATGCCTATGCTTGGGTACTTTGTAGTTTCTACAGCTCTTCTTTGAGAAGCCTACACCCATGCTCACAGATGTGCCTTCCTTTCTTCTGACCATCTCTGTCTCTTAATTCTCATGCTTAAAGCTATACACAACTATCTTTATTAAATCCCAACTCTGGCTTATTGAGGAGGGAAAACCCCATGAAAATCACACGCATTGTATGAGCAAATGAGATATGCCAGGCTATGTTTTCTGAACTGCGCTCCTTAGCCCAACTTCCTGGGATGTGATTACTACAGAAATAACTGAAAGAAAGGACCAACACCATGCAGCAGAACAGTGGTAACCTCTGGATCTGAACCCATGCCTGTTTGTTTGCAAAGCTTGAGTACTCTTAAGACTGCTCACAAAGACAGGGGGATTGTGTTGATTAAGAGCGTCTGTAAGTCAAGATGTCCAAGAATCAGTTGGATCTATTGGTATTATTACCTTGCACGATAAGAAAGAACTCCACTAACTGGGAAGTCATCTTCCCTGTCAGATTTTTCCTTCTGTTCCAAGGTATGCAGTTAAGAGAAATGGTAAAATAAAGTGCATCCAACTCCTCACTTCTGGGATAAAATAAACTATACCTGAGTAATACTTTGTGCAATGACTGGCTCTAGGACTCACTGGCTTAATTCTTAGCTGTTGAGCCATCTCTCTAGCCCCTCAACCAGCTTTCTTACAGCCCAGGACCACCTGCCGAGAGATGGCCAGTGCCTACAGTAGGCTATGCCCTCCCACATCAATGAATAATCAAGAAAATTCTTCTCATACACATGGCTACCAGCCAGTCTGATCTAGGCTATTCCTCAATCAAAAATCCCTCTTCTCAGTGACTTGTGCCTAATCCTAGTTGAAAGTCAAATTGATGGTAAAAAACTAACCACGGCAGAGGTTTATTTAAAAAAATTTAAATTATACCCAACTAGACTGAAAGATGGCTCAGCAGGTAAAGGCATTTGCTGCCAGGCTGAGTTCAGTCCCTGGATCTCACATGACAAAATTGAGACAACTGACTGGTGCAACTTGTCCTCTGACCTACACACTCACACATACTGTAGCACACATGCATACTCATGTCCACATACACACACAAATAAAGGTTAAAATTAAAAAACAAGGGCTGGAATGCTAGCTCACTGGCTAAGAGCACTTTCTGCTCTTGCAGAAGACCTAGGTTCAATTTGCAGCACCCACATAGTGGCTCAAAACCATCTGTAACTCCAGTTCCATGTGATGCATTGCCCTCGCCTGCACTGGCTACTGTATGCATGTGTGCACACACATGCACCAAAACACACATACACATAAAACAATTTTCTTTTTTAGTTAAAACATTGTAGGCATTGGTGGCACCTGCCTTTACTTCCAGCATTTAGGAAACAGAGGTAGGCAATCTTTGAGTTCCAGACCAGTCAGGTCTACAAATTGAGATCTGACTTTAAAAATAAATAACAGCTAAATTTCTTGCATATAAAATATGTGTGATCTGCTACCTAGCTATAAGCAGTGTACAGTTTGTCAGAACTCTGTTGAAAGAGGAAGCTGTTAACATCTCCTCTGGTGTGTTGATGGGCATGCTAACTCCCACTGATGTCACAGCCTACTGAGGGTGTTTGGGTTTGGCAGCACTATTGGAATGTTGAGGCCTTGTTAGATCCTGTGTGAATCCTGATTCCTTCAAGGTGGTTAGAAGTTGTTCAAGTTAAAATTATCAAACTTCTTGCGTTTCTGTGGTGCTAAGCAGGATAGCTTTCACGTTTGCTATTAAAGAGCCTTCTGGCCTTTATTAGCAATGCAGTTTGAAGTTGTTATTTTGGTTTATTGCCATGGCTTAAAGTCATCAAGGATTTTATTTTGGAATTCTTCATAAAATGTTAGGTCACATTTGCATTTGAGATGACTTACACCAAGATGGGAGATAAATATAAAAATGTTTCTATTTTGGTTCTGTTTCATTATATAATGCATAAGAATTGATCCTTGTTTTCATGACTTGAGGAATTCTGACATCTTTAATTATATTTTGTCTCAATTTTTAAATATAAGCATATTGCTTATTTGCTCAAACATTTATAGGCAGTGTCAGATATAATTGGACAATTGGAGTTTATTCCTTTATATTCTTTTTTTAATATTTACTATTTTGAATTACATGTCTAGCTATTTGTGTGTGAGTATATGTGCCTGTGTACATGTGCAGTCAAGGCCCAAGGTCAAACTTGAGTGTTATTCCTCAGGAACTGTTCAGCTTGGTGTTTGGTCTCCTGTGGGCCTAGAGTTCATCTGAGTAGGTTTGGCCAGCTGGCCAGTGAGCCATGGGGATCTTCTGTCTCTGTCCACCCAGAACTGGGATTATCCGTGTGTGTTACTGTGGCTGGCTTTTTCACATGACTTGGGATTGAACCCAGGTCTCATGCTTGGCCCTTCCAACTGAGCCATCTCCTCAGCCCCGTTCCTTTATATTCATAAGGCTGAGTGGTTGACATGCCTCAAACAAGTCATTTTTTCCTATAAGCAAGTACCCCATAACCCTTGAAGGTAAATATAATATCCCAAACATATGCACATTATTTATTATAAATGTATATGAGATTTATCATTCTCATTGAAAAGTAGTGGCATCCCTTGGCCTTTCTGGAAGAGTGGTAGCATTTCATTGGCTAGGCTGACAGCTGTAAAATTACTATTCTGTGCTGCTGCTCACAAAACTGCCTGTGAATGGTGAAGACAATGATTTGTTGTCTCTTTGGGGAGGGAACAAATTTATTCACATTATGTGCCCAGTATTGCCAAGACTCAGGGAGCAGAACAGAATCATTTGCAAAGAGAACAGAAAAAGAGTTGATTTTGTGAAGTTGTTCCAGGAAAGGTGCAAAGGGGCAAAACCCTGCAGGTGAACAGGAGGTGTCAGGCAGAGGAGAGCCCTGGGAAGAGGTCAAAGCATTGGATGGGCAGTATGGGGGAATTGGGAAGGATGACTCCTTGTGTTAGCTGGCAAAACACAAGCTACTACAGGGAGGGAGGCAGGGAGGGAGGGAGGGAGGGGAAGGAGGTCAGTGTGACTGGAGACAACACGCGCTAAGAGTCATAACCGAGGTCAGGAACTGGGGACCAGGTCCAGCCAGGACTTGGAATGTCAAGTTCACAGTGATGTCCAGTTTTGCCCAGAGGAAGAAGCTTACTCTAACACTGGCAGACCATCCCTCTGGTGTGTGTGAAAGAGTGCAGTGGAGGAGTAGGAGTGATTGGAGCAGATGGACAGGAGCTGTTGCTGAGGCTGAGCAAGGGTTGGCAGCTCAGAGTGACAATAGTTAACACCGAGGGAGGTGAGTCGTGGGCTGCTAGGGAGAGTTGTATGGTGCAGTAGGTGAGTTGTAGGTTGGGATTGACAAATCTGTGTAAAAAGCAAGCTAGCAACTGGTTTAGGCTTTGTGGGCCTTACAGCCTCTGTGTTTTCACCACTCATTTGCCTTGTACCAGGTAGCATGCAAATGTGTGGCTCGTTTATGTTCTAAAACACATGATGTGCCCTACTGTTCTAGTTTCCATCTGTTGCAACAGATACCATGACCAAAAGCAACTTAGGGGAGAAAAGGATTTGTTTGGCCTTTCAGGTCACCGTCCCATCAGTGAGGGGAGCCAGAACAGGAACTCAAGTGGGAACTTGAAGGCAGGCCTACCTCATGTTCTATGCTGGTACCACTCACAACCAGGAAGCTCATTTACAGGCAAGGAGGTTCTGCAGAAACCATGACAGAATGCTGCTTGCCAGCAAACCCTTGTTTACCTTGCTTCCTATATAGCCCGGACTGCCTCACTCGGGGAATGAGGCTGCCAGCAGTGGTATGGCCCTCCTCCATCAGTTAGCAATCAAAACAGTCAACCATACGTATATCCACAGGTCAGTCTATCTGAGTTACCCTCAATTGAGACTCCCTTCTTGGATGACTTCATGCTGTGCCAAGTTGACAGACAGATCTGACTAGAGTATTTATAGGCTCCAGTTTCATTGAGCCCAGTTAAAAAAGGGAAAAGAGGCAGTGAGGAGCACTCCTTTGATCCCAGCACCTGGACAGAGGCAGGCGGATCTCTGTGAGTTCAAGGCCAGCCTGGTCTACAGTGTGAGTTCCAAGACAGCTATTGCTACACAGAGAAAGCCTGTCTCTGGGAAAAGGCAGCAGGATGGAAAAGCCAAAAATGATTCCTGAATTTCCCATCTGAGTCTAGTATTCACCTAGATTTGGGTACTAGAAGAGGAGTGGGCAGAGTCGTACTGTGTAGTCATGAGTTCTTTCTTAGATACATCATTGTGAAATGTCCCATCAGCATCCAAGTGCAGCAGGAATGCCTGCTCTTGTCTGGAATATGGGCAGAAGAAATATACATTTATGGGTCATTATTAAATCAATGAATATTCTACAGATGGTTAGCTATGACCTATTACTATATTAGCCATGAAAGCAATATATTAGGGCTATAACTATTTTTATTTTAAGTGAAAGAGAATATAAAGTTCTCAGAGTATATATCACTATGGAAAGATAGGTACTTTTTTCACAGAACAGTGTGTACATGTCTGAGCACACCTGTACATGCATGTAAGTGTATATATGTATGACTGTGTTCTATAATGTGCTCCTCATTATGGATCAGACTCACAACTCTTCCTATGTGTGGACAGACTTTGAGCCCTTGGGTCTGACTGGAGTTATTTGGGAAAACATTAAAATAAGAAAGAAGGGGCCATCATGGAAGCCTGGGAGGCCTGTCACCCACCCTTCATGGTCTGGCTGAGCAGAAGAAGGTGTAAGCAAGAGCAGAATGGGTGTGCAAAGAGAAAAGAATGGGAAAATTAAAACTGGGAATTTCAGAATCCACAGTGGACACATGTCCATGGGGTCCCAACAGCAGTAGTGGCATCAGAAAGTAGAGACACACATGAGGGTACAGTGCTGCCTATGGCGTGCAGAGCCCTGGGCACACAGGGAACCTGCACAGAGCTGTGGCGATCTCAGAAGGCAGTCAGCCCGGAGTGAGTGGCGAGGAGTGAGGAAGTTGGAGATTGGGACAAACTCTGTCATAAAGTAGAACAGAAGAAAGACAAGCTGAGCATGTCTTTTCCTTAGGAGGTAGGAGTGTCTTAAATACTGATAGGGATAACTTAGAAGACGGGGCTCCTGGTTCTCGGAGAACTTAAAGATGCCTGTGCTTGCTGCTTTGCAGACATCCTGTCTGAGGAAGAGGGAGTGGAACCCTCCCAGGAGAAAGATTTGCCGTAGGATGATCTGTGTAAACTGTGTAGAAAATAGAGTAGATTTGATCATTGTTTTTTGGTTTTTTTATCCTCAAAGTATTTCATGTGCATATTTGGGGTTTGCACTTAATATAACCAATTGAAGTTATACTACAGCTAATTGTATTTCACAGTGTGTATGTGCTAGGGATGTGTGTGCATGTGTATGTTGAGGCCAGAGTTCTTGCTTGGGTATCACTACTCAGGAGACATCCACCTTGAAACAAGATCTCTCACTGGGGCCTGGAGCTTTCTGATTTGGATAGGGTGGCCTGCCACCAAGCCCCAGAAACCCATCTCTCTCTGCCTCCCCAGCACAGGGATTACAAGCATATGCTACCCTGTCTGGTTTTTTAGATCAAACTCAGGTCCTCATGGTTGCAAGGCAAGCACGGTACTGACTAAGTTCTCCTCAGCCTCTAGTTTCTACTTGTTGTGGTAATTGTCCCAGTAATTATATTTATTATAAACCTCAACATTTAACCCCTTCCTGGTCCTATCAAAGGCTGAAGATGTTCTTTGTGTTTAATTCTGAAATTTGGAGAGTGAAAGCATAGTATGCCTAATCTAAGAATTCAAGACCAGCAGATGAATTTTCCCAGAGTCACATGTGTTTTCTCTGTGTGGCCTAGATTTGGATGAAATGTGAGTCAGAAAGCCAGGTGTGGTGGCGCACACCTTTAATCCCAGCACTCGGGAGGCAAAGTAAGGTGGATCCCTGTGAGTTTGAGGCTAGCCTGGTCTGCAGAGTGAGTTCCAGAATAGCCAAGGCTACACAGTGAAACCCAGGGAGGGGGGAGTGATTCACAGAGGAGATGACTGTGATTCAGGCAACAGAGAGCAAGGGTGGAGTCCCGGATGATGCACTGTGACACCTGAGCCAAGCAGTTCTTTCCTGAAAGCCCACGCCCAGGTTGTGAGTGGTAACAGCATCCTGGTTAGATATCAGGAGCTGAGCTGCCTGACAAGATAGGCAAATGTCCCTCAGGGGACAAATTGTCACCTGTGAGAACTGGTGGAGCTTTGAAGTCTAGGAAGGAGTAGGAGCTGGGCCCAGGTGGTCCATGGGCATTATTTGATGTGACCTACTCATCTATTCTATAGCAATCTCTTGAAGAACTATTTTAAATTTGAATACAGTTAGCTTAATTGCATTGGTTCCAGGATCCCATAGGCCTGTCCTATCATCTTCTATTCTGTCTGGTTTCACTCTTGTCTGTTACCTGTCTGTGGTCCACAGGCAGCCCAAAGACTGCATGAAGACACTGACAGGGAGTGGTGGTAGATTTTGAACACTCAGAGATACTTTGTGAGGCAGCTTGCTCAGTGAAATACTCTTTTCCCGGTATTCCATCAAGGTAAACCTCACATTCGTTAGCAGCATTAAGAATTTGCTGGGAGGAGGGCCTGCATGCGTTTGTACCAGGTTCTCTGCGTATATATTATGGCTTCTAGTTTAGTGTTTTTATGGGATTGGAGTGTGAGAAGGAGTAGTTCTCTGTTTCTCATGTTTTTTCTTGGGGTCTTTTCCTTCTGTTTCTTTATTTTGTGCAATTCTGATATGTTATTTTTTCTTGTTTTATCTTATTATATTTTATGTTATTATATTGTTCCATAGAAGCCTGTTCTTTTTTCCTATTGAGAGACAGGAAGGGGGGATACATCCACAGGGGATGGGAAGAACTAGGAGGTGTAGAGGGGAGCCATAATCAAGATATATTATATAAGAAAAAAATCTATTTTCAGTAAAAGAGGAAAAAAGAACAGAGGTGATGTATGAAGAAAAGAACATTCTGGAACACTTCCTGAGTCTTCCCATTGTCACTGACAGGTGCAACCGTGGCCTCCAACTTGTGTGTTGTTCTGTATTTGTCGATAATCATGCTCAAATATTAGTCACAGCCTCTATCTGTGAACAAAAGTCTTTAGATTTCTTATTAGTAGAATCTTAATGTCTTCAAAAGTAGCATTGGCCCTTTGGAAGTGTCAGCTCCCTCCTGGCAACATCAAACATGCCTTTTTGATGCCAAGTTGTTGCCTGGGTTTCTTACTGACTCCTTATAATATTTTTGTGTTTTTAATTTTCTTATTTGTTTTTCTTGCAACATGTAATAAACGCTACTCTAATTCATCCAGCAAACTTCAGAACTGTGCTAATCTCCCCAGGATGATGACGTGGAGGTGCTAGCTCACGTCTTCCCTTCTTCGCTTTCTAGAACTCTCATTGGTACATTATCTTAGCCATCTACAATTCTGCACTATTTTGTGGGCTCCATTTTTGGAGAAAGATTGTCCAGAGGATGGTTTTTCACAGCCACAGCTCAGCAGCCATTGGGAAGTTGCATTAGAGAAGAGTAAAATGGTCCTGCATTAGGAGGAAATGCCTTTGTGCCCCTGTGCAGTGGTCTGCTGATCCACTTTAATCAGGTCTTTAATCAGGCTTCTACTTTGTCTGTTGGTCTGGCCATTGATCCTGGCATGATTAACCCTGCAAAATCTGTATTTGAAGAAGAAAGAAAAGACTTTTCTATGGTTGACATGAGCACCAGTTTTATAAAAATAATTTGGAGATAGAACTGTCTTGTCCTCTTTTAGACTTCGTTGTTGTTTCTAAATTTAAAAATGTATTATGTTCTCTGGTGACTTTTGCAGTAGATACCACCTAACAAAGTGACAGATGATTGCATTAAAAATAACAACACTGCCCATGTTCTGTTTGTGGAATTAGTCTGCTTTGGTAAAGCAAGTTTTACTTAACACCCTGGCAAACTTAAGGAGGGGAAAGGCTGTTTTCAAGTGATGCTTTGATGCCAATAACAACTCCCATTCCCCAGATGTAACAACCAATGTCTGCAGATGTGGGCTGCCTGTCTCCTCAAGGACCAAGTCAATTCTGAGAGCCATGTTTACAATCCCTTTGATACCCATTTGTGTTTGCTTATTGAAGTTTCTGTGTTCTACTCTTATAAATGCAAATGACATCAGTTTATCTATTTTCTTTTGTGGTTGTTGAACTTGGGCAGACGATACTTAATTTCTCAGTCTCTTATTTCTGATTTGTCTCTTATACCTCCTCAATAAAGCCTTGCCCAGTTGTGACAGCTCCCCGTGACATCGCCACTAGCTGAGGCTCAGCCTGAGCCAGTTGTTTTCTGAAATATGGGTAGAAGGGCACCCTCCTGTGTGGTAACCAAGATGGACTGATACAGGCCTGTCACATGCTCAGCCCACCAGTGGAGGTGGAGGTTGTTACTTTAGCCCTTGCTTTGTCTTGGTGGATGGTGCTTGCGGGAGAGGAAGAAAGATAACATGAACATGTGCTGCCATTTGTACTTTTGCTGGGGCGAAGTGACTGGTGTGTTTTTCCTGCTGAGGTGAAAGGGGAGTCAGCAGTGAAGTCTCCAGTAAGATTATTGAGTGCCTTTGGCCTCCTTTTTAAATCGTTCTGAAGATGTTCTCAGTTTGCAGAGTAAGGAATTGGCAGCTTATGTTCAGTTGCTCAATTACGGTTTACAAAAATGTGCTGTTTTGTGAAATCTACAATCCAAAGAGCATTGCTGTAGGGAAGAGGCCCCCAAGAAGATGAAGTAAGGACAGGAGAGCATGTGGGAATGTCCAAGGAACTCTTCCTCTTGTGACCACTGTTCCCAGGGACTCTTACTTTAAAGAGAGCCAGAGTCCCAGGGCACAGCTCCATTTGTTACTCTTCTGTATGCCACCCTTACTTACTATGACAATTGTTGATAACAGCCTTTCATGTAGTCTGCTTAAAGTTAGTAGGGTAACTCAGGTTTTGTCAAACCCAAAAGCAGAAGGGAAAAAAACAGAATGAGGATTTCCAAAATACCCATGGCTGGTGTTTTTGTTTTTGTCTTTGTTTTATCTTTAAAAAGAAAAAAGCAGTCTCAGAAACTTTATAACAGCCCTTAAAAGTCCGTTCTGAGTGTTTGCTAGCATTAAGATCTCCACTCTTCATTAACTTTTAACCTGATTTGCCAAGAAAAACAACAGGAAACATCTAGCTTCAGACAGGAAAAGAAGCAAGTGGGCCTCAGTGATTGCACCGCACAGTGAGCAGTGACTTGAATGCTTCCTAGGTCAGCACAGACTTCCTCTCCCTTGCCATAAATATGGTGCTCCAGTCTCTATTTTGTTCAGGGCTGAAACACTCCATGCAGTGACATCAAAGTTCTCGGATCTTAAATACACTTGACCTATAGAAGCTGTTTGTAATGAGGCTCACACGAGGTGGATGGGACTGTACATGTGTGTGCACATGTGTTTGTGTGTGAACTGATGCCGACTCCTTTATTTCTCTTCTAAGTAAATCCAGTGTATGTGTGGACATGTGTATGTTGGTGTGTGTGTGTGTGTGTGTGTGTGTGTGTGTGGTGTGTGTGTGTGTGTTAGGGTGTGTGGACTCATGCCAACCCCTATATTTCATCTGTTAAGTAAATACAGTTGGCACAATGAGATTGGACTGGTTGAAACCTGAACGGTGTAAGCCCCTCTCCCGAAGCAAACGATTCATATCTATTCATAAGAAATTGACAGAGCCAAGGGAACACCTTCTTTTCCCCCCTCAGTAAATCACACAGCCACTTAGACCGTTTCAGATACTGTTTCATCAAGAGGATTTTGAAGACATTTAATATCTCCACGGGACACAAATGGGGTTTCACTTGATATGTCCTTTGTTCTATGGAAAGCCTGACCCCTGTGTAAGTGGCTTCTTTGGCCTGATTCTCAGACTCTTTTAATAATGCAGTGCCCTGGGCTCCAGTTGGGGATCGTCTTGCTGTTATTAACCACAACCTGTGCTATCTGAACTCTATGAGACTTCTTAAAGTTGGTGCAAGAGAGGAGATTGTCCTTAGTTGTGGTTAAGCAGTCCTGTAATAAAGGCAAATGAAATTGTCACATCCTTACAGAAGGCATTGAGAATTTGCCTCCCTATGAAAAAATAACCATTGTGACAAAAGAGGAATTGATACTCTCATGAGGCTGTTAGGAATGCTCCAGAGATGCATGGCTTTGCCTGCAGAAAGCAGCTGCCCCTCCTCCCATTAGCACTTGTGTGAGAGCGAAAGGGAGCTATTTGGAGCTTTACAACTCCTGTTGTAAAAAGTTTGTTTCATAAGCAAAGATAGAACAGTCTCTTATCTCAGGCTGGAAACAGTCCTTGAGAACATATGCATTTCCTGGGGCTGGGTTTGAGCTCTGAGAAGCAAGCTTGTTGTCATGGGAAGTCAGGACACAAGGTGGCACAGTGGAACCTTGTTCTGTGCGGAGTGAGGCAGCTCTGAGTTTGGCTGAATCTGGCGGCTCACCAGTAAATCAAGAAACAGCAAGGATCAAGAGTTGTTAAATAGGCACCGCGGTGATGATGTGGTGATAAAATGAAAAGCCAAGTTGCCCCTCCCAGTTGCCTCATCAGCTTTTCCTGCAGCCACTGAAATATGGGCTTACTTCATAAGGTCTGCACATTCATGTATTTGTTGGAAAGATATTTACTGACCTGAGGTCCAGCTGTGGTTCTGAAGCTCGGCATAGACAGAAAAGGTGGACCAAAGACAAGTAAACAAGGACAACAAATGAAAGATGTGGCAAATAAAGTTATTTTTGGGAGTGTCATGGTATCTGGAAACAAGCTGGACTTTGTAAATCAATTATGGTAAAAAAAGGAGTCACTTCCTATTGGCTGAGGGCCTGGATCAATTCTGAGGTCTTAGTGTTGACAAGATGAGAAGCTGCCCATGCATAGAGTTTCAGGCTTAGTGTTCCAAGATGGGGGAGCTTCCAGTGAAAAGGTTCATGGAGTAGAAGCAAAGAGTTGAGAAGTGAATGGCAGCAGGACTAGAACATACAGACAAGGTGACTCAGTAGAACTGAAAGGGACCAAAGGCCTCTCAGATAAAGGAGGGCTCAGTGGGATGCACAGAGGAGAGTGAGAGTCATTGAACTGATGCTGGGAAGCAAGGAGGCATATAGCCAAGGGGCCCTGTCACCGGATCTGTGCTGCACAATGCAATCTATGGTCTCCTGGTGTATAATAAATCAAAGGGCATGCACAGAAAGGCTAAAGGTCCAGCGCTGAGGCCTTTGTAGTCATTTAGGCAGTGGAAATAGGGATGCTTAGATAGAAGGATACATGGTGGAAGAGATAAAAAAAAAATATCCCAGAAGCCACTCACTCCTCTTCCAGGTTTGGGTGTCTTGTAAAGATAAAATTCAGATTATTCTACTAGATAGCTTTCTCCATCCCATGTGTTGTTACTTATACTACTAAAAATAAGCAGTTGGGGTAGGAATTGACCCAGTGTCAACAGTGCTGCAAGAAAGGGTCCTGGTATGGATTTTACAACCCAGAAGTGCCTCAGTACCAATTACAGTGATAACTTCCCCTTGGAGGCCAGTGACCTTAAAATAGAGACACATGCAGCATCCTGTTTTTGGAAGAATTCTTAACTGAGTTTTTCTCTCAGTGCACTGTTCTGGGCTATTGTTTCATAATCTCCTCCCTATTTCCTAATACTATTGAAAGTCATCCTTTGAAATGCAAAGGGACTTGTGTAGAGTTTTAGGCCACCCCAGTTGCCACACCCCAACAGCTTCTCTGTGAGGAAGCAGTTGCTAAGAAGGAGGATCAGCAAGACCAGTAGTGAAACATCCATACAAGTAGCAATCAATACTTTGCAGCTGGCGGGCTGTCACCCCAGGAGTGTTCCCCAGAGGTGGAAATATTATTAGAGTGAGGTAAGACCCCTAAACGGTATAATTACAAATATTCACAAACCGCACGATGTAGAGAACTATAGGAACCGCCTTGTGTTTTGAAAGAGCACATCTTGCTAGGCTATTCCCTGGAGAAGGATTGTCCCTGTGCTGCATCATGACAGAATAGACTTTTTAAAGTGACAGTTCTTCTTTCCCTATATAAAGGCAATGCACCACAGCTCCCCCTGCTTCTGACTCATTACTTCTTTTCCCTACACCCCATTAAAAAGAAATCCTTCTATCGTGCACTGTGAGGAAACAGTTGCAAACCACATGCATCTATTACTACTACTGTGGTTCTAGCTCTTAGGGGTCAGCTGTATAGCTTTAAGTTTGCTTCTTTTCCCCCAATCAGAGAGAGACACAGCTCTCAGTGGGCAGTGATTTAGGTACTGTGACTTACAGTAATAACTCAGAGGATTAAGAAATGTGCTACACAGAGACACCAACTGTAGAAGAGAACCATCTGCCTAAATTTAAATCATGAATGTGGGTTTGAGATACCATGGCAAACTGATCTGTTGTTTGCAGATGGTAAGGCTAGATTCTTAGATTCTCCATGACGCTACATGAACATTTTTTTGTAAATTTATTTTATACTGCTTGGACAACTATAGTTTTAATCACTTCGTTGTGGTCTTTTGCCCAGAATAGCATGTTTTGTGGTCTCCTCAGCTGCTTACTTGCTCATGTGCCTTTGGCTATGTTGTGTAACACTTAGTGGAAATGTTTCCTCATCTGTAAAGAGGATATTAGGATTTTCTCAGAGAACTGTTGTAAAGAGCAGTGCACATCTATGCTCTCCAGATATTTAACACACAGGTCTTGATTTTAAAGATATATATACATATATATATATATCTTTAAAATATCATATATATATATATATATATATATATATATATATATATGAAGTAAGAAGAAAAGGAAGATTTTCTGCCCCTCGACTTATAGGTACACTTCATATGTGTGTGTGTGTTTTTTTTCTTCTTCTTCTTCTTTTAGCTCTCTTGCATGGTAGGCAAGCCCTCTACTGTTAAGCTATAACCCCAGTTCATACTTCATATGCTTTTGAATGAACTGTAGGAAGATTCTCCCATTTCAATTATATTTTTTTTTCTCAAGTGACCATTTATTTATGAAGAATTGCTTGAATGTAGTTCATCCATCCTACCTCGGTCTTTCAGCAGCCCATGGTATCAATGCTTCAAGTCTCTCCGTATCTGTCAGTTCAAGGCTTCTGACTTAGAGGTGAAAGGCTCTCTAACCATTAGTAATCACCACCTCACAAGCCATTTATTTCTCCTAGAGTCATATTTATTAGGCTATATGTACTGTGTAATCAAAGCCAACTTCTCTATAGCTATAAAACCTGTATAACTATATTCTTAATCTTCTTTGTAAGATGCCAGGTGACACAGCATGGGAACTCCTTACTCTAGACCCTGAAGTCGATCCAGCCCTCTTCATTATTAGGGTGATGCTATTTCATAGTGACCATTAGTTGGCTTCCCAAGGAGTATCTTCATCTTTCTGGGGCCAGTAGGTCTGATCCATGTGTTCTTGGCAGTTGATACTGTGTTTGCATTGAAAAATTACTCTGCAGAGTTGATGATGGGTTTTGGCTAGAGGAAAGAGAAAAAAAAATCAAACAGTCCAAACTAGAATAATTTCTCATTTTGTTTTATGTATTTAATTTTGTGATATATTGTGTTTGTCAGATGCATCAGTAGAAATGTACCCTGGCTTGAGCTTTGCTTTGAGTCTATGTTGACATACTTATTTAGCCTGAAACAACCGTAAAAGTCATGATCCTTATTCAGTCAATCATCAGTCATTGCATGTTGCTGCCAGCCTCTCCACAGGGCAAACTCTGACTGTCCCTCATTTCCAGGCCACCCATTTCACTCCTTTCTTCCTGATGGAATCAGTCTCTTGTCTGTCCTATATGTCATAGGGTTGCCTTCTGTCATGGTGGCTTATTTGTCTCTGTTCTATATGTTGTCTTCTATCATGGCAGTTGATGCTCATTGCTGTTATTTTGGGTTTGTGAACAGACTTGGAACTTCTCCAGGTCAAAGTCACACCCCAAATTCCTGGGTCTCCCCAGCCATGCTCTGCTAGGCATATGGCAGAGCTCATTAGACCTTGGATGGATAATAACCTCATGCCAGGTTCATTCTTACAATTCAGGTCATAGCTAAAATATTGATTTACAAAGTAGCTGTTCCCAGGCCCAGCCTCTAAACTTCCCATGGGAGTGATCTACTGGGTTGTTGATTCTCCACAGAGTGAGGGCTACAAAATCAGGACTTCAGCCTCTTTAGCCTTGCTCACTGCTCTAAATCATTACAATTTATGGCACATAGTAGGGCTTTCATGTCCTGTGCTTAGACTTGTGAGTGAATCTGTCCTGTGTTCTTCCAGCCTGTACTCTTCCCTAGCATCTAAATTTTATCTACGCGGAGGTCAATGGAAAGTAACATTCTCACGTACATCTATGTATTATGTCCCCCTTTACATGGTCTCTATCAAACAAAACAAAAAGCTAGCTGGTAAGGAATGGTGTTTGTGGCTTTTTTAAAAAGTACTAGTTTTTTAATTGATAATTTCTGCTTGGATGGAGGAGCCTTATTCTCAGCTGTTTGTCTTTCCCATTGACCATCTACAGGTCATTGGTCCCTCTCTCAGCTCATCACCATAAACAGTTTGATATGTTACCTAGCAGAAACAGTCTTCACAGAACAGAATCTTGCTTCTAAGTGTTAGTGTTGTGGTGTGTCCTTCAATGCAGTTCCACCGCTCATAATCATTGATGACAGTTCCAAGAAAAAAGAGGTGTGTTCAGTGGCATATAGAATGGTGACCTAGAATCTGTTGGAATGCTTAAAGAAAACCAAAGTGTTTGTAGTAGGGTGGTAATGTCGAGAAACCCAGTGAAAGGGGAGTGGAAGCCATAATAATGGAATTCACCCTTTCAACACCCTTTGCCCAATTTCTTTCTTCTTTCTGTCAGTCAGGGAGGGTTACTTGACAACTCATTTCCTTTCATCCTGGAGCACTGGGCCATAGAAAGCCCTTTGTCCAAGCAACTGCAGGTTTGCTCTTTGCTGGGCTAAAAGTTTGTGTTTAGCTTCCCTGATAGCTCAGCTGAGCACTGCTTTTTCTTAAACCATTTCATTCAGTCATTGTCTAGACAACACTATGCCTCAGCCTGACATGGCAGCCTACCATATATTTCTAGTGTTCAAAAGTGTAAACAGGAGGGTCATGAGTTCAAAGCCAGCCTGAGATACATATTAAGATCTTGTCTCAAAACAGAAGAAAAGCAAGGACTAATGATGTAGCTGATGTAGCACTGATTTGGCATACATGGACCCTGGGTTTAACTCTTAATACATGGAGAGGAGAGGATGTATTTGCGTTCATTTGAAGGCAAAGAAGGGACTCTTGCACGTTGCAGAAGTCAATAATAATCCTGGCAATTGTTCTCCAGTGTGCTGTGTTTGCCTTACTTTAAAGGCAATGCAGATTTTTGTTTATTGTGGTATCCATGTGTATATGTATGTTCATAAATAAAACTTTCCTTGTTGCAGGACATAATAACACAGGTAGTAAAGGCACTTGGAATCCCATGAGCCAAAGAAAATGATGTTTCTATGTATGACTTACTCGCTTCCCAATGCTTGTGTAGTGTTACTGTTTCCTGTAAGTTATTTGTGCCCAGCCATTATAAAATTTCTTCAAGAATATTATTCTTCTATTTAGTAATGTAAGTGGAGTCTGGGAACAAAGTTTATGGCCTTGGTATTTAATGGGGGAGAGAGCACTCCCAGTTGTTGTGTTTCCGTCACTAACAGATCATTCGCCTTTTGGTTTCTCTGCTGGGAAGTTTAGAAATCGAGGTCCCAGGCTTTTCTCGCTGCATATATCACTCATAGGCTCACACCTTGAGCAAATGCCTCCCTGTAAAAGTTTTCTGGATTCTCTTAGAAGTAGCATTTGCTGCTGCTTGGGTGCTAAGAACAGATGGCACCATCCATAAATGCTTTCTTCTGCCTCTTTGGGAAACCTTTTTACCTTGAGTGGACCATATGAGCCCATTAAGACAGGTGCTGCCTGTGCCCATATGCCTCACAAGCTATGTGTGGCTTGGATTAGAGAGCACAACCCTCCTTCCTGCTGCCACAGGTTGCACAAAGAACGAATTTCCCTAAGCAAACCAGGGCTATGCCATGAGGAAGGAATAGCATTGCCTTCTGGAGTCTGCCCAACACAGGGTGGTCTGCAGTTTCCTCTTCCTGGTTAAGAGCTCTGTGTCATTTCTAAGGCTTATAGAATGTGTCCCCGGAGTGACCCTTTGACTGTGTTCTAGGGCTTTTCCCAGCTGCTTTCAATCGTTCTGAATAGTTTTTGCTAAAATAAATTATAAATTGTAATAAGGAAGTTTGTTCCAGCATTCATATTTATTAGATTTTAAGATTTAATGACCATATGGCCTAAAACAAATCTTTGATTCCCATCCCCCCATTTTAAAGCGGTCAAGTGGTATGTCTTGATTTTGACTATTTAAATATTAATTTGTGGCCATAACCTACTTTGAGCTTCTGTCAAAGAGTGTGGCTTTTAAAATGAAGGTTTCAGCAACTCACTAGTAGAGACAAATAAAGGCCTTTTGCAAAGGGTTGTTCTTATTTGTTGCAAAATACAGTTTGTGGGGCCAGGCATGGTGGCAAGTGCCTTTAATCCCAGCACTAGGGAGATAGAGGTAGGCAGATCTCTGAGTTAGAGGCCAGCCTGGTCTACAGAGCAAGTTCCAGGACAGCCAGGACTACTCAAAAAACAAACAAACGAAAAATGTGTCAGGTTAGGTGGGACCTTCTGGAACATCATATGGGCAATTTCCTAGAGGAAATACACATACATTAATGGATTACCCCATTTCTTTCATGCTGGTTGATATTTTATTGTTAATAGAAGGGCTATTAAGTAATTTTTATTTTAAAATTGCTATCTTACTACTTCAGTGAGATCAGTAATGATGAATGCTGTCCAAGATACCAGTTTGGGGACATTCACAGAAGGCAAAACTGTGTGTCTGTGTCTACTGCCTCCCGTAGCACCTCTTTCTCTCTGGGTTCACACCCTGTGTAATGTTTTGGCGGCAGTCTCTGCATTGTTACCTTTGAAAGAGCTCATTCCTTCAAAGTATGTGAAGTGCTTTGTGGGTTGATTACCCCCACAGGTTTGTTAGAAATTCTGGTGGTCGGTTTTGCCGTGTATCAGGGTGCTGCCCCGAGCCTCTTTGGGGATGTACCATAGGAATGTGTATTTGTTCCTCTTTGACAGAGAATGACATACCTTACGAATGGCAGTCTTAAGAGATAGTTGGTGACTACCCAGACTAGAGTCTTACAAAGCTAGTTGGAGACTCTATATGAAGTTTTGTGAAGGGTCAGTGGATAAAGATCAATCAAGTTTTATAAAAACTAACTGTAATGAAACTTGGTTTATTCCCATTAAATGTGTAAGAATTAGGAGAAAATGTGAACATAACCATGTAACACTTTCAAAGTGTATGGAGTGACTCAGTAATAACATTTGATAAGGTTTCTTAAGGGCAGCCTATTCACCAATAAAAGCACCCAGTTCTTTTACATTCGTGTCATATAAAAGTTGTTCAGCCCAGTCTGAAATCTGTAAGTAAATCCTACCCTACATGTTTGTTTGTTTGTTTGTTTACTCAGCAAAATGAATTTTCCCTGATTGAAATTGGCTAATCCTAATAATTTTTTCATAGAAGATGTCAGCCAAGGAAGGTAAAAGTACCTGCTGTGGGAATAGGACCAGAACAGAGGTGCTCAAAGATCTTAAAAAGTGAGCCATGGTCTTCCCATTCATTAGTGCAGAAACTAAGTTGCAAAAGACTCCAAAGTGACCTGCCTGCCTTTGCCTCACTTGAAACAGGAATACTCTTTCTGCTCTGTCACAGTTTCTTTAAATGTGTTCCTCAGGTGACTCTTCCCTTGGCATCAGAAACCTGGATAAATTCTGTTAGTACTGCAGGTTTCTGCTCACTTGAGGGGGATAGGAAGTGCTGGGATTGTGCGTGCGTGCGTGCGTGCGTGCGTGCGTGCGTGTGTGTGTGTAAGTGTTACATTTGAGATCTGAGAGTTATTCTGTCACATCATGGTAACCTTATTTTTTGTGATGTGAGGAGCCTTGCCAGGGAGTGGCCCTTTACTTCTGAGGACCAGTGAATCTTGCAGGCCTCACTGGTGGGTGGTGTGAACATTAGCATCCCTCATCTGAGTGGCCCCTCCCTACCCACCTCCACTGCTTCCTGTTATTTCCCCTGGCTTAGTGCAGCTTCAGATCTGACAAGTGAACTCCCAAAAACTTGAAATTCGTCAGGCTACCTCAGAATCACTTCTCAGAGCCAAGCTGAAATGTCTGTGCAGAATCATCGTGCCCCAAATGTATCTTTGGCATTGGTGCAGATGGGATGTACAGCCTGTGGTCTAACTCGTGCTCAAACAAGAAAGAGAAAGAGGGGCAGTTGGGGAGAGGATCCCTTTTAAAACACCAGTGTGTGCTTGTTTTTCTTTCTCACCTCCCTTCTCCACACTTGTCTGGTGACAGAGTCCCCATAAGCCTGCCTCTGATTGCTTCTCACTTTCCTAGAAGTGATGAAATCACTGGCTCCTTCCAGTCCAGCCCTCCCACTAAGGACAGGGTCTGAGGACAGCCCATCAGGTTCAGCCAGCACCTTTGTCTCCTTTGCCTTCTTTCTCGCTTACTGTCTTTTTCTCTCGGCTTTGTGAAATTTTCCCTGTCCCTTCCAAATGACATGCTTACCTCTCTAGAGCCCAGTTCAAGCCCCAGTGTTTTTCAGAAGCCAAGTCAGGGGACTGCTTAGATGACTGACAGCTATCCAGACGCTTGCTGATGATCCAGAGGGTATCCTAGACCAACTTGAACTTGTGCTCCGATTTTATCCTTCTCTGCTGGCGAAAGAACATTCATCTTTGTGTTGAGGCTGAGCTCACCCAAGCTAAAGAAGGCATTTCTTTGCCTGAAATACATAGAGGAATAAAAAAGGCAGGGGAGGGGGGATATAAATTTAACCATGCTGTCCTTTAAAACTAAATATATACCCTTCCCTCTGTCCTGATTGGTCCATTTCCGTTGACAAGTGAATTGTAAGAAAGGGGAATATCCTGAACTTAATTGTAAGTTAAGTCTCTCTCTTAATCCAGGAGAGCATTTGAGATTCTGTCCAAGTGTTCAATTTCCCAGGCCGCTGAGGTCTGTGAATTTCTTTTCCCAGCCTCCAGGCTGCTGCAGTACAAGTCAGCATAGCTAATGCAGATAGATCTCCTGCCTCTCGCTCTCCTCCTCCCTCAGCTTTGGATTCGATATGAACAGCCTGGTAACTCCGATGCTGGGGAGGACTATGACAGAACTCTGCAGATAACTAGGTGGCCATGAGACACCTGGGGATTGTTCTTTAAGAAAAGGTAACATTTATATGCTAATGATGTCTCCTCCCTCCCTCTCCTTGTTGCATTTTTTTTCCTAGGGCTACCAGTTCCCAAGAAGAGTCCAAAGTCGGTAAGCACTTGTCATTTATTTGGTGCTTGGGGGTGGGGGGTGGCGCTGCTGGGAGCGGGGGACCCCAGCTGAAGGAAGGTTCGCTGCCTGGCTTCACCTGACTAAATGTGTTTTAGAGTGGATACGGGAGCCAGGAGCCCAGGCTCCGTTTAATTAAGTTCTGGGGATATGTTTGATGGTATTTGGGTTTGTCTTTTAACTATGCAAAAGCTTTGAGGATTAAAATAATGCAGGTTGGCTTCCCTACACAAATGCTTGCAACTCCTTTGAATGGGCGAGTTTTCTGAGCTGTTTCAACTTGATACAAATGCTATTGTTTCCTTTGGGGGAGGGAGAGAGAGAGAAAAGACTCCACCTGCCTGCTCACTGGCTTCTCAACTGGTGTTCTCAGCAGCGCTTCACATGGCTACGCTCTCTCGGAGCTCTCAGAGCTTCTGTAGGCACTCAATGGTAAATTATTCACAAAACCAAATGCCTGTGGGTTTGAGAAGAATTGCTATGCCTGTATATGTCCATGCTCAGGTGGAACGGTGTTCACTGCCCGGCTCTTAGAATAAGACATTTCCTTACCGGGGAAATGTCCTTTGTTGTTTTGCTAGCTTTAGCAGCATTATGCTGCAGGTATAGGATTCTTTAAAAAAAAAAAAAAAAAAAAAATCAATGTTTTGATGTCCTCTCTAATCTGGTTTCCCTGAAGATGCATTACCTACTTGTCATGCTGGCTAACAGCCTAGAGGCTATAGTGTTTGGTTTGGTCGTATATGCTTTACTTCCAGGGCACTAACAATAAATTAAAATGCTATTTAAAAACTCAAAATCTGTGATTTGAATGCCTGTGGAATTGAACTGTGTGGTAGAGGCTTCCCAAATCATTAATATTAGGATAAAGAAAGGGCTTCCTTGTAACTTAGAAGATTTGTGAGCGAGGAAATTTGTAGCTTTGTGCCATCCGGAGGAGGACCTTTAAAACTTTGCAGCTTCAGGCGCTGCAGAGGAATTCTTTCCACCTGTCTGCCAGCATGGCCGCACCAGGCAGAAGTTCATTAAGGAGATGAGCAAGGGGAGCTGTGTGCCTTCTGAAGCCCAATTGCTTAGTTCTGCAAAGAGAAAAACCTGCAGTAATTGATGTGACTCTGATGGCACAGGGCCGTGGCGATTGGAACATTGACTCCAGGGCTGTTTGCTGTGTCAGTTTGTGTTAATGTCCAGGCAGGAAAGTGCTGGTCGGTGCCCACGTTGAAACCACAGAGCTGCCAAAGTGTGCGCCTGTGCGTATGTGTTTATCACCATCCCTGGCCATCGTCAGAAGCCCATTGAGCCTTCAGACTAAATCGAATGCAGCTGGAAGATGTGTCTGAGCTTGAGTTCGTGTGGGCCTTCCATGGCCATGCTGTGCTGATGCAGGGACCTGTTCTACACACCCCACATGTTGTGGAATTTTGACAGGGAGCCACCTCTTTGCACTAATAACATGATTTCAGGTAGTGGGGTGTCCTCTGCTGTCTGCACCTGTGCAAGAGAGGTAGGTTTTGTAACGTTTGTATATCAGCTTCCCTGAAGTATTTCAGAATTACCCGGCTGACACCTAGTATCAAGCATGTACAGAGCCCATGGTCATGAAATCAGTTAAGAGAATTCTCTGGCAGATGATTTTTGTAGTTGCCATGTCATTAGTGAGGAACAAGCCAATTACTTGGGTTGCATTCCTAGGAAAAAAGCTTTCTTAAACTGCTCTGCCCACAGTCTGCTGGCTTTCAATTACCACAAGCTAAGAGGGTGGATAATGTTGGACTCAAGAGCAGGCTCCCAGCTTGGGGCTTGTCCTCACCTGGGTCCTGCTCCAGGAAAGGGATGTCAGCTTGCATGACATGCTGGCACACTGGCAGCTACTGCACATGATTAGGGGACTATCAGCCAACGGCTGCTGTTGGCAAGAGCATTACAAACATCTGTGATCAGTGGGGGCTTGTACAGGTAGATGGAAAGCGGTTTTCCTTTCTCCAGTTTGATTCTGGGTGATGTCCTGCCAATGGGACAGATGATTATGGGATGTTTTCAGTGGGGTTGAAGGGAATCCATAGGGACTCTGGATGTCCAGGAGCTGATTGAGCTGCTCAGGTGGTGACAGATAGTGTCAGTTCCGCAGGCTGCATAATTAACAGTGCGGCAATTGTACCTGGGTCGTGATCCATGTAGATCCCACCCCAGCTCTGTGAATAGTGTCTAAACCAGGTCCACGCTATTGGTTGCTTCTTCTCCCCGCTATACCCCCGAGGTTCTGACACGCTTGGCTTCCTCAAATGATGGACAGGGTCCCTGTGTTGCCATACTTTTTCTTTCTTTTTTAATGTTTTCAATAATTAGGCAGTTGAGATTTTATTAGAGCAGAAGGGTTTAGCATTTTAATGTTGTTCCACCTCCTGCCTGTTCCTATAGCTTACTCTTAATAAGAATTTAAACTAGATGTAGTTTAAATGGTAAGTTTGTGGGTTTTGTTTACACTTGCGGGATAATGGTGGTATCTTAATGTCTGATTAATTTAATGCCTGGATTTCTGTGTCACAGATTTTCTACCACATGGCAATAAAAGATAAGACATATTTGTAGTGGGAGTTTAGATGTCTCTGAAAAACTGAGTTGTGCCCCAACTTAATCATACTGACTGGAAAATTAATTATAACTGTTAGTTTAAATCAAACACAGAAATCTTGTGTGGGGGCTTTAAACTCTTAAATTGCACACCCAAATAATTGTAAATCAGATTCACTCTGTTCCTGCTGAGTCATATCCCACCTTCTCCATCCTCCCTTTGTTAATCTGTCCATTTCTTTACCTGTTCACTGCTCCTCTGTCCATTTGTCCATCCATACATTTATCCTCCACTTACTCAATCATTTATCCATCTTTTCATTCAGCAAATTAGTAGTGAGGACTACTAAGTGTAGAACTTGAAATGAGATGCTGGAAGCACCAGTGTTTACGGATGTCTTCTAGGTGATAAAATAGTGCAGGTTTCCAGAAACTACGAGAGAAAATATCCCTGACTCCCAGCAACTAGGGAGAGAAGTAGATAGCATATCAACAGACAGACCTGTCTAGACCCTCTCCCTCTGCTGATTAGAGTCTGGTGAGTGTATACATTGAAAGTTGATGAAGGAGGAGCTCACTTTATGCTGTCAGTCCCAATGACCTAAGTAAAACAGTTTCCAAAGCCAAGACCCAAGGTAGGTAAAGAACAATAGCTGAACTGTGAGACCACTTGGTGTTCTGGCAGGCTGGGGACACCCTAAGTTTTAAGAACAGTGACAAGGTGGTATCTTCAAGACAGTGTTCATCCTTTTACCTGCAAGAAATACTGAAGGAAATTTCTGGAACTAGACATTAAAACATGTGAGGGGCACACAAGATCTCTTATGTGATATATGCTTTGAGACATAAGACCTCTTACGACAAGCATGCATGCACTGGGGAGACACAAGCCTGCATGGGGGGGGGGCACAAGAACTCTTAGATGATGTATACATTGAGTGACTTCTGCCTGAGTCACCCTCTATGATGGTCACTGCCTCTCACACTGCACTCCTAATTGTCACAATTCCAAAGCAACCACATAGATTTCATCAAAGCTTCTTCAAACCACAAGGTTTGAGAATGGTACATGAGGAAAGGAATAGATTGACTTCAAACTGTCAAATTGTTCCACCTCAGTGAACAGACCATTGTAGCCTCTAGAAGTGTAGACTTTCCACTTTGCTAAATTTCTTACATTTTATGTAACTCAAATTTCATTTTTTCATATAACCAGTATTCTCCATTAATTCCCTTGACCTGTCTTTGAGAAGAAATTTGACTTGGAAGCCAATAAGAGATATAGGAAAGAGGCAAAAGTAAAAAGCAGCCTATGCTTTTTTTCCTGGACCTAATGTGTGATTTTCACACTTCTAATGACCTTGTTCTCATACCTCAGCAGTACTTGGATTTGCTCCTATTGTCCATGCAAATTGCTGCAGTGGCCTTGGGTCTTGGCAGATACATCAACTGTAAATAATTTGGCTTTAAAATGGATCAATTTGTCATTTTTAAGCCACATGAATTCTTTTCATCATCTAAGCTCCTAAGTGCTGCCTGTATTCATTTGCTCTTCTGAGCAAATATTTTCAGTTCACTTTATAAGAGCCCCCATTTCTAAATCATTCTGTGAAACACTGATGAGAGAAATTTTTCCCCATTTCCATTTATAAAAACCACTGTGCCTTCCCAATTTTCCTGACCTGACAGTAAGTAGGATGAGAATCATTCATTTTAGGGAGATAGGTACAATTTCATTCTAAAAGGTTTTGTGAAACAAGTTCATGGCCAAGGACTCTTAAGGAGATTTTAAAATTAAGCCCATTTCTTCCTCCAAGTTGGCAGAGATTTGAGAATCAGAAAATGAAATTCTTAGTTCAAAAATATCAGCCTAGTGACAATAGTTAGGATTGGTGACTTCTGTCTGGGTATGTGGCATCCTTCCCAAGCATTAACTCAAGCTAGAGTGTTGTTGGGGTGAATGTATTATTTCTAAGGTGGTGGGAGGGGGTGAGTCCTTTTTTCTTAGGTATCTTATTCTTCCTCTCCCTCATCACATCTCTGCCCTGGTGGAAGCTGCCTCAGGTGCACAGCAACAATGAACCTCAAACTGACCTCTCTGTTCCCAGTCATTTATCTATATCTGTTCCCTACCCAGGAGCCCAACCAAACTTCCCGGAAGTACATTAGTAACTCCTGGTTCATTTCCATTTTAAGTGCATAAATAGATTCTTCCTCCAGAGCTGAGAATGAAGCCTGTCCTCACGGTGTCACTTGCATGATCTGGCTTCCAAGTTCATGTCCAGCTCCCCGTCCCCCCCACAGTGTCACCCTAGAAATTCAATCCAAACTGCAATCTCCCCATGCTCTGTTTTATTTTAGTATTTAGCACATGCTTGAGTCCATTGCTAAAATACTCTTCTTCACACCCATCTTTAAAACGAGCTATCCCAAATGACATAGTTTTAAAATATATTCTGAATGTTTGATTCATTTAATATCCACCTACACACATACATTCAAACTTGGGTATAAATTTTATCTGTTGAGTATCATAGTGTCTGGCACAGTATAAATTATCCATTTGTATTTGTTGATCAAATTGAATAAATATGTTGCAAATGGTTGCTGTTAGGCTGCACCTGTCTGGTATCCTGTTGTTAATGTGCTAGACGTTTCTCTCCATACATATGCCGCACACACAAGCTTCACTTAACAGAGTTAAAGATGCAGCCTTATAGCTGCTTCTCTTTGAGCTATTGTCTCACTTAGGAAAATTAGTTGAAAGTAGCACACACCTATAACCCTAGCACTCCAGAGGCAGGGGCAGGAGAATCAAGAATTTGAGTTGCCTGGGCTACATAGTGAAACTTTGTTAACGCACAACAAGTGAACAAAACTATAAAGAAAAATAGATGAATGTCATTCATATTCAATGCAGATCTAATTCTGTGCTGTCTTGGTTGAGAGGTGAATTTTCTTTCATGTACAAAGGCTTCTGGTAGATAGTCAAGAAAAGTCATACAGACTGACTCTGAAGGGCCAGAAAGATAGCTCAGTTGGTAAAATTGCTACACAAGCATCAGGAACTCAAGTTCCTTCCCTAGCATCTACATTAAAATAACAAGTGTATCTTGGTGCACGCATTTAATCCCAGTACTGTGAAGGTACAGATGGGCAGATGTGTCTGATGGTCAGCCAGCCTAGCCTAATCAGGGACACCCAGATTAAAGAAAGACACTGTCTCAAAAAACTGAAGTGCATGGCACCTACGGGACAACACCCAAGGTTACCCTTTGGCTTCCAAATACATGCATAAGTACCTGTATGTGTGCAGACCAGTACATATACCTGATCACATGTGCACACACATGCACCCCCCAAATGAGAGCTCTGTAAATGCTGCTATTCCCTGACCATTTGGGGCTCTAATAAAGAATATCACAGAAATGAAAAACATATTTTTAAATGTTTGCACATATACACACAGAGCACAACTCGAAAAAAACATAAGATTCTCATTATAAAATGCATCTTTAAATTGGGGAGAGGTAGTCAGTTTTAAAAATGAATATAGAACAGGGCAATATCTTAGCAAGTTGAAGATCAAGAAAGATTCCGGATTACAGGGCCACAATTGTTTAGTATGTCATCAAATTAAGCTAGTGAGTGATGGTTCTGTGGTTTAGTGTTTCGAGCACATTCTCCAAATTTTTGGATATCCCTTTGCTAGTCTCCCTTAGTCAGTATTCTGACTCAAAGGTGACATTAGAGGGACTCAGAGGCACAGTTTGACAGAGACTGTGCCTATCATCTTGTTTTCAGTCAGCTGTAGATGACCCTTTGTGGTTGGGGAGAAAGGCGGTTATGACTTAAAAAGTGTTTTCAGTAGACTTCATCTAGGTACTCCCCTTATGGCCAAGCAACTCTCTAGTTAAATCTGAGGCTGGGTGGGATTTGTTATACTGAGATAAATGTCTTGGTGCCTTAGAAACCCACTTGAGCAACATATGTGATGGTGTGTGACTCTTCTCACTGAGGTGAGAAAATTCTCCACATAAGCAGCTAAAGGGAAAAAAGTTTGTTTTGGCTCATGAGCTTAGGGAATTTCAGTCAATCAGGGCATGGCTGCAGGATTGGCTTAATCTCTGTCAGCAGGAATATGAAGTGGCTGATCACATAATGGTGACTGATAAGAAGCAGAAAGGTCAGGCTAGAGCCAGGAAGGCAATATCATCTTCAAGGGCCATCCCAAGAGACTCACTTCTGGTAGCTGCGCCATGTGTCCCAAAGGCTCCACAACCTCTCCGCACCACCACCAGCTGGGGACCACATGATCAAGCCCTTGACTCTGTGGGGATCACTCACCGGGCATAAAAAACAATGGGCAAATTATAGGATGGAAATGCCCAACACTGTCACCAGACTCTCAGTAAGAGAGGGAGGAAAAGTGATCTAGTATAAGAGGTTAAAGTTTGGTTTTCAGGGACAGGGACCCAGGAAGTCAGTAGGACACACACTGCGAAGTACCCCCTGAAATAGCTACATACATGTCAACACTCTTGTGGATATAGTATAGCATGCAGGCCGAGGGGGGTGGGGTGTTAAATTCAGGTTATTTCAGCTGTGAAATGGACTCTGTGCTGCTGGTAAGAATTAGAAGGGGCATGTGTGAGTCTCCAGGCACACTCAGCTCCTGTGTTGAAATGATTTGAGTTTGTATTTGGAATATCTCTTAACAACACAAAAACCATAGTCCCTATTAATTCTGTGTACTAGAGTTCACTTCAAGCTGGAAGTAACCTTTAATTTTCCTTACCTGTAAGACATTGCCTGTTGTTACATTTTTAAAAAGGGTTGAGCAGCACTGAAAAGTATGAACCTTAAAGGAAGAAACGTACCCATGGCGTCCTTATTTTTCTAAATGTTAGGTTTTGTGATTGAGAGCTTGTAAGAGCTACACAGATGAGATAGGCACATTCAAAAATGAACTGGTGTTGTTTTCACCCTCAGCATCTTTAGCGTGTCACCCAAGGAAGGGTCAGGGTATGATATGAGGCCATAAGAGCTGATGTCAGTGGAGGGAAGGACCTTAAAAGGTGGCAGTGTGCCTATTTGAAGTCTCAGAAATGCTACTCTATCTAGCACAGAGCTAAGTATTTTATCATCTGAAAAAACGGAAGGGAGGGAGGGAGAAAAAAGGGTGAAGTAGTGTTGTGCTTTCCTTGGTATCTTTGTCAGTGTGTGTCACCCCCTTTGCATGTGAGTGAGCTAAGCCTCTCAAAGTTCTAATAGCCTTAGAATACAAGCCTTACATTTTCCTCAATTGTGGATCTTTTCCAAAACCTGCAGTCAGGTCTCTAGCAGTCAAGTCAAGATCTCAACTCAATCTAGGAGTTGAGGAGATGGCTGTCAATAAGATGCTTGCCAAGCAAATATATATATATATATACATATATATATATATATATATAAACCTAAGTTATATTCTCAGAACTCATACAATGTCAGGTGTAGCAATAGGTGCTTGTAATTCTGGAAAGGTGAGGTGGGAGGTGGAGACAAGGCTCTCACGGGCTTACTGGCTAGGTAGCCTAGCCTGCTCGGTGAACTGAAGGTCAAAGACTTAAAGAAAAAGTATAAGGTCACCCTCTGCAGTGTGTGTGTGTGTGTGTGTGTGTGTGTGTGTGTGTGTGTGTGTGTGTGTGTGTGTGTTAATATACACACGCAAGGGGAACAAAGCAAATCTGCTCTTTCTGGACTCACTTCATCTTCTTATTTCAAAAAAGGACTAAAAGGGGAAGGGACCATGGTCATTTCTAACGGAGTGAAAGATGGAGGACTGATGATAGCCTCTGGTGGCAGAGCTCCAGGACATACACCAGGATCTTACACACCTCTTTAAAAACAGCTCTGAGGTGTGCATGATAGAGGATGCGGAATGCCCTTCCCCGCTCTGGTCCCCTAACTCCTGATAACGAGGCACAGACGTTAAGAAACATGGTGTCTTTTGCAGATGAGGCGGAACTCCAGCATCATATTTGCAGGGGTGAAATCATGACTAGAGAACATTTTATGACATGCAAGTCTGTGCTGAGCTTGTTTCAGTGATCAGGAACTTGACTCTGCCTTTGAAGTCGGTGAAGTTAGTTCTCCTTTGAAAAGTACTTAAAACTTTGACAAGTTACCAGTCTGGGAAGGCTGACCCTTGAAGGGCAACATGTATGCCTATTTCAGGTTTGCTCTTGATTTTTTTAAATCACGGTATTCTCAGTAATTCACGAGGCAGAAAGCACTGCCGTTAGAATTGATTAACTAAAGATTGTAGAAGTGCTAGGTTCTCTGAGCATGTGTACCAGGGCACTCCTGTGCCACGTGTGCCTTCCTAATGCTCTGACCCAGTTCCTGCTGCAACAAGACTGGAGGAAGCAGATCGAACAGGGCAGGCATTTTATCACTAAGAGATACAACATATGGAACCCCAAGTAGCATTTTTAGCCCTGATTGTATGGCTTGTGGCTATTACAGACTTACACCGAAAACATACAGTATTTTGAGTCACTTATTTTTGTCAAGAACTGAGGGTGTCAGGGTAGATGCATCTTACAATAAATAAGCCCAATGTGTCTTCCTGAGAGCTTACAGTGAAAATCAGATTTGCTTCCTACTACAGCCCAGAGAGCAGCATGGGTATGGTTATGTCTCTGTATAGTCTGCCCCTCTGTCTCCCTGCCAATCACTTGAGGATTTATCTGCATTCAGTCAGCACTTGCTGGAGAATCCAGTGTGTGTGTGTGTGTGTGTGTGTGTGTGTGTGTGAGTACAGAAGTGCTAAGCCGAGGCAGGCTGGGGAGAGGTGCTTACTGGAGAAGCCACAGTCACCTTCCTCTTTTGGCCCTCTCACTTGCTTTCTTGCAGCAGCCACTGGAGAGGAAAGACAGCCAGAACAGCTCGCAGCACAGTGTCTCCAGCCACCGGAGTCTGCATACGGCATCCCCAAGTCACAGCACACAGGTGCTCCCCGAGTACCCACCTGCAGACGCCCCTGCTCCAGATCAGACCGACAGTTCTGGGCAGAAAAAACCAGATCCTTTTAAAATCTGGGCCCAGTCCAGGAGCATGTATGAAAACCGACGTGAGTAACTCCTGGGTTCCTGCTTTCACAGGCTCTTTCCTGTGCTCTGACCTCTTCTTAATAAAGAGAGGTGTAGGGCATCCAGTGAGGAAAGGTAGAAGACAGGAAGCCTCAGCCTCTTAGAGCAGGTAGAATGCCCTGGTTGCCTGCATAGGCTAGGTGATGTCTCCAGCTTGAGGAAGCCTGGGTAAAAAAAAAAAAACAAATGTTTTCCTTCTGGTTCAAAGAAGTCATTGGTAAGAGCCGCTGTCTTTTAATTCTTTCCTGGACTGAGAATGTGGTGTGCTCTGTCTGTACTCCTGTCTGGTGAAGCTGATCCCACACACAACAGAGCTTAATTGTGGTTGTGGGTTCTTTAGAAGAGGTCAGGTACTTTCTTGTGGCCTTGTGATTCTTGAAAATACTGGTAATGTTTTATTTTACCCTATTCAGTCTTTGCAAACATTTCCCTCAAAAAGGTGAAAAGAAAAAACAAAAAAAACAAAAAAAAAAAAAAAACACCCCACAGAGATTGGTTGTAGCTTAATCATCTATCCATTGACTATCCAGTGGTTAGGTGTGTTCATTGTTTTATTATGATCGACTTGGAAAGATGTACTTCAGAACTTCCCAAATCTTAAAAACCTAAAATCTCCTCCTTGTTTCCCTTCTCTCTTTTTTAATGACATGATTACTGGGGTCATTCACCATCAGCAGTCTTTGTTATTTTTACCAATGCAAGTCCCTAAAAGCCCTTTTGTCTTTGCTGGTAGTGATGGTCCCTCCCTGAGTTGGCTGCTTAGTTAGTATGCCCTGGAATGGGGCAAAATGTGTTTGGAGGGAGGACATTATATTGATGACCTGGGAGAAGCTAAGAGAGAAAACAGTATTGTTTTGCCTGGGTGCCCTTAGAACGGGGGCTTTGTCCCCAGCCACCCTGCTCTGGAGAGTTGTGAAGCTTAGAAACTATGAGAGGTAAAGGTTCTTCCCCTCTCACCAACCACTCTGACTTGGCTGTGCAGCATACCTGGCTGGCTGGAGGGTGTTTGGGGAGACCTCCATTGTTCCACGACTCAGATAAAGGAAGGGAGTAAGGCCAGCAACCCTGAGAAAGAAAGCTGACAAAACCCTTAGGTAAAACTCAACAATCAGGGGACACATGAGAATCTCCTCTCGCTGATTATCAGCTGTTAGAGGTCCCTTGAAGTCTTATCACCATCAGAGTAAAACATTGAGCCATTAGATAGGCTGTTGGACCGGCTGAGGCTCACCATACTGACAAGACAGCTAATTTGAAAATGGACCCCCATCTCTACCCTGGAAAGACACCATTGAAAGTACTCTGGAAGCCAGGCTGAAGGAAATTTCCTACAAATGCAGCAAATGCTAACTGCAAACTTAAGCATCCTCTATCAAAAAATGCCTGGGATGGGAAATGCTTCAAATTTCGGATTTTGAAATATTTGCTTATCCGTAATGAGACAGTCTGAGGATGGGCCCTGAGTCTGAATTTCAAATCTGTTTGTTTCATGTATCCCTTACACACAAAGCCAGAAAGTCATTTTAGACCGTATTTGCAGTGATTTTATCTGTAAATAAGTTTTATAGTATGGAATTTTCTTCTTGTGGTGTTACATCAGTACTTAAAAAGCTTTGAGTTTTATAGCGTGTGAGGTTTTTATATCATGGACAGCCAAGTGGTATAAACCTGGGCTTCATGTCAGGAACCCCTCTAATTATAGGGATTTCTCTTTAAAACAACACTGAAGGAATGCCTTCCAGTTGAGAATGTTCCATATTCCCTTCACACTTCTCTCTAACCATGTGGCTTCTTCAATCAATGACCCAACTTTAGGGGATGTTGAGTGATTGCTTTATTGACCATGCACATGCTTTCTTCAGTACAGTGCACATTATGATTGAGTTTTCCATGTTCCAATCATGTTGTGATCAAATAAATCATTCCCCGAAGTACTGTCAGAACCTCCTGGATTGACAGGACACTTGGAGCACATGCTCAACGGTAGGCTCGTCCACCCTAAAACAACAGCATTTCTTGGGATTTGGATACTTAAGTTCAACTTTTAACAAAGTTTTCACCAGGAGAAGAAATTGGAATATCCAGTATGGCCACGGCCAATTGCTGTAGGCACTGACGTTGCTCAAGTGCGGTCAGACTGGAATATTTGAAATGGTTTCCTTTTTGTCCCTTTACTTTCTTTAGCATCTAAGCAATTGGATGCAGCCCCACGAGTGAGAATCAATGCCTGTTTGGTGATTGGAGGCTCTATAATTGAGTGACAGTAGCGGCCTAATGGTTGTTAAGATCTGCATAGATTTTTTTTCTTCTATGCTAAATGAGAGTAATGATGACTCTCCTTCCCCGGGCCGCCCCTCCAGTAATTATTCTGTCGCTAGCATAAGTTTTCTTCTTCCCATGGTACCTGCTGATGAACCTATAGCAATCTCTTCTTTGAATTAGCATTTTGTGTAATCTCAAATTCATCTCTTCCATTGCCCTAAGTTATTTTATATGTTGTTTTTTAAAGAATATCCTTTTTAAAAAAGGAGTAGTCTTGATGGGTGAAATTGCCTCCCTGTCCCTTAATAATAAAATAAGCAAATACTAAAGGAAAATTGAAGTAAGTCACAGTACATTAATTATACATATTATTCCCTCTGTGTTGAAATTTTTTTCCTTCTTATTGAACTTCATTGTTAAGGGCAACATAAAGATGAACATACAGCTGGCCACTTTCCCTTGCCTATTCTAGGTGTTTCACAAAATACCATCCTCTCAGATTGGCTCTCTGTCAAAACAGCAGTGTCAGGATGATTTAATCTAAATTACAGAAGTGTTAATGAATCCCTCTGAAGAATTTCAATGTTAATTAAAGACTTGAAGTCTTTGCCTGTTTTGTATTTCCTCTAGATAACATGCCTGTTGGAACCATGTCTTTAAAGATGGCATGATTGGTCTTATTAGCAGATGTTCACACAGTCACCTAGTGCACAACAGCCTTTACTATAAAGGAAACTCCAAAGCTTATAAGAAAGTTTCTGCTTATGGTATAGGTTGCCCAGAAAGTAGTCAAAGCTGTCATCTTAACCGGCATTATCAACCTGTTCTTTAGGGAGTTGAGCTTACAAGTCTGACACCAAGATTTTAAGATGATTGTAACAGTTTCTATCTGTGTGTTCATTCAGATTCAACAGATTCCATGCCTAGAATTCACCAGGGCATGCTTCAGTCTAAGGATAGATTCGCTCAGGAACTGATACTTCCCTAAACACACATACATATACATGTTCTCAAAAGACGATGAGGGCTTAGGCAGCTGTCTACAGTTCATGACATGACTGAAACAAGGCCATTCAAGAATGTGGTTACTCATTAAACATCAGGAGCCTATGGTGGTAATGGACATTACAGGAAACTCTCATTGTTCAATTAGTTTTTTGACAAATAAAGCACCATGACAAAAGAATGTGAAAAACAGAACCTAACTACGGTCCTTTAAAATCCATAGCCATCATGTCTTTTATTGTGAAGCTGAATTGCACACCCCTTATCAATCATGACTGAATTAAAATGAACCAAGAAAGAGCATATGTTAAGCTTTACCCAATTGTGAAATTGATATTCCAGCTATGTCACCTTCGCCTGCATCAGGATTGAGCAAGGGTGAAAGAGACAGAGAGATCAATTCCACGAATTTTGGAGAATGTCAGAGTAAGGATCTACTGCAAACTTTTGTTTCTCCATTATCATTTATCCTGTTTGATGTTACCATCTGTCTGGGGAGAAGTCCACAGAAGTGAGGGAAGATAAACGTGCATGAAAGAGTGTTTTTAGACTTGTTTTGGCTGAGCATAAACCAAACGCAAGATGAGATTAGGAAGTGATGTGTGTCCTTTCCGAGTCTATAGAGTCATTGTGTGTCTGTAGTGGTAGAGGCACCAGGGCCTGGTGACCCCCTCTCCTGTGAAATATCAAGGAAAGTCATTTTGCTGCTTTGTTAAGTGACCACTCCCAATACCAGAAGCAGATTAATTGCAATGATTGTTCCCTAGGTAGGGTCTAAGATGCAGACATCTGGATTAATAATAAGAAGTGTGACAGTAATGTCAGAGAAATGGCCCCACCTTGCTGCCCTCTAAGATATGATTCATCTGAAAGTAAAGAGTGAAACATTTGGGGGAACTAATTCCAAAATCTCAGTACTTCTTATATGAAGAATTAGTAGTGTAGGAGATAAAATTTTGACTATCATAGGATATTTCAATACCAACTCATTAGCCAAGGTTATATTTATTTAGGTAAATTGTATTTAGTGGGTGTAAGGGTAAAATTGTTAATATTCTAAAAGTCAAGTAGCAGAAGGCTTTCCTTGTACCATGTTTGTGCTGGTGTTTATGTCTGTGTTTCCTAGCTCACTGCTAATTTATTTATATCCCAATTGTCACTGCGCATCTTTCTTTTCAACAGAAAAGTCTTTAAATAAATTTACCATTTTCCAGTTGATTTTTGAAAGGAAGAAAAACTTTTTTTCCTGTGGCCTAACTTGGGTGACTGACCTAAATCTGCTGGGTGTCCGCCATGTACCATGTTAGCTGACACCCCATTGCTACATAAGGCAACATTTTGTTGTCCCTTAGGATGGACAAATGATACAAGTGATGCAGAGAAAATGGATCTGGGATGAAGGACCTTTAATTGCTCTTAGAAAGCGCCTGAGCTCAGTAGACATCAGATTGACTCTGCCAGCATCCATGTGTACCTGCTGAAAATCACCAGTACTCTTCTGGGGTGCTAGTTTCCTTCCCTGGTTAAACCAAAAGACAGAACAACCTTTGACTTAGTTTGTTATTTCAGATGAGGTACTTAGCAGTATATTCAAGGAAACATTCATCTTCTGTGGCATTTTACAAGTTAGCCTCAGCAGTTTTAATATAAAGAGTTGTATACAAACATCCAGGTAGAGCCCCAGCCTTACAGAAGCTCCAGCAAAATATTTTGTGAGTCCTCTGCCTTGTATTTACCTATTCATTTGTTTCCTTTGGGTTATTGATTTACTATGCATCTTAGGCTATAGGCAAATCACTCAAAAAGAACAATAATTACAAATGTGAAATCTAAACAACCATTTTCACCTCTCCTGTTCTATCACACAAAACTGGAGAAGATGGGAATTAAATTTTCCAGCCTAGATACTCCTACAGCCCAAAATACAATTAATGAAACAAATATGAAAGAATGTGGAACAGTAATTTAATGCCCCCTTTAGGATTTACTGCAACTAAATTATATGCATTCTCTTTACCTAAAAGTTGTATCACTTTATAGACGATAAAATACCTTGTGTGCACTCTAAAATACTCATTAAGAATAAAGGGAAAGCAACCCTTTTATTATCTCAGTGAAGTTAACAGTGCAGTTGTATAGAATGACTTCATGCACAACAAACATTTTCTTCTGGAATTTACTGAGAGCTTCATTTTAAAACACTAGACCATTATTGAGTGTTAGACATAAATAGCAACTTACTGGATATTAAGTTAATATGTACATGTTCAGATACCATAGGCAAATTAAGAGAAAAGCTGTAATTTAGTGATGAGATGTGGTTAATTGTTCAGAAGTTTCTGTCATCACTTGACCTAAAGGGTATAGCAGTCTGGCAACTCTGAGATAATAAATAGTACTGAACTCAGGTTATTTTGTTTCATGATTGTTCCAGGGATGAAACCGAAAGTCTAGAGAATGATAGGCAAACAGTTTCCACTGAGCCCTTGAGAGTAATTTATTTTTCCTCACAAAAGTGATTTCATATCAAATTACTGGTGTCTCTTAATCTTGATTATGTTGGGGAAAAGAAAATGATTAAAAAGAAATTGAAAAACTTTTTAACCAAAGCCATAATACTTGTCCTCAAAATAAAATAGCAAGTCATTCAAAGGAACTTTCAAATAGATATTGCTGACTCCTTCTCTGGTGAGACCCTCACTTCACGTGATCCTACCCATAGATCCTTGCTTGCTTTGTAGTGCAACATATAGCACGTAGTTTGACTCCTGTTGCAGCAAAGCTGGAGAGAGAGGCCCTTGCTGACTCCAGGCTTAATTGTACATAATGGTGTGAGCTAAATTGGGAATTATCAGGAGGTCATAGTCTTTTGGAGAACTGCAGAGCTCACCTTTCATACTGCTTTCTTGTGCCCATTGTCATCTGCTGTGTCACCTACCCACAATCTTTTCATTAGTTGCCTGTGCTGGGAAGCTTTTGTCTGTGCATACCTCATCCATTGTAATTGTGCCCATTTTAGAAACATGATCCCCTGTACTAGTGAAATGATCTCTCTCCCTTCTTCCTTCTCTGCAGTTCCAGATTACCAGGAACAGGACATCTTCCTTTGGAGAAAAGAGACTGGATTTGGATTTAGGATTTTGGGTGGAAATGAGCCAGGGGAACCGGTGAGCCTTTTATCTGTTTCTCTCCCTGGTGCTATTTGCTAAGACTTCAAAGTGGTGGCAATTGGCAGATCACCAAGATAGGAGTCCTGCTAGTTGTGGCCCTGGCCCTTTCATCTTAAGTAGTATGGATCTCCTACTGTTTTTTGTGGAGCCACATTTGTTTATTTGTTTGTTTGTCTTAAGGAAGAAGGGAAGTAATGATTTCTAAAGCTTTTGTGTGTGTGTGTGTGTGTGTGTGTGTGTGTGTGTGTGTGTGTGTGTGTGTGTGTGTGTGGTGGGGGTTGCAACAGCTGCCACACACATACTAAAAAGAAGGAAAACAGATGGCAAAATAGGCATTATCTAACAAGACAGCAGCCTCACCCTTGTGGTCAATTCTATGGTATACAGCAGGTAGAGGGTTTTTTTTTTTGTTTTTTTTTTTTTTGGTGTGTGTGTGTGTGTGTGTGTGTGTGTGTATTTGAGTAGAAAGTATAGGGATCTGTATAGTAAGTAGCCAGAGCATAGAGAGAACTTCATTAGGCAGTGGTTAAGAAAACAGCACCCTGCCTTTAAATAATAGAAAAAAGAACCCTTCACAGTTATCAGGAAACACTCACTGAATCTCCTTCCTGGGCCCCAGTTTCTTAGAGTAAGTTTAATTTGACATCACAGGGTCCTTTGAAAGAAAAATGGAAGAGAAGTACTGTTGATGACTCTGGAAAAACCTAGTATTCGTTGAGAAGTTACTGTATGTGATGTGCTATACTAAGAACTTTTAACATATATTATCTCCTTTATCCAGAATGTATCCCAAAATAAAAAGCTAATTAACTGACCCTAAGTCATAGAGCTAGGTAAATGCAAGGACTGACAAGGCCCAACTCCTTCATCCTTTTAGCCACTGTTTTGGTTCGTGCTCCTTATAAACAAACTCTAAATGCCATATAAAGAAAGTGGTAACAGTATTGTCTATTGAGAAGACAGAGCACACATCCATATTAAAACTCACATTTGGTGAATAGCAAGACAGCCAGACATTAAATATAAACATTCCTCCGTCTTCTAGTACTGAAAGACACTGGAAATGGGGCTGTCAAGCAAGAACTTGCTTCATTTTTTCCTCATTTTATGTTTAGTGAGATGCCCTGTGGGTAAGCAGACAGTGCTAGGCCCTTAAAGAAAGTAAGTATTGATATACTAAGCAGAACTTAATGAAAGTGGGGTTCCCAGGTAGACAGCAAAGGAGGAAAGGCTTTATAAGTGAGTGAATTGAAGTGCCCATTTCTCCAGAGTGGAAGAAGAAAAATTACATGATTGACAGGCCACAGGTATTATCTAAGTCAAAGAGCCATGCAAGAAATAGTTATTCTTTCCACTTCTTAAAAACTGCTATAGTACCTGGCATAATGCCTTATACACAGGGGGTGCTCAATAATTGTTTGTGGCATGCACATGGATATGAATGAATGAACTGAATTATTTCTAGAGATGTACGGGCCATCAATCTTGATAGTAAAACCAACAGGAAAATGTTTCATCCATCATCTAATTACTCAACAGATTTATATCGGTCACATCGTACCACTGGGTGCTGCTGACACAGACGGCCGCCTGAGGTCTGGAGATGAATTAATCTGTGTGGATGGGACACCAGTAATTGGGAAATCACACCAGCTTGTGGTCCAGCTTATGCAACAAGCTGCCAAGCAAGGCCATGTCAATCTTACAGTGAGGCGTAAAGTGGTGTTTGCTGGTATGTTTTTCATTCATTCCTTCAGACCATGCTCTATCGCTCTCATGTCTGCCTCCTCGAGCTTCTATTTTAGCAAATGTTTGCAAATGTGATCAAACTCAGAAATTTCCAGATGGTTTGCTTCTCTCCGGCTCTGCAAAAAGTGCTGTCGTTCAGAGGTACTTTAATATGCTGTTTGCATATGCTCCAAAAAGACTTCCAGAAGAATGCCAGTTGAATATACATCCCTTGACTCCTGCCCCCTCACCAACCACAACTTAGCCTTCCCCTTCACTGGATGATAATCCTCAACCAAAGGGTCCAGGAGGAGCGTGAGAAAAGGTCAGCGCCACATTCAAAGAGTAGAAGTTAGGTTTGGAACGCAGAATGAGCTAGGTCTTCCTGACACAGCGCCTTGCTGTGTCTTCACTGACAGAGCTGGAGAGCTGCCCAGTTCTCTGTCAGCTCTGGTTCCTTTAAAGTTCTCAGAATACCCTTTCAGCCTCCACTCAAGAAGAACACGCCTCCAAATGCTTTCAGGTTCTAGCACCCCCTTCCTGCTGTGCCTGTGGCTCAGCATATATTTCCATTATCTGACCCTGCCACTTTAAGAAAGCAGTTACATGTGTGTTCTTTTATGAAAGCATGTGTCTTTATTGTTCACCTTTGCACGCAGCTCCACTCAACAGAATCCAGAAGAGGAAGATTGCCTGTTGTGTCAGTTGAATTACTGAAGAGGGATGATGTGAAAGCCTATGAATTCTCTTTCACCTTAATACTAGTGTAGCAAATAACTACCAGATAAAAGTAATTGGGCACTTTAAAAAAGAAAAAACAACTAATGTAGCTTATTTTAAGTGATATATAATTGATTACAGAATGAAGTTAATAAATTCCAGTATTAGAATCTAATGATAGTCAATTGAAAACAGTCCTACTCCACACAGATTATATCCTTAGAACTCATTCCTGCCCCCACCCCTAAAATTCTTAGCATGGTATTCCATGCAGCCAATGGTAGTCACCTGGTTTGGTTTTGGTTTTGAGATTATATGAAAACTATTTGACTTCACTGCCTTAAAGTAGTAAGGTGATGTTCTTTCACTTTGTTGCTTCAGTTTCATTTGAAAGACTTAAATGTTTAGTCCTACACAGACATTATATTAAGGTAGCATACAGCAAGAGGAATGGGCATTGACGGGTGCTGGTATGAGGGGCAGAGTTGTTATTTAATGGTGAAAATTTCACTTGGGGAAGTTGACAATTCTAGAAATGGATGGTGATGACATTTACATAACAGTGTGAATGCACCTATGCCCCCAAGTTACATGTAAGAACCATTAAGTCATTAAATTTATGTTTCCCATAATTAAAAACATCTATGAAAGTAAAAGCTTTGTGAAATAAATATAATCATAGCCACAATTCACCATGGTACATAATGATTTTGATTTTCCTGGTTGCTCCTAAAGTGTGGACTATCTAAGAATGCTGTGCCCTGTTAGCTGACAAGGCAGTAAGAATGGAAGGATGCCTAAAGTTGGGAGGAAGCTAATGCTTCTAGCTCTGTAATTGCAATAGATATTTACAGCTGGGAGCAGAGGAGAGCAATTATGTGTACCTCCCACAAAGTTCTCATGAGTCCATCTATGTGAACCTTAAAGGTACAACCCCTGGCAGACTCCTACCCAATGAGAAAGTCAACACTGTAGGGAAATGTACCTAGGAGAAAGACGATGAATGAGTGAGCATATGAAGCTAGGATGGCAGTCTTCACTGGTATAGCTCATACTCACAGTTCCTTCCTACATAGAAAAAAGGTCATAACTGGATGTTGCTGTAGATGGATGGCATTGTGGGCTGTATCATTGTACTGTCTCCTGAATGCTATTTAGGACTCCTACTTGGGGATTGATGTGAAGACAGCTTTCCTGGAGACAGACTATTATAAATATTTCCACAGCAAGGCTGTGTGAGACACAAGGCCCTCATTGGAATCTTGGTTTCCTTACAGGTGGGGAAGGTATAAGTGGTGGCTGGGCCTATTTTGGGGAATTTCAAATGGTTTAGAGACACATTTCTCTTTCAGTCCCCAAAGCAGAGAATGAGGTACCCTCTCCAGCATCATCGCACCATAGTAGCAACCAGCCAGCCTCTCTGACAGAAGAGAAGCGCACACCGCAGGGTAGCCAGAACTCACTGAACACAGTGAGCTCTGGGAGCGGCAGCACCAGTGGCATCGGCAGCGGCGGTGGTGGGGGCAGCGGCGTGGTGAGCACTGTCCTGCAGCCCTATGATGTGGAGATTCGACGTGGGGAAAACGAGGGCTTTGGGTTCGTCATCGTGTCCTCTGTGAGCAGGCCTGAAGCAGGCACAACCTTTGGTGAGTGCCGGAAGGGACAGGCTAGGCTCTCTTCTTTCAGGAAGGTTCAGCAATTAAGGATGTTTTACTCTTTCAGAGGAGATAGGCTTAGCTCCCAACAGAAACCCCTTCTAAAGTGTTTTTTCACTTCAGATAAAGTCTTAATTGGAGATGGAGTTTGTTAGGTTTTGTTGGGTCCCCCTTCAACCTCTTAGCTTTCTAAGTGTACACGTAAGATTTATGTACACATAAGGTATATGTCGAATTTGAATAGCAGCCCCTTGGTAATATAATGGAAGTTTCCTGCATAAACGATATCATTAATAGCAAAGGCCTCAGAAAGTCATAAAGATTTTAAAAGCAGAGGGTATTCCTAAGAATGCCTAGGAAAAGTAGAGTTACAAGAAGTAAAAAGTGACCTGTGATAGTCCCCCATCTCAGGTATGCCCTTTATCCCTACCTGAATACTGTTGGAGTTTTAAATGATACTCTGTTGTTGCTTTAGAAACTGGCTAAACTCTTGAGTTAAGAGTCATCTGATTTGGGGTCTTCTCTAGGTCTTGGATTTCAGTCAAGTATGAATAATGTTTTGTAACATTCTCCAAGGATTACCTTTCTCCTGGTGCATACATAAAAGCAAATAGGAACCCAGGCTATTCTAAGAACCCAGCCAAGTACATGAGTCTCTTTCCTGTTGCACTGGATGTGCACCCTCCTTCCTGATTCAATTCCTTGTCATCTCCCAAGCACATTGGAATGTGATAGGAGACAGGAAGGGTTATTATGCAGGCTTCAGATTTTATATCAAATGGCTTAACCCCATTGGACCTCGTGGCCAGTGGTCTGGTCACTCATTGGCTTACATTAACAAGGGGCTACATCTCTTTAACATTCTGATCCTGTAGAACCCACTCTGTCTCCAGTTAGCCTTGATGAGTTGCTTCTTGCTAAAGGGGACAGTCAGCCTCTTCTGCACATGTGTTACTGCAGTGGCAGCCACCCATTACTAACCATGCTCTTCTGAGCTGCGAAGATCAAATCATCACAGTATGTCACAATGTGTGACCTGACATCAGCACACCAGTTTTTATTTTGCTTTGCTTTTAAATGACTTTCAAAGACTTTTCTGCTGACTTTAAGAATAACAAAAAACAGGAAAGAAATCCCAAGTTATTGCCTTCCCACAGTCTACAGTGTACCCCTTGACACTCTCAACCTTATCATAGTTCTCATTTTCAGTCTCCAGAAACAGTAACAGGTATGTCAGGGACAGGCTCTGTGCTGGATGATGAGTATCGAATGCTTTCACTCACAGTTTGATCTTTGATTATTTTCCCTTGGTTCTCACAATCAACAAATTCAACTTTCCCTAACACCTTGCACGAGACTGCTGTGCTATGCAGAGCCTTTCTTCATGCCTGCTGTCTGAGACCTTTGTCCTGCAAGTTGTCCTTGGAGCTGAGCTACACTACTCGGGATCTTGAAACTGATACACTGTGCCTGGCTCCTAGAGATTCATAGACAACTCACTTGCTTTGTAAAACTCTTTGAACTGGATTTGGAATTCCACTTAGAGACACAGACTCTGTCAACTCCTCCATTCAGATTCGAAGGAATCAAAGTGTGTTTTTCAGATAGTTCCCCTTCAAGTAGAAATCATAATGACAAAGTCTGTGCAGTCGACTTTAGAGTCCCCCCTATTAGTTTTGTCCTATTTCCAAAAGGTGGCTCAATCATGAAGACATTTTCATAGTTCTGAGAAAGCAAATTCTAAATGTCTGTATAAAAACATTGGAACTAGCTATATAAATACCTGGTTGCCCCAGATCATTCTTCAAAGACAGCTCCCCCAATAGAGAGCCTCAAGTGCACAAGAGACAAAGCTGCAGAGCCCCCTCCCCTGTGTCATACCCTATGTGCATGTGTGTAAGCCAATGAGTAGAGAGGAGATGATTAAAGGGAGAGGACTGGGGAATGCCTTGAGGCTAGCTTTGGTTTGCTATCCTGAGCATGAATCGGTGCTAGGTTTTCACTGTGTCCCTTTAAGGGAATTTGCTTGTGAGGCAGGGCGAGGATAAGAGCTAATGAGCCCACCAGGGCCTCCCTGAGAGCTCCCTACTTGGGCTGATTGAACAAAGGTCCCACACGGATCAGTGTGTGATGGTGCTGGTGCTCTTCTGGCTCACCTCCTATAATCATGTCCTTTTCCAACACTTTCATCTCCACACAGAGAGAGCAAAGGTGTCGGTCTACTTTGTGTTTTCAGATTGAACTTTTGATGCTAGCAGTCTCTTACATCTCACCAGAAGTCCAGTGATTATTTTTGTAAATGGAGAAAGAACAAAACATTGGCAAAAATGAAGTGACAGGAACAGAATGGGTAAAAGCATTCACTCCCAGCTCTGGGGTTTAGGTTTACAGCCCCAAATAACCCAACAGCCAACAGTTATTTGGGGGTCTCCAGATTCAAGTTACCAAACATCCCAAAAGTAATTGTTTTAAGAAAAGAAGCTGGGCTTTGGACATCATTTTAAATTATAGAAAAGGACTGTGGCCTTGAGCTCTAGTCTCAGGACTGGCTTTTTAAACACCCTGACTACTGCCAATGTTTTTACCATCAGCACAGCGCTCTCATCTAATAACATTTCCTTAATGCTTTAATTAATTAACACTTAACCTTCTCTTTCCCTTTTCAACCCTTTTCTCCCCCCTTCACTATATTCCCACATAACTTAAAAAAAAAAATTGAAACACAATACCAAAGCAGGCAATGCATGTGTGGCTATGCCTCACAAAATAGGTCGGATTATTGAGGGGAGCCCTGCTGACCGCTGTGGCAAGCTGAAAGTAGGAGACCGGATCTTGGCAGTAAATGGATGTTCCATCACCAACAAATCCCATTCTGACATTGTCAACCTAATCAAAGAAGCGGGCAACACAGTGACCCTCCGGATCATCCCCGGGGATGGTAAAGTATACTGTTACCTCTTTCTCATTCCCTTCTGTCTCTCCTTCACCCTACCCCCACCCCCATTAGTGTTCATGTAATTGTTTGATTTTGATATAGAGACAGCTTTATCCATCCCTAACTGAACATGCCTGTCAAGTGAACCAGAACCATTATTACTAAACCATTTCTCACTCTCTGACCTAATTAATCCTATATACTTGTGATCCCATCCTGATGTAGATTTTTAAAAATTCCAGAAAATCTTCAACTTTCTCCGTTTATTTTTCCTTTGCTCTTCTTGTTTTCAGAGCTATAGAAAAACTTTGCTATGGGTAGTGATGATGACCTGATAGTCTAGCTGAGAATTTTGGGTTTTTGTTTGTTTGTTTTTTGTTTTCTGGGTTTTTGGGGTTTTTTTGATGGTTTTGTTTTTTAAACAATCACTGAAATGTGACATCACAAAACCTACCTAGTGACAAATGCAGAGCCAACACTTATTTTTTTTTTTTAAATAGGTGACCATATTAATACTTTTGATTGTATGAACAGTTCCTAGAACATAGCCTACTTGGTTTGTCCATAATTTTTTGATATGATAAAGATTGGATGTCTATATTTTTGGCTGATTATGTATATTAAACTTGAAGTACTTACCTACCTTGCTTACTTACCTGGTTAAATTAACACCTATGGTTCTTTTACATCAATGGCAATAACATCCCACAGTAAGAAGTCACCTAGAAAACACCAGTAGGTTTTATTTATGGAGTTTCAGTGTTCATATTTGCAAAAATGAAGGTGATGTGCTGATATTGGTAAGGGTGGGTGGTTTGCACACTTGACCTCATTCTAAGCCAGCTTTGTTAGGAAGAAACTAATTCTTATCCCAATGCAATAAAGTAAATTACATTCTAAAACATGAGTGTTTCCCAAGATGAAAAACACTTATGCCATAGATCAAGACAGTCAGGCATGCTATTTCAAATGAATATATTATATACTACTTGATAGAAAGTGATACTTAGGATTCAGGACTTGAGTAGCAGAGCTGGCACTTTTCAGTAAAAGTAAATTTTAAACCAAACACATATTTAAAAATTGTGTACTCTCACCGGGAAGTGGTGGCACACACCTTTAGTCCCAGCACTTGGAAGGCAGAATTAGGAGGCTAAGTTCGAGGCTAACCTGGTCTACAGATTGAGTTCCAGGACAGCCAAGGGTACACAAGAGAAACCCTGTCTGGGGGGAGGGGTATTCTCAGAACAGAGAACTTTCCCCTAAAATATATGCAGGGCCAATTATGGAGGAGAATGTATATCTTCTGAAGTGGTTGTGTGCATCACATTGTTTAAATGCCTGGTTTGTAATTTGCCATCTGGTGCAGGGGGCATTCTACCAATTTGGCTTTTTGGGAATCTATTGCAATATATAAAAGTGATCACAAAATGGCAGAGCCTAAGTTCCAAGTGGAACAGATAAGGGAAACCAGACAAAGAATGAAAAATGGTTCAGAGAGTCCAAAGGTGGTATATAAATAGGTTACATGTCATGGAGAGGTTTATTTTGTTTTGTTTTTTAAACAAACAATCAAGAAACCCAAAGAACTGGGCATGGGAATTCACTTACTAACTCCGTCCCAGGCAATCAAGTGTGAGAATGAGGATGTCTCAGAAAGGAAAGCAGGCAGGCAGAGGACCTCCTTAAAGGAAATGCTTAAAGTGTCAAGTCAGGAAAAGCAATCATACTACATAAAGCACATATACCAAGAATCAACTTAATTTAATACTATACAATTAAGTCTCTGAGAACCTGAACACCAAAAATGTATAATATGTAGTGGAATGTCTACAAATAACTGGCAGTTCAAAGGCCTTTTAAAAAATTAATACTTAAATGTCAAATTCAGGAAGATAGCCTATATCCTATTTTAATTAGAAGATAGTGTTTGTTTGATTGTTTGTTATAATGCAGAACAGGTTCTCAAAGGATGTGGGTTTTATTTGTGGAGTTTCAGGAAATCATTGCTGTGATAATAAAACTCTGGACCAGTGACTTGAGTGACTGTCGGAGCCAGGTAAAGGCAGCCACAAGTAGCAAGGGATGATCACATGCTGTTCAAGCCTTCAAGGGTCTGAAACTGGAGCCTGAGGCATGGGAGTTAGATCCCAGACAATTTTACAACCCTGTAAAGGAGAGAGTGATGGGGAGAAACCCTGCTGGATTGTTTCCTCTGTGTGGTTTGCAGAACAAGTTTGTGGAGGGAAGTAGGCAGCTCTTCGGGTTTGGGAACCCTAGCCTTCAGGTGTTTCTTTTGAATGTTCACTATACCAAATAACCTGAAGACCAGCTGTTCTACAAAGACAGTGAAGCCCTTAACCACAGTGATTCCTGCTCTTCCATACTGTTCTCAGAGACCCTAGGCTTGCACAGTAAGCCCACTTTGTATCTGGAAAACATGTAAAAGCACCTGAATGCATGTCTTTGACTTAGTTTTGTTTCTTTTCTTTTTGTCTGGAGACAAGGTCTCACTGTGTAGCCCCAGCTGCCTCTAGCTTGAGATCCTTCTGCATCAGCGTCCTGAATGTTGGGATTACAGGCATGAGCCACCACCCTAGCTAGCTGATGCCTAGTTCTCTGTTCCTGTCATTAAATGGAACAGGGAATTCTAATCTCCCTTACTCTACTTCCCCCTTTTTTGGCTGTCCAATAAACCTCAAGGACAGTGGTTCTCAACCTTTCTAATGCTGTGTCCCTTTAATGCAATTCCTTATGTTGTGGCAACCCCAACCAAATAATTTTTTCATTGCTACTTCATAACTTTACTGTTGTTTTTGTTATGAACCATACTATAAACATCTCTGTTTTCTGGTGGTCTTAGGTGACCCCTGTGAAAGGGTCATTCAACCTCAAAGGTGTTGTGACCCATAGATTGATCCAGGACATTACTTTCACAGATCTTGTACCTAACAAGACCCCTTACCTCTCTGCCTTTTTATGTTAGTGATCAAGATGGGTGGTAGGGAGAGGAAGGGCTTCTTCCAAGGTGATGAGCAAGGGATAGTAAATATATCATGACAGCCTAGAAAGGTCTAGAAGATAGCTGAACATCCTGAATCTGAGCTTAAATTTTCAGAATCAAACCATACTTGTATTGCATGGAAATGCCCAAGCAGTTTAAGTGGGAGTAAGACTTTCATCAGATAGAGTAGAACATGACTGAGCCTGGCTAATACAGAATCAAGTTCAAGGTAATAAAAACATATACGAGTCTATAAATGCAACTAACATTTCATTTCACTGTTATTCAAAGTACTTGCTTATAGATAAGGGAGAACTTAGCAATATAGACTCTGTTGTTTCCTTGGTAGAGGGAGAGGAATAATAAAAAAAACCCCAACAATTTTCACATATGCATAGGATTCAGGTTTTCCAATGCCATTTTCAGATACTTACTACACAAGTGCTTGCATATTGCAATATTTATGAAAAAAGATTGAATACTTTGTTGACTTGCTTGGCTTTTCAATGTATATTTCATGACGGGAGGTAAGAATATTAGCATGGGAAATAGGTTAGCATGGCAACCTCTTGTGAGGGGAGTAGGTTGAAACATGAGGTAGGAGTTCCTGTCAGAAGAGTAAATGCTTGGCTTAGACTAGCCCTCTACAGTGCCTTGAGAGCTAGGATTTGCTTTTCATGATGTGTGATGGCTTTGAAAAATGTAGTAATAGCCATCTTCATTCCTCTGGGAGATGTAAATGCTATTTAATAAAGGGTAGAAGCAATGTCTAGATTTTGTCAGCTCATTGACAGAGAGCTGTGACAGTCAGTGAGACACTCCCTCATATCATTGCTATTAGAGCACAGGGAAGCCTGTGCTCTTCTTTACAGGTCCCTTGGTACTTTTGCTCTTATATAAGGCAAAAGGGCTAGAGTTATAATGTATTGTTCAGAATGGGCTGGATCTCTGTGTTTTTAAAAGTTGGACAGTGTTTTGGCAAATGTAATCTTGGTTTAATTCCAAATGAAGACTTAAGTGTTTATGAAAAATGAATATAACTTTGTTGATACTATTAAAGCATACTGGAAATCAAGCCTATTTGAACTATTTTGATGCTCTGAAGATGGCTTATAAATTCCTATAGAGGAGAATATGTTATATTTTAAGGAATTGTTGGTGGTGATTAGTGGAGTTACTGGTATTCATGTAGTAAAATTAAAGCATTGCTTATTTAAAAGGAATGTACCAATTGGGTATGATTTTCTTGATAAATATTATTCCCAGGCAAAATAGAGTAAGTTTTTGAAAATGAACTGTGAGGCAAGCATTGGATTCACTTCCCAACATCTCTACTTACTCACCAGGAGACCTTAAATGTGTTTCTTTCAATGCCTCAGATCCACATGTGTAAAGTGAGACATTCGTGGCACCTGCATGTCTTATAGACAGATAAGAATAAAGTGATATGGTGACTATCATAATGGACCCACACGGTGCAGTGTTTGCTTTGCACACTGTAAACTAAACAGTAAGACAGTGGAATAAGGAACACTCACCAAACTCAAAGTAGCCTATTAAGTGTTAATGTGTTTTAAATGTTGAAAGTTAAGCTTCAACACCCAAACAATTTGCATTGCAAAACATCGTAAGTAAAGAATTGAAGGAAAATTATTGATGGCATTCTATTTATATGTGTAGTGCATGATTTATCATGTGCCATCAAATCATGAAAACAACAGAAATACAAAATTTGCTTGACAATAGAATTCAGGGTGGCCAACAGCACACAAACATTCTAAAAGGAATTCATTCCGCAATTATAATCACTTTAATTACAAGAAAGCATTTTTCATGTCCCAATTATGATTTCACCATGGCCCAAACACCCTTGTAATTTCCTGGAGAATCTTTATGTAATGAATGGTCGTGAGCACTATGAAGTGTGGTAAGAGACCAATACCTATGGTCATAAACGTTTCTGTGAGTCCTACAAGTAGATCTTGCATCTTTCGGATCTGGCACAGTGAGCCCTGCATCTCGCACTGGCACAGTGAACTTGTTTTATGAAATACCTATTGCGGTTTAATAAGGGTCAGGATAAACAAATAGGCCGAATAGATGTCTAATTTATTCAGGGAGAAACAACTCACAACACAGACAGATGAACACAGCAGTTGGAACCGGATGCTCCTCTCTCCATGTACCGCCAGAAAGAGAGGTTCCCGGCCTCCTTCTCAGACCTCGTTCCACAGGTCACTTCCCCTGGCTCCACCCCTCAAGGGGTGTGGTCAGTGCCACAGAAGCAGACAAAGTGAATATCCCACTACAAATACCAGTTAGACTTACACCTCCTCCAAGTCCTCCAGGTCCTCCAGGTTAGCGGCCCTGGTATGAAAGTCATGTAATGAGCTAGTGCAATCTTCTAATGGCATTCATCAAAATTCACTAATATGCTCTTAGTTATTAACAATGATGGTGGTAATAAGTAGTAACAATAAATGCCTCCACATATTCTAATCATTTTGACTAATATTTATGTGTCAAGCACTATTCCTATTTTCTACCTATTATCATTGTACCAATTCCCTTAGAGACTTCTATTGTTCCTCTTGTGCAAGTGAGAAAACCCAGGCAACAAACACTTATGTCATTTTGTCTAAGCCTTATGTAGTCAGCTGTAGGGCGTAGGATAAAGAACAAGGTGTCATGACCTTGCAAACACTGAACATTGTGCCTCCCAGCTGACTTGAACACCGCCTCCCCACCCAGAAGGCACAGGGCATGTGGTATTGGTACTAGACTGAGAACAGCCTAAGAGATGCTCTGAGGCATATTCCCCTTTGTTTCACATATTACTTCCTAACTGACCACACTGTTTCCCTGATAGCTACAGAAACATTTGATAAGAACAGATCATGAGGCATGAAACATGACTAGGATATGGAAGTAGTTCTCTGGATCCAGTTAGACTTTGTGCTTTGGCTATAAGAGTAATAGGCTTTGGGGGCTATACTAGAAACTGAGGAAAAAAAATAGATTATGCTTTGTCATTTTGGAGAGAGCTTAAATAACTTTAAGCATATCTCAGAGAAACTAATAAAATGTTTCCACTAGTAGCAAGGCCCAACGGTAAAGTAGGTATACACTGGGCACTCACTACATATGTGTGAGGCAGTCTACTAAACCCTATCTATCCTTAATCCACATAAAACAAATAAGGCTTGCACCTAATGAGGGGGAATCTGGGTCTGAAATCTTGAAACTCATGTGTGCCATATAATGTCAAAGCACTAGGAAGTTAGATACCAGTTGAGTACATGCTAAAGGAATGAGAATGGAAGACGGGCCACCAGCAGTTAGGTAAGTGGGTGATCTTTTGTTTCAAGAATGCAGTGGAGAAAGCTATGGTTTGGGTTTCAAGGCTTAGAGTACCTGAAGTATTTCCTCCATAGAAGCCTATTGTACATGATAAATATTTGCAATCAGCAAATGCTAAACTGCTAAACTGTTTCCTGTGAATCATAGGACTTGTAAGAACTTTGAGTTTCCAAGGTACTCCATGAATTAAATGGCCATGTGGAGGCTAATGCTAGAACTTCACAACCACTGTTAATATTTTCCTGACTAGAAAATATACAGTGTCAGTTGAAAAATAAATAGTGAGAGTAGGACTTGCTCATGCCTAGCTGCCACCCAGCTTTATCTAAATAGAGAAATGATTAGAGATTAGTGAATGATGAGTAAATGGAGAATGGTTAGCTATTGCTAACAAGTGATTATCTTTTACATGCATGTCAGTGTACAAAACATGGTTACACTCATGAGTACTTCAGTACTCATGAGACACCAAACTTCTAGAGATTAATGAAGTTGCTTTTGAATTTGATTAGTGGAGAAGAAAGTCAATTTGCATATGAATATAATTGTGTTCATTACATTAAAGTGGCCTCATAATTTATATGACTTGTTTATAAACACTGGTTATTCCAATGCAAGTCTTGAAATTAATCTTTCAAAGAGATACTAATCCCATATTTTCCATTGGGCTTCATTAAAAGCAGTGGGGAAGAAAGTAGATATATGTATTTGACAAGATGGTATAGCACTTCTGATTGCTAGTGTTCAGATGAGGAAATCAAGTAGACTCAACCAAATAGAGCTAATAAACTGCAAGAAATGTTAGCAAAACCATTTATCATTACCCTGTAAAATTCTTGAACTCAGATATGGTGCAGTGCGGTGATGACACATGCCAACTTTCAGTGGCAGGACAGGGGCGACACATCTGTGTAAGCTACATTGAATTTGTGGGGAAATGTCTGGTAGGGAGGAGAGTTGTGGGAAGTACATGGTCTTCAGAAAGGTTCATTGACCCCCTGATGGTTTAGTCAACTATTTGAAATATAGACAGAGAAGTCAGGCTTCTTCATCTTGAGCCAGGGTTACTGCATCCCTCCCAGTTGGTTGGTGTCTTCTCTAAGGCCTTCATGTCTTTATGCTCTGCCTTACAGAGTCCTCAAATGCCACCCTGCTGACTAATGCTGAGAAGATCGCCACCATCACCACTACTCATGCCCCTTCTCAGCAAGGGACCCAGGAAACAAGGTCAGATGTGGTTTGGGTTCTCTGTTGTTGCTGTTATTGTTGTTGTCATCAGCATCGTTGAAGGGATAAAGTAGCTGCTACCTAATGTACACATGTCTTTGATTTTTCTTTCTTATTTTCCCCTTGGGTTGTTGTTATATTTGTGTCTCTCATTTTGGCAGGAATGCCACCAAACCAAAGCAGGATTCTCAGTTTGAGTTCAAAGGACCACAGGCTGCCCAGGTAAGGGCTGCTTCTCCTTCTCTGTACACCTTCCTCATTTCCCTCCAACTTCCTGAAGCTGTCTTATGAAAAAATCCTAAAGGAAGACTTATTTGAAAATAAACAACCTTTTTGTGGGGTGATTTAACCAGATATGTGCTCAAATTTGATTGTCTAGAAAATGACATTTTGTTTTCACTGCCTTTGAAAACTATTCCTACATACTCTTTTCTGAAGGAGAAGAAAGAAAGGCTGTCACAAGACTCAATGATCAGAGAAATAAAGCAACGAGTGTCTCGCTTCTCGTGGTTTTCAAAGCCTGTTACTGCCAAAAAAGTGTCTTTTTGCATAAGACATTTCTCTAGCTAGTGAATTTTAGATAAGACCCCTAGAGTGCAAGTCTTGTCCTCAGGTTGGAAATGCACAAGTAACAGACAGTGTTGCAAATTTGATGAACATGGGTGATCCAAAGGTAAATGTGTCTGCTGGCCTTCTTCTCCAAGCAGAATGGAAACAGGGTCCTCATGTATAAAGTCTGACTAAGGGCACTGATAGTATTTACCAGATATAGGACATCTAGCAACGCAGCAGCCAGTGGTTGTTTGATGCAATGAAGAATTTCCCTGCCTTAAAATATTAACTGCAGCCTTACTGACTAGGTGCTGTAAATGTATGCATGTGTATAAGCATGTTCAGGAATGTTTACAGATTCAGAATTCCTAGCTCCTCAGATGAATGAAGATTAATAAAGATGATTAATAAACAGGAGTCAATGAAGTAGGAGTTACAGATAGACTCTGTGCATTTTTGCAAAGTCACCAAGAGAAATGGGTGTGGATCTAAGTTCCCCCTGAATGACTGCATTTAATTTCTTCAAATAGGAACAAGATTTTTACTCTGTGGAGCTGGAAAGAGGAGCCAAGGGATTTGGCTTTAGTCTTCGAGGCGGGCGAGAGTATAATATGGACCTCTATGTTCTGCGCTTAGCAGAAGATGGTCCTGCAGAAAGATGTGGAAAGATGAGGGTAAGTAGAGAGGGGTCCAGAGTGGTTGTACATATGGTCACTTCTTGACAATCCCACAGCTTTCAAGACACTGAATGTATGGCTCCTGTCATGTTTTCTTCTAAAGCATACTTAAAGTGGGGTATTTTCTGATGCCTTTCCTATTGTTCTTGTGCTTAATCTCTCACAGTAGGCACATTCTAGCACGAGAAACTGGATAGTGCAGAATACATAGCAGGCAAGAAATGCAAGTAGCCCTGTAGATTCTGAGCAGAGAGCTCATTCATTCTCTAGCTACTCACCAGCTGCCTTCCCTTAGCCTCAGATGTTCCCAGCCAACCCTGGACCCCAGCATGGGGCCAGCAGTCCCATGGCATCGCCACTGGGAGTTGCTATGGGAGTGTCAAATCTTTGATAATGTGAAATAGCATTGTTATCTACAATGTTCACATACCAGAGCCTTAAAATCAAGTTACAAAAAACCAAACTGTTGACAATAAATCTCATAAAGTTTTGAGTAAGAGCTTTGTGTTGGGCCACATTTATAGCCATCTTCTACCATCCCTCTCATGTCACAGATTCAGCATTCCTAGCCTGAGAATTTGAAGACACATACCCAGGGGTGTCTATTCTCTTTAGCTGTTTAATGTTTGTTACTATCTGTGTGGATTAGATGATGGAGAAGCAAATCATCACATTTAAATAAGTTACATAGGGAGCCATTGCCACTGTAGCAAATCAGAGATCATCAGCAAAGGAAAAAAGTGAGCTGCCTGAGCAGAAAGACACACACACACACACACACACACACACACACACACACACACACACACACACACACACACGGCTAGAGTGATGAACTCATTACTGTATCTATACTTGTTTGTCCATTTTCAAGCCAAAGTGCTTTGACTTTTTGTTTGTGGTTTCTGTTTCTAGACATTATTCTGCTTCATATGTGTATATTATAAATGTACCTATAGGCACACATGTGGAGACAATAGGGGACTAATTTGAAAATAGACTTTCAGGAGTCACGTCTCTCCTTCCTCCATGTGGGTCTCAGGGATCAAATTCAGCTCCTTAGACTTTGTGGCAAGTGCTTTTACCTTGCCACATCCATCTCATTGGCACAAACTGAGACTTTTCTTAATTGAGGAAGCAGAGCAGAGTTTCTGGAATTAAACAATGAGAAATGAAGGCTGTTGGAAGAAACAGTTTCTAAGAACATGAAATAGCATAGTTGCAGCTGTGGAGAGCTCCTAAGACACATGTATCCCATGGTTCTTTGAGCTTTGTAGCATGAGGTTCTTTTCATCCCCTTTGAAGTTGAAGAACGGAGCTGCAAGAGGTTGAAGAGCCATAGGATTACTTGACAAATGTGAGATGGAATCCAGGCTCATGGCATGGATCCCAAAGCCAGTACTTTGCCTCATCTTCCTTCTAGAATGTAAACTGTGTGTGAGTCAGACTCTGTCCTGTTTGATTCGTTCTGTTTTTGCACAGTGCCAAGGAGGATGTGTGGTCTCCCAAGACTCCTGTGGAAGGTTTTTCCTCTGAGCTTACTCATGTGGTTGCTGTCATGCTTTGGTGCCTGTCAGCCTGTGGCTGGAGACCTCTCATCTTCTTTTTTGTTTTGTTGTTATTGTTGTTGGGGAAAGGGGGTTGTTTTTTTGTTTTTGTTTTTGTTTTTTGAGGCAGGGTTTGTGTTTGTAGCCTTGGCTGTCCTGAAACTGTAGACGAGGCTAGCCTCAAACTCACAGAGATCCATCCATCTGCCTCTGCCTCCCAAGTGCTGGAATCAAACCTGACTTCTCTTACTTTCTTATCATGGAACTAATATAGGGTGATATATTAGTCATATTTCAGAACAAGATGCGTACAAAAATAAGCCAAAAGTGAAGAAAAGCATATTGTATCTCACAGTCTCATAGGTTCCTGTTTTGGGGTCTGTTTGGAAAGTGAAGTGTTATAGTGAGGTGAAAGGGTTTGTGGCATAGCAAAACTCCTTACCTCACGGAAAGAGTTGAGAGAAAGAAGCCAGGGTCCCTGCATCCCTTTCCAGGACATGCCCTCAGTCACCCAACTTCCTTTCATTCTACCATTGATCAGTAGCATCGCCAACTGTGGCTCCACAGGGCCTTTAGGGAACACATTCACCACAGTAGGCACATAACATCAGAGAGAGTGAACGAGAGAATAAACGAGGACAGACAGAAAGACAGTTATTTTGCAACCCTTTGACCTGGTATCCTATCACGTTTATCATATTATACTGATTTTGAAACAATCCACCAGTTCTAACCTACGTCCAGAGTAAAGGAAAGTGCAAACAAGTATCTCTACATGGAGCAGAGATCCTCGCTTGGGGCCAATACTCTGTCCTCCTTAGTAGCTCATGTTCTCTTTACAGCTCTCTTCCTTCAGCCAGCACTTAACTGATGTAATGTACTACTTGTATAGTGTTCCTACTAACTGCCTTTCCCTCATTAGAATCTGATTGCCATGATGGTTGAATATTTTCCCCGGAACACCATGAGCAATAGAAAAAAAATTCTGGGATAAGCCTAATGTTTATGTGGGAAATCAATGAGGGGAAGAATTTTAAGTCAAAAAGACTTCCGTAGCTATGGAAAGCTGGTGTGACCATTTCACTTTGTCTCTTGCTTTGACAGATTGGTGATGAAATTCTAGAGATCAATGGTGAGGCCACCAAAAACATGAAACATTCTCGGGCCATAGAACTGATAAAGAATGGTGGCCGCAGAGTTCGTCTGTTTCTGAGGCGGGGAGACGGCTCAGTCCCAGAATATGGTGGGTCAAACTATGAAAACATCCCTTCCTTCCCAGGCATGACTCCATGAGTTTGTCTCCAGAACGGCAGCAGGAAAGTCTTTTTTGTTTCCCTATTCACCAGTGTCTTACCAGCCTCTTGCACCATGTGGTTCTTTGCCTCGCTTGTTCTGAAAGCTCTACACGTTTCATCCTTTGCTTGCTTACATGGACTGGGGCATGGCCTAAGACAAGATATCGATAGCCCCCTTTCTGATAATCAGAGAGAACATTCTGTCTAGTCCGACCAAGAGCGAAGGAATGTTTGTTGAACTGTGCCAAACTGTTTCTCAGATCCAATTGTTAGCACAAATGACTACACAGTCCTTTAAAGAAACAGGTTGCCTGACTGGTGTTGAGGCACAATATCTAGTTGGGTTTGTTTCTTTGTTTGTTTTGCTCTGTTTTGTTTTGTTTTGTTTTTGTTGTTATTTTATTACAGAGGTGTGAAATTCTGAGATATTGGGGGGCTTTGCTCACTTTGTTTAGACTCTGAATATGACAGTTCTCTGTCCCTCTCAACTGGTCTTTTACCCCTAACCACACCACCTGAGCCCACACTATCAAACAAACAACAACAAACAAATGTGGATCTATTAGCCATATGTTTTTAAATGATAAAGGATGAAATAGATTCCCAGTGCCCATCATGAGGGAAACACGTTACTATACCTTTCCTATGAGGAAAGCCAGGTGATACGTAGAGTTCCTCTGTCGTATCTTAATCATAGTTTGAGTAGACAGCAATGCTCTTTACCTAGCTTAGTGTTCTGATGGCAAAATAGTGTATATTGTGATAATTATGTCCTATTTATTTGAGATTATTGTTTAAAATTTAAAAAAAAAAAAAAAAAAAAAAAAAGGAAGCTATGCCCTAGATGTAGGGCTTTTTTCCCAACCAAAGGTCTACAAAAGTTTCTATAGAAACTGTGATTGAAAGATCCCCATATACATTGGTCCCCTTTATTCGGGATTTATCTGTTATCACCCTCTTTCTGAAAGTTTTTCTGCACAATTCCCAGATGCATTTTGGGCTCAATGAGAAGCTCAATCTCAGACATAGTTCAAGGAGGAGAGTGGCTCCTTGGCAGGGCAGCCTTCCCAGATGTTGGACATTGGTACAGGTGCACAATATGAGGGGTCTAAGGTAAGGGGGAGGGTGGGTGTCCAATCAGAGGGAACCTTAATGACAATATCAGGTGCCATGTCTGCACACTGTGCTATAAACTTCTGACCATTAGGTGTATCGATACCACTGAAACTGTGTAACATGTCTCCCTTTTCTGTCTTCCCTATGCTTCTGTTGGATGTGATAACTCATTTGAGAGTCATCGTCAATAACCTGTGTATCTTCTCCAAACCTATGTCTGTTGCACTGAGGATGAAAATCCAACACTAACAAATGTTCTTTGGGCTAAAAAATAAAGATTATTGAAATACATGGTTTTCCACAAAGGGTTGAACATGCTAGGGTTGTGCTACTGTAATATTTCCATGCGTCATTTGGACTAAATCTAATTCTATTGATTAGAGTTACAAATGGGTTATAATATGTTAAGTTCCAATATTTTTCTGACTTGACTGGAACCTGCTTCTCTGTGAGGCTATTTTTGTAATGAGTTTTTTGTACTTAATTTAACTGCCGCGGTATTGGGGGGCGGGAGGGGACTTTGTTCTTTTGTTGTTTATTGTTAATGCTCTCCTATGCCAGCCTGTCATTGTTCCAGTTGTTTGAAAAAAAAAATCACAAAGCAAAAAAAAAAAAAAACAAAAACAAAAAAAAACAAAAACAAAAGGATGCATCATCATCTGGGTTTTCAAGTCATCTAACAGCTATCTAAAATCGTCATTGTTCCAATTACGGTCTCTGCAGCCTTGGGTGTTGCCTTAGACTGACTGGACAAATAAACTCTCTTTGCCCTATGTTAACAAATGAAGATTTTTTTTTCTTTCCTTCTTGTTATAGGGAATCTAAATGTTCAACTTTTTCTCTTTCTCTCTTTCTCCTTCTCTCTGACTGTTCTTGGTGCTGGGCCCTCCCTCCTACAGCGATGATACCTCCTAATATCGCTGCATGTATGAGAAATGAAAAGCTCGGGGAGGCTTGCTTCTACCTTATGGGCCATAATCAAACTACGGTTTGTAGCTCAATCAATACTAGGTGTTTCTGTGCTGTGGCCTAATTTCCTCATTGCTTCTGCTTAGCTCTGTTTTGATATGTTTGGCAATTCATTCTGAGCACCCTGCGTTCTTTGAATTGTAAGTACATGGCTGACCCTGTTGAAGTGTTGCTCTCCCTTGTCCTAAGAATAGAGTAAGACCTTAGGTTAGGTTGACAGCTATCTGAGTGCTTCTCTCCCCCAAGTGTGGAATGCCTCTGTCTTTGTCTTTGTCCCAGTAGCATACTCAGCATTTAGACAGAAAGAGGCTCATCATGGAGCTCTTCCCTGGTGGGGAAGGCTTTGGTGCACAGGAAGAGGAGAGTTCCTGGCTGAGGTTATCTCTCAGCAAACTCCAGCCTGTGAACCAAATTCTGGTTACAGCCAATTTTGTAAATAAAGTCTTATTGGCATATAGCACACCAATTTTTTAAAAATGTTTTTGCACCACAGTGGTCAAGTTAAAGAGGGATTGCTGACCCAAAGTAAGTGATAGCAGACCCCCTCCCCAGTCAAAACAACCAAGATTGTGAGGACTCATGCTCTAGGCTCCAGGTCTCCCTCTGTTGAGATAATCCTGGGTTTGGAGAGATCCTTCATGAGACAGACCGTTTGGTTCCTGTTGACCTGGCTGTCTCATGGAAGGTGTTGTTAAAAGCCCTGTATCCCATGTTGCAGCTCAGCAGCTTGGGCACCTAAAACTTGATGGTTTTATCATTGCAACATAACATCCCACTTTGCAAAGGCTCTCATTAATTCAAGATGCTGCCTTAAATGGCTAGAGTGTCAGCTCAGATAGTTTCATGATTAATGGGACTTGTCATGGGCTGTCCAGCCTTTAGATCTGTAGATGCCTGGGTGAGCTAAGGAGCAGTCTGATGGCTCCACATCTCTTGCATCTCATTATGGTTGCATCTCACATCATAAAGAAAGGTGCTTTTAAATGGACAGATTTTGTAAATCCCAACTCATTTCAAGCACCCAATAACCTAGTCCTCTCTCTTTTATCTGGCAGGAAGCTTTTTTAAATACAGTTCCTTTTTTTCTTTTTCTTTCTCTCTTTTTTTTTTCCTTGAAAGTAGACAAAACAATTAAATGTAAAAGAAGTAGTTTAATGGACCTTCAAGCAGGTGTCAGATTTGACATTTAACATCTGCCCTTTGTGTGTTGTTAGATAACCCCCTTTACCCAATACCCTGAATCACTTTTTAAAAGTAGAAGTATGTTTTTTGTATGATGTGCAGATCCTCAGCCAATTGTCCTGCTTCTTGCTAGATCATCACCCAGATGAGCCAGAGACTAATTCTAACCTCCCCAGAAAGCTTTCCCGATGCCCCTTGAGGTCTGTGTCCTAGGTTAATTTTAAGCAGAACAAGTATTCACTAATAAAATGGTATTGGAGGGAAACATAAGAAAGTCGGAGGCCGGGAAAGGGCTGATGGGTGGCCAAGAAAGAATAGCTGTGGGTCAGGGTTCCATAGTTCTGATACCTCTAGACAGAACCTTTCTTTATAGTGGTCTGTCTTCGGGGTATGGGGAATAGACAGCTAGATATTGAAAGCCATAGTGCTAGTTTTTAATCCTAACTAGTTGCAGTAATACTTAAATTAACCAAGATTCAGTTGGCTTGGAATCTGCTTTAACAGTTGTTTGTTTGTTGTGACTAATGAGTCGAGTGTGGGAGGGAACAGGGGCCAGGAGCCACAGGACCATCGTTTTAAACTGTTGTTCTATTTCTCTTCTTGGCAGACCCCAGCAGCGACCGGAACGGACCCTCCACCGGTGCACAAGGTGTTCCGGAAGTGAGGCCCGGGCCGCATGACCGCAGACCGCATCCAGCCTTGGAGTCCAGTTACCCACCCGATCTTCACAAATCATCACAACATGGGGAAAAGCGGGCACACGTGAAGGATCCAAAAGGCAACAGAGAGCACAGCAAACAACCCAACGAACACCACACCTGGAATGGAACTTCTAGAAAATCCGACAGTGGGGCATGCCGGCCCAACGACCGGCCACCCGATGCATGGAGAGACGCACAGCTGGAGCGGACAGCCACCAATGGCCCCAAGAAGAGGTCTCCGGAGAAGCGCAGGGAAGGCACCCGCAGCGCCGACACCACTTTGGAAAGGAGGGAGAAGCATGAGAAGAGAAGGGAGATGTCCCCTGAGAGGAAGCGAGAGCGCTCACCCACCCGGAGAAGAGACAGCTCCCCCAGCCGCCGGCGGAGGTCCCTGGAAAGACTCCTGGATCAGAGACGGTCCCCGGAGCGCAGAAGAGGGGGCTCGCCTGAGAGACGAGCCAAGTCCACCGACAGGAGGAGAGCCAGGTCCCCTGAGCGCAGGCGAGAGCGGTCTCTGGACAAAAGAAACCGAGACGACAAGGTTGGCCACCGAGAAAAGGAGGAGGCTGGTCTGAAATCTGAAGTCGGGAGAAGCCCCAGAAATCCCCCGGAGCAGAGAAGGCGGCCTTACAAAGAATGTAGCACTGACCTCAGCATCTGAGACCCCGAGTCACATTGCAACCTTTACCGTGTCAAAGGTTCTAAGAGGAAGGTAGCAAACATGGAATAATTTAGTTTCTTACCTGAGAAAGCATCTACATCTGACAGACCTATGAATAGTAATGGACATTTTATGCATTTGAAATCTTATGAGAAAAAATATATATGAAAAGTCTTGTGCCTGATGTATAATATTAAAGAAAGTATTTTTAAATGCATACTTTTTTGAAAATTATTTGCCAAAATAATAGCCCAAAGGGATATACATTTTTGTTTCTTCACAAGCTATATTGTTGAGAATTGTTCCCTCTTTGGGGCAAGCTTTCTCTTCTAGATGAATGGGGCTGTTGGTCATGGCCTCTGAGTAAATGCAATTTAACTCAGTATAAACTGTTAGAAGTGATGTAGTGCTGTACTGTTTTTCAGAAAAACAACGCAAAAAAAGCAAACTTGTACAAACTGAGGACCTTTTAGGATGGATTAGGGTGGCCAAACTGTGTGACAAGAATACTACTGCAAATGAAGGATATTTATGACGACAGTGCACAGCACTAAGAAACTTTATGATCGTGAGTTAATAGTTGTTTCAAAGTACGATTTGTGCCCTCCCTGGCCCAGGAAGGTGCAGAAACAAGAAAGTTGGCTGCCATTAACCAAACACAGCCTTAGCTCAGATGGTCAGTTTCATCAGCTCCACCATGGAACACATCTCACAGCAGTGCCCATCACAACTTGTCAGCCTCCAGGAGGGACAGACAGGCTGCTTCTGGGTTGTCTGGTCCAGTATGAAGCTGAGTGGGTGGAATGTAGGACCTTATGTCTCTGGGATGAGGGAGATATAAATGTCTCCTATGTGGAAAGAGCGCCCTTCCCCACTGTTGAGCATAAGCCCATGGTTGCCTTCTGCAGGGGGAGCTGAGAAGTGATATTTAAAAAGCATTGGGGCTGCTTATTCCTGAATGACTAATGATGCACTTTGAAACCATAATCCAAGTCTTAAGGATTGATTGAAAGGCAAGGAAGAAAGTGGTAACACCTATGGTTCTTGATCTTCTGAGAAAGCTCTGTCCCCATGACCCTGTTCTTTGTACCTGGGGATGGCAAAATAAAATGTAATGGTTTTCTTTCTAAAATAGACCCATTTTCTGAACCCTCAGGAGGTGTGGCTGGGTGAGCTGTAGACTGAGATGTGGTTTAAGTGGATTACTGCCTAGCTGAGCCAAAGTGTTTGCTTGTACCTGTTGGACCACTACAGCAAACAGCTGCTGACAGTGCATTTGTATTTCTGTAGTACTGTTTTGCATTTTCCATTCAGACACAAAAATGTTGCAAGTCAATCACTGTTGTTCCCATGGTACTGTATTAGGGGAGGGGAGGAAAAAAAAAAAAGACAAAAAAAAAAAAAAAAAAAAAAAAAGAAGAAGAAAAAGGAAAAACCAGCCAATCATTGTATGTAGAGTTTAAAATTGTAATTAATAGAGCCTGTTGGAAAAAAAAATAAAACAACTGTTGCCTTTTTTTTTTGTATAAAAGAGAATTTATGACAAAAGTCTAGCTGTGAGGAATATGGTATGTGTCTATATTTCTGAATATGAACAGATTTATTCTTGGGAATATACTTTAATGTAAAGTAAATCAAGTATGTAAAGTTGTTTTAAAGTGGGAGACTATATAAGTAATCACTAAAGCTTTAGTTTGTTGGCGCTATCATTTGTCCATGAAGAGCCTGCTCATGAATAATCAAGCATTCATTTTCATTCTCTGTTCTTCACTCATTTATTTCTTGCTTAATGCTCTTTCTGTGTTGATAAAAAAACAGTGTGTGGGCCAATCTTTTTATAAAACACTATGCACATAGAAATATTACATTGTTCATAGCTTTATTTGACTTGGGGTTTATATATGATGTTACACTGAATAGCTACAGCTATGTGGACATGATCAAAGTTCTTTTCCTGAATCAAATACAATGTATATTCTGTAGCTAAAGGGGGCAGGGAGTCTGTGATTGCTACTTTTATTATCAGAGTTCTCCCTACAAAGCATACACAGACTACAGTACTAATGCTTAATGGCAATGTTTATTTCACCCATTTCCTGAGGAAATTTGGAGCTCTGCTGCTGGGATGTTTCTCACTACTTACAGCACAGTCCATGATGTGACTAGTTTGTTCCCTTGACCACAGTCTATGGGTTTTGAACAAGTAAAAAGTCAAGGGTGGTTTTTGGATTGCATCCCAAGGGTGGTTTTTGGATTGCATCCTGAAGTTAACATCAAGAGGTCCGTCTCATTGTAAGAAATGGTGTTCAGCTTTTAAAGTCAGTGCTAACCACCTGAGCATGTCTTGGTTTCTGAGGAATTTTGCTGTAGCAATTTAATCTTAATTCCATACACCTGATTTGGTTTGAAAGTATTGAACTTTCCCAGTATGGAGAACTATACACTAATCAGAAAACTAGAATTCTCTTCAATCTGCTGTAACATTTATTGGAAACTGAATCTTGTGAGCCTACTCTCTCCACCCTTCCACTTTATGTAAGAGTGCTGATGAGGTATGATGGATGAGTATTTTGTATGATTAAACCAAACCATTTAGGACCATCCCCTCTCCACTATACATCTGATGCCTGAAAGAATGTTCAGGGGGGTGGGAGGACTCAATAGCCTACTTGTATTTTTTAAGTTTCTTTTTGTGAAAGATTTTTAAAATTCATTTTTACTGTAAAATACATGGAAGTGTATATGCATTCCATAACCACTATTGTTTCTGGATTGGTATCTTCTTTGTCTCCATGTGGTCTCAAATGGATCAGGGTGAAGTAATCACTCTTGAGAGCCCATGATTGCAACTACTGCAAAATCGATGCATGGAGGAAAGGGAGCTGTGTCTCTGTTATGGAAAAGTGCCTTGCTATTATTGCCTCCTCATGATTACTGTGAGGGAGGGGGAACTAGGAGTGTAAACCATCAGACCCAACACCAGAGCTCCAGCATCAGAATGCACATAGCAAGATCCTGTGCTAGTTTGTATGCACGTGAAGAGTAGAGCAGGGTGCTATAGTGCAGCCACCAAGTCATGGCAAATTCCTCAGAGGCAAGGCTTGAGTCATTTCCTAGCGGTGTGCTACCTGGCCAGGGGGTTCCCCAATCTCTTGAAGCCTCCCTTCCTCACCTCTTAAGGGGCATACCTCACAGAGTTGGTCAGTTCTCTCAGGGCAAAGAGCTCAGAACACACCTGACAAGCAGACAGTCCTCAGTAAGTGGCACTGCCAGCAGTTAGTGCTTTTTAATCACAAGACCAGCAAGTCATGGGTCTGTGCTTGGGACAGGTGTGACGAACTCATCTTGAAATGTGTAACCAAAATGTTGTGTTTGGAGTCAGAGGATCAGTCTCAGTGCTTAACTTGAGCATGGGTACACCGGTGAAGTTAGACACACCTGCTTGGTGGGGAGAGTTTAGTTTGGGAGGGGGAGGAAAAACCAAATGCACAAAAGACAACCAGGGCCCTGTAATAGTGACTTAAGAGGGTCTAGCCAGATGGAGAAAAAGTGGCAATGGGATAGACCAGAAGACTTACCTGGGGACAGAAGAGGCATAGTGCAGGGCATACAGGATGTCAGTGGATGGTTGTGCATCTGAGCTGATCGTAGAGCTTCAACTATGAGGTTCTCTTCCATTTCCAGTTCCTTTTGTATGACATGGCAGCTAGGATTTTTCCTAAGGCACTTAAGGGCTTGCAACTTCAAAGAGGATATTGTGTAGGACAATAAGGCTTCCCACAGTCCAGCTCCTTTTGATGTATTATTCTCTATTTTGTCCCCATCATGGTAATTATGAGCATTGCTTCTTTAGCATCTCTTGTTGAAGATGGTTCCTAGCAGTAGTCAATGATTGAAGCTATTTGTAAAGCCTTTGTGTTCAAGAGTCCTTTACCTGCCATAAATGCCCACACTGAAAAGAATGTCCTGGAACTCAATTACAGCTATTGGCATTTTTCTGCTGGTGGCCAAGCGGAGTCCATTACTGATGTTCTTCATTAATCTTGAAAGGAATAGAGCTTTCAGATTCTCTGATTATATGGCAATACCAGCAGCATGGCTGTTTTGTACAATCAAATGGAGGTGCATTTACAATACAGATCATGGGCTCCAAGGAGGGAAGAACAAGCTCCCAACATAGTTATTTGAGGCATGTTTGGCAGTGATGACCTAATATGAGCCATTTTAACAAGTCTCTATGCATTGAGATCATCACTGGGGGGGGGGTCAAAGGGGTATAATAGGACTTTATTAGTGCAGGCATTATGTGGTGACTAAATCCAGACCACTTAAAAGAGGTCAGCCAGATGGGATATATTGACATTATATAGTATGTTCTCCAGTATAGTATATGATCGCTTACCTTTGACTAGAAAGTTCATTGTAGTGTGTCTGGACATGGTCTACACAGCCTGCAGCTACAGACACTTTACCAGTAATGTTTTTGTGAATAAATTCTCTTTGATCTCAGGATCATAGAACTAAAGAGAAAATGGAAGTTCTGCTAATTTATGGACACATAATAACCAAGGCTGTTTCCCAAAGGCAGTTTGTAGGAATACCTGCTTGGTGGAGAGAACTTATAGTTGGGTAGGGGAAGGGGGTCAAACAAAACAGAAAAACAAATGCACAAAAGACACCAAGTAGAGGCCCAGGGGCCTGTAATAGTGACTTAAATGGATCAAGCCAGATTGAGGAAAGTGTCAATTGGATAGATCAAGAGAAGAAAAGGACTTACCCTGGTGACAGAGAATAATGCAGGTTGAGATAGATAGAGGTTGGAGATAAAGTGTGTCTTGTCCTCAATGTCCAACTTCAACAGAACACCATTGGAGTGTTTACGGAGTCACTTCTGGGTTGCATATCTCTCAGGGTAGGAGATGTAGACAAGTAAAGTTTAAGTTGAGATAGGTGATCTCAGCGCAGCATGACCCTCGCAGACTGAAAGAGGAAGGTATGAGTCATCAGACATTGGTGTTCTTCCTGTCCCTGCAACCATGTATCTCAAGAGAATACAAGAACTGATTTGCCTGGGCCCATGACCACCTACTGTTTGACTTTTCATAGAAAAGAATCTGTTTTCTTTCCAATCTGTATAGTCATTACTTTTTGTCAGTGTACCTTTATAATACATGTAAAAGCCTGTTGAATTTTGTACTCAGGTTATTTATCTCATTTTCTTGAACATTTTCTTGAAGCTTACAAATCCATACCTTTTAAACATAGGTGTCAGAGCCCAGAGACCTTGTTGTCACCCTTTTTTTTTTTTTTTTTTTTTTTTTTACTGTTTAGGTTAACCACATTCTTGTCAAGTTGCAGAAGCATGTTCATGTATTTTGCTAGACATCTGGCATTGGAGTATTAGACAGGAATACTTCTGATACTCCATTTAGAAGAACACTTTTAAGTTTATGAAAGTAATGCAAACTTTTAATAAAATACTTAAATATTTCAGGAGAGTATAAAACAAGATGATTCTTTGTGACCAGTCAATTCCAGTCTCTATATAGAACTTACAGAGTTGCCAGAAGGCACTTCTGGGGCAAGATATTCATTGGTTTACAAGTTTCTTCTGTAAGACTGAATGTGATGAGTCAGATAACAAAACAATGACTATTATTCTTTAGAGAGAAGGGACTTCAGAATCAAAAGAGAAGCAACAAGGCAGTTAAGAAGTGTGGAGAAGCTGACAACAGAAACAGTTAGGGAAAGCATTCACAACTCCAGCCTTGGAACCTTTTAGGGAACTGATCCCAAAGCTATACCACAAAGTGAGCCAGATGGCTCTGGCAATGAGCATTCAGTCTCAGGAGAAACAGGGCTCATAAACCTGAATCTCAGCATGTGTTTTCAACTTCTCACTCTGGATTGGTAATCAGCACCAGAGGAGAAATCCATAGGAGTGTTCTTCATGTCTCAGCACTAGAGAGAGCCAGGTGCCATCTTGACAGTGTTTGAGATGAGACTGAGCTACTCTGGTGTGAAGAGCTACCAGGATCGTGGCATCTCTTACAAAGGAAAACACTTAGCTGGAGCTGGCTAACAGTTCAGGGGGTCAGTCCATTATCATGGCAGGAGCATGGCAGCATGCAGACAGACATGGTGCTGGAGAGGTAGCTGAAAGTTCTACACCTTGATCCGCACACAAGAGGCAGAAAATGAACCATCCCAACTGGGTGTAGCTTGAGGTTATATGAGACCTCAAAACCCACCCCCACAATGACACACTTCTTCCAACAAGGCCACACCTCCTAACAGTGCCAATCCCGATAGACCAAAAGATCAAACTATGGATACCATACCTATTCAAATCACCACTTCTAGGGACATGAAACAGAGTCAGTCATAAATGAAGCAGCCTGGGAACACTCTGCCACAGTATCTGGGGGGATACCACCAAAGGGCTAGGTCAGATATGAGAAGTTTAGGCATCAGGAAGCTTCAGCTGTCAAAAGCAATAGCCAGTGGCTCTGCACTCTGATGAGGAGTAAGCTTAATTGCCTATGGGAAAAGAAATGAGAGCTCCAAACCCATAGCTGACAGCCATGGGACCGCCAAGCCTGAAGGATTTAGAGCTATGATCTTAGAGGTCTAGGCCCCTTAGTCCCATGGGGCAGTTGCCTGAAGTGTAAATTCCAAAAGTTCTGAGACCATCAGAGGGATTGTTGTGGTGATACATTACTTATGACTTATTAAAGCTTGCTTGACTGCACAGAAAGCAAAGCTAGCCACAAACCATGGAGTCAGGTAATGATGGCACACACCTTTAATCCCAGGACTCAAGAGACAAGCAGGTGGATTTCTGCTATTTCAAGGCCACATTGAGCTACAGTTTTCTAAAAGAAAAACAGTGCACACAAAGGTGTTCTGAACACTTGGGATCACACACCTTTAATGTCAGGATTTGAGGGCAACAAAAGGAGAATTAGTCAGTAGCCACATTGAGAAGAGCATAGATAGCAGTCTGAGTGAATCGGAGGAGCAGCGAAGTCGGGGGCGGTCTGAGGATCACCCCTTCTGTCTGAGCACAAGTAGAGGTAAGAGCTAGTGATGGGCTGCTTTGCATCTCTGATCTTCAGCTTGAAGCTTGAAGCCCAGTATCAATCTCTGGGTCTTTTATTATTTGTGTTACAGCTGCCAGTTCTCTGAGCACTTCCCCTCCAAAGTATAGATCAACCCTCTGCCCTTTTCACTGTCAGATAGGAGGGACTCCTCAGCTGGAATGTTTGCTCCCTCTACACGCGGAAAGTGGGTCCCTCGGGGTTCACAGACTGCCCACTTTACGGTTCACAAAACTCATATGACCCATAGTAGTTCCCTGAAAAGAAGCTTCAAAAATGAATACAACCCAGATGCTGACGACAGATCCACCTGGTCCCTCATCCTGCAGAAAAACAGGAACTACAGTAGACTCCAACTACAACCCTTTACTTCCACTCCCCAAACACACCTGGTTGATTATAACTCAGAACTTTCTCCAATTCTTTTTTTAATTACTTCTTTGAGAATTTTGTACATTGTGTTTTGATATGTTCACCCACACCATTCCTTCAAGATCCAAACCCTTTCCCTATCCACAGAACAGTGCTCCCTTTCTCTCTCCCCCCTCTCTCTCTCCTCTCCCTTCCCCTTGCATCAAGTACAATTTGTGTTGCCTCCAAATTCTTGGATATGTGGTTTTCCAGTTGAATTACCAGAGGCAACATTCTCTCCCCCATCCCTCAACCCCCACCTAGAGGCAATTAGAACCTTTATTTAAAATTCTTTTTGGGGAACAATAACTTTAAAAAAAATCTCATAAATAAAATCTCCCATGATACCATTTCCCAGGTTCCCTATTATCTGGTATTTGTCAGGATCCTCTGGTCCTGGCTCTCCATACAGTTATTTTCTAATTATTAGTGCATATTTTATCCTTTTACTGAAAAATAGTTTTCTCCTCAGATAATGTCAACTTCCCCTCCCTCTACTCCTCTCATTTCCTCCCTATCTCTCCTCCCATCCAGATCCACTTCCTTTCTGTCTCTCATTAGAAAACAAACAGGCTTCTAAGGGATAATAATAAAATAAAATATGACAAGATAAATCAAAAACTAACACATCAAAATTGGACAAAATAACCAGAAACAAAAAAGAGCCCAAGGAAAGGCATGAGAAACCCACTCATTCATACACTCAGAATCTCATAAAAGCACTAAACTGGAGACTATAATTATATATATGTTGCGTGCCTACCTCGGCCAGCAAGGAAACACGCAACCACGACTCTTCTTCAAGCAGTTTATTCAGGATCATTGTACATCAGCTTCCTCTGCTCCCATCAGCTTACACTTCTCCCATCAACTTACCCTGCTTCTCTCATCAGCTTACCCGGCTTCTCTCATCAGTTTACCCTGCTTCTCTCATCAGCTTACCCGGCTTCTCTCATCAGTTTACTCTGCTTCTCTCATCAGCTTACTCTGTTTCTCTCAGCCCCAACAAGCCCTTAAATGTGCTCACAGCCCAATCAGCTCATGCTACCTGGTGATCCCGGATAGGCCACAGAAGGAGGAAGTGCACCAGATCCATCAAGCACTTCCAAATAAGGCTTGTTTACAGCTAAGCGCGAACTACCTGGCATCCAACCAGGCGCCATCTTGGGGCTGTGGCTTCCCACAGTTCCCCCTCTTATGTTTTAAACGCAACAGGCAAGGGTAGTGGTCTGATCTCTGATGAACAAGGGACATTGTAATGGCCCCATGCCCAGTTATCAGCCAAGCTGGTGCCACACCCATCTGGTATCTTTTCTCAGAGATGGGATTAGGATACCAACCCATATGCAATCAGACTTGCCCTCCATGAAGCTGCTAAAAGCTAGCCTCAAGTGCAGTACTTCGTCTCGCACCCTGAGCGTGATGACTGCTTAGCCCTTTCAAGCCTGGGGTGATTGCCCTGCCTCCAGGGCTGTGAAGGCTTGTGCAATCATGGCATTACTTCTTCTCTGTTTAACCCTCTCCTGCAGATACACCATAAGGCAATGAGACTGACTAGGATAAGCATTCCTCTCAGGGCACCCATTCCCATCCATTCTTTCAGATGATTCGTGGCTTGGGTGATCTATGTAGACAGTCCCTCAGCAACGGAGACATCGACCCGGGTAGAATTCACATTCACGATGACAGCCTCAGGTTGTGCATCAACTTATCAAAGTCGCCAGACCAACTACCTAAAAGATACTGTGAGAACTGTTTAGACATATTGGCTGCTAAAGAATAATTTTGGTAGGATACTTCGGTCACGCACAAACCGGTCATCTTCCATTCACAGCCCAGCTGTGCCAACTGCCATAGAGCATATATATACATGTATATGTATGTATAGGTATATATTATATACATATATGATGGCAGACATCATTCTATAAATGTTTCTCTTATTGGCTCATGAATAAAGCACTGTTGGCCAATAGGAAAGCAAGGTAGGTGGGGCTAGGAGACTTAAAGGAAAGAGGAAGTAGTAGGGAAGAGATTCAAAATGGAGGACTGAGAGAGAAGAATGCCAGGGTCTCTCTCCGGTAAGATAAGACCATGTGGAAATACTTAGATTACACATCTACAGAATATTAAAAGTCAAAGAACAAATCTTAACACACCCCACAGTCATTTAGATATGTTCTTATATATTAGTTACCAAATCATAATGAGGAAAAGCTACAACCAATAGGAAGTGAAACTATACAAACTCATGGGGATTGTCCAATTCACTTTCTAGTAATCATTGGGTTGTTAAATATGTTGAGGATTAAAAACTTCCTAGAATTAAATTAAAATGAAAACACATTTACCAGATCCTTTGGGATATAATGAAGGTAGTTTTAAGGTATCCATTCATAGGTATAGATATTTACATTTTAAAATCAGTCTCAAATAAATAGCCTATTGATTCAATGATCTTAGAAAAAGGAGAACAAACCAAACCCCAAATTGGTAGAAATAATAAAAATCAGGGCAAAATATCAATGAAGTGGAGACCAAAAGGGGAAAAAAAATATCGACAAAGTACAAATTTGACTCTTCAGAAAGAGAAATAAGATTGGCAAACCTTGATCAAAACTAACCAAAAGAAAGAACTCACATTAATAAGATTAGAGATGGAAGGAGACCTTACAATTGTCCAGAAGGATGGTGTGCATGCAAACTGGATTCCATAATATCATTCCATTAATATCATGATCACATTGTTTTCATTCTACAAATGCAATGATGATGCAACAGATACATATAACTAAATATAACCACACATGTCTTAAGGTTTCTATTGCAGTGAAGAGACACAATGACCTTGGCAACTCTTATAAAGAAAAACATTTAATTGGGGTGTCTCACAGTTCAGAGGTTTAGTTCATTATCATCATGGTGGGGCATGGTGATTTACAGGCAGACATGGTGCTGGAGAAGTAGTTGGGGTTCCTGCATCTTTCAGGCAACAGGAAGTATCACACTGAGCAAAGCTTGAACATATAAGAGGCTTCAAACCTTGCCTCCAAGGTGACACACTTTCTCCAACAAGGCCATACCTACTCAAAGCCACACCTCCCAATAGTGTCACTCCCTTTGGGGGCCATTTTCTCTCAAACAACCACAGCATGTAAATGTAATCAGAGATCTAAATCACATAATCATGTGAATTGATATGGGGGGGAGTCTGACAAAATTCAGCATCCCTTTATGATAGAAGCCCTAAAGAAGCAAAGAACACACCTCATAGTGTGATTCTGTATGATGAACCAGGAGCCAACACTCTGAGTGGGGGAAACCTGAGTCATTTAACTTAGAATAAGAAACAAAATGGGTATATCCATCTGTACTATATACTCTTATTTAATATAGTGCTTGAGTTCTTAGCTGAAGCAATACAGCAAGAAAAAAAGGGGGGATATAAATAGGAAAGAAAAAAGATTGCAGACAATCTAAACCTATACTAAAAAGACTCTAAAGACATCCCCAGAAATTTCTTAAATCTGACAAACAGGTCAATATCAGTATACAAAGTCAGAAGCTTTTTGCTATACCAATAACAAACATGCTGGAAAGAAATCAGAAAAGCCTGTTCACCTGGCTCCAAAATAAAATACCTACCATAACCCTTGCCAAGGAGGTACAGGGTTCTACAATAAAAGAATAAGACACTGAAGAAAAAAATGAAAGAAAATACAAAAGCAAGCAAGAAAGAAAGAATAGAGGGAGGGAGGGAAGAAAGAAAAAAGGAGGAAAGGAAGGAGGAAAAGGAACTCATGAATTGGCAGAATTTATATGCTGACAGTCATTATTACCAACAGTAACTTACAGATTCAATTCAGCCCTCATTGAAGCTTTAAAAGCATTCTGAAAAATTAGCCACCCTAAAATGCATACTGGAGTTTCTTTAAAAAAAAAATAAAAGAAGCTGTGAATGGGAGTTAGGGTGATGGCTCACTCGGTTAAGAACATTTGTTGCTCTTACAGATGCCCTGAGTCCAGCTATAGGCACTTACAAATGGCTCATCCTGTTCCAGAGGATGCAGTGCCCTCTTCTGACCTTTGCAGGTAAGCATATGGTACAGGTACATACATTCAGGCAAAACCATTCACAGAGTGAAACAAATAAAAACTAAATTGAGAACCTGAATCATCAAAGAAGTCCTAAGCAACAAGAGCAATGCTGAGGGTATCACAGTGCCAGATTTCAAACTGTAGTACAGAGATATACCAGTATGCTGCCTACATGGAAATAGATGAGGAGCAATGGAATATGGCAGAGTACCAGCAAGTTAACCCATGCTACTCCAGCCTGTTGTTCTTGACAAGGTGGCAAAAACATGTTGGAGGAAAGACAAGCTATTCAAAAATGGCAAAACTAAATGGTCACATGTAGAAAACTAAAACTATATCCCTTCCTCTGCCCTGTACAAACACCAGTTCAACATGGATCAAATTTGAAGCAACTCGTGAAAAATACGTCAAAATACAGCTGTAGTCAGGAACTCTCTGAATACGTCCTCAATTGCTCAGGAACTAGGAAGGACTGGAGATTGGGTTGTGCCAAATTAAAAGACTCTTACTTACAAAGAAAACATTTACCAGAGAAAAGACACAGCCTACAAGAGGATGCTTGGCAGCTCTCCTTTCCACAGGAACGAACTGACAAGGTTAAGCACCAAAAGAACAGAGGCCCACCAATAAGTGGGCAACAATTCTCAAAACTAAAAGCACAGATGAACCTATAAATACATGAAAAAAAATGTTGAATGTCTTCACAAATAAAAATCACATTAGGATTGTATCTCACTTCAGCCAGTATGGTTGTCATCATGAAAACAAAACACAGCAAATACTGACAGGAGTGGGGGGGCGTGAAAGAGGGACCCTTACACATCATTTGGTAGGAATATTAATGCAGCCATCATGGAAATCAGCATGAGAATACCTTGAAGGAGACACCACACAATCCAACTATCCCTCCCCTATACACCCATGAGAATCAAAGCATGTGTGTTTATATGTGCACCATAGCCAAGCTCTAGAATCAACCAAGGTACCTATCAGTGGTTGAATGGGCAAAGAAAATGTGGCATACATGTATTGTGTGTGTGAGTGTGTTATTGAGCCAAAAAAATGTATATGAAGAACAAACGTGTGGAACTGATAGCATAACGTTACAAACCAAATCAAAATCAGAAAGAGAAATATTACATTATTTTTTTCAAATACATGAAATTGTAAAGGGAAATATTTGGGAAGAGCAAGGGGACCAGTGGGAGATAAGGTCAAAGTGGAGGGTGACTGTGATTGTGTACATGTATGAAGATGTCATGATGAAGCCCATTATTACACACAACAGTTAGAATGGACCAATGTGCATTTAAAAGAAGTTACTTGTCCACAGGTGTTTTAATAACATCTCTAATCTTTCTATAGCACACACACACACACACACACACACACACACACACACATACACACACACACACACATACTTGTGCCTGCTCACATGTGTGTGTATGAAGATGTTTCTATGTGTGTGCATAAAGCCTAGTTTTACTTCTTGAATTAGCTATGAGTCATTATTGTGAGTTGCTCCTTTAGCTTGGATATTGTGACATTTTTTCCAAGTTAGGGGTGAATGCACATGTTTAAAATAAAATCTGCATACTGTAGATCTCCTCTCTTTCCCCTTTCTTCGGGTTTCTGCTGAGGCTTTCTCGATTTTCTGTCTTCCTTTCCACTTGCCCACCTACATATCCTTCTCTCTTAGGATGTCAGTGAAGCCCTTAGCTCTCCAGCCACACTCTGGGAAGTCCTTGGCACTTGCCCTAGCCAGTTCCTGATCACCATCTGCTGCTCTCGATCTAGATAGTCCCACTGGCTTCCTCTCTCTCTGTTCCTGGCCCCTCCCCTGACGTCTCTATGTAAAGATTTCAGCCCCCATGCTTTGTTCTTTCTCCTCCGCGGCCCTGCCACCTTCTACCTGTTGATGCCCCACCACCCCCTTCTCTCCACCATGGACCACCTCTTGAACACTCAGCCTGCACAGCCACACACAGAGCCATGCCTGAGGAAGGACTCCTGGCCCATTTTAATGCTTTGCTCTTGTAGTCTTTAATTTTTAGTAAGTCTTTGACTAAGGAACCCCACAACCTGAATTTGCATGCTTCATCCTCATTTAGAGTTAAGCCCTGTCAAGAGCCCCAGTGTAAACTTGGAAAAGTTGAGGATCTTTGTCTTCTAGACTGAGACAAAGCCACTCACAGTTGTCATTCTGGAATGTGAGCGGTTTGCCCCTTTAATGCCTACCTAGTCTGCTGTTGACCACAATGTATTTAGCTAGATCCCTATAGAACACAGTTTTTATTACAAAAGTCTGCATCAGTGAGTAGCCCTGCATGTAATGAAAGCCTGGTACCCTTGAGCGGTTTGGTTTAAATACCTTTGAAGGAGTACATCATGGCTCCCACTTCTTCTCTATTTCTGGCTGAACTAATACTGGGAATATGTACACTGCCATTGAGAACAGCTGCTTTCAGCTAAGTGTTTGCAGGTGTTGGGACGGTGTCCCATTGATGAGTTTCCCAGCACAGCCTAAAGGATGCCCAGATGCCTCACAGCCTCAGGTGCACACTGTAGCCACGTGGGGACTAAGCTTCAGAAACTGAAATATCTTGGCCCTGTCAGGGGCTGTGACATAACTGGTCTGGCTGCAGCCTGGCTCTAAAAGGTCCCTGGTGATTCCATCAGGCAGAGGTGACTTTAACTTAATGGACAGAGGGAGATGGAGTGTGATGCTTTACTTTCTCCTTTGGCCATAGGGGGCGAGCCCTCACCTACTGCAGTCCCCCAGTTGCACAAAGGAGAGACAGGTATGATGATTTTTGCAAACCTTCCTAATTGTATGAGGCTATCACTCAAATATAAACCTAATAGGGAAGAGGATATCAATAGTTTTATATTCTTGCTGTGGCTGAATGTATTCTATAGTAAAGACAGTGAAGAGGTGCCTGCATCCTCTGAGGAAGTGTTGCCCTGAGCTTCAGCAAAGGTGAACATCCTTTTTAAAAGAGCCTAGCAGAACCAGGCACAGTAGTGCATTCCTTTAATCCCAGCACTTGGGAGGCAGAGACAAGCCAATCTTTGAGTTCTAGACCAGTCGGGTGGCCTCTAAAGCAGGTTCCAGGACAGCCAGGCTGTTACAAAGAGAAATCTTGGCTCAAAAAACCAAAAACCAAAACAAAACAAAACAAAAACAAACAAACAAAAAAAGCTTTGAGAAATACTTTAGTGCTGTTATTTAAGTGGAACATATGACATGTTAAAGCAGAACAAGACAGAGAATATTGAATAATGAGCAGTTTGATGTGATGAGAAGACTGCAGTATTTTTCTAGCACATTCTTTTTTTCCAAAGTGTTTCTGGGCCTCCCACTCTCCCCAGCCTTGAGATGTGACTACTCTGAGCCAAGGCTTTTGCAGGAATGAGAGCAGTTGGTGCATACTGCATACCTGTGTGAATCTGCTTAAAAACAAATTTAATTAGTAAAAATTATTAATTGAATTGAGCATTTTAAAAAGATTCATTTTTAAAATTATATGTGTATATTTGTGAGCCTGAGTGTTTGTACATGCACCAAATGCATTTAAGTTAATTTAAGTCTTAAAATATGACAGGAATGTTCTTGAGATCATGTTGCTATTAATAATGCAATTCCCATAGCAGATCAACTCACGTGACTTACACTTGTCTAGACTAGTGCCCCAGGCCAGAATTCACCATTGATATTAGTAGCTCTAACTAGGGACCAGATGGGGAACTCAAAAATGTATGTGATGAGACGGGGAGATGGCTCTGTGATAAAGTACTTAACACCTAGGCATGGAGCCCCAGAACCCACATACAAAGGTGGATGTATCATCGAATGGCTATGATCCCAGCTCTGGGGAGGTGGAGACAGCAGGGGTCCTAGAGCTCTCTTGTCAGGCAGTATAGCTCAGTGGAAAGTTCCAGGTTCGGTGAGAGGTTGTCTCAAAAACAAAGTGGAGAGATAGAGGAAGATAGTCAGTGTTGACCTCAGCGTGCTTGCGAATGAACACACACAGAGAGAGAGAGAGAGAGAGAGAGAGAGAGAGAGAGAGAGAGAGAGAGAGAGAGAGAGAGAGAGAGAGAGAGAGAGAGAGAGAGAGAGAGAGAGAGAGAGAGAGAGAGAGAGAGAGAGAGAGAGAGAGAGAGAGAGAGAGAGAGAGAGAGAGAGAGAGAGAGAGAGAGAGAGAGAGAGAGAGAGAGAGAGATTGTTTATGGAGCAGATTCTCCTCTTGCAAACTAAAGTGTGGCTGATTAAACTGTTTCCTTTATTGCCTGAAAATATAGCTGCATCCAGATCGGTTTGTTTACAAGTATGTATTGAGTGGCTACCATTTTTGCAAGCCGTGGCCCTGGGTGTTTATGTTAAAAGCAGGAGGTGAGGCAATAAAATCCCCGCAATCCTGAAGTTCAGTGTCTGGCAGGAAAGCCAGACACTGGCTAATTGAGTTTCCTTGTGGTGAGAGTTCTGGGGGTGTATGTGGTGTCCTTGACTGTCTATGTTAAAGAAACTTTATCCTGACGGTCGCCAGGGAGGGAAGGAAAGAAACAGGAGCTCTCCACAGGGAACTCAAGGCGTGGGCAAGGACTTCAGCACAAAGCTATGGTAGGAAAGCCTGGAAGACTGCAATAGGGAAACACAGAGTCAGTCTGAAAGCTTCTGATGTAAGACTCATTGTGTAAGAGTTCACAGGGGACCAAGCCCTTCAATGATTGCTAATATAATTCCCATAAAAAAGGCAGTGAGGACAGCCCATCTCCAACATCTAGAGAAAACCAAAACCTATTAGAAGAACCACAGTCATGTGAAGGGGACATCATGGGGATGTCTGCAGAGGAAGAAGTATTTTCTTAATTCTTCCCATAAGAGCCACCATTTGGACTCTAAAGAGCCTGCTTAGGCTGGGAGAGCTTCAGTCCCTCTAGCGGGTCTGTTTGGAATCTGAACACAGATTTGCATTCCTGAAGGAAGGCAAACTCAGTAAATGCATCCTGTTGTGAGTTCCATGAAGTCACTCTTGTGAATCTATTTTTTTACTCTCAACCTCTTCGGAGTTTTATTTTAGAAAAGCCATTTCACAGGTTTTTATTATAATTATTAATTTGGCGTATTCTGTCTGGTTTCTTTGTATTACTCTTCACTTTTATTGTGAATTTATTTCTTCTCTCATACAAATCTTCGTGACTGCAGTTTCTCTTCCCCCCACTCTTCTCAGTCTTCCTCTTCCTCTCCCCCCCAGCCCCAGTCCTCCTCTGTTTGCCTTCAGAAAAGAACAGGCCTCCCAGGGATATCTACTGAACAAGGCATAACCATTTACAATAGACTAGGCATAAATCCTCAGATCAAGGCTGGGCAAGGCAACCCCAGTAGGAGGAAAAGAAGCCTAGGAGCAAACAAAAGAGTCAGAGACAGCCCCACTCCCACTGCTAGGAGTCCCTCAAAATCCATGTTAGCCATGTTATGGCTAACACATAACACGTATGCAGATTTCTTTTCTTTCTTTCTTTTTTTTTTTTTTTGTAAATTTATTTCTTCACTCTCTAGATTCCATTAAAATGAATGAATAGGTCTATTTCCCCTATTAATGGAACACAGTTTAGATTTTGAGGAAAGTGTTCCACATGTTCATGTTACTATTCATGATATAAGCAGTACGTAGTATATTAGTTATGTATTTGTGTGTGTGTGTGTGTGTGTGTGTGTGTGTGTGTGTGTGCTGGAGATCAAACTCCAGCTCTTGTGCTTTCATAATAAGAACTTTACTGACTGATCCATCTCTTCACATGAGCTGAATTGTCCCAAAACAACAGTCAGGTATATGGGAAGCACTAATTGGACTCTGAGTTAAAAAGAAAAAGTGCAGGGCGTTGGTGGCATATGACTTTAATCCCAGGACTCAGGAGGCAGAGGCAAGCAGATCCCTGAATTGGAGGCCAGCTAGGTCTATAGAGTGAGTTCACAAATATAGACAAACCCTGCTTCAAAAAATCCAAAAGAAGAAGAGGAGGAGAGGACAGGGAGCTGGGAAATGTGGTTGGGGCAGATCTAGGAGAAGTTAAGGGAAGGAATGGAATGGATGTGAATATGAGCAAAATAAATGGTGTGAAATTTTCAAAGACTAAATAAATATATATTTAATCCCCCCATAGCATAAGATAAAAATGTCCCCTGACCATTGCCCTCCCCAATTCCAGTCTTCTGCTAGAGCTAACCGGGGTTGTCAGATTGGGGTGATGATCCCAGACACCTCTGCCTATAGGCCAGTGTCTCAAAGCACTTGTCTTTACTGTGCACAGTTTTGTCTATGGAGTCTTAAGATGCCAAAAGGTGATGTGCATCTTCCTCAGATGATCTGTGTTTTCTCCTGCTTGGTACATCATGCTGTTTCTTGCCCACCTTATCTTGTACCCATTTTCTGTTTTGTTCTGTTTTCTGATTTACTTAACTGTTGAGGTCTGTAGTGTATTAGTCTTCTTGCATAGACTACCACAGAGTTGGCGAGGGGTCAGTTATTTTCCAACACTTCTGGAGACCGTAACTTCAAGGCTGAGGCACCAAGGTTGGTTTCTGACAAGGGCTTCATCCTCACTTGCAAGTGGCTTGCTTTCACACTGCTTTCCCCTAGTGTCACTTTCTGGTAAAGACAACAGTTCTGTCAGATTAAGTCCTGTCCTTATGATGGCACTTAAACCTATTTTTTCCCCTTATAGGACCCTCTGTTCAAATGCAGACACACTGTGTGTAAAGAGATTACATATATGAATGTTTTTTAGAACACATAGGAAGACTCTCCTGTACTTACCCCTATGTCCATCAGAGATAAACCCTACCCCTATTTGTTAAGCTTTAGCAAAGAATGATCGTTTCCCCTTGAACTAATAGCAGCAAGGACTTCTGTCACTTCTCTGTCACTTCTGGGGAGGCGGTGGATAGGAAGAAAGAAGGGTCAGAGGCATGGAGGAGTGAGAGTCTGGTTGTAGGAAGGCTGATCGCCACTTGCTCATTCTCCACAGCCTACAGTGTTCTCAGCTCCAAGAGTAGGAGAATTTGGCATTTGAGTATGCAGAGATGAGGAGGCAGGCAAAGCCAGAAATGTCTTGTGTAGGCTGCCAGCCTTCCCCAAGCATTAGCATAGTCAGCAGGCAACCTGAGGAGAAGGAGAATGCTACAGGCTACTAGCAGACACCCCCAGCTCCATGGCCAGCACTCATGCAAATGGATTGTCCAGGGAAGCCATCTCCTTGTCCTAAAATGCACTGCTGTTTGAAGAACCTTCTGAGACACGGAGTCATTCATGGCCCGTCCTCCCATGCCAGGAGAAGTTCTGGAAAACTCTGTTCACATGAATCAAAGAGTAACAATCCAGGGAAGAGTAAACACCCCACACTCCCCAACACCCACCCCACCCCCTGGTAAATCTGTGACTATAGTTGCCAAGATGAGAGTCTGGGCCTTGGCAGCCCTAGCAAACTGGACCCAGCCACCTGTCCTCAATGCAGCAATTAAACTAGAGCAGTGGAGAGCAAAGGATAGAAGTTTACTCAATGTGGCTACCCTAATAAGAAGAACCATTAAAGAAGTCCAGTGATCTCCAAAACACCTTTAGAGGCTCTGGCATGAGGTTGAGGTTTCAGTTGAGAGCAAGAAATAGGCACATCTTAGCAATCCTGTCAGGATGTGTTTCTCCGATCGCTGACCCTTCTGTTTGCTCGGTTCGGCCTCTCCTTCATTGACTTATCTGGTCTGCTTGGAGTCACTCCATCTTTGACCCATCCAGTCTCCTCAGCTTCCTTCTCTACTTCATGGTAATCTGAGCAGCTGCTGGAACCCTGTAAAATCTCTTTTCAAGAGACAATTTCCTGCTCTGACTGGCTCAGGGCTTCAGTCTTCCCTTTCTTCTGGCATCAGATTCCTGGGGAATTCCAGTTTGGTGGGGGCTATTGTCTCAAGAGTCCTACCACCGAAGACAGGGATAGCAGTGTTTGTTTAGAATCCCGTCATTCATTCCTGTAAGGGCTGTTAAAAATCCATAAGGACTCTCTGGATGTGTAGAGATCTGGGAAGAAATACTTTGACATCTAGTCTAAGTATGTAGTTCTTACACATGCACAAATCAGATGGCAGGAGACACTTAGGAATGATTGGAGACATTTTGTTATCAGACTGGGAGAGGGTTTGTGCCACTAGCATCTGTCAGTGCTCCCCTGGCACACACAGGTCCTCCTCCTCAGTTGGCACTCAGCCAGCCAGAGTGCCAGCAGAGCAAGGGTGAGAAACTCTGCACTAAGCCACAGTTTATGGATTTCCTGGGAGCTGGGCCCTGGAAAAATACTTCAAAAATATTAACACTTTGATTTTGTAGGATATGTGATTTTGGACAAGCATGTATTCATCCTCTAACCCCCAACTTGCTGGTGTGAATGATTCTTTGAAATGGTTAGTGCATCAATCAATTTCCTTTAGCTTATTTGTTTGTGTTTTCAGATAGCTCCTAAAACAACCTAGTAAACTCCTCTGTCAGAGCACACAGGATTCTAAGAGAATAACTGGTGACATTCACAGCTGTCCTGGTTTGGTTATAGATTCTTACTGTCACTTGGCCATATTTTACCTTAGCTGCAGCTGAAACCCAGCCATTACTTAGAAGGCACACTTCAGAGGCTGTTGTGAGCATTGATGGGTTAACATTGCTATGGTGCTTTGGAGCACACTCAGTCTTCTAACTACCATCATTAGGCAGATTAGGCACCTTTTGGACATCACTCTTGGCTTCGGTCCTGCCTGTCCCCTCACTTGCTTGAGCAGTTCCCTGGGAGGGAAGGTATCAGAGTAGGCAGTGGCCAACAGCTGAGAAACAGGAGCCTTATTTGAGATGGCTAATTTGGGATTCTCCTCTAATGATGAGACAAAGAGAAAAATAGTCCCAGGGCAGTTAAAATCCCATAGTAGTGATGGAGGACTACTTCTGAAATGCAAGAACTGAATCAGAAACATCCCGCATACTCTCAGGTGTGATCATTTGTCATCTCTGTTTCTTTCCCTTTCTCCCTTGCTCCTTGCAGAGAGCAGAACCTGACTGGATGACTGCTCCAAATACTCACTTGAAGAAACTCTAACTTAAATTCTAGATGGTTTAGTTCCCATGCAAACATTTTAAAGACTTGCCTTATATTTCATTATATGTATGAGAGGGTGCTCATGAGTGCAGGGGACCTCAGAGGCCAGAGGCATGGGATCCCTCTGTAGCTAGGGTTATAGATAGTTTGAGCTACCCAATGTGGTAGCTGAGAATTGAACTCAGGTCCTCTACAAGAGCAGTGTGTGCTTTCAGCACAGGGTCATCTCTCTAGTCCCTGTGTAGACCTGATTTAAAAAAAAAAAAGAAAGAAAAGATTTATTTTATGAGTGTTTTGTTTGCATGTATGCATGCGCACCATGTGCATGCCTGGTGCCCACAGAGGTCAGATGAGGGTGTCAGATGCCAAGGAACTGGAGTTATAAATGATTGCGGCTGCCATGTAAGTGCTGGAATCAATAAATTCCCTTTTCTTTATAGTCATAATTCTTGCTGTAGTTATTGTCTGCTGCTTTGGCAAAGGCCTTTTGATTTGGGCAAAAGCAATTTCAAAAGGACCTACTATATGTCAGGCACTGTGCTTGGACCTTATCTCACCCCCCAACACCTGTTTAGGTAGGTATGGTCTTGTCCAGTTGGTGAATACCAGCATGCCATGAACCCACCAGCATCACTTACCAGCAGCTGCATAGAACTGCATCCTTCTTTCCCTGGGGCCAGCCTGGTGAGGCCTTCCCTGGCTCCCTTTGATTTTGGTGGCTCATTCATCATGCGGAAACCATCACTCTCCATTCCCCTTGCTGTCTCGTCCCTGAGTAGCTTGTAAGCACTAGTTGCTGCTCTCCAGGGAACCAACTTATGCACTCTTTTCCACCCACATCAGTGACTTCATCTTTTCCCAGGCTTAGATCAGTGGTCCCTAAACTTTGCTAAGGATTAGAATCACCTAGGGAGACTTAAACTTCCTAAACTGTACAGCAGATGAATTAACCCAGCATCTCTGATAATCAGGATGTTTTTAGTTTATTTTCTTCAAAGCTCTCTGGGCAGTTCTTAAGTGTAGTCAGTTGTGAAGCCTAGACACACAGAAATCAATAGCTCCACACCCCTTCTCCGTCCACAAGAGGCCTGGATCTCTGCCTGTTTCCAGTTTCCTCAGACCCCAAATTTAGCAAGCAAAAATACAATCACACTTGTGTTCCCCAAAGGACATATACTGAAAGTGTTGGCTGTTTATCCGACATGCCTGTTGTGTCATTTCTGACAACTCTGCTAAGGACAGCATGACCTCTTACCCAGGAAGACCTTCCATTGAGGCCAGTAGTATGCCTCGTCTTTCTCTGACATGTCTCCCCCTTCCCGATTAACTCCTGCCCTGTGAGGCTGGACCATTTCTCACATATTTTTTTCTGCACACATTTGTCCATTCTGAGTCCTTGGTCTACTCTAATTATCTGCATCATTGAGGATTTTACAGTGATGGAACTGGACCTTTTGTGTCTGTATTCTATATGCCTTCCTCTGATGATCCAGGTTCTGTTATTTCCCAAGATGTCCTCATAAAACACTGGCCTGATTATGTACTTGGACCTGTAAGGCTACTTCTCTAGAATGTACAGCCTTTAATGACTTTTGAGAAGGACTCCTTGGCAGTGTACCAAGTACTGGGGACCATTTTAAGAAAGCCATGTGTTCTGACGTGTACTAACACCTTGTTTGTTACTTGTATTGGAACAACGGATCTTTCCTATCAAATTTCTCCCCATTAAAAAAGCAGAGAACAGGCTTTCTGGGGCCATCCTGTCACTTTCCACCTGCATGTCAAGAAGACTGGTTCCTGCTTGCTGTAAACCCACCCTCCCCATCTTCCCCAGCATGTCACACCTGACTAGTCAAAGCTTTCTAATTGGTTTCACTGCATCCACCATGTGTCCTCTTGATGTGATTGGGGGGAGGGGAGAGCACAGGGCAGTGTATAGGTTTATTATATGTTTTTATGTGGATGTATGCATATGTGTGTACAAATGTACAGGTGTTTCCTCAATTGCTCTCCATCTTAATTTTTGAGACAGGGTCCCTCCAAGAGCCTGGAGGTTCCCACATTAGCTAGGATCCATTTCCCTAGCCCCAGTATTAAATTGTGTGCTGTGCTCTGGTTTTTACATGGGTGCTGATCAGAACTTAGACCCAAATGTTTATGCAGCACGCACTTAGAGGGTAAGCCATCTCCCTAGCCCAATGTGACCTTTACAAAGTAGGTTGGCTGTTACCAATGTGGCAGTGGGCCCCTCCTCCATAGTCCCTAGCTGTACCCAGCACATACTGCTCCTTAACACACCAGCAGAGGTTGCTCTAGCTAGAACCTGAATTGGTTTTTAGGGGACTTGGAACCACATTCTGTTCTCCAACCATGACCATACTTAACTGAGTGGCCATCAGACTCAAGCTTGACTAATAAGATTCATATCATCAGGAATATGGCATTAACTTCAACATTCCAGTTCAGACACAGAGAAAATAAAACATGGGGGCCTGAAGGAGATGGCTTAATCATAAAGCCAAAGAAGCCAGAAGACCTGATTTCACATTCCTAGCACCCACATAAAAAGCTGGGAGTAACAGTGAACACCTGCAATCCTAGGGTTGAGGATACAGAGGCAGGGGGCTGCTGGGGCTAGCGGAGCAACCAGCCCAACACATCACTCAGTTCCAGTTTAAGCAAGAGACTCTTGTCTCAAAAAAAATAAGGGGGAGAGAAAGAGCAATGAACAAAGACATTCAGTGTGGCCCTCTAGCCTTAATCTTCACATAGAGGTACACATGCACATGCACACGTACACAACACGCGGACACACAGACACAGACATGGACATACACACATACACCTGTCACCTTGGCACAGCCAGGAATTACCTGAAAAGGGAGTCTCAGCTGAGATTTGAATGTCATGTGGGGTTCATCTTGATTGTTAGTTGATGTAGGAGAGCTCAGTCTGCTGTGGGTGGTACCATCCCCAGGAAGGTGGTCCTGAACTGTGTAAGAAAGCTGGCTGGGTATAAGATGGCATGGGAAAATGTTAGCAAACAACATCCCTTACGGTTCTTGCTGCATCTTTTTCTTTGGCTATGAAGTGAGCTTTTTGGTTGGAAGGAATGCTGTCTGGGATAGCAAGCAGGACTACCTCCATGTTTTTGTTGAGTACCTACAAGTTGAAATGCACCCTTTCCTCTCTCGAATTGCTTTTGGTCATGGTGGTTGTCACAGCAATAAAACAAATCTCTCTCTCCCTCCCTCCTCTCTTTCTCTCTCTCTTTCTTTCTCCCCACAAAAACAACAGGGAAAAAAAAGTCCACATGGACATAGGACGGCCACATTCCCCTACATGTACTCCAGAATCTGGGCTAAGTACCAGAGCAAGCTCATGCCTAAACTGAAACTCAGAAATGAAGAGGCTGAAGGAGAGGAGAGAGTGCTGTCCTGGTCCTTGGCTGAGTTCCCTGTCCTTGAAGCTCAGCTCCTCTCTTGTAGCTTTTGAGAGGCAGCCACTGTGTTTTATTTCAAGTACTGTAGGTTGCTCAAGATGGCTTCTGGTTCTTAGAACCAAAGGGTCAAAATGAATACAGTTCCTGTAAGTTTGTTACAAAGAAAAAGAAGACTCTTTATCATAGTTTCCTTGTAGAATATTTTGTCTAAACCAAACAGGTGACCAACAGTAAGAACTCAGAGCCTAGCTCAGGCTGCTGGGTAAAGCTGGGTACAGGGGTTCAGGGCTGTTTTTGTTTTATTATAACAATAATTGCTCTTGTTGTTATTGTTATTATTATGGATTTTTCATGACAGGGTTCCTTTGTGTAACATCATTGGCTGTACTGGAACTCATTTTGTAGACCAGGTTGGCCTTGCACTCAGAGATCTGCCTGCCTCTGCCTCCCAAGCACTGGGATTAAGGTGTGTGCCACCACACCCAGCTGTATTTTGTTTTCTATTGTGCCTTCTTTTGTTGCTTTTCTTTCTATAGCTGGACAACTGGGCACTTTTGGTGCCATTATACTTCTTAGGACACTTTATCTCTGGTAAGTCTTAACCTTGCAGCACAAATGTGTCCTCTAGCCTTGGAAATGACAGACACTTTCTCTATGACTTTGTCAAATAGAAGGAAATGAGCAGCTCCTTTTAGCTATTGGAGAAATGTGATACATTAGAACATACATCTTCAAAGAATCTGAGGGTAAATTGATTTTCCCACCACTTCCTTCTTTTGAGTGACAGTCTATCACCGAGAAAGTTCACTAGCAATGAGCTGGTATTGGAGAGGTCTGGTGACAGCCCAACCCATTGAGGACACCAATTAATGGCATCTCAGTATTCAGTGTGTTGCCTTGGTTATAGTCTTGCTTCAGTGTGACCCTGGCCGAGTCTATGACTTGCTGCAGCAAAGACAGTGTGGTAGAAATGACAGACTCAGCTCCGAGCATCTGTCTCTAGAGACCTGAGCAATCCTTTTGCTCTCTCTAGGCTTGCTCATAATTTCTCACATTCCCTTAAGCCTGATAGTGAGGACCAGCCCTGGCTAGTGTTTCAATGACAAGAAGCCACATAGAACAGAACCAAATTGTTCTAATCAAGGCCAGCCCCAGCTAACTCGCCAGCTCTGCAGAGATATGAGCAAGGCCAGTTCAAATAATAATACATATGACTGTGTTCCAAAGCACATGGTTTTAGTGTGGTTTATTAAATACTCTGGTAGTAGACAATATAGCTTGGTCTTTTCTCAGTTGGGATTACAAGTGCTTAAGTTTCTAACACGGAATCTGGAGGAAGAAGAAGATACTAGAGATGGACAGGTTGTGTTCCAGTGATTAATGCAGTGTGGGCCTGCATTGTGTGCAGGAGGTGATGCTACACTACAGGAATTTCATAGCCTCTGAGATTATGCTCCATGGCAGTGGTTAGCAAATGACAGCCTGTAAGCCAAATTCCATGGCCAGTCTTGGCAAATAACGTTTTAAAAAATGATTTATTTAAATTCATTTTATGTGCATTGGTGTGGATGTGTCTGATCCCCTGAAACTGGAGTTACAGACAGTTGTGAGCTGCCATGTAGGTGCTGGGAATTGAACCCGGTTCTCTAGAAGAGCAGCTAATGCTCTTAACCACTGAGTCATCTCTCTAACCCCGACAAATAAAAGTTTATTGGAATATAGTCACACTGGTTTGTTCACATATTGTCTATGGTGGCTTTTTTACTGCACTGGATTTCTGGTTGTGACAGACAGGGCTTTGTAAACTCTAAACTGTTTACTCTCTGCCCTTTCCCCCCCAAAAGCTTGTGAGTGCTTGCCACAGAGTGCCTAAACCTAAGAATCCATGCATTAATAATCGGACAATACATGCAGTCTGAATTTAGACTGCCAAGGCAGAGAAAGTGAGGATTGCAAATAGGAAGAAAATCATTGACAGTACAGAGGTATGGCTCCAAGCAGCAGCCATGGGGTTGGAGTGATGTGCTCCATGGAGAATAGCAGGGAGCTATTAATTAAACACCAACCCAACCCCTCTGCTTGGAGTGGGGGTCAGTTTGTTCTAAATATAAGCACCATCTTTAACTCCTCTAAAGTCACTTTCCATAGAGAAAAATATGCCAAGAGATTGGTTCCAACAACTTCCACCACTGATTTACTGTCTGATAAACAGAGGGAGAGTCCTAATGTGTCTCACCCACGATGGGTTCCAGATACTCAAATACTTCCTCCCGCTGCCAAAATCTCCCATCTTAGTGTGAAACTATGGAGAAAAAATTGTAAGAGTGAATGACAGGGATAGGATATTCTTCCTAAATTTATCTTAATTGAAATGTATGGAGAAATACATAATTTAAAGGAATAGTTCATCTGCCTCTGTAACGTAAATAACTTTACCGTGTGAGTGTTGCATGTGGCTGCTCTCTCTTCTTACCTCACCGAGCACTTGTCATGTGTCAAGCTTGTCTGATGTTAGCACCTTGATCCTGAGATGTCACACCCAAGTCACTATGTCAGAGTGCCCCTGACTCAGAGCATGCTGCCACTGCCCCACCTCCCAGGCCTTTGTAGCCACCCCATTGAATTGCTCACCTCACTCAGATGCAGCCACACTGCCCCTCACTTCCCTTAAGACCTTCAGATTCTGTCAGTTCTCCCCCAAAATTGTTACAAGTTCTCTGTGACACTGGGGACCCAGCAGCTCTTGCCTAGAAGTCCAGACCACTGCCCGTTACTTTATTTCTGGCACAGATGGCTGGTTCTTCTCATGGCAGCCAGAACAATCCTCTCAAGCAGGGCCTTGGGTCGGATCCCTTTCTGCCTAACCTCGCAGTAGCTGTTCCTGCTGCTGTGATCGACTCCAGTCTTCTCACAGCCGAGTACTGATGGTCTGGCCACGCACTGCTTCTCTGACTTCACTTTCCAGGGGTTTCTTCTCCATGACTTCAGAGTCCGGCCCTGCCACACTCCCAACTGCCTGTGTTATTCCTAGGTGCCTCAGCCCTAGCCCTAGCCCTAGCTGTTGTAATTTAAAAAACACCACCAAGATAAGTCAAGCCATACAAAAGGACTCACACGGGAGGTTTATTGGAAGAGGAGAAAACAGGGAAGGGGGTGGGGGTGAGAGACTGGTTCCTGGGAATGAGAGTGATGGAACAGAGAGAGGGGGAGGGAGAGAGAGAGAGAGAGAGAGAGAGAGAGAGAGAGAGAGAGAGAGAGAGAGAGAGAGAGAGGGAGGGAGGGAGGGAGGGAGGGAGGGAGGGAGGGAGAGAGAGAGAGAGGGAGGGAGGGAGGGAGGGAGGGAGGGAGGGAGGGAGGGAGAGAGAGAGAGGGGTAGCAAAAGTGCACAGGGGGTACTCTTAGTGACTGCAGCTGGGGATGTATCCTGTTAGGACTCCAAGGGCAGGGCAGTACAGATGCCTGAATACTAACACTAGACTTAGCTATAAACTTCTCTGTAGCACTCCCCTTTGCTCATCAGGCCCTGTTTGTAAACATCTTGTGTTAACAGCTCTGGGATGTGGGAGGCTATACGATCCTCTACCAAGTGGCAGGCATGTTGAAAAACATCCCACATGACGCCCATAACAGAGATGTTCTGGTCCCAGGTCAGTGGTCCTTAGGCTAAGAAGCCTTGACCCATCTGAGTGCTCAAATCTTCTCCCCCATCACCAAAACAAAACAAAAACAAAACCCTCACATATTCTAAAGCATCTTCCTCACACTTCCCACCCCTAGTCCTCCCCTTACTCTCTGCTGAATAAGAACACACATTTCTGGTTTTGTCTCTCCTCCCTAGTTACATGGAAGCTCCCACAGAGGAGGACCTTTGGCTGGCTCACCACCGATTCCCCGCCATTGTGTAGTACAACTGAAAGACCTCAGAAGAGGACTTCCCTCCAGGAAGAGACCCCTGGACCCAAAGACCAAGCCGAGACCACGGATGCGGATGCAAACTGCAAGAGGTTTATTTGAGATACACAGATACCTGTGGGCAACAAAGTCTCTCGGAGGACTTGCGCGCCCACGGGCTGGGGAGAGGGACTTTTATAGGGCTGGGTAGCAAAAGCATGGGTACAGAAGCGAGATGCATAGTTACAGGGGTCCCATTGGCCATCTCAGATAAGGCATTGGATTATCCGAGGGCAAGTTCCTTACGTGTTTGGGGATCTGATAATAGCTGACCTAGCTTATGTTTGGGTTTTTCTCTGAGCTCTCTGCTCCCTCCCCAAGGCCAAATGTCTGTTCACAGATATCTTATTTGGCAGCCTGTGAGTACTGACCTTGTCCTGTCTTTTTACTTGTACTGACTTTTTACTTGTTTATGTGGAAGCCTTGCAAAATGGCGTTTCCATTGCTAAGCCAGGTTTCAAGCTATTAGCCTTGAGTGGGGGGTCTTTCACAACACTTGCACGGAAGTCCTTGGAAAAATGTGGCTACATCCTGAGGTTTAGGAGTCTGCTACATACCCACAGTTGCACAGACTACCAAGAAAACTGCTCATCTGTTGGTTGGTTCTTTAAGTCATATGAATCTATATTATAAGCAACGGGTCTTGCAGTTGTTACAAAACAAATCTTGCTTTATGGGACGTACATGCGTCAAAATGGCATGGGAAACCCATTATTATACATTCAATACAATTTTTTTTTTTTAATGTAGAGACCAACCGAGGAAGGCACCCGACATCAACCTCCAGCCTTCACATTCACACTCACACATGCATAGACATGTGAACACACACAAAGATAAATGGTGCCTTAACACAATGTCCCTGGTTTCCTCCTTCCAAGCTTGCATGCTCTGCTGGCCACTTTTCCCATGTAGAAAGCCTAGCCCCATTATTATCAGCTGGGTTCCGGCACACAGTGACCACTGCTCACTTCTTACTCCTCCATGACCTCTCTACCTCATCCCAGTGGCTGATGTCAGGGAGACAGAAACTCCGTGATGCCCCCTCACCCATGAGCTGCCAGGCTTCCAGCACCCCCCACTGTCAATACTGGATTAATAACTTTTTATTAAAAGTAGTTCTCTGTAGATTTTTCTCTTGGACAAAATTACCGTCTCCTTCAGCCCCAATTTGGCAATCATAGAGGGAACCTTGAAATGATTATCCCAATTTAAAGACAGCACGGATTACTGGCTCACTTTTATAAACATAAAATTGTGTGTCCTTTGTTCTTAAAAGCCACGCATGGGCTTTAAAAAAAAAATCATTTATTTTTGCCTCCTAGACTTGTTTGCATCTCGAAATGACTTTGAATTTCAGTTTTCAAAGATGTAAATTTCTGTATTTGGCACCAGATGTTTTAATTTTGGGTTCTGACCATTTCTTGCTCTGCTCCCACACTACATTTCCTGACACTCGTGTGTACACTCACACGGTCCCTGCACATTCTCTACACTCAATAAATAGCCAACCTTTCCATGGAAATGGTCTGAGCAGGAGCTTGCTGGTCGGCAAACACCTCCAGATGGAAACCCCTCTGCCAACCTCTGCCTTGGAACTAGGCCCTGCACCTAGCCTTGGTGCCTGGCTGCTGGCCCTACTCTGCCCCACAGTCTACTCCTTAATGAAATCAATGTTTGGCAGCCCCCATCCTAGGCCACTAAGTACTTCAGCTTTTCACTTGGGGTTTCCTGCTAACCTTGACCTCCCTTGGCTCTGCCTGGAAAAGTAGTTTGCAGACTTGCCTACTCCAGCTTTGCTTCCTCCATACCACCTCTTTCTTAGGATATAAAATTATTTGCCCCCTCTCTGTAATCCCACTGAGGCCCTCAGCTGGGGAAAAGCCCTAAGGTCACATTGTAGCTGCAGTAGGATTGGCTGTGAAATCTAAATTAGCAAAGCCCAGGAGAGAAGCCTTTTCATATTCAATATGTGCATTGAACATGAGGCAGGAGATTGCATGCAAAGTTTTGGAATAAGGTGTAGGCTCAAGTTTTTTGTTTGTTTGTTTGTTTTTTTTTTTGTTTGTTTGTTTTTGATCATATACATGCTGTGTTGACCAGTGTTAAATCACTACACCTCTCTGGGCTTCACTCTCCAACCCTGCCCACCCCTACCTGCTGTCCACACTGACCGAAATGGGGTTGGTAGTATCTATGTTTTTAGAGCACAAATGATTAATAGTAAGTAGTACCTTTAGCAGCTAAGGATGTGGTTGACCCATATTAGGGCTTGTGATATTTCACACTGACTGTCAACTTGCTGAGATCTAGAGTCACCTGGGAGACAAGCCCCTGGCATGCCTAAGAGGGATTACTCAGATTAATTGAGGCAGAAAAGATTCACCTTTCATGGTAGCGATGGGTGGGGTGCAGATGGGTGGGTGGGGTTGGTGTCTCATGGCTGGATGAAAGGAGAGTGTTTAGTTGAGTGTCTCTCTCTGTGTGGTTTGCAGTTTCCCTGTGAGCAGTGTTGCAGATTCCTGCTGCCACACCCTGCTCTCTGCTGCCACGCCCTCCTCCCCTGGATGGATTAACCTGCCCTCTTGAACCGTGAGCCAAAACAAACAAACCCTTCCTTTTTAAAGTAGCTTTTTGTCAGGTAGTTTGTCCTAGCCATATGAAAAGTAACAGATAGAAGGCTAATATATTTTCATTGAAAAATCTTTTTGTTTTTCCCCTCTGAGACAGGCTTTCTCTGTGTAGTTTTAGAGCCTGTCCTGGAACTCTGTAGATCAGGCTGGCCTTGAACTCACAGAGATCCACCTGCCTCCGCCTCCTGAGTGCCGGGAGCAAAGGCGTGCCCCACCACTGCCCCTAAGCTATGGGGTATGTATCTGTTCTCAGTGGAAACACTCACAGTGGCTACTTTTGTTTGAGCACTCTTCACAGCTGGGTTCTCCCATGAGGCATTAGGTCAAACCATTCTACCTGGGCCCTGGAAACTCCTCTCATTAAGGACTCTAAGATTAGATTTTAGTGTGCTCACTAATACGGATCTCACCAGTCTTGTTTGCTGGGCCAGTTTGTAGCCCACTTCTCTGAGCCCTCCAGATGTGACGTGTTCCCTTCCTGTAAACCCACACTGCTGTGACTGCCTGTACAAGGGTATTAAGAGGTGACCGTGTTACAGGGTCCCTGCTCTGTGAGTACAAGACTATCCTTTCTGAAAGGCTGAGGGAAGTCTCTGCCGGTGAGCTGGGAATTCTGAAATGGATCAGTTGCTGCACAAGTGTGTTCTTGTGGAGCACATTTTCTGCTAGTGTTCTGCCTCCTCCAACACACCTGTTTGTCACTAGCACATTGGTTCCTGCCATATGACTCATAGAGTCTGGGACATCATCCCACTGGGACACAATTAAAACGAGGCTTCCAACATTCCATGCTTTTGAACCCACTACTGCTAGCTATAGAAACCTTCCCTATTTATAAATCCTTCCCTGTTTATAAATACTCAGGCATTTGGTCAACAGAAAATGGACTAAGAGGCATATCATTGTGTGTCTTCAGCTCTGCCCATTCTCCTGGACACCCAATGAAGGTCACTTACATTGAGAAACAACTGCCTTTACTTTTGTATTGAGTTTTCAAGCTCCACAGCATCATATGACAACACAATGTATAACCCCCTGGGGAATATATATTTATATATATGCCCATTTTATAGATTAGTAAACTGAACCCCCAGAGGAAAATTTGCAAAGGTTGGTTAGTAAATAAAAGCCAGATGTCTATCATTACTAGTGTCCTTATCAGAGTGTACATGTGATGGTCTTGAGGTTCACAGTGAAGAGCTCTTGCTTCTAAGTGTCCAATCACTCTGGTTCTGTGATTGTGCTCCTCCTTCCCCCCTAAAGTACTGTGTCTGCCTGGTGTGCAGGATGATGTCACAAACTGTGCCCCTTTCAAGCTGAGTAGTTTTTCTGGCTTGCCTCAACTGAGGTCTGTAATGGCCTTACTTCCTTCTGAGCGGAGAGTATGTAGTGAAAATAGAAACAGCCAGCAGCTATCCAGGTCTTTCAAAGGCTCAGGGGTAAGAGCTCCACAGGTGCATGCTTCTTCAGCTCTCACTGAGCCAGCTTCATGGTGATGGAGAGCTTCTGTGTAGATGCCACGCCCACTCCTGGGGGAAAGAGGACAGGGGAGCAATGTAGCCATGTCACATAGCAGTAGATAAAAAGACAGGATTGGAACTCAGGTTCAGGAGCCCAGATGCTGTCTTTGAAGTAGCAGCCTAAACTTTGAATGGATAAACATATTCAACAACATTATTCTGCATGCATGCCTACTACATGAGGACTCTATTAAGGCCTGTTTAGATATCATTGCTCACTGTACAAACTGAAATTCATGGGACTACAGAGAGACATACCATTCCAAATCTACTATCCAGGTTTTAATAGAGTGGGACAACCAATGTGAGAGAGGACAACTAACTTCACAACAGAGTCAGGGGCAGCATCCTGTAGGGACACATGGAAAAGAAGTGTTTCTTAGAAGAATCAAAGGATGCTCCAAGGAAAATAACAGTTCTATTCAAGGCATGCCCCACAAAGTGTTGTATATTTAGATAGTCATTGTTTCTCTGTGGTCAACACAAAGGACTGAGGAAGAGAGAGGAAAGGATAATAAAAAAACGGAAAAAGAATCTGAGTTGGTGATGATGTCATGTTTTAGTCTAGCAAGTTGGGGCTGAAGAGGTGGCTCCTGGGGGAGAGCAGCTTACTGCTTTTCCAGAGGACCCGCAGGGTTCTAGCACTTACACTGGGCAGCTCACTCTGTCTGTAACTGTGGTTGCAGGGCAGCCAGTGCCCTCTTATGACCTCCACAGTGTCTGTAATAGGTGGCATATATTCATGCACCCTCATTCACACCGCTTTAAAAAAAATCTTAGACAGCTGAATTGGCTACTGAAAGAAAGAGGTCCACTCATTGTTTTAAGCAGGGAAGTACTGCTTTGAGAGTCAATTTGGAGAGCTCCTCTGCTAACTGAAAATTTGTTAGCGAAGGGGAACTGGCAGGGAGAACTAGTGGGGTATCATCAAAGCCCATTATTAAAAGGATATGGGGATAGAGAGATGGCTTACCAGCTAAATCGCTTGCTTTAAAAGTTTTAGGACCAGAGTTCAGTTTCCCAGAAGCTTCTAAAACGCCAGTGGGCACAGTGAAACACCTGTGTTCCCAGAGCAGCAAAGGCTCTGTTCTTCAATGCAATAAAGACACTGAATGTCAGTCTTGGACTGACATGCACCTCACATATATGTGTGTGCATGCATGCATGTGTGTGCACACACACGCACATGCACACATGCATACAAGGGGATGTGCATACACACATGTATGATATGGCACACACACACACACACACACACACACACACACACACACACACACTATGGGGGATGATCTAAGAGTAGAAATTAGGAGGTGAGGAGGGATGATTTTGAGACACACTGGATGGAATTGGCCCTTTGAAAGGAAGATGGAGGAGATGGAGACGATGAGCTGATGCTCATTTCTCAAGCTTCAGGAGAGCAAGTAAATAGTTCTGTTTCTCACCAGTACAGTAAGACAAGAGATGGAGCAGGCTCAAGAAAAAAATACAGCTTTTGCTTCTCATTTTAGGATATCCATATGGAGATGTCTAAAGGCATTTGAGTTTAAAGTTTGAAGGAATCTTTACAGATTCTTCTTATGAAGCCCAAATATGTATATCATGAGCCAATAACTCTGATGAATATGGATGGAAATTTTTCAAAGAAATAGTTGTGCATCAAATTCAAGAACACATTAAAAAAATCATCCACCATGATCAAATTGGCTTCATTCCAGAGATGCAGGACTGATTCAACATATGTAAATCAACAAACGTAATCCACCATATAAATAGACTTAGGGATAGATACAACATAAACTCCTCAGTAGATTCAGAAAAGGCCTTTGACAACATCAAACATCACTTCATGACAAAAGCCTTGGAGAATCTGAGCACATAGGCTACATATTTCAGCATAATAAAGGCAATATACAGCAAGAACATAGCCAATGCCTTGTTATGTGGAGACAAGGAATTTGTGCTAAAATCAGGACTATAACAAGGATGCCCATGTACCTCCTACCCCCTGCTTAACATAATGCTTGAAGTCTTAGATAGAGCAATAAGACAAGTGAGGGAGACAGTGAAACTCTATATACCACATATTTTAGTCATAGAACATGGGGAAATCAAGCTGCCATTGACCTGGAGCTTCCTCCCTACTGGCTGTCTTTCATAAGGCGGCTAGGTGCTAGGCATACCACCACAGTAGGAATGTAAGCATCTATCTTACCAATAGCCTTATGTCAGACAAATGAAGCAAAAGAGGAAGAAATCAGAGCCACAGTCCCCATTGAAAGTTTATTCCCCAAACCTAAACAAGACCTTCCGTGAGGCCGCACCTCTCAAAGGCTCCAACACATCCTAAGAGAATTATGGGAGGGGATGAAACCCTCAATGCATGGGTCTTATCCAGACCACCCTGGAATCCAAATATTGAAGATGGCAAAGGTTCTAACAATTTGTTCCCCAACAAACTGCACTAGAAGGTCCACTGTCAGTGTCTACCTACCCATAACTATTAGACAAATCAAGAAATAATAGCTTTATTGTTTGAGTTCTGTTTGTTACAAAAGTTAGCCAATCTTTAGAAGTTGTTTAAACTGTGCCCAGTGATGAAAGCCTATAATCCCAGCTACTTGGCAGGAGAAGAATCCTAAGTTCAAGGCCAGTCTAGGTGAGACTCTCTCTTGAAGTAAAAAGTAAAAGGAGTGTTAGAAGTATGTTTCTATGGTAGAACATTTGCCTAGCATGTGTGAGACCCTTGGTTCACTCCTCAGTTACCCTGACTCTCTAAGAAATCACTTGCCAATGTCATTACTCAATACTCACTATGCTAGACAGGCTTCTATAGAATGAAATATGACTTCCTCTTCTCAGTGCAGTGCAGAGGAATTTAAACTTCATGGTGGTCATATTTTGAAACCAATATCATGTTCCTTTCCATTGGATTTCCATTGGGAGCTTGACCTGCCCTGATTACAAAACAACTGGGGACAAATGACATAATTTCTTTAAGATCTTTAGGAAATGACAGAGAAATTTAAATTGGAAGCAGAGACCTATGAATCATTTTCCAGGAAGCTTTAAAACCCATCACAATAGCTTTGCTCTGTGTTCTTTTTTTGTGGCTCTTGATTCTGTTCCCAAGGCCGCTCTCCTGAAGATTAGCGTGCTATTCTTAGAAGACTGCATATTCTCTTCTCTCACTGGTTCAAAGACAGACTCCAAACTAGTCTTTCATGATGAAAGGGGAGGAAGGCTTGCTTCTATAATTCCTAGCTGAAGGGAGCCTGCCACCAGGACAGAGCTATAGGAAGCCATGGCAGTGGGCAGGAGGAAGGCCATAATGTAACAACAGCACACAGCACACTGTTGTTTCTATAGCTGTATAGTCTAATGAGAACAATATTGTTAGTCAGGCTTACCAGCTCCCCAGCTTTACAAATGAGAAAACACACCCGCAGAGACAGACTGTTTACTGTGCTTAGCTGTGGAATTGCTGCTTGGTCTTGAGCCGTTGGCCTGGTTCAAAAGCTTTAGGTCAGAGCCCATCCCATTATTTTCCTTGTTGGCTGATGTTGGGGAAGGTAAATGAGTGATCAAGTTTTCTAGGTTAACGGCTTCTGTCTGAAGAATGTGACGGTGGGGAGACTTTGAGGGAAGAGAGAAACCAATATTTTATGGGTTGTGGGTACCAGTTGATGGGGAGAGATGCTCTTGACTTGGGTCACAGGGATGTTCACAGAAGAGGTACCTTACAGATGAGTAAAGGTCCTATCTAGAGATTTGCAAGTGTTTTTGAACTTGAGCAGACCTAAGCTGGAGCTGCCAATGACCAGCCTGTACCTTCTGTTTCAACTTTCTGATTGCATATATTCCCACTTTCCTGTCAAGTTGTTTGATTTTATACTAACCTTTTCCTTCTTTAGTCAATTCATCATATTTGTGGAAGTTTGAGGTTATGCTACACAGAGGTGGACCATGAGTTAAGCAATTGTAAGGGGAGGAAGTACGAAGAGAAAGAATGGGCAGGAGGGATAATCTTGTTTATACTCTAACAAATAAAGCTTGTCTGAAGATCAATGGTTCACTAGCCACTAGTTAGGGGCTAGTTAGAGGTCCAGAGGTCTGTACAGGCAGACAGGAAGTGAGATGGTTTGGTGGAGAGAGAAAGAAAAAAGACAGGAGCTCAGACTCTTTTTGGCTGGGAAGTTGAGTAGGTAAGGAGACTGTGGTTTTGCTCCTTAGTCTCTCTGATCTCTCAGCATTTTCCCATGTATCTGCCTTTGGGATTTTATTAATAAGACCTGTTAAAACTCACATAAGAGCTCAGAGATTAAGAGCACTGGCTGCTCTTCCAGAGGTTCTGAGTTCAATTCCTAGTACCGACATGGTGGCTCATAAACATCAAGAATGACCATCTGGTGCCCTCTTCCTCTTTTGGAGGGTGGGCATACATGCAGGCAGAACACTGTATACATAAAAATAAATCTTAAGAAGAAGGAGGAGGAGGAGGAAGAGGAAGAGGAGAAAGAGGAGGAGGAAAAGGAGGAGGAGGAGGAGAAGGAGGAGAGAAACAAACCAATACAGGGAGCATTAGTGAGTAGCCTACCTCTGGGCAAAGGTGGCATTCAGCCACATGGGAAGGGGGTATTTGAAAGGTGTGGTAGAACACACCTCTGAGATGATCTGTCAGAAGCAGAAGTCACCAGCTGAGTGGTCAATGCTGAAATCACGGATGGACACTGATAACATGTCAAGGTCACAGATGGACACTGACAACATGTGCTATAGTGGACATGGAGTAAAGCAAAAGTTCTACTCAGAAGTCAGCACTGAAAGAACCACAGGGAGAGAGAGAGAGAGAGAGAGAGAGAGAGAGAGAGAGAGAGAGAGAGAGAGAGAGAGAATACACACATAAAGCTCAGAGAACAAGTTCAGATAGATGTCTCTGGCACCTTCCACTTTTTCTTAGTGTGTATATGTACATGTCTGTGTGTGTCTGTGCAGGTGCATGTGTGTGCATCTGCTTGCTCATGGGGGCTAGAAGTCAGCTTTGTGTTTCTTCCTCAGTTGCTCTTCACCTTATTTTTTAAGACAGGGTCTGTCATTTTATCTGGAGACTCACTGGTTCAGCTGCACTGGCTATCCAGTTGGACCCATTGCTAGTCCAGATGGGGAATTTTCATTTAAAAAATGTATGTGTATATATATATATATATATATATATATACATATATATATATATATGTATATATATATATATATATATATACACACACACACACACACACACACACACACACACACACACACACACATACCCCCAACATCAGACTTACATGTATTACAGGTTTTTTCCTTAGGTAGGTAGTTAATAGTATGGTTCCTTATGACTTTCCAGACATCTTTACTATTATTGTACCCTCCTTCTTCTGTATTTATCTTGCATATTTCCTCCCTATTAAAGCCCTCTTCATTTTCCCCATCCCCCTTTTCAGATCACTTATTCATAGCTTTCCCCCCACCACAGAACATTTTCTAAGTAAGGACAGATAGGCAAAGACTGGCCACCCATAGACATATGTGATAACTTCTTCACCTGGTTACCTAGGTACTCATTCATCAAGCCATTCATTATTCACAGATCCATTCCATTCAATAATGCCACATCAACTCAATGTCAGGTTTTAGATGAAGTACCAAGGAAACTCAAAAGGATGAACAAGGCAGTCAGAAACTCCTGAGATGGCTGAACAGACACTATTAACAGAGAGGCACAGAGGCACAGAGAAATAAAAAATAACCTGTTAATTATAGAATGAAATTAAGAGGCAGTTGCATCTTCTTTAAACCAATAGTAAATAGTAAAAGATCACCATGTTGAAAACAATTATTCCAGTTTTGAAAGGACAAAAGTTTTTCTCAAATTTGAAAAAAAAAAAAAAGAGGAGAGTTTGGCTTGTTTCCAAAATAAATAACCATTTGTTTAAAAATGAAAGGACATCTTTAGTATTTGCTTTGGGAAATGTGATTTTGTTGTTATTTGGTCAAGTTAAAATTATCATATTTTACTTGTGCTCATTTGATCCTAGCCTGTTGTAACTTTAATCCACCTCAAAACCTGTTGTCAATCAAAACATATTTACAGTTCTTTTCGGCAGATACAAAGACAGGTTATAATGAGAAATATGGGAGGGAGGGAGAGAGAGAGAGAGAGAGAGAGAGAGAGAGAGAGAGAGAGAGAGAGAGAGAGAGAGAGAGAGACCTAGCTTGCTTTGAAGGGTTGCTTGCTTTGATATGTCAACTTCTCTCTATAATATCAGCTCTATTTGCCCCTGTTCCATCATCTAGTGTGTGGTATGTATGTATGTATGTATGTATGTATGTATGTATGTGTATGCATGTATGTGTAACTGTACATGTGTGGGTGCTGTGGTCACTGATCACTCTTGCGTGTCTTCCACAGTTGCTTTCCACCTTATTTTCTGGGGCAGATTCTCTTGTTGAACACAAAGCTCATCTCTTTGGCTAAGGTGGCTGGCCAAGAGCTCCAGAGAGCCTCCCCCACCCCCTCCCCAGACTGCCATGCTTAGCCTTTACATCAGTGCTGGGAATTTGAATTCCTGTTCTCAGGCTTGCTCAAGCGTTATTGACTGAGCCGTATTCCTAGTCCCTCTGTAATTTAAAAAAGTTTGCCCGGTCTCTCCAATTAGCATACCAGACATAATAATTACTGTGAGGTAATCAGGGTAAATTTTCTAGTCTGGTTCTGGTCAGTAGAACTTTCTGAATTTGTATAAATCTTATATCTCTACTGGGCAATATGGTAGTGGCCAGAATGTGTGGTTTCTGATTGAGTACTTGAAATGCAACTACTTTGGCTGAGAGTAGTTTAATTCAATCATAAGAAACTCAAAATTATACTTAAGTGGACAACTGTGAGTAATGACTCTCATATTGCACAGTGTATTGTGTGTATGTGTGAGGTGTTTGTGTGCACTCATGTGTCCAAGAAGGGGTAAGCCTTACATACCCCTCAACCCTGCCCCAGGGGAGGAGATCCACTGAGCTAGCATCGACTGAGGTGATATGGTCGCTGTCCATAGGTCCATGCCATCTCTTGTCTGCTGTTGTCAAGGCCCAGGCTGGCTGTCAGGAGACAGATAGCTACAGAACATGCTCTTACTATCAGTCTAGGCTGTTTTTCCATGCCTTGGTTTTTGAGACAGTCTTTCACTGAACCTGGTGCTTACTGATTTAACAAGTGAGCTCCTGGGATCCTCCTGTCTCTGCCTCCCCATTGCTGAGATTACATCTCCCCTGGACAGTGCATCTTGAAAGACTCACCTTAGTGAAGGGAGCAAAGCACTTCTGTGTGAGGTACTTTGTGCAGAGACAAAGAGGCTTCCACGATTCCAAGTGTTAGGATGGAAAAATATAGTCTAATTCTCAAGTGATCCCAGGAAGCTGGGAGTCTTAAGTCCCAAGCTGAGGGTCACCTACTTTAATGTTTACGGTAGCCTGTGAGTGAATGGACACAGGAAATGAGCCGTGTTGCCAAACCCAGAAGCCTGGGCGAAAGCAGACTTCCTGGTCTAAGAGCGGGCTTGGATGCTTTAAATTAATTGGTCCGTACTGGATGCTAAGAGGTGATTGGTTCATGATGCGCGGGCATTGTTGTAACCCTATAAAAGCTGTCTCAATTCTGTGCTAGGGGCCATTCGTTGCTGAGCCCACCACCCTGCATGGTGTGTGGCTGGCAACCCCAGTATACTGGAACATAAAGAACCTCATGCATTTGCATCAGGGCCACTTCTCGTGAGTGATTTGGGGGGGGGTCGCCTTTCCTGAGTGGGAGCGTGAGGGACCATGCCCTCACGGGTCTTACACAAGTTTTATTAAGCATTACTGATCTATAATCCTTACCTTAGTTAGGGTTTCTGTTGCTGAGATGAAACACCATGACCAAAAAGCAAGTTGGGGAGGAAAGAAAGGGTTTATTTGACTTATTTCCTTCTTGCTGTTCATTGTTGAAGGAAGTCAGGACAGGAACTCAAGCAGAACCTGGAGGCAGGAGCCGATGCAGAGACTCTGGAAAAATACTACTTATTGGTTTGCTTCCCATGACATGTTCAGCCTCTTTTATCAAGCCCAGGGAAGGGCACCACCCACAATGGGCTTGGCCCTCTCCCATCAATCACTAATTAAGAAAATGCCCTACAGCAGGATTATGGAGGTATTTTCTCAAAGGGTTTTCTCCTTTCAGATAATTCTAGCTTGTGTGTCAAGTTGACATAAGACTAGCCAGCACAGCCCTATTGTTCCTCTAACCATTTTGTTCATTTGATGTCTATGGAACCACTGCCGTATGATTGGTCTACTGTAGATGCTAGAGATACACTGGTGGGTGGACTGGGTAGAAACTGTGGCCCTTGTGCAGCAAATGTCTCCACTCAACAAATAAATAACAAACGTGTGGAGTGTCAGCAAGTCAAGGGAAGAGGTCTGGAGGAGGGAAGCTGTGACTGTGATTAGGAAAGGCCTTGTGGAGAAGACAAAGGAAGAGTTGGAATGTGGTTGTCTGGCCAGGGAGTATGCCAGTTAGAGGGAACTTGGAACCAAAAGGTCTAGTGTCGGTTGAGACGCCAACAAATTTGAGGCACAATTGGGGAGCTATGTTGGGAAGGAAAAAAAAATCCAGAAGAGAATTGCAGAGGGCTGACCTTTGTGGAGGAAGATGTCTGCCTGGGGCAGAGCTACTAACATTTGCTGAAGAGCTATTTTGGGGTTGTGAGAGGAAGAAGTCCAGATGATTCCCAAAAATTGGGCCAATACTAGTAAAACTGTAGTGCTACCATTTAGCTGAGAGGGTGGGGCACATTCATAATGTAACTTTGACATATCAGAAAGAGGCGAAATCCTTTATGCTCTGTGTCTGGAAATGAGCCACTACCCCCTTGCTTGGGTCATGGCAGACATCAGCTATGGGCTTGGTTGTGACTTGAGAATCCTTCATAGTTCTGTTGGAAGCCAGTTTGTCTCAGAGCTGATGCTTGAGATAAAATTGTCAGTTGAGTCTGCTATTACTTATTGTACAGTTAGGAAGGTGGGGAATATGTGATTGATTTCTTAACAGTTCTCAGATGAATGACTTCACCTTATATAATTGCTTACATTACTGTGATTGGATTCTAGAGAAATGCCTTTTCCTAGGAATCAATGCAAGGAAAAGATCGACAGGGCTAGGTAGATTTCTTCTCTAATGCCTGGCTGTTGCGTCTTTCATAGTTGACTAGAATCCCTGCAACATGGGCTGGTGTGTGCCACTATAGTAGGATGCTCTGCAGAGTTGCTGCTATTGCCTTTCACATCTGTTTCTTCATGGCATGGGTCATCGCAAATGGTTGATAAGTGTTGGTTAGATTAAATGCATTTGAATTAACAAAAGAGGCCACTTCAATGTGACCTCAGTATATTAAATAACACTGTTAAACATTCATTAAGCACTTATTCTGTGCTAGGTACCAAAGGTTTAGTAGTGCCAATGGGGAGAACTATATGTGCAGTGCTTTATCATCATTAAGGCAGTATTGATTGGGAACCTACTTCACAAACCCAGCTAGATATTAACACACAGCTCAGCATGAGACCTGGCTCTCCCCTTATGTAGCTCGTTTCATAGGGATGTGTTCTAAGGTCACAGGAGCATTGAGCTTAGACATTCCAAAGAGCATTGCTTTCCCTTTCTTTCCTTAGACATGTGCTAAAGACATTTCCTCCAGTTTATAAGCCAGCATCTGAAGTCAGAACAGGATTAGTAATTTCCCAAGAACACATACCTGAGCTATTGGGCAACTTGTTCTCTCAGCAGGATCGTTTTGGCTTCTAAGGGACATCCAGCAATGTCAGAAGATTTTTTTTTTAAACCTTCTTACCTTGCAAGGTGCTTGTAACAGGAAAAATAAAAGCCAATGACAGATATTGGGGTTCAAACTGAAAGATCAGAGAAATAAGTAGCCAAGCCAGTAGCTCTTACCTTTACCATCAGACTAAAATGGGTGATCCTGTCTCCAGGACCCCTCACAGTGCAATCCATAGTGCACCGATTTCCACCAAGCCTCAGACTGTAATCCCCTGAGCTTCTGTCTCCTCCCACCTTATACTCCTCTCTCCACCCAGCCATATTCCTCCTGTCTCCACCTCACTAGTGCTGGGACTAAAGTTGTGTGATCCCAAGTGGTGAGATTACCTTTGTGTGAGCCATGTCTCTTTTAGACTGGATCAATTTTGTGTAGCTCAGTGTGGCCTTAAACTAACAGAGATTCATCTGCCTCTGTCTCCCGGGTCCTGGGATTAAAGGTGTGTGCCACCACTGCCTGGCCTCTATGGCTTGACAGTATGGGTGCTGGGATTAAAGATGTGTATCTCCATGACTGTGGCTAGTTTTGCACTTTGATCTCCAGTTGCTTTATTGGATCATAAACAATATATCACCACAGGTGCCACCCACTAGTATCTAGTGAAGAAGCCAAGGAGGCTGCTAATCCTCCTACAGTGCATAGGGAAGGCAGCTCTACAATGAAGTCAATCAACCTAATGCCAGCTGCTTCAAGGTTGAGAAATTCAGTGTGCTTAACCCTGAGAGCATCAGAGCTGTGGCTCTCTTTAACTCACAGGTAAAGGAATGGTAATTCTAGAAATATACATATATTGCTACTTCACATTTAAAAAATTAAACATAGAGAGAAAGCCAGAGCATGTTTGCAGGAATCACAGAGACAATTAGAGTGCTATTAAAGTGCAATCATGCCTATCATGTCCTGTAATGGAGAGGCTGTCATGGCCATTAAGGGAAAGAACTGTGTGGCCATTGCTGTAGACAGGTGTTTTGAGATCCAGGCCCCGATGGTGACCACAGACTTCCAGATCTTTCCCATGGATAACAGCCTGTCTGTGCTGGCCACCAACATCCAAACATTTGCTCAGCACCTCAAGTTCCAACTGAACCTGTATTGTAAGACCCTCGAGAGTGAGAACCTTTACTCTCCCACTCAGGAAATCCCCCCCCCCCTGCAAATCACTCACGAGAAGCGGTCTTGATGCAAAAGCATGAGGTCTTTTATATTCCAAGTGCACTGGGGTCAACAGCCATACACCACACAGGGGTAGAGGGCTGAGGACCCTGGATATAGGCTTGAGACAGCTTTTATAGGGTTACAACAAAGCCCATGGCATCGTGAAACAATCACCTCATAGCATCCAGTGCTGACTGATTAACTTAAACTATCCAAGCCCGCGCTTAGCCTAGGAAGTCTGCTTTCGAATAGGCTTCTGGGTGGGGTGACAAGGCTCATTTCCTGTGTTCACTCACTCACAGGTGCTGTCGTAAACATTCAAGAATGTGACATTCTGCCTGGGATTTAAGACTCCCAGCTTCCTGGGGTCAGTGGAGAGTTAGGCTAAATTTTTCCATCCTAACATTATGAGCTGAAGGAAGGTCAGCAGATCAACACTTACACCCTAATGAGCATGGTGGCCAACATCTTGTATGAGAAACAGTTTGAGCCCTATTACATAGAGCATGTCATTACTGGGTTGGACCTGAAGATATTTAAGTCCTCCACTTGCTCTCTAGACCTCATTGGCTGCCCCATGGTGACTGATGACTTTGTAGTCATTGGTGCTTGCTCCAAGCAAATATATGGGATGTTAGAATCTCTCTGGGAGCCCAATATGGATCCAGAACACCTGTTTGAAACCATTTCCAAAACCATGCTGAATGCTGTGGACCAGGATGCTGTATCAGGCATGGGCATCAATGTCCACATCATTGTAAAGGACAAGATCACCACCAGGACACTGAAGGCATGGATGGACTGATACTGTACTCTGGTCCCAGTTTCCTTTTGTTGTTTTTCTTATTAATAAAATTGCAAAAAAAAAAAAAAAAAAAAAAAGCAACAAGGAGCCAACTAACCAAACAACCAAACAACCAAACAAACAAAAAACTCAAACATGAACCAGCAGAAGACACATTCAAACCATTGCAGGTCAGGAGGCATGCTTGTGACAGTTATGCAGTCCTGGGTTCCTTCTGCCTAATTTGTTTCCTGTCCATCATGATATACAGCCTCTGTCACATACTCTGGCTGCTGTGAGGATCTGCTTACCACATACCTATAGTCAATGGATTATATGTCTGATCCCTCTGACACTGTGAGCCAAATAAACCCCACCCTCTCTGAATTTGTTCCTGCCAGGTTTTCATAACAATGATGAGAACTCTGACTAATGCGGGGTGGGGGGGGAGTCTTTAGACCATTAAGTCTCCCAGCGTCTTCAAATTTACCACTGTGTGTTAACAGACATGATTTACATCTTCTGGAAGGGTTTGTCATTGTCTTCTTCCCCCACCTGGTTTGTAGTTTCATGAAGACAGAGATTCTTCTCTTCATTTCATATTCCCTTCACCACAAAGCACAATGAACAATCAACACCTTGGAAACATTTGGTTCCAAACATGCCTCTGATGAGATACAGAATTTTAATTCACATATACACAGATAGGAAGATGCTATCATGGCAATACATTGTGTTCCACATCTAGGACACTATAGGATCCTGTTTAATAAAAAGGCTTCCAAAATGGTTCTCAAAGATCCTTGTCTTTCCTGTGTAATCTCTTGCCTTTGAATGAAGGCTGCTGTCACACCCCATCCTGTGTAGCTTGGTCCTGGAAATCTGACTTAGTCTGAAAGAGAACAAAGAAAGGATGGACACATAGACACAGATACAGAAAAATTGTGGTCAGGTGTGCTGGGTGTGCTCTGATGGAGTTGTACCAACTATTCAACAACCTGGAACCTCAGTGTATTTGATATATATATATTTATAAATATATATATCTCATAGGTGTGGGGGTGTGGTTTGCCAGCCTCTGGAGGGGGTTTTCTGTGGGTAAGAAGTTTCAGACTGCAAGCATCCTGGAAAAGGAAGCCACAGTTACTAGTCTTTGCACACACCAGTGAGTATTTTGTAAATACTTTTGCTTGCACATGGTCCATGTTCACACTTGCCAGTCTCCCAGGGGTCAGAGGCATCATTCCTTGCCTTGGCCATGCCTATGTCAACGATACACCTTCACTCATTCCTCAGCTTCCCACAGGCTGGGCTCAGGGACTTGCTTTCTTGAGTGAGATATGACCAAGTCTGAACTGGAATTTTCTAGAGAAGGCTTTAGGGGGCCTGGTTTGTGCTTTGCTCAGGGGTTTCCTCAAGTTTTTTTTTTTTTTTCTGACAAAACTAGCAGAGTGTGGTGGGCTCTGTGAGCCCAGCTGAGTGGGATTTCTAGCCAACAGTTTCCAAAGCATGGAGGACTTCAGCCAAACAGCCTAGATGGAATGCAGGTCTGCCAACAGTTACATGACTGAGTTTGGAAGCGAATCTTTCTCCACTCAGGTTCTCAGGGAGATTACTGGCCTAGTAGTAACCTGGTAATGATGTTCTGTACTTTTTAAGATGCTATGAAATTAAAATTCATGACCCACAGAACCAGAGAGTTTTGACCCATAAACACTATAAACAAAAATATTGTTTTAAGCTACTAATTTGAGTAGCAACTTGTTAGGTAGCAACAGCTAACTAATACAAACTATGTTAGGGCCCAGGGAGGGAAAAGATGGGTAAAAAAATGAGCTTTCACCTCAAGAGTATAGCTTTGTGGAGGCTTCATCTTACCTGTGAGTTCAGCTGTGGAGAAAACATTCCACATACAGACAAAGGCTTGGTCAAAGACATGGAGACTTAAGAGTCTAGGGAAGGGAGGCCAGAGTTTAGACAGGTGCCATAGCCAAACTCTTGAAAGGCTGGGCCTGGGATTTTCTTATAGGTAATGGGCACACCAAAGTATTTTGAGCATTGCAGTATGTTAGAGGAAGCTATGCCAAAAAAGATTTTACATTTGGAGTCAGTGGATTACACTGTTAAATTGTTTTATGTTGCATTTCTTAAATGCACAAGGCATGCATATATTCTCATTGTTAATAATTTATGCAAAGCAAAAATCCCCTTTTAATGTTTTTAGCCTACATTTCTCTTCCCTAAAGGGATGCTGGCTTGTGTTGCATACAGGGACACAATGTACAGTCATATACTGGAGCAGGCGATGACCCTGTTTCTAGCAACATAATTTTAGTGACTAGAAATTAAGTAAATTTGCCTTACCTTGGTAATGACCTCAAACCAGAACCATGACCTCCTTTCTCCACCAAAGGTTGCTTTCCAGGATACCTCTATGATGTGTGTCTTTTAAGATCAATTTCCTCTTATTTAAAAGTAAAACTGTATTTCCCATTGATAATCTAAAGATATGCATTTTAGTGACTCAAATCTGGTGTCCCAGCATCATGACGATGCCTGAGTTCAAATCCTGACTCTGCCATATGCTAAGTGACTTTGTATGAGCTAGCTCACCTCTGTGCCCTCAAGTTCTTTCTCTGTAGGCTACAGATAATAGCACATTTATCATGAGGATGAACTGTATGAATGTGTGTGAAGAGTTCTATGAAGGTGGTTGATATTAATGTCAATCAGTATTAACATTAATATTTGGGGCCACAGTGTATGTCATGTTCTATACTTACCTTCTTTTAAAACACTGCATCTTGGAGAGTTTAGAGACACTATGCCCTTTTAAATTGAATCACTTATTCTGAGATAATTGTAATTGCTCATAGATCTGTAAGGAAATCTACAGAAGTATTAAGCACTGGTAGCACTGTGCAAAATCAAACTACAACAACACAACAGCAATGCTGGCATGGATGCAGCCCAGATATGGGTTAGCTGCATCCTGAAGACCCGTTTTACTATGTTGTAAGAGCCATATATGATTTCTTTTTTTGCCCAATGCCATCCTTTATCTCTGGAAGCGACTGGCCTGGAAGCTGTTGGCATGTTCTCAGTTTCTATACGTTCTGGATTTAAAAAACTGATTCATGACATAGTACAGAAGGCAATCTTTGGAGACTGTGACTGCTCACTCAGTGATTCTCTGGAGATTGGTTCTGTTGCCTGCGTCGGATACTGGTACTTTTTGTTATCTGGTGGTAGATAGTCTATGAAGTAGATAAACCATGGTTTGGTTAATCTTTTCACATACTGTTGTGAATGACTTCCTGTGAATTGAAACATTCCTTCCTGAGGAATGCTCATGGGACCCTGATGGAAGCTGGAAGCTCCTGACACTTTAAAAAAGGACTTTTTTAAATTTGGAGTTGTTGAGTTACACTGGCAAACTGTTTTATGTTATATTTCTTAAAAGCATGAACCATGCATATATTCTCATTGTAAATAATTAATAAAGTAATAAAATACCTTTTACTGTTTTAACCCTAATTTCCCCTGATGCAGATCTGTTTTGGTTTGGCTATGAACTCAAATGTGTGTCCACCTTTTGATACCTCTGACCATTGAGATATTTTTAGAGCCAGGCAGGTGCCTGATGAGTCCCTGGACACACAGCTGTTTTTACTGGTGTGTGAATGGTGAAGGCCTTGTTCAACTGATTGGAGTGGCATTCAGTCTGATGGGGTGAGTGGGCATCAGGCTCCTGTCTTCTCTATGGCTTGTAACTATGGAGTTTAGTTGGCTGGGGAAATTAAATGGGTTCAAAAGGAAAAAGGAAACCAGACCATCTCAACTAAAGTATAGGGTTTGGGACTGACCTTCCCCGTGGGTACAGCAGGAGAGACTAGAGGTAGACAGACATGATGGGCCCAGGAAAGGTTAGGAAGGAAGTTTCATGCAGAGGGAGGAGACGATTAATAGGCATAGACAAGTAAAGCCATAGTGGCCTTTGCTGCAGCATACAGAAAGATCAGAGATCTGAGACACCAGGGCCTAGGATCACCTTTGTATAAAGGGGACATAAGAAGATGGCAGTCAAACTGCCAGGGAAGCCCTTGGAGAAACTGGCAGCTTTTAGGTGATAAAATGACACAGAGAATTTAGATGTGACTCTTCACAAAGGGGCAGGATTTCCAAAGAGGAAAAAGAATACTCTAGAGAGACAACATGTTCCAAGCTAGCTTATTCTTTCCTGGGTGATGAGTGGCAGCTTAGCACAGCATATTAATACCTTGTCGTTTCTGAGGGTGAGGGATCCTGCCAGGCTTTGATGTAGGTGTTGACCAGGGCTAAGTCCTCATCACTTCCAAGTTTCTTTCAGTTGTTGGCTGTACCCCATTTATTTTCCTGTAGGGAGTGAGGTGGAGTGGAGGGGGGGGGCAAGAGAACTGGCAGGATGAACCTGCTAGCAATGCTGGGTTTTATATTATGTAACAGAACCATGAGAGTGACATCTTGTGACATTTATTTGTGGGAGGCATACACTTAGAGGGATAAGATATATAAAGACGTGGTCATCATGTGTTTGGGGTTATGGTGACGTTCATAAAGCTTGTCACAGTACCAAGTGTACAGACGGCTATTAGAATTTTGAATTCAAGGATGCAGGAAGGAGGTGGACCATCTAGTCAGGAACTCTGGGGATAAGATGGTGGGAATGAAGTTTGACACTATAGTTTGGGGAATCTTGAAGGTTTAAGGCATTCCAGATTGGGCATTGTGGAACTTATAAATGGAATATTCCATCCTTGGCCTTCTGAAACCAATGTGTCGGCTAGGAAACCCATTTTTGCTTTTAGTTTTTTTTATCCATATATTCATTTCCTAAGTAGTCATTTCTTCCAAAATTGCTTTAGAAATGAAATGATAATTGTATTTAAAGTCAAGTGTCTACGTTAAAAATTGACTTTCATCTGTAGTTTCATCATTTGGTGAGTCGTCAATGGCAAATTTACAAATCCTTGCATTAAGAAGCAAGACAAACGACAGCTGCAACCCCCCCCCCAGCACAGCTTCTCTGTGGACTCCTTGTAGAGACAGAATGAGCTACTTGTTAAATGCATCATGATTGTATCCTTTCTGGTAAGCAGCTGCTTCAGGAATTGATAACGGGAAAATGTGCAAATATTCAGGAGGATAAAAGCACAGAGGTGAGACTGCTTTGGGTGGTGTCAGAAACAGTTCTCCAATGTCTCAGAGATGACTGAAAATAATGGCAGTGCCAAATAAAATAGCTCCCCCCAGGAAGAACTTCAGCCTCTAAAATAGCAATTGTGAGAATGCTTTTTGAACTATGGGATGCGGGATAAGTAACTGTCAGTACCTCTTAGCTGATAGCATGCACACTGACTACAAGAAAAATATTTTCAATCAATTAATACTTTCTTGAAGATGGCCACTATGTCAGGGGTTAATACTTTAAAATATTATTATTATTTATTATTTGTATTACTACTATTATTTTTGGGACATCTCAGTATGTATCTATGGCTGGCTTGACCTAGAACTCACCATGTAGATCAGGCTGGCCTTGGACTTGCAGAGATTTTTCAGCCTTTATTTATTTTTTAAGTGTGTGTATGTGTGGACACTAGAATGTGAAGGGCAGGAGCCCTTTGGAGCCAGAGGCACTGGATCCTTCTGTAGCTGGAATTACAGGCAGTTGTGAGATGGCTGACATGGGTACAGGAATAAAACTCAACTCTCTTAATGGTGGAGTCATTTCTCCACCCCTCAGGGTGTGCATGTGTGTGTGTGTGTGTGTGTGTGTGTGTGTGTGTGTGTGTGTGTAAAAGATTCTTTTGGGAATCTTTTTTTGCATTTGTTTGTGTTTTGAGGCATCTCAGCCTCCTGAGTGCTTGGGTTTTGTATATGCATCATTACTCCTGGCTCTTTTTGAGAATCTTGGTGGACACTGTGGACTTTTCCCCTGAAAACAACCCATATGAAGGAAATTTTATAGTTTTAAGAGATTCCTGAGGAGCCCATAATTAGCCACTGTGAACAATCATGCATTCTATATGTATAACCTCAAATTAAATAATTTCAAGATAATAATGAATAAACAAAATGCACAGTTAAATCCACCAATACCAAATGATAGCTACGCCTATGGATTTGAGCATCACTGAATCATTTTTGCAAGAAGTGAAATGGAGACTTCATTATATGCTGGGGATTCTTATTTGAAGTCTTAGGTGTAAAGGGTAATGAGGAATTGACTTGTATTTGCACTGGAATTTTATTTTCTAATAAGATTTGTAATGTCTCTGCATAGACATTTGTTTCTCAGGTAGAACTATTCATTGTATAGTATGGGAGACATGAAATAGCCTATAGGTGTTCATCTCTCTATCACCCATAAAGGCAGTATTGACAGTTTGGATGGGGGTAGGGAAAGTAGAGTGAGGACAACGTGTTACCTTTTAATCACTGTAATAAAATATCTAAGAAGATAATTTAAGGGAGAAAGGATTTCTCATGATTTCAGAGATTTTAGTTCATGGTCACTATGGGCTGCTTCTGGGCTTCTGCACGATTGGTCAGAGAGCCATAATGGACTACTTGTGGTCAAGCAAAGTATGTTGGCCAAGAGGCACAGACTGAGATGGAGGGACTGGGGGACCAGGCATCTTCCTCCATGGCACACCTCTCGTGACCTATTTCCTCCAGCTAGGCTTTACTGTCTAGCTTCCAATACCCCGCCCAGAAATACCAGCAAATTAAGAATCCATCAATGGACTGATAAGGCCAGACCCCACTAGACCAAATCACTTTCCCTAAATTTCACCTTTAAACACTGCATTGGGGACCAAAGCTTCAGCACACTTTTCATATCCTGACCATAGATAACATCTACAGTAAAACAGAGAAATGGAGGAGATTAGATAGATAGATAGATAGATAGATAGATAGATAAGGACATAGAGACAGATGCATAGAAGGAGCAACAGAAATGTGTGTACACATAGTGGCAGAGAGGTGTGGGGAATAGGGGGAGAGGAGGAAACATGGATAGAAATGGACAGACACATAGATGGTGCCATGGTCTGAGTATCTGTGTGCCCAGAATGTCCTCCCCAATTCAGTGATGTTATGAGAGGGTTGAAAGTGTCATATGTGACACCAATGGCAGCAGTCACTAGGAACCAAGAATCCCTTTGTCCCATCTAGCTTTGATGATGCAGATAGAGTTCACCATCTACGTGGGGTGAGCTGTTACCAGACACTGGTTCTGCCGGCACACTGGTCTTTAGACCTAGATAATACAGTCACGTATATATTTAGAAATTATCTACTTGAAACTATTTTGTTATTTTGCCTGGATGGACTTAGGCAGGCAGATTGTTGGGGAGACAGGTAGAATGAAAGGTTGAGAATTTCCAAGCAACTGAGCACTGTGGGATGTTGTGCTGCTTCTGAGTAGTGGGGCACTGTTGATAATGTTGTTTATCATCACAGTAGCAAATGAAAGGACAGTGGGTGCTTAAAGAGGGAAGGTGCCATTGAGTGGGATACTTTCTGGGTAAAAAATAAATAAATAATTCCGACCCTGAGCATCTGGACTGGAAGAACTGGGCACCTCCATACTCTCCAGGAAATCTGTTGTGTCTCTGAGGCACTTTTGGAAATGTGTGTATTGTGTCTCCCTAGGATGGAGATTTAAAACATGCTGCAGCTCTCCCCAGAAACTTGAAAAGTGTCTTCTGAATACCTGGTCTGCAAATGTTGTGCAAGGCAAGAAAAGGTTATTTAGAAAGACATTATACTGGTCTTTGATGAAGGATCAGCCAAGGCCAACATTAACATCTAGAGAGATGAAGAATTTGTATGCAATATCTTTTGATGTGCAAAGAATTACTCACTGGCTTCCCAAGCAGGACATGCTGTAATTCATAGAGTGACTGTTCAAAGCCTCTAATGTCTTGTAACATGAATGTGCTTAGAATTTAAAATCTCACATGGAAAAATGATCACTTGAGTGTTAAGGCTGATGTCTGTGACTAACACAGCCTTTGAGTAGTTACTTATTCTCTGGTACCTGGTAAGCTGATGAAAATTATAGAGAATTTCCCGGAAAGCCCCCTTTTCAAAGGTCATCATTACATTAGTATCTCATGTATGTCACAGGAATGATGTTTTCTAGTCAAACCTCAATATGAGTGGTTTTTCCAACTGGCAGAGTTGAACATTAACACAGCTCATCAGCACTTCTGTGATCTATTGTATAGCACATGGAATAGAAATGGAGATAAAAATCATTTTGATGAATTGTATTCTCTAAATACAGAAGCTTAGTAGGCAAAGATGCAATGGAGCATCTTTAGGGAATAGAATGATATCTGGCTGGCTGTGAAAGCCGTTGGAAGGTGTTGAGGGTTCCAGGAGTAGCAGTGGTATTGACTAAGACCCCTGGAGTTCATTTTCTGTGAACCTTGGTGATATTGTTTCATTAAATAAATTTTCTCAGTTCCCTTGAAGACCCAGGGACTTTTCTGGTTTTAATACTAAGAAAATAATATCACTTTATACTCCTAGACCCTATTCTATTCCTTAGATCTGTTTTTCCTTGACGAGAAGTGAATCATCAGGGTAGTTTAAGAAGTCAGGCATTAGTAGGAGAAAGATGAGCCCAGTAAACAAAAGCATGCCTATAGTGCAAACCCTCTACTGCTGGGATTAATATCATCTGAATGATGTTGCAAAGCAGCTTGGTGTTGTGTTTTCTACTTTCTCCACATTGTGCCTCTGTCTCCTGAGTATTAGGATTACAGGTGTGTGATACTGTACCCTGCTAACACATTCTCTTTTTTAATTTGTAATCAAACTAAACCTTCAATTTTTTAGGGTCTTAACCGTGCTGGCTTCCCAACAAGAAATAACACCTTGGATTTTCTGGTTCTCAGGCTTCTAGTGTGTGCTGATGATAAATACTGGACTTTAGCTTCCTTATAGTATATCTCTTCATAACTCTCTCTGCCCCCACAGATGGCTTTCTTTTGCTGATTCTACCTTCTGTAGAATCCTAGGCAATGCAGTATATATAGTACCATAATATCATTCTGCAAAACTGAAGTGATTAGCAGGTGGGTTTGCCATAGAAACAGAACTGGTCCAGGAGCAGACAGCACTAGACCACATGGCAATGCAGTAACTGCAAAGGCCCAGGCTTTCCTTATTTCTTAAGTTTTCATTAGCGTATATTGAGCATACAGAATCATAGGTTTCCTCATGACATTGTGAACTCTATATAATGCATCTTGGTCATAGTCACCCATTTCTGTCTCTTGTCCCCCCAATACCAGTCTTCTCAAATAGTTCTTCTTTCCCCTTCCTTCCTTCCTTCCTTCCTTCCTTCCTTCCTTCCTTCCTTCCTTCCTTCCTTCCTTCCTTTCTTTTGCCAATGGTTTTAATTAAGGTTTCTCACAGGACCATGGATAACTATCAGTGTCTATTTCATTGAAGTAAAAATCTCTCCTACATTTTCTTCAGGGCTCACACTTTCTGGGTCTGTATAGCTGTGCTCAGTTTTTTACACTACTTTGCTCTCATGCTCCTACAGAGCTGTGCTTTCTTCCCAGGCAGGAAGGAGGCATCTGGCCAGAAGGTCTAAGGAGCTCACTGGAAGTATCATTTTCTGGCACCACTTACTCCTCTTTGGCAAAGTTTATGCCACAGGGATGTCTTTAGCTTGTTGAGGTCAGGGAGGTAAAGCATCAATTCCACATATTGCTGCAACAAAGTTGGGGTCTTATAAGGAAGATCAAAGGGTGTACCCATCCTTGAGCAAGGGGTTAGCAGTGTTGTGCATGCATTATTCAAAGACCATATTTAAAACCAAAATATAAAACTCAGCACTTAGACTAGGTAAGCGAGTATATGCATCCACCACTGTTTTCCATTGTTAAAGTCCATCTAACTGTTGTAACCTCCATTTAGAAAATCAGTTTATTCTCCAGATTTGCTTAGCTTTATTTTCATGTAGTTTTGTTGTGTTATATCTAGGTTAGGATTCTTTTCAATTTCTTGCTTCAGTTTCATTTAACTTTTAAATCTGTGGTTTGATATCTGTCAACAATTGTGGAACATTCTCTGCCCCTTGATGTCTCAAATATTGCCTTTATCCCCTGTTCACTTTTAATATTCATTAAAAAAATGTAAGAATGTGTCTTAGCCCATCTCTGCACATCTGCCTCCTTCCTTGTCTTTTTAAAGTGTTTTTTTTCCTGTGTTCTAGGTAATATTGTGTTCACATTCTCTATTTGTTCTGTCTTTCATTTAACCAGGGACACCATCTGTAATTATGTTGAAATGTTTGGTTTTGTTTTTTTTATTTATGGAAATACAGTTGAATTTTATTTTGTTTCAAAGTGATAACATTTTATATAGTTTTTCATAGTTTGTATTCATTTCCACATATATGGAAATATATATGTATATATAGTTTTAATTTATTCTTTGAGATTTTCATATATTTTGGTCTTATTCTTTCCCATCCCTCAACTCCTCCCAGATTTTCCCTTACCTCCCTACTTAGTCAACTTCATGCTCTCTCTCTTTCTTAAACAAAAAATGAGCAAACAAACAATGTGAACAAAGGCAAGGTGTCCAGTTTGTGTTGGCTGACTACTCCTGAGCATGGGGCTGGCCCTGGGGTGTGGTAGATATACCCAGTGCCACTCTGCCCAAGAAAACTGATTTCCCCTTTCCAGCAGCTTTCAGTTGCAAATCGCTCTTGGGTAGGGTGAGATTCTGTGCCATTTCCCCCTTCCACGCTGGGATTTGATCTAGCTTGAGTTCTGAAGGTCTTGTGCATGTTGTCACAGTATCTGAGTTCATATGTGTATCTGCACCATTATGTTTGATAATGCTTTTCCTTAAACTGAACCCTCCTCCACTCTTATAATCTTTCCACCCCTTCTTACATTTAGTTGACAGAGCATTGAGGGGAGGGGTATGATACACACATCCCATTTAGGACTGAGAATTCCAAAGTTTCTTATTCTTTACACATTCTCCAGTGTGATTCTCAGTGTCAATTTCCATTTACTGCAATAAGATGCTTCTCTGATGAGCAATGCACTGATCTATGGATATAGCAATATGTCAATAGGAGTTGTTTTATTATTATGTTCATATAGTGGAATAATAGGTTTTTTCCTAGAGTCCAAGACCTACCAAGCTTCAGGCCATTGACCTTATCAACAGTGTCAGGTATGGTTACCATCTTGTGGAGTGGGCCTTAAATCCAATTTTTCAAAGTGGTTGGTCATTCCCTTAACATTTACACACAGTAGTAATAATGTGTAATAACTTGCAGGCCAGTCAGCACTATAACTCAGAGGGTTCATGACTGGGTAAGGCTAATAATTGCTTTTCTCCTCTGGTAGCCTGGTTAACACTTTTAAGTGGTATGAACACTTGTCAATAGAGACAAAGAATCCCTTGAATACTGGCTAAATTCCTCCATGTTCTATGACATGAATACATAATATTCTATCTTTAAGCTGTGGTGATCTGATAGAGATCTGATAGGGTACGGGGGTTTATTCAATTTTTTTTTTCTTTTTTGTATCTGTTGAGGTTTGCTTTGTTACTGAGTGTGTGGTCTGATATTACCAGTCTCTTATTTCTGCTGGATTTCCTTAGATTGTATTTCTTTTGTTAAAATTCCCAGTACCAACAACTCACTTGTGTGTGTGTGTGTGTGTGTGTGTGCATGCGCACATGCATATTCCTTATTTTGAAATAGCTATTTTAAGTTAACATTACAGGTTTTGATCACTCGAGTGTGTCACAGTCAATGATATGAATCCTCTCACTTGCTTCCCCATGGTTCACAGCTTTCTCTCTTTTCTTCTGCTCTGATAAAGAGTAAGCTTCTTCTTCTGTAGTCCACCATGTGGGAGGTGAGTAGATATACCATGGGTTCTCTCCTCCTTGGTGATGGCCAGGTTAGTAGTGTGGGAAGTCTACTGCCCACACAGCCTTGACTCAGCTTCTCTTTTAAGTTTTGTTTTCTAGTGTCACAAGCAGATCTATTTCTCCAAGATTAGCAGATGCCTTGGGGCTAAAGCAACTCAGAAGTTTTCCATTTGAGTCATTTATTTAGTGTTTATTTGATATATTGTTTAAATTGTTTTGTCTGCTTTCTGGTGGGTTAAAAGAATTAAGAATAGGCATTGCATTAGCTTTTCTGCTTTATGTGTGGAGTTTGTCCAAATAGCCTAGCCACTCACTGCTGATTAAGCAACATCTGAAAGTAGCATTTTACTAACATCATTCTATAATGATTATTTTTATGATTATAACATCAGAAAAAGGCGAAGGCTGGAGTAAATGCTTTCCTTTGACTTATAGCCTGTTTCAATTCTTTTTTTTTTTGTCTTTTGTCTTTGAGATAATATCTTCTTATATTTCATAGAATCTCTAATGGTGCTGTTAACTTCAGAGGCTGAAGGGAATGATGTGACTGAGTAAAAAAATGGCAGCAGAGAGATTTGAGCCATGACTATCTCCTGTCCTGGATGTGGGGTTGCAAGCATAATCAGCATATTTTTTTCTACAAAATTAGACAAATTGCCTCATTTATATGGTTTCTTAGCCATGTTTCTAGAGGAAAGAGGCCTAAGCTTCCAGTAGAAGACACAGAAATATCCATGGAGACCTGAACAGGGAAGGAAATTGGAACCCCATGTCTTCGGTATGGATTTGATTCCTGACTGTGCTGATCCTCAGGCCTGAATCCCATCTTTCTTTGCTCAGGTGCCGAGGTCACTGTCAGATGTAGTTTTTCATGCTCTCTGAAATGTATAGTGATGGTTTTGTTATTGTGGGAATTATGGCAATGTATGCAGCAACTTCTATCTAATGAGTTTTTAAGATTGTGATTTATTTCCTTCTCTATCTTAATTGTCTTTTTTTCTTTAAAATGTTCCACTTCGGCTTTTAATGCTCATTACTCATCTTGCACATACTAAATGTGTTTTCTTTTTCCTATGTGAAATGGTTTTATTTTTATTTCATCATTGTTTGACTGAAACATCCCTGTAAACAATAGAAAACTAAAGTTTCCAACAGTACTTTCTCAAGACAACTTGTTCTTTAAAATGTATTTGTTTATTTGGTGTGTGTTTCTGCCTGTCTGTATATTCCTTTGTATCTGTGTGAGTGTATGTCCATGTGCTGTACATGCTCGTGCATGTGCAGAGGCTGGAAGGGGGCATTGTGTGTCCTCTGCCACCCCCTGCCCATTTCTTTGAGGTTAGGTGTCCCTCTGAACCTTTGTTCAAGCCACAGTGATTCTCCATGGAGCTGGCATAATGGATGTGTGCAGAATACCTGGTTTATTATTAGATGCTGGGATCCTAACTCCCATCGGCTCTTGCATAGCAAATGTTTACACCTCTGAGCCATCTCTCCAGATCTGTTAGATGTAACTTCTACTAACCCTTAATAAGAACATTTGTATTATGTGTCCAGGGGTCTTTTTTCTTTGGTCTAGTCTATTTGGTGTTAGGTATGCTTCTTGTACTTTCATAGGCATGTCCTTCTTCAGATTGGGAAAGTTTTCTTCAATGATTTTGTTGAATGTGTATTTTGCACCTTTGATCTGGGCTTCTTCGCCTTCTTCTATGCTTATTATTCTTAGGTTTGGCCTTTTCACGGTGTCCCACATTTCCTGGATGTTTTGTATTAAGGATTTGTTGGATTTAAGATTTTTTTTTGGTTGATGAATCTGTCTCCTCTAGTTTATATTTCCAGCGCCTGAGATTCTCTCTTTCATCTCTTGTATTCTATTGGTTATGCTTGCATTTGTAGTTCTGATTTTTGCCCATTTTTTTCTATTTCCAGAATTCCCCCAGTTTGTGTTTTCTTTATTGTCTCTATTTCAGTTTTGAAGTCTTGAACTGTTGGAGTTGTTTCCTTCATCTGTTTGATTGTTTTTTTCTTGGCTTTCTTTACTTTCTTTAAGAGATTTGTTCATTTCTTCCAACTTTTGTTTATTTTGTCTTCCATTTCTTTAAGAGATTTTCTCATATCATCTTTGAGGGCCTCTATCATTTTTATGAAGTTATTTTTTAAGTCGTTATCTTCTGCTTCATCTGCTTTGGTGTGTTCAGGTCTAGTTGGTATAGAGTCCCTAGATTCTGGTGGTGTCATGCTTGTCTTTCTATTGTTAGGTGTTTTCTTGTATTGCCATCTTCCCAAATCTTCTTCTAGTGGGTGCAGGTAGGGTCTCTCTCTATGCTACTCTCCCAGTGGGTGTAGGTGGGTCAGGAGTTTGATGTCTGTAGCTCTGGGTAGTCCAAGCTCTCTAGAAGGTCTCTTCTCCAGCAGGGGGTCAAAGATCAGGCAGGTGGGGACTCAGGATGGTCCCACGTGGATAGGCAGGTCTGACAGTGGAACCAGGATGTATCCCTGGTGCACAAAAGGACTTTGGGAGCACATTCCCCATGGAGGGATACTCCCTTAACCTAGAGGCAGGAGGGAGGGCCTAGTCCCTATTCCAAATGACTTTCCAGATATTGTTGACCCCTCCTGGAAGGTGCCACCCTCCCTGTGGAGTAGGGGGGCGGGTTGGGAAGGTGGTGTGGGGGGCATGGGAGGGAGGAAGAAAGGAAGGGAGAGGGAATTGGAATCATTATATAAAATAATAAAAATAAATAAATAAAAAAGAACATTTGTAGATAGCTTTACAACTTCCATTTTCTGTTTATGTATAAGTTTACATTATACAGTGCAACATACATGTAATATATGTATATGTATTTACAAAAATGAGGCATAGCATGTGTCAGAGTGAGAAAAATAACGTTTTTATATTATTCAAATTCTTTATGAATACTACATGTGTAGCCTCATTTCTCTTTTTTTTAAGTTAATTCTATTTTAATGTTAGACTTCATGCCTTCAATAGGAATGCTATAATCTGTATAACCACAGTAGTTAGGTACAGAGTGAGGGACTAGCAGGGAGGGGAGGATTTCCCAAAGAATTGGAAGTAGAATATATAGTTATTGGGGTGGAGGTGGTATGGAATAGGAGGATTAAAATGAGGATGTAAGGAAAGATAGGGTAATTCAGGGAATAGAGGGAGGGACAATTAATATTAAGTACCATTTGAAGGGTCATATGGAAACCTACTACAGTAGAAGCTTCTGAAAATATATACATATACAAAAGAAAGTCATGAAGTTATGGGGGAGACAAAGCCACAAGTAGACATCCTTCACTACCATGTCAAATCCTCAGTGCTAAGAATGGGTCACATCAAATTGAGTTATTGGCAAAAGGGGTCCCATGGAAACCCTCAAACACCTCAGGCTGTTTCCTAGACTATGTGTTGCTCTCCACAAATTGATGATAAGGCAAAATTGCCAAAGGGAAGACAATACTTGCATAGCTGATTAAACATGGAAAAGTTAGGCTAATGCCTGCCAACAGCCTTTGCCCCTACTGACTAGTGTTTGTGGTACTGAAGGTTACTCTGCACACTGATAGGTCATAGGTCTAGGGAAAAACCAACTCTATTGTTTTGCTAAAGGAACATCGCAGTAAAATGGTTCCTCATGACATATTGCTATACCCATAGATGAGTGTCATGCTCAGCCGTCATTAGAGAAGCTTCCTCTTACAGTAGACAGGAATTGATGTAGAGAACTACAACTGGACAGTGTGCAGACCTAGGAGTACTAAGTCCCAAATGAGATGCCCTCATCAAACCCCTCCTATCAGGGCTCAGGGAACTATGTGGATGAGGAGGCAGAAAAATTGTAAGAGCCAGAGAGGATGGAAGACACCAAGAAAACAGTGTCTTCCAGATATAACAGGACTGATACACATATAAACTCACAGAGACTGTGGCAGTATGCACAGGGTCTGCAAAGGTCTAAGCCAGAGGGAGTCCCAGTTTAGAGAGGGAGAAGTGGGCATGAGCTCTGATTCATAACCAAGAAGCTATCTCCAATTGGCAATTTCTTTCTTGCAAAGGGAAATGTAGTTTTCTCTCTTAGAGTCTTATTGGGTATACAAACCACACTTAAGGGCAGGCCCCATGCCCAGAAGTACACACTCAATGTAATTTTAGGAGTTTGTTTCATATTGCTCTGTTTGGACATTTTTTTTTTTTTTTAACCCTGACTTTTTTTTTTTCTTTGTTTGCTTCTGATTTTGTGTTTTTATCGGTTTTGTGTCTTTCTGTGTGTGTGTGTGTTTTGTGCCCCCCCCTTTATTCTGGTCTGTTTGTTTTTTACTTGGATGTTCATTTTCTAAAACAGAAAAAAGGCATAGAGAGGTGGGGAGAATCTGGAAGAAGATAAGGGAGGAGAAACCAGGATCAGAATATATTGATTGAAAAAAACATTTTCAATAAAAATGTAATTACAAAGTAACTGAAAAAAGTTAAATTCACTTTATATCAATATGTAAACACATAAATTATACATATTAATGGATACTATGAGATGTTTGGAAACACATACATTGTCCCATGCATCTGTATCTTCAAACACCTGCCATTTGTTTATATAAAGATTTAAAATACCCCGACTTTGACATTTTTTTTTTTTTAAAGTACAGCACACATTTTCATCTGTGGCACCCAGACTGCCTTAGTTCCATGTGACTGTAGTGTAACACTTACTTTATGGGAGATGTCATTCTGTAAATATGTTTCTCGTATTGGTTAATGAATAAAGCAATTGGCCAATAGGAAAGCAAGATAGGCGGGACTAGGAGACAAGGAGGATATGGGAAGTAGTAGGGAGGAGATTCAAGATGGAGGACAGAGGGAATAGAATGCCAACTCCTCTCTCCAGTAAGATGATACCATGTGGAAATACTTAGATTGATAGAAATGGGTTACTATTTAAGACAAAGCTAGCCAATAAGAAATGCTAGTAACAGTCTAACAGCTTTATATCTAAATCTCTGTGTGTTATTTGAGGCTGGTGTGGCTGTGGGACCAGGCAGGCCTGTGGGAAAACCTGCTCTTAACACCTACTGATACCTACTGATTGTTTCCCCACCCTGCCATCTCTTTACTCTCCCTGGCTGTGTATAAGCACCATCCTCCTGGACATCTTCTATGAAATCAGCTTCTTTACCTCTCTCTGTATGTTTGTGACTACACACACTACTTGCCATTCTATGCTTGTCTCATGTCACTGAACATAACAATCTAGCACCATGTATATTGTCATCCATGACAGAATCTCAGTCTTTTGTGGCTGAATAGCATTCCCTTATGCATTTATGCCATGTTTTCTTTATCCCTTCAGCAGGAGGCAGGCGTTTAGGTTGAGTCTGTTACTCAGCTGTGGTGAACACTGTTGTAACGAACACAGAGTACTGTGTCCCCTCAACTTGGTGTCATATTATTTGGGTATCTACAAGAGTGGGATAGCTGAGTTACATATAGTTTTATTTTTTTAAAGGTTTCCATGACAGCTGAACTAATTTACAATCATGCCAACAGTGTGTCTGGGTTCTCTTTCCTCCACATGCCAGATATCAGCTCCATAATACTACTATAGTGAGGGGCTGTCGCCATGTTATTTCATTAGCATGCCCTTCATAGTGAGAGACAGTGAATATTTTTCTTACACCAGTTAGCCATTTGCAGGCCTTAAAAAATCCAAGTAAGTCTGTTGACCACTTTCTAATTATTTGTTTGCTATTACATTTTCTATATTCCCGGCTATCAGCTCCTTGCCAGTTGTACACATCGTTGATATTTTCTCCCCTCAAGGGCTGCTTCTTTACCAGGTCATTATGTTCTTATCCACACTGAAGCCTTTGAGTGTGGTGCATTCTCATAACTCGTCTTTCCCTTTCACTTCCTGTGATTTGGAGGTTTTACACCAAACAATCTTTTCTCATTCTGATGGCTTATGGTTGCTTCTGGTAAGTTAACAATTTCAGTTGCAACTCTTTATCCACTGTGTCTTAATTTTATTACAGTTCCTCATGCTGGCGTGACCCCCCACCATAAAAATATTTTCATCGTTACTTCATAACTGTAATTTTGCTACTATTATGAATATTTATGTAAATATTTTTGGAGATAGAAGTTTGCAAAGGGGTTGTAGCCCAGAGGTTGAGAACCACTGCTTTAGCCCATTCTAGGTAGACTTTGTTATTGGTGAGATATTAAACCATTTTTTTACACTGTCTATGGACATACTGTTTTCCCAGCAGCAATTATCAGGAAGACTGTCCTTTCTGATGTGTATCAAATATCAGCTGAGATATTCAGCCTCATGGACTGAACACCTATTGGATTCTTGGATTTTTTCATTGGTAGACAGCCATTGTTGAACTAGCCACTCTAAAATATCATATATATGTAAGTTCTGCTCCTTTAGAGAACCTGGATTAACATATTTGTTTAGAACTTCCAGCACTATCATGGATCCAAGTGGTGAAAGTGGCATTTTCAGCTTCCTTCCAGCCAGTAGTGAGGATACTGGTAGCTTTTTCATCCTGTGTATTAGCTTATCATCATAGATGGTCCTTATACTGCTTAATTTATCAAGTGTTTTTTTATGACGAAAAGAATATTGATTTTTAAATTAAAGAGTTGATAATTTTATTTTTACATTTTACAACACAAATGAAACCTCCACTTTTTGACACATTTTCTGTTCTTTAAAAAGACTCTGCCTCACGCAGCACCTTGCACATGGTAGGCAATCACGCTATCACAGTCTTTGTTTCTCTTTGATAGAAGGTGGATGCAAGTTTTCCTTGTCATATTGTTAGGAAACACCTAGTTATAGTACCACAATATCCCAGTGGAGTAGGACAGATAGCACAATGCAGACTAAAGAGACTTCCCTCCATGCTTATTGGCTATCCACTCATTGTGGCTGAGTAGGTATCATCATGGGATGGGTGGGAGTTCTCATTACTGGCAGTACTCGTCATTGTCATGCAGTTGCCTATGGGTAAGCTAATTCCATAAACATCATTCTTTAAGGAAGACTGGAAAGTACAACCATCACTGCTGTGGGAGGTGGAGTAATGCATGGAATGGAAGGCATCTTTCATGTTGAAAGGTAGCCATCCTTGCCTTGCTTGTTCATGGGTCCTCGGCTAGCTCTTCCTCCCACTTGACAGTTTGAATTTCTCTGTCCTTATGGATGCAGATAGGGTAGGATGAATGTCATAGTACTGACAACACTGCTCTGCATGCACCAGATGGCAAGCCAAACACAAACAAACAAACAAATGAACAGCACAGTCTTGCTGTGATTTCTAGACTGACCTAGATCTCCTGATTCTCTTACCCCAGTTTCCCCAGTGTTGGAGTGACAGGTGTGTACTTCCCCACCTGATAGGGAGATTGAATTTTATCAGATGTCTTTTTTCTGTCTATTGAAATGATCACCTGTTTTGTCTTTCACTCTATAGTTACGGCACATCACATTTATAGATTTACGAATGTTACATTATCCTTGTGTTCCATTGAATCCCACTTAAGGGAATATTTTTTAAATGTGATGTTTAAAACAGTTTGCTAGTATTAAAATTTGGTTGGGGATTTCTTTTTCCAACCACGTTTATCAAGGTTATTAGCCTTCCTTCCCTCTGTCCTTCCATCCCTCCCACTCCTTTTTTATGTCCTTATCTGATTTTAGAATTAGGGTATTGTTGACATCATGGAATATGTTTGGAAGACTGCCTCCTTCTCTGTTTTGTTTTACTTTTTTTTTTTTTTTTTTTTTAACAACTTAAGGACAACTGGAACTAGCACTTAATATGTTTGGTATAACTCATCAGTGATGCTTGGTCCTGAAATTTTTTTTGGTGGGAGACTTTTATTACTGACAAAATTGGTACTGGTCTGTTCAGGTGTTCTGTTTCATTATGATTTAATCTTGGTCATAGAGTGATGGCCTTACAAATCCTCAGGGTAAAGAATAATAAAACATGAGTTTGAGAGAGCTGTGCTCGTTGGGTTTTTGCTTTTATTTTTATTTTTCAACTTGACACAAGCTAGAATCATTTGGGATGACCCTCCACTGAGAAAATGCCTTTGTCAGATTGACTGAAGACAAGCCTGTGGGACAGTTTCTTGATTAATGAACATGTGGATGGGCTAAGCTCAATGGAGGTGATGGCAGCCCTGGGTAGGCGATCCTGAATTATATAAGAAACCAGGCTGAGCCAGCCAAGAAGTGCAAGTCAGTAAGCAGTGTTCCTCCTCTATGGTCTCTGCTTCAGTTCCTGCCTTCAGGCTCCTGCCTTGAGTTCCCTTGGTGATGAAGTGTGAACTGAGAGTTGTAAGCCAATAAACCTGTTGTGTATTTACCAGAGAAGACTGCTGGGACATAGGTTTAAGCCAATAGAAAGTCTGTATTAGCTGGATGGCGACTACCCTGGATGTTCAGGGTCCCAGTGTAGCCCTGAGCCGTTCTCAGGGTGAGCTTTTAAACACACACACACACACACACACACACACACACACACACACACACACACACGCACCATAAAACGTGTGTTCTGGGTTGACATAGTTCAGTTAACAAGAACAGTTAGCCAGAAGTAGGACTATAGAAGCCAAAAAGCAAGGTTAGTACATTCAGAAACTTTCTCAGAACAATGTACTTGGATTAGACCTTTGTTTTAGTTTTGGAAGGCAGTGCTCTCTTGCTGAGTTTTACAGACTGAATCATAGTTCCATGGAGTCAGCTGTGCTAAGATCTGGGAGCCTACTAAGATCTGGGGCCCTGTCACAAACCCTTTCTCCCCAAGTTTAGTCATGGTGTATATCATAGCAACAGAAGCCTCTAAGACAAGATCTTTCATGAAATCTTTAGAAAGAGAGAGGAGAGCTTCTGCAGGTGTAGTGAGCTAACACATTGGACAGAGCTAAACTAAAGGCCAGTAAAGAAGACCTACAAGATAATACTAAACCATGGATAGTTGAAATCCAGTCTTTGTTCCTTCTCTGTAAGTCTAAATGTGGTTGGTAATCCCTTTCCCACTTCTGTCCCATCACTACTCTGTATCCCTCTCTAGAGAAACTCATGTCTTAACTTTTGTCTGGTATGGTTTGTGGAGTGAAAGCATTGGGATGGCATCCAGTGGGACTTGGCACCAGAAGTGCTGAGAGCTAGATTGATCCCATGCTTTCAGGGGCCTGATGAAAGGACAAAGGAACCTAGCTATGTGTCTTTGCTGAGGGGCAGACTTGGCACTGTCTGGGCTGGGGCTGGGGCCAGGGCCTCAAAGAAGTTAAGGTTTTGGTTCCTGAGAGTTTGGCTTTTCTGCCTATGGAGATTGGACTTAGCATTGTGTGCTTGGGCTCTGATGCCCTTGAGATAGTCTGTGTGCCCTTTGCGTAACATTGCTTGATTAGCTTCTTGCTGAATTCATCTCATTTCCCATTGTTTTAGGAAACAATGAATATAAAACTATAACTCCTTAACAAGCTTGCTTTGCATAAGACATAGCTTATAAAAGACCTCTTGAACTCACCTTTTCTATCTCCTTTATTTCTTTTTTTAAATATTAGATTCTAATTTTTTTTAGATTTATTTATTATGTATATGGTGTTCTGCCTGCATGTTTGCCTGCATGTCAGAAGAGGGCACCAGATCTCATTATAGATGGTTGTGAGCAACCATGTGGTTGCTGGGAATTGCACGCAGGACCTCTGGAAGAGCAGCCTATGTTCTTCAGCCCCTCTCCATTATTTCTGATCTCTTCAGCCCCTCTCCATTCTTTCTGAATCTTTGGACCTTCCTCCTTAGGATGCTGTCACTGAGGAATGATTCATTGGTCTAAGTCAAGAATGGTGTAAGTGGGATCAAGATTCAGAGAGGCCACTGAACACTCCACATTACATAGTAACTGGAGCTGGACTTGGTAAGACACAAAGCTGGGATTTAGGCACAAACAGAGCCCAGCAAACTCTGTGTTGTTAAACACAACATCTCTGGCACAGTAGCCTCAATTTTCACTCTACCTGTCATTGTTAGTTCTGGGTCAACATTAGCCTTACTCTCTAACCAACTTAGACCCCAAGGTGTGCAGAGATTCCCCAGCTTCACTTATTCCTGCTCTCTTACCCTATGCCACTGCAGAACTCCCCATTCAAAAGTTTCACCACATTCCATCTTTTCATATCATACATGGTAGGGCTTTTAAATCACTCTTATCCATTAAACAAAAATCAATATTGTAGTAGATGATTTGTTTGATGGCAACATACAATACTAGGAATGAACCTGCAGAGTACTAGGTACACAGTAATCCCCATTTTCCTTTAAAATAGAAATACCTCTGTTTTAAAGGAAAATGGACTTACTAAAGCCCAGGTTTCCTGTTCTTTTTAGCTCATAGACTGCAATTCTCTGTCCACCCCTGAGGAGAGGAGCAGAAAACTTTCTGGAGATGCTGACTGTGACAGCACCCTTCAGTGAAGTGGTCCTATCCACCAACTTCCCTCCTGCACAAGGAGCCTTCTGACTGTTAGTAAAGCAAACTATCAGGGCATTAGGAGGACTGACTGCCTTTGGTTTGAAAAGAGAAGCATCTTCATTGTCTGAGAGAAAGAGAGATGAAGTAAGAACAAAAAACAAAACAAAACAACAAACCCAGAACAGCATATGGATGGCTTAGAGGGAATGAGGAATCTGCAGATAATGCCTACATTAACAAGCTAGGGAACACTACAGGTGTGCTATCGGGAAATACGGAAGATCCAAGGAAAAGGGGAGGGGTGGGAGTTTGCTGTCTAGAGACAACTGATCTGAAATACCACAAAAACTTGTGGCTTTCATGGTGTCGTCAAATTAACATGCAGTGCGACAGTTAAAACGCCACCCCTACGTTAGTTTCAGGCAGTATCTGCTTTTATTCAGAACACATACAATCCCAAAACATTTGGGATTCAAGTGTGAATATTTCCATAATGAGGAAAAATAATCTGTTTGGGAATCACTGACAGTTCAAGAATATAAAACCCAGGCTCAGCTGGGTGATTTAAAAGATTTGCTATGAAAAAAATTCAGATAAGCAACTTTTGCCTCATATACAGACTAAGAAGCTAACCCCATATGAGAGAGTACTCCACACTAGCAAATTACAGTTGCAAGATTTAGCAAAAGCACCCAGCCAGATGAACAGACCAGGATAGTTACTTAAATTTGAATTCTGGTGAAGCAACTATATTTAGTCCAAGTATGCCCCACCATTAAATGAGGCATATTTATCCCAAAACATTATTCACCATTTATTGGAAATCAATAAATGTTGCAATCTTATCGGGGCTTGAGAGGAAATGGCTGGACCTCCTTTTTGTTGTTTCTTACTTACCCCATCTGTCATCCATGAACTATTTAAACCTGCTTAGAATCTGGTTCTCTTTTCAGGTTCTTTCAGTTTGGGGTTTTAATGAGTTCCACAAAAGTGACCAACAGCTTCTGACTCCAGCAGAGTCCATCTCTACTGTTCTGATACAGTTTTTCTGTTACAGGGTAATGGCCAAAATGCTGACTTGAATGGGCACCTTAGGGATACATTTAGCTGAATGTCTGGTAAGCAAGTCCAGCTGCCCCTTCCCTTCGGTGGGGAGGCAATGTGAAGTGAGGTGCCAAATCAGAAAAGCAATCAGACGCTTGGTTGAGGGTGGTAACCTTGTCCACAGCTGTCAGATGCAAAGTTCCTCTTGTCTTCCCTTTGAACTTAGGTCCAGTTGTCTTAAGAGTCAAGGCTGTCACCTGTCAAGCTTTCTTCCTTGTTAGTTTTTTTTTTTTGTTGTTTTGTTTTTCTGGATTTATTTTCTGGGACTGCTTTCACCTTTGGTATAGTTGAAGAATAATTTTTTCTTCTGCATTGTCAATTGGATGGTCAGGGCTGGCATTTGCAATTTTTAAATTCTTTCCAGAATTCAATTCTTCTTCAAACAGCTTGAAGAAATAAAAGAAGCCATCAAGTGGTCAGTTGTGTGTCTCAGTTTTTCGATTACTTCCAGCATGGTAAAAACAAAAACAAAAACAATCTGTCAGGAACTTTGGAGTCTGAAATTTTGAGCTTCATAATGTGTTGTTTTCAGTCCCCACAGAAAAGCTTTCTGAGACCTGATGTGCCCTATGGGAGTGGCCTCCGTGGCTGCTGCTGTGACTAAGCCCCCTTTTCACTTTAAAAGGCAAAATAACTTTCTCCCTACAGTTCTCATCTTTAATTTTCTATCTTTACCCAAACATGTCAATACATTTCTCTGTTCTGAGACTATTGACTCCATAAGCATTTTGTAGCTTTTGCAATTCAATCTCTCCTCTCTCTCTCTCTGTCTCTGTCTCTGTCTGTCTGTCTGTCTCTCTCTCCCTCTCTCTGTCTCTGTCTCTCTCCAGTTTGTCTATTATAGTTATTTTATTCACCTTCTCATAGTTTATCACGAATTACAAAGACCCAGAAACAAGAGTTTACTCTACAATTCTGAAAATAGCAAGGCATTTGTGGAATGAGCTATATCATATAGATTCAAATCTGAATTCTGGCTCCATGCTTTTCTGTCTATGTAATCAAGACTAAAACACTTAGGCTCCCCCTCCCCATTTCCTTAGCTGTAAAATAAATAGCAACAATAGAACCTTCTGGGTAGATTGGCTTTAAATAAGATGAGAGTCAACTGTGCACTGTCAAGCTACCCCTGCAGGCCACACAGTAAAACATGGCCATGTAGTAAGTTCTTCTGCACAAAAAAGCATGATCTTTGTCCATTCCAGGGTTACCATCCAAACACATAGTATTGGTTGTACTCTTTCAAGCTCATGGCCTTATTGCTGGATACACAGTGTTCAGAAGCTAGGGATTCTTGTGCTGTTTAGCTCTTTCTGGTACCTTCACACATTAGTTGGGTGATGACCTCGTGAGCTTGGGGAGGAGATGTTTTGAAAAGAATATTCTTCATCTGGACCACCCTCCAAGGTTCTTGTTTCTCAAATCTGACTGTGGGTCTATCAGCTCTTGAAACCTTTTCCATTAGAATGCCTCCCCAGGGCCTTTCTTTCCTCACAGGAATGGGAAACACAATAATGACAACAACAACAGTAATAAATCATTCCACAATAGAAAAATCAATGACATACTTGGTATCTCTAATGAAAAGCATTGCCAGGTGTGGTGTTTGAATGAGAATGGCCCCCATAGGCTCATTTGTTCGAATGTTTGGTCCCCAGTTGGTGGACTTTTTTTTGAGAAATATTAGGAGGTACCCCACCCCCACCCCAACACACACACACTAGAGAAATAAGAATAAGAATTGTATTCAGACATTAAAGTATCTAGGTCAAGGGTCAATCATAATTGGTTTAAACCATGACTGTTGCCACCTAGCTTTGAGCTTGTCAGTATCACCTCTATCTGCTTGCAGGTATAGATGTGACTCCAAAAGCAGTCATTGTGTAACCATAAGGTAACAAGCATGGAGACAAGAAGTCAATGACTAAAGCTAACTGTCACATCCAAGCTTACAATCATCTTCATGGATGCTTTCCTGTGTAAGACAAAGCAAGGGGTAGGATGGAGGGTTCTGCTGTTTCAAACTCAAAGCAGTCTTAACTGACAAGTATGTTATTGGCAGTTGTTAGTCATTGACAGTAGCCAGATTTTGAGTCTTCTTTTGCCCTTTTCCCTTATATAAGTCTAATTCCGTCTTCTAATTAATCTTCCAAACCCCTTTCACTCTATTTCCCATGGTCCCTAGGAGATAGCTCACTAAAGTAGAGAAGTCAGCATGCTGGATCTGGAAAGTCTTGCCTTTATTACCATGTCCATGTGGCATGGCCAACAGTGTTTCTTCAGATGTCAAAAGAGAGAAGATGACAATCACACCAACAATAATGATGCTAATAATGGCTAACATCTATTGCTCCTTGTGATGGCTATTTTTTGTTGTCAACTTGTCTGCATCTGGAATTAACTAAAACCCCCAAATGGAGGGGCACACCTGTGAAGGAAGTTTTCTTAATTTGAAGTGGGAAGGTCTGCTTCTAATCTGGATCTTTGATGTGGGAAGTCACACCTTTAATCCACATCATTTGAACCTGGGATACCCCACCTCTAATTGCGACCACACCTTCTGCTGGAATCTTATACAAGGACACGGAGGAAGGAAACTTTTGCTCTTTACCTTCTTGTTCTCACCTCACTAGCAAGTCCAATCTGGAGCCTACTCTTTTGGGATTCTGGTGTATACTGACCACAAGCTGTGGCATACAGCCTCCTGAACGGAATAGGTACTGGATTCTTGGACTTTCTGTTGGTAGATAGCCATTGTTGGACTAGATGGGCCATAGCCTGTAAGCCATTCTAATAAATTCCATATCTATATATATTATATTTATTAGTTTTGTTTCTCTAGAGAACCTTGATTAATACATCCACTTATGGAAATAGTCAGTGGGCTAAAGAAATTCATGAATATTATCTTAGTGTTCTTACAACAGATATAACGCAGGTTTTTTTTTTAATTGATAGTAAAACTGAAATTTAGACAACTAAGTAGCTTATCTGAAGTCACATAACTTTTGTTTGTAACTATCAGTCTCCTGGCCACGCCCAACCCCAACCTTTTGAATAACAATAAGAGGTGGGAATATTGAGAACCTGCAGTCTCCTGACCCCGCCCCTGATGATGGGCAGGATGCTCAAGGCCATGTCATCACTAAGTCAGGCTTTACCTGGCTGTTCAAGCTTTTACCTGGCTGCGCACGGGACCCAGTTACGCATGCCCAAACCCTCCCCCCCCTTTAAAGCAAGCGCCAAGCACATCTCTCTCTCTCTCTCTGGGGCCTCTTCTCTCTTTCTTTGACTCCTCCCCCCTCTCCCCTGCTTTTGGTTGGCCACCAGCTACCGCCCCCCCCCGTTTCTCTCCCCTCTCTCAATAAACTCCTTGTGGGCGCTGAGTCTCGTGTTTGTGTTTCTTAGGCAATAGCTGCAGCAAAAGACAACAACTTTGAACTCACATCTTTCAGGCAGACTCAATGTCTGTGCTAGCCTGCCTCACAAAGTTCCTCAGTGACTGTGATCCTGGCAGTCATACTCTTGCGACCTGACCTCCTGGTTCTGTCAGTTTTAACTTCGGTCAAAACAAAACAAAACAAAAAACAAAGCAAAAAACAAAACAAAAAAAAAAAACATACAGTTTCTGCTCCCCTCCCCTCCTCTCCCTTCCCTCCCCTCCTCTCCTTTCCACTCCTCTCCTCCCCCTCTCTCAGGGATGACTAGTTGCCATCTTCAATGCTTCTAGGAAGTGTGTAAAGAAGCCCATAGAGCAAGGGTCTGGGGTTTCAGCACTGTTTCAGAGTCTTTGCCTCTAGTCCAGCTTCCAGCAGCTACAAGACAATGTTTAGGCCCATTTGGCCTTCTTTCTGGATTTCTCCTACATTTCTTTCTCTGTTCCTTTCTGGCTAAGTGGCAAGACTGATTGATTGCAAAGAAGAAAAGCCTAATGTAATTCATTCCAGAAGGAAGGAGGACTTCCAGGTGGGCGTAAGTGAAAAGTCAGGGAGCTTCAGATACCATTTAACCTGGAAGTTTATGACATCATTACATGTATACATATTTCTGATTCCCCTCTATGTATTGATTTCATCTTAGTTCCTCCCCCCTCCCAAGGGGTGAAGATGACTAGTGTCATCAAGTTGCCAACAAACTAGGAATCAGAGAAAATGCACCAATTTCCTCGAACTCCAAATCTAGTCACACAGATCTGGAAGGGGCTATAGTGGTCACATGCCTAGAAGAGGTTAGCGATTATCCTATGACATCCATCCTCATGCTTCTTCTCTTTGTGTAAGGGTATAGAGTGTGCACATGTGTATGGGAGAGAGATCACAAATCACTCTGCTGGCCTTTGGAGTGTCAGCTTCCCAGAGTTAGGTATCTCTTTAAATGAAAATAAAATTCTGCCAAGAAAAAGGGAAGTCACAGGGAAAATGACTGTCAACTTTTCACTAATTTCTTTTCTCTATCACTCTTATTCTTTTTTTCAAAACCTATGATCAATTTTGTATGCAATTCAAGGACTGCCATTGACTTTCAGTAGTCTAAACAAAACAAAAATCAGGAGGTTGCCACAACATTTTGGAAACAGCTAATACTCAGATTATGACTGGTGGCTCTGAGAGCCCTGGAAAGAATGAGGGAAGATTGAGGGTTCAGTTCTTCCTGTGATTGTTGGATTTTGTGAGTAGGGGTTGAGTCTCCCCCACAAAAGATATGCCCAGTGCCTGTTTATCACATATTCACAGCAATGGAAGGATGATCTCTCCACAGCATCCTAGAATCTGTACCAAATTTTATTTCCTTATATTGAGTTTCATTGTTTGCTTTCCCCCTTGAATTCAAGGATGAGATTGTGTTATATTTTGGATCTTAAGTGTGTCTTAAGGACTTACATGCTAAAGACTTAATCTGGAGCTGGAAAAACCATAGAAAGGTGAAACATTTTGAAGGAAGTTAGGTCCCTGGACCCAGCCCCTCCTCATTACTCTGTGTTTCAACCACCATAAGGGAAGCAATTTTGTTGCATGCCCCACTGTGATCTGCATTCCCATAGGCCTCAAAACAATTGAGCCAACTAGCCATGGACTGAAACCACACAAGCCATGAGCTAGAATAAATATTTCTTTCTTTAAGCTGATTTTCTCACAGCAACCAGAAGCTAATCGAGACATTCAATATACTGAACATTTGTTTTGAACAAGTGTCCCAGGGCAGGGGTTAGGGGTGATGATGAAAGTGGCTTGCTTGCCTGTTTGTTCCCTAGCATCCTGAAGAGATCCATCTATCTGACCAATTGAAATAAATTGCAATGAAATGGCATTGCTTCCCATCATTCCTTCCGTTGAACAGAAAACAAGTGTAGTGCTTTTCAAAAGGCATTGCCCTTAAGCTTTTTGAATAGAGTTAAAAAATAAAACTGTCTTTGAGAGAGGCAAACATTTGCATTCAAAGCACACAGAAGTCAGTGGAAGAAGGCCCTAAGAGTGCTGTATCAAGGAGAGAACAAAAGCCATAGTGCAGAACGGCCTGGAGCAGACAAGGAGGAAACTGATGCCAATGGCTAGTGTTTATATTTGCATAAGAACTCTTTCTAGGTGCATTGTTTCAACTGAGTGTTTTATAATATGTCACCTTGGGCTGTATCACACATCAGTCAGAGCTAAGAGCAATTGCTCACCGGTCTCTTTTCTATTGTTGTCTGAACAATGTGCTTCAAACACTTGTCTAAACAAAGTTTATAGCTGCTTCAGGCAGGAGCAATGACTGCTGGGATATTATACTAGGAAAGGAAGTGGGTGGGGAGAATAAGCTTCACTGCGTATTAATCGCTAGTTTGGAGTAAACACTTGGTGTTCAGTGACTTTGAATGTTGTAGGGTGTGTTTGGTCTAGGTATCATGCCTCTGCTGACTTGCCAGGATCATGTGGTGAAAGTGATTGCTTCATTTGGACTGAGCTGGCCACTGCGTCTACACAGCCCTCTGCTCTAGTGTTTTTCACAGGCTTAGAGAGACTGCTTCATGTTTCCAGAGTAGAATTTTTACTTGCAATGAGTGTTTGCCAAGAGTGCATCAAGACACTTAGACAGCCAATGCCTCTGTTTTGAGTCTATGTAGACAACATAATGAGAACCTTAGGCTCTGCACCACATGAAGGGTGCTTACTGTCTCCTTGACCGGGGCCAAGGGTCTGGGGATCTTGGAGAACAGGCATAGTTATTAATGGGCAGTTTAGCAAGCTTGGGTGGGGAACAGGATGAATTAGGAGAGTTAGGCACAGATGTCATTAGTCTAGGAAGATCACCATACTTTTTACGGGATAGGCTACATACAGCATGCAGCTTTTTTTAAATTTCTTTTTTTGAGATAGGGTCTCATGTAGTTCAGAGTGGCCTCAAACTGAGGATGATCTTAAATTTCTAAACCTACTTCTTCTATCTCCTGAATGCTGGGATTATAGCAGCAAGTTCATTGTATGCAATGCTAGGAATTGAATACAGAATTTAATGCTAGACAAGTTCTCTATCAACAAAACTGTATCTACAGTCCAACCAACAGATTCTAATGGCTTATGTTAGTGTTGGACTGACCTTGATGTCTGTGCAGAATTTCTCCTTGAAGCCAGGAGATTGCACCCGAGTGAACACCTCCCTGCTAAGTTAATACTGGTCCCAAATGAGTTAGTTATGCAGGAAAAGCAATTCTTTGATTTCTACAGGGGCCATGACACTCTCTATCTGAATGTCATAGTTCTAGGAAGGGGAATACAGTCAACTCTACCCTGATGACATAGTTCCCTAAAGCTAGGGTTTCTGAATTCCCTTCATCTCTAGACTTACTGGGTCCCTACCAGACTTTCTGAGTATGAGATTCTGAGTACAAGTTTTGAGATGAAATCTCTGATATCTCTGGAGGCAATTCTGAAGTGGAGAGCATAAGAATCCTTCTTGATGTAAAGTGTTGGGACTAGGAGTCAAGTCCCATGAGGCTAACCCTTTTTTTCAGACACTTGAGCTTGGACATGTTGCCTAACTTGTCACAGCTTAGTAATGGCATGCATTACATGATAGTGAAAGCCCCCTCCGAAGGGAGACCCTCACTCAAATCTCGGGAATAGCGCGCACCCAGTGAGGCACCGAGACCGGACTTGCTGCAATCACACGAGGAAGTTTATTGAAAACGAAATTGGATGAGATCTCAGGCCAGCATGCTGGGGTCGAGACTCTACACCCACGGGGAGTGGAAGAGTTCGACCCCGACCCAAACTTGTGACAAGCTTATAAAGGCAAAAACATCAAAAGAGTGGAAGGAAATAGAGGAAGTCCAAAGTTACACGTTCACTTATCAGCTGACTAGGGAGGGGATAGGGGAGATCCGGAGTTACATGTTTACTTATCAGTTAAGCTATGTATTGTATTAAACAAGGCGTTGGAACATTCCACAGAGGTTGTTGGGACATCCTGGAGTTATCTCAGGAACTATTTTTCTCAAGAGAGTTCCGTGAGCGACCTCGTGAGCGACCACCTGCAGGGGACGGAGGCCCTAGGGTGGCGAGTTCATGTCCCTACAGACAGCTAGTAAATTTTTTACTTTTCATTCCCCACTTCTTCTTGTGAATTGCTCTAATCTTAGAGCGATCCCTCAGTTTCTCGTAGTATCTGGTACTGCTGTCTTAAGACCATTACCTGGATAGCACTTATCCTTTCTTTTATAAATGCCACCAGCCTATTTAGAATACATGGCCCGAAGGTTAGGATCAGCATCAAAATGATTAAAGGCCCGGCCACGGCGGAGACCAGAGTAGAGAACCAAGGTGACCGATTAAACCAATTTTCATACCATCCTTGGTATGCTTCTCTTTCTTTTTTTCTGTTTTCTAGCTTTTCTCTAAGCCTTGCCATGGAATCTCTGATGACACCGGAATGATCTACATAGAAGCAACATTCTTCCTTTAAGGCAGCACAGAGCCCTCCCTCTTTAAGAAAAAGCAGGTCTAATCCCCTTCTGTTTTGCAGCACTACCTCTGACAATGAAGTTAATGACTCTTCTAGTTTAGTTATGGAGTGTTCCAACGCTCCCAGGTCTGCATCCATAGCCGCTCTGAGCTCATTATAGTAGTAGGGCTGCTGAATAAGGGCGGATGCTCCAGTCCCAATCCCTGCTGCTACTCCTAATCCTAACAAGACAGCTAAGGTCAGGGTAACAGGTTCCCTCTTGTAACGAGTACGGTGATCAAATTCATCTATAAATGAACCATCATCATGATAGATGACCCTAGGCACCAGCTGGACCAAAATACAAAAGTCCCTAGTACTGTTAAAAAGTGATGTATGCAGGCAGGGGGTCAGGCCAGTGCCACAGGCCCACCAAGTATCTGGGGGGGGGGTACTAGATATTGATTTGGGCCATCTGTCAGGGTGTTAATAGTTACGTTACAGAGGGGCTGGTGTCTGGTAGGCACTTTGCCTATACATAGTCCAGTGCCTGATACCGCTGACAGGGTCAACTTTCGTTGGCTCCCCCAGGGGCAATGCGAATGGTCAGAAGTAACATTATAGCTCCGCATTTGAGCTATTCCCTCATAATAAGGGGGACTAGAAGCAAAGCACAGCCAGCAAGATTGGGTAGCAGTGGGGTTTGTGTGGTTTAAAACAATGAACGCACTATCAAGCAGATTAAATAGGCGATCCTCGGTTCTCATAGGGGGGTGGGAGGATGTGATCAAAAGAGGGTATGGAGTAGGGCTGGTGGAGGAACCTTCCTTTGGTGATGGGGTGAGACTAGGAAGTCTCTCAGGCCTGGGTAGGGGGTTATCAAGCACCGGATTGGGGCCTACCGGTTGTGCGGGCGGACTCTCTATCTTCATCCTGATAGCAAAAACAAACCCTGGGTCTCCTGCTCCAGTATAGACTCTCCACCCCCAGCGGTTACCTTTCACCCATCGACGATCTTGTTTTCCCTGTGCTGTGAAACTAATATTCAGAGGGTTGCAATAGTTGCCTTTGCATGGCCCCTGAGGGCCACCCGAGGCCCCGGGAGCACATCCAGTCTTATAAGATGGGTACTTAGATGTGTCTCTCTCTCCTCTTTCTGGCTCTTCCGGCTTACGACCCTTTTTTACTATAATCAGATCCCAGGAGGAGGAAGGATTCCAGTTGGCTTCTCCTGTGGTCTCACATCCCCATTTAGCACAGAAATAACCTGATGCCCCTCCACATCGCCTCTTCATCTCTCTGTTATGTCCCTGCCCGGGGCAGACGTGAGAAGTCTGCTGCCTGGAGGTTGGCTCGGAAGAATTGTCCGGAACATCCCAATGTGCTCCCTATACCATGAGGGACACATTGTTCCTCCGGGGGTGGTTTATCTAAATTGTCATAATTAGAAAGATCCCAGGCCAGGGAACCGGCAGCTAACTTACAGATATCAGGTGCAAGATCCGGCCACCAAGTCCAAGGGGGGTGCACTGCGTGTTTTTGACCACACAACGGTGCCCTCTTCATTAAGCACTTCCCACGTCAGTCTTTGGGGGCATGAGGGTTATCCCCCAAGGTTGGGGCTACGGCGAAGGCGCAGCTTAAGAGGATTGTCACTGGCTGCCACTGTCCAATTATGTTCGCGGTTGTCTTCATTTTGACTGGGTGCCTTTTTTATGTGAGAAGCGTGGATCCAGGCAGCAATCCCGTCTACCTTTACTGCCGTGGGAGTAGTCAACAGCACCAGATAGGGTCCTTTCCACCGAGGCTCAAGCGTGCCAGCGCGATGTCGTCTGACCAAGACTGAGTCTCCGACTTGGAACCCGTGGGGCACTGCGGTGGTCCCTGGAGTGTAGGCTTCTTTGATCTGATTCCAGATCTGTGTTTTGACAACTTCTAAGGCCTTCAAGTGAGTAAACAGAGCAGAGGAGGAGGGAGAGTCAGTGCAAGGATCCAATATCCCGCCTGACTCAGTCAAGGGGTGTGGTCCCCCATGTAGGATTTCATAAGGGGTAAGGCCGAAACGTCCAGGTGTGTTTCGGACCCTAAGGAGCGCAAAGGGGAGGAGGGTCACCCAGTCTTTGCCGCCGGTCTCAATAGCCAATTTAGTAAGGGTCTCTTTTAGGGTTCTATTCATTCTTTCTACCTGTCCTGAGCTCTGGGGTCTGTAAGCACAATGTAATTTCCAATTAGTCCCCAGTTGGGTGGCCAACTCCTGACTTACCTGGGCAACAAAAGCAGGCCCGTTGTCCGAACCGATTACCTTGGGAATCCCGAACCGGGGCAGGATTTCTTCCAGTATCTTCTTGGTTACTACTTGAGCAGTTTCAGACTTGGTGGGAAAGGCTTCCACCCATCCTGAAAAAGTGTCTATAAAAACTAGAAGGTACTTATTACCATATTTTCCTGGCTTAATTTCAGTGAAGTCTACCTCCCAATAAACTCCCGGCCGGTCTCCCCTCATCCTTTTTCCAGGTTCTTTGAACGGCCGGGCAGCATTGGTCAAGGTGCAGGCCTGACATGACTCTACTACCTCTTTTACTACTGTATTTAATCTTAGAACATAATATTTAGAACCTTTGATTAATTGCTTAAGCTTTTCATTTCCAAGATGAGTTAGCTGGTGTATTCGTCTCACATAGTCTTGCCCTTCCTTAGAGGGCAGAATGATTCGTCCATCCTTGGTTTTTGCCAATCCGCCGGAACTGAACATCCGAGCTTTTCCTGCACAGGCCATATCGTTGATTAAATCATAATCTTTATAGGGATAGATGAAGCTGGGATCCATGGCTTGCGGGGGTTCTGGCGGGGTTCCAGTTTCTTCTGCCAGTACTACCGCTCCCTGGGCAGCTTGCTTTGCCATTAGATCAGCCATCTGATTCCCCTTTGTGACTGGGTCAGCCCCCTTCTGGTGTCCCAGGCAGTGGACAATGGCTAATTTTTTTGGAAGATGTATGGCTTCTAGGAGGGCCAGGATTTCTTCTTTGTTTTTAATGTCTCTTCCTGCTGAGGTGAGTAGGCCCCTCTGCCTGTACATGGCCCCATGGATGTGGGCTGTGGCGAAAGCATAACGGCTGTCGGTGTAAATGTTGATAGCCTTACCTTCTGCCAGATGCAGAGCTTGAGTCAGTGCCAGAAGCTCAGCTTTTTGAGCAGAGGTTCCTTCTGGGAGATTGCTAGCCCAAATTACCTGCTTTCCGTCTACCACCGCTGATCCTGCCCTTCTTTTACCTTCTACCACAAAACTGCTGCCGTCCGTATACCAGTTAGGCACCCCCGGCCAAGGTTGGTCAGTCAGGTCTTTCCTGGTCCCGGTTTCTTCAGCCAGGACATCAGTGCATCGGTGCACCGGGGTAGAGTCATCTGCTTCGGGGAGCAGGGTGGCCGGGTTGAGAATAGCAGGAGGAGCAAAGGTTATTCGATCGTTTAACAACAGGCTCTGGTAATGTGTCATCCGGGCGTTTGTCATCCAGCGGTCGGGGGGCTGCCGCACAATACTTTCTAAAGCATGGGGAGCAATTACAGTCACATACTGACCCAGAGTGAGCTTATCAGCGTCTCTGACAAGCAGGGCTACTGCAGCAATGGCTTTCAAGCAAGAGGGCCACCCACTGGCAACGGGGTCTAGCTTTTTAGATAGGTAGGCCACCGGCCGCTTCCAGGGCCCCAGGGTCTGAGTCAGAACTCCACGGGCCACTCCAGCCCGTTCATCAACATATAGAGTGAAAGGCTTAGTCAGATCTGGCAGGGCCAAAGCAGGAGCTGTGAGCAGGGCAGTCTTTATATTGTCAAAGGCTCTTTGGTGCTCCTCCGTCCAGGTGAATGGGACTTTTTCTTTAGTGAGTGGGTACAGAGGGGCCGCCAACGTGGCGAACCCCGGTATCCAGAGTCTACAAAAACCTGCAGTTCCCAAAAACTCACGTACTTGTCGAGGAGTGGTGGCGGTCGGGATCTGCATCACAGTCTTTTTCCGTGCTTCAGTGAGCCACCGCTTCCCTTCTCGGAGGGTGTATCCTAGGTAGGTCACCTCCAAGCGACATAACTGGGCTTTCTTGGCAGACAACCAGTACCCCAACTCACCCAATTCCTTTAGGAGCTTTTTGGTCCCATCGAGGCACAGTTCCTGGGTCGAAGCTGCGAGTAGTAAATCATCCACGTACTGCAAGAGAGAAATCTGAGGGTTCTGGGCCCTGAAGGGCGCAAGGTCACGGTGGAGGGCTTCATCGAAAAGAGTCGGTGAATTTTTGAATCCCTGTGGCAACCTAGTCCAGGTCAGTTGACCCGTATGTCCTCCTTCAGGATCTCGCCACTCAAAAGCGAACAGGGGTTGGCTACTCGGATGCAATCTGAGACAGAAAAAGGCATCTTTCAAATCCAGTACGGTGTACCAGGATCGTTCAGGCGGTAAGGAACTCAGCAAGTTGTAAGGGTTGGGCACAGTTGGGTGAATGTCCTGTACCCGTTTATTGACTTCTCTTAAGTCCTGGACGGGTCGATAATCATTGGTTCCAGGCTTACGTACCGGCAGGAGGGGGGTATTCCAAGGGAACCGGCAGGGAATCAGTATACCTTGTTGTAACAGTCTCTGGATATGTGGTTGAATGCCTTCTTTAGCCCCTTGAGTTATGGGGTACTGTCTGACTGAGACGGGGGTGGCAGCCGCTTTCAGCTCAACTACGATGGGTGGTACTTGTTTGGCCAGTCCCATTCCAGCCTGCTCTGCCCAAACCTCTGGAAAAGCTGTCAGCCACTCTCTAGGGGGCAAAATCCCAGTCTTGGGTTCATGGAGGCGATATTCTTCTTCTAGACTTAAAACTAAGCATGTTATAGGGGCCTCTCCCCAGGTGACTTCTGGTCCCTTCGGGGTGAACTGGACCTGAGCCTTTAGTTTGGTCAACAAGTCCCTCCCTGTCGGGAGCCGCATTCGCCATTACAAGATGGCGCTGGCTTCCTGTTTCCTGGTTCTTGTTTACAGCATTAGTCATGCTGACTGCACATGCGCCACTGTATGGTAATTTCTATATGGTAGCTCTCCCTATCAGAGAAGCTATATCATTCGGGCGTTTTGCGGAGCACCAATTACAGACGAATACGTCGCCCTGCAGGCTATTTAAGCCGTGCGTATTCGGGGCTTGGGGTCCTTCTCCATCAGCATGTAAAGAGCGCTACAATAAAGATTCTGCTGGACACATCTTCGGTTGCCGCGTCTTCCTTATCGGCAAAGGATGCGCGCGACAAGTGGTGCCGAAACCCGGGAGCCTGCCGACCCTGGGCGGAGGGACGACTCGAAGGACCCTCGACTGCTCGTCGAAGGAAGATTCAAGCCAGCGGAGCGAGAAGCTGCAGCACTTTTCAGCAAGGTATGACCCCTGTGGTCTGGGTGATCCCGTTTCTTGTTGTTTGTCTCATTTTTCGTTTTATTGTGCTGTCTGTGTTTTAATTGTCATAAACGGGAGAATACTCGCCGCACACTCTTTTGTGACCTAGCATAAGTGGCCTTAAGTCTGAGGTAAATAACTGAGCCGTCACACCCTCTCCTGTAGATAAAGGAGTTATAGGGAACCAGCCGACCAAACCTATTGCAGATGTAGCGCAGGCGCTGCTGAAGCAAAAGGAGCTAAAGATTCCAGATAGAGTTTTGCGGAACTTCCTTAAGGAAGTTGACCGTGTTGCTCCCTGGTTTGTGGTCTCTGGGACCCTCTCCAAAGGAACATGGGATAAATTAGGAGGAGATCTTATGCGGGAGAAGGAACAAGGAACTTTAAGGACTGGTGTATGGCCGTTATATAAATTGTTAAAGTCTTGTATTGAAGATGAGAGATGTAAGGAACAGGTCAAAGAGGGACAGAGAGTGCTTTCAGACCATCAGGATAGTCTATCAGAAGCTGAAAAGGGAAAGGGAGAACAAAAGAAAAGGTTCTCCAGAAAGAAGTCAAATAAGAATGAAAATGTGCACAGTAAACTAGCAAAGCTAGGAAAGAAAGCAAAACAGCTCGCCGAAAAGGAAAAGGAACTTAACCGACGAGCTAGAGATTTAAAGCTTGTGCCTGCTCCAAAAGGAGGAGCATGTAAGGACTGTGAATGTGAGGATCCAAAATTATACCCTCTCCTCACTGAGTTTAAACATTATACTATAGATTCTTCCTCCGAGGAGGAGACGTCCCCCGGAGAGTAGGATAAGTCTGACCTATCTGGGTCAGAAGGGGATCCAGAGCTGGACCCTGCCGAGCAGGCAGAATTAGATGAGGAAGCTAAAAATTATGAGGCTGGGAGATATGGGCGTGCCCCACCTTATGCTCCAGGCTATGAGCCAACGGCACCGCCCTATGATGTTGTACAGCAGCAAAAAATGGCCAAAAAAGGAAGAAATTCTATGATATCAGATAAGGAGACAAGGAGAATAAGGGCAGCGTTCCCTGTGTGGGAAGATGCCCAGAATCAGAGACAACATACGCCATTGGATCTGAAACAATTGAAGGCCTTAGTGGAAGCAGTACAGACATACGGAGTTAGCGCTTCCTTTACCACAGCCCTTATTGAAAGGCTGGCCTTGAATGCAATGACCCCAGATGATTGGAACAATACAGTTAAAGCGTGCTTATCTATGGGTCATTATTTAGATTGGAAGTCTATTTATCAGGAATTGTGAGCGGCCCAGGCAAAGATGAATATAGCCAGTCAACGACCTCAATGGAGCTTTGATATGCTCACAGGTCAAGGTCAATGGGCTGTAAATCAGACAGCCTACCCACTAGAGGTTTATGAACAAATAAATAAGGCTGCCATCAGAGCATGGAAAAGTCTACCTAATAAAGGGCAAGTGACAGGAAATCTTACAAAGATCATTCAAGGAACAACTGAACCATTTTCAGATTTTGTGGCTAGAATGATGGAAGCAGCAGGAAGGATATTCGAGGACGCTGAAGAGGCTCCAGCCAAGAGCGCAAAAGAATTACATTGGCAAAATGAGGAAGGGAAAAGAGGAACTATTACCCCATATGTGCTAACCCTCCCTATAAATCTATGGGGAAGAGATGTATTACAACAACTAGATTTTGTGCTCACAAATGACTATTCACCTCAGAGCCAGCAGATAATGAAAAATATGGGCTGCGTCCCTGGTCGAGGCCTTGGAAAACACTTGCAGGGACGTACAAGTCCCCTGCCCTCTAATGGGAAGCAAGACAGAACAGGACTGGGTTTTTCCTAGGGGCCGCTGGGGAGGCAATCCCCATTCCTTGTAAAACAGAGGACCCGGTATGGGTTCTTCAGTGGCCCCTTACCTCTGAAAAACTTGAAGCCGCCAATCAATTAGTCCAGGAACAATTAAATCAGGGACACATAGAAACGTCTCAATCTCCTTGGAATACCCCTATTTTTGTAATTAAGAAAAAATCTGGTAAATGGAGATTATTACATGATCTGCGAGCCATAAATAAACAAATGCAGGTCATGGGTCCCATTCAAAGGGGTTTGCCTTTGTTATCCACCTTACCAGTTCGCTGGAGAATTTTAATAGTGGATATTAAAGATTGCTTTTTCTCTATACCCTTACATGAGCAAGATAAAGTTAGATTTGCCTTTACCTTGCCTAGCATTAATCATGAACAACCTGATGAGAGATACCAATGGAAAGTTTTGCCGCAGGGCATGGCGAATAGTCCTACTATGTGTCAACTTTATGTAGCAAAAGCTATTCAGCCAGTTAGATCTCAATTTCCCGCCATTAAGATATGTCATTATATGGGCGATATTTTGTTATGCCATTCTGATCAAGCCCTTCTGCAGCAAGCTTTTGGCGTTCTATCTAAAGAGTTGAATAATAAGGGTTTGTTTATAGCTCCTGAGAAGGTACAAGAAGGAGATATTGGAAATTTTCTTGGCTCTACCATTTATCCGACGCAGGTAAAGCCGCAAAAGATTGTTATCAGAAGAGATGTTCTTAAAACACTTAATGATTTTCAAAAGCTTTTAGGTGATATTAATTGGGTAAGATCATATTTAGATCTAACTACGGCAGAACTTAAACCTTTATTTGCCATTCTGGAAGGAGACCCAGTCATCACATCTAGTAGACAACTTACCGCTGAAGCTGCCCAAGTGTTGGATAAAGTGGAAAAGAAATTGGGTGAAGCTTCTCTAACTCGGCTAGATCCATCTAGCCCATTCCAGCTATGCATTGTCTCCTCACCTCAACAGCCTACAGCTGTGCTATGGCAAAGGGGACCGCTATTATGGGTCCATCCTCAAACCTCTCCTGGTAAAGTTTTGAGCCATTATCCCACTCAAATAGGAGAAATGGCCTTAAAAGGTCTACAATTAGCTCTAACTCATTTCGGCTGTGAGCCAGAATCTATTATTGTGCCTTATACTGTTTATCAAGTCAATGTGTTATGTGCCACCTTGGATGTTTGGGCGATTCTTCGTTGCACCTTTTCGGGGCATATTGATAATCATTATCCTAAGCATCCGTTGTTACAATTTGTTCTTACTAATGCCATTATTTTTCCAAAAATTACTAGAAGTCAACCGATAATAGGAGCTATTGATATTTTTACTGATGGGTCCAAAACAGGCATTGGCAGTTATGTTGTTAATAATCAGGTGTTTCAAAAATGTTTTAATTTTTCATCCCCACAATTGGTTGAATGTGCCATTGTGGCTGAAGTTTTACGAGTTTTCCCTCAACCTCTGAATATTATTTCTGACTCACATTATGTGGTAGGAGCAGTACAGATTTTGGAAACAGTGGGATTAATTTCCTCAAAAAGTGCTGTTGCACAAGTCTTTGCTGATATTCAGCAATCAATCAGGACAAGATTGCATCCTTTTTTTTATACAACATATGAGAGCACATACACTATTACCAGGACCCATGGCAAGAGCTAATGATCTGACCGATAAAGCCACTAAAGCAATTTATCTTATACTTAATTTTTCACTATACGTTTACAAGTAAAAGATAAAAATGTCCCTTCACAGTACCTAGTTGCAATAATTCTCAGCATACCTGCACAAATAAAAACTGACAACGCTCCAGCATATATCTCCAGCAAATTGAAACCGTTTTTTGAGTATTATAACTACCTAAGTTCATCAAGATCCGAGTTGAACAAGAGAAACATCTTAATGAAGAGAAATGACAAGTCATCCACCAATGTAGTTCCCATGAGTTGTGCGGAGACTTCTCAAAGGTAGGGGAGGTGTTCTGTTCTTGTCTTTACAGGAAAACAGAAAGCACCCATCTTCAAACTGCCAAAAGACACTGAACGTGTAGGTACCTACAGAAGAGAGTACAGCTCTCCAGAAAGAACCATTTAATGAAGAGGAATCTGATATATGGTAAAAAAAAAAAAAAAAAAAATAATTCTAGTGAGCTATTTCTATATAGAAATCTATTTCTCTTTACTATCTAGAATTCCTCTAGTCCCAATTTATCTAAACCAATGCTGGCTTTGGAGTTGGATTTGGCTTTCCTTCTCTAAATTCAAGCATGTTGTTAAGATTAAATTCACAGTTTCTGCCTTATATCAAGAAGCCAATTGGTGTAAGGCAGAAGAAAACAAAATCTGGGCACTGTCATTTACCTACAGTCAGTTTTTTTCTCTGAAATCTTAATTTTCCTCATATACCTTTTAATGCTTATTGTTGCCTTTCCCTAATGCATACCGTAAAAATTAAAAATTTTACCTTGATTTTGATATTTAAGTTTTCCACAAGGAATATAACAGTTCTCAACAACAATCTTTGAACACTCTGGAAAGAAGATGGGGCCCCAATTGGACACTTCCACTTGACTCAGCCCGATGCATCTGGACTACAAACTTTACCCTAAACCGGTCTGAGACTGCTTTGCTCGAGACAACTCATGACTAGCTAGCTGTATTGGTGCACCTTCTTATTACAACCTGGCCAGAGTTTCAAGTAGAATTCCAGTCAAGCATTTTCTGCCACACAATGACTACCTACATATGTTACAGCCAGTTCTGTTGACAAATTTGGTTGCTTAAAATTTTCTTTCAACAGGATCCCATGGAGAAATCATCGTCCCATTTCAGCAGGAAGTAATCTTAAGACAACGACGCCCCCTTTCCCCACTCTTGGAATTTAGGGATAATATTCATCTTCATAGGGTTGGTCATAGTTACTTGGGGTTGGTTTGGAAGGTGATACTTAGACTTGGTTATATCTTTTAGACAGGAATAGGGTATGGTTGGAAAAGGTATGGTTCAGAATGGATATAGGTAGATTAGCCTATTTTCTTGTGAATTATTTAGTAAGAGTGAGACATTAGTATTACAGCTTACATTGTTATATATTATTATTTGTGGTAACCTATGTAAAATTAACCTCTGTTCAATATGATAATTTTACCAAAGCAGCAAATCTTTCTAAAGAATTGTCCAAAATGTTGCAGTTCAATTGGAATGCAAATTTTGATGCAACCCTGAGCAAATTACGTCTTGCAATAGTTCAAATTAATTCCACTCGTTTGGATGTCTCTGTTACACAAGGGTTGTTTTCCTGGATGTCTTCTGCCTTTTCTTTCTTTAAGGAATAGGTTGGTATAGGGATGTTTGGGGTGATGTTATTAGCAGGGCTGCTCCTCTGTTTTTGTTTGCTTCGCAAATTTAAACAACAACAACACGCTAAGAATGTGGCCATGATTCAGGCTATGCTGACTGTCGAACAGGAAACATCCCCTCAAGTATGGTTAAGTATGCTAAGCCGTTGAGACGCTGTCAGAACTCCAAGCACTCCTGTCGGGCACAGGTTCCCATTGCACCAGGGTGTTGTTCTGGACAGACCTTTGCATCTCCCAGGGCTCAGGTTCCCATTGCACGGGATCTCAGATGCAAGGGGTCTCCTTCACTGTGTAATCTCCTTGATCGCTCAAACTGTTGATTCAGCGGGCTGATCGGAAACTTCACAGTGTTAATTGTGGCCTTGCATATAATTTTAAAGAAAGGGGGAGACCAGAAAGGTCCCTGGTTCGATCCCGGGTTTCGGCACCACTTGTCGCGCGCATCCTTTGCCGATAAGGAAGACGCGGCAACCGAAGATGTGTCCAGCAGAATCTTTATTGTAGCGCTCTTTACATGCTGATGGAGAAGGACCCCAAGCCCCGAATACGCACGGCTTAAATAGCCTGCAGGGCGACGTATTCGTCTGTAATTGGTGCTCCGCAAAACGCCCGAATGATATAGCTTCTGATAGGGAGAGCTACCATATAGAAATTACCATACAGTGGCGCATGTGCAGTCAGCATGACTAATGCTGTAAACAAGAACCAGGAAACAGGAAGCCAGCGCCATCTTGTAATGGCGAATGCGGCTCCCGACACCTCCCCAGAAGGGGCGCAGGGCACTCAGGAATCACAAGAAAAGAGTGCGTTACTTGGCGTTTTCCTATTTCTAAACTTCTTTCCGTTGTCCAGGGGTAAAGTTTACTTCCAGTGGCTCCCATAACCAGAGTTCTTTTTGATCCTAATTGTCCTAATGGTTTAGTCAAAACTGAGTGTTCGGCTCCTGTATCTACTAAGAAATTAATGGGGTTCCCCTCCACAGAGAGTTACCCTAGGCTCGGGGAGGGGAATTGAGCCCCGACTCCCCTAATCTTCCTCCAGGGCCAGTATCTTGGGGCCCTTTTGTTTCTTTCGGGGGCAATCTCTGGCCCAGTGTCCTTTTCTTTACAGTATGCACATTGGTCTTTCTCAAGTTGTAGCCTCTGTCCTCCCGGGGTTCTTCTTGCCCTGTTGCCCAGGTGTCCTGACTGTCCTTTCTCTGACCTTTCTCCACCTACTACTAAGGCCAAAATCTTAGTCAAATTCCTCTCTTGGCGGCGATCCCGCCGATTTTCCCTCTCCTCTGCCTCCTTTTTTTTCTCTTTCTTGTTTTTCTTCCTCGGTCTCTCTCTTGTGATACACTTTCTCTGCCTCTTTTACTAAATCCTGCAAAGTATAATCCTGGAGCCCCTCTAATCTCTGCAACTTTTTCTTGATATCAGAGGCCGACTGCCCTATAAAAGCCATGGCTACAGCCGCCTGCTGTCCCTCCGAGGAGGGATCAAATGGGGTATATCTCCTATAAGCCTCCATCAGTCGCTCCAAGAAGACAGAGGGTGGCTCCACTGGACCCTGTAGGATTTCTCTTACCTTTGCCAAATTGGTGGGTCGCCGTGCGGCCCCCTTTGAGACCTGCCACTAGAGCCCGGCGGTAGACTGTGAGACGCTCCCTACCTTCCGCAGAGTTGTAATCCCAGTCAGGGCGGACCAAGGGGAAAGCGGCATCTATAAGATTAGGGAGGTTGGTGGGGGTCCCATCTGGTCCTGGAACATTCTTTCTGGCCTCCAGGAGGATCCTCTCTCTTTCTTCAGTCGTAAAGAGGACCTGCAAGAGTTGTTGACAGTCATCCCAAGTGGGCTGATGAGAATACATCAGGGACTCGAGGAGTCCCGTCAAGCCTGAGGGGTTTTCTGAGAAAGAGGAGTGGTTAGTTTTCCAGTTGTACATATCAGCTGACGAAAACGGCCAGTATTGCAGTGGGACTAGTTGCCCTGGAGCTGGGGCGGGCCCATAAGCCCGTAATGGTAAGGCAACGGTGGAGTCAGGTCCTGCGCCAGATCCCTCCGGGCTGAGACCCCTGCGGCTTCGAGTTCCGGCCGCTGGTCCTGTTTTGGAGGCCGTCCGAGAGTCCGTTGGGGCTGGCACCTGTGGGGGGGCTGCATGAGGAACGGGTTGAGGATATGGGGGAGGAGGGTGGTCAAGGAGGGAAACATCATCAATTTCAGGATAGATCCTCGGGGGAGCAGATGGAGCGGGCGCCGGCGGATCTGAAGGTGGTACTTTCGGTTTTGCGGCCAAGGCCACCGTCACCGTCTCTATCCCTGATGTCCAAGGTTCCATCCAGGGTGGTGGGTTTTGGACTAGGTTCTGCCACACGAGGATGTATGGAACCTGATCAGGGTGTCCCTCTGTGTCCTGAAAGATAATTCGCTTGACAGCGGAAATGACAGATAGGTTAAAAGTTCCTCCCGAAGGCCATCCTACACCAAAATTTGGCCATTCGGAGGAACAAAAAGTTTTCCAAGGTCTTTTTCTGACATCAAGAGAAAGATTATGAGCCCTAGTCTTAACGTCTGTCCAATGGTCCAGAGTCAGTGTTAGTGGGGTCGTCACGGTCTGTCCCATGTCTACCTCTATTAACAAAAATAAGCACAAAGACAGAAAGACAGAAACACAAAAGCAGCTGTCGACTCCGAGTCGACCAGTAATTCTGAGAGGAGTCAGACAGGCTAGAAATGGCCCTTTGACACCAGTCGTCAAGGAGAAAATTTATCTCCCGACCTTCCCTGCGGAGGTCCACCAGGCGTCCCTGGTCCTCCTCCTGTCCTCCTGGGACGTCTCCCAGGGCGAACAAACGGTGGACACCTGGACACGTCTATCCCTGTCCACTCCACCCTCCTCCTGGAGAGCGGCCTCAATAGAGCGTTTGCAAAGACGAAACTGCGATCGCACCAGATTTTTGAACAGGCCACAAACACAGAGTCACAACAGAACAGAAATTCTTACCTCCAAGTGGGTCTAGGACTCCTGGGTGGTCGCGCAACTCCCGGACGAGTCCCCAAAATGAAAGCCCCCTCCGAAGGGAGACCCTCACTCAAATCTCGGGAATAGCGCGCACCCAGTGATGCACCGAGACCGGACTTGCTGCAATCACACGAGGAAGTTTATTGAAAACGAAATTGGATGAGATCTCAGGCCAGCATGCTGGGGTCGAGACTCTACACCCACGGGGAGTGGAAGAGTTCGACCCCGACCCAAACTTGTGACAAGCTTATAAAGGCAAAAACATCAAAAGAGTGGAAGGAAATAGAGGAAGTCCAAAGTTACAGGTTCACTTATCAGCTGACTAGGGAGGGGGTAGGGGAGATCCGGAGTTACATGTTTACTTATCAGTTAAGCTATGTATTGTATTAAACAAGGCGTTGGAACATTCCACAGAGGTTGTTGGGACATCCTGGAGTTATCTCAGGAACTATTTTTCTCAAGAGAGTTCCGTGAGCGACCTCGTGAGCGACCACCTGCAGGGGATGGAGGCCCTAGGGTGGCGAGTTCATGTCCCTACAGACAGCTAGTAAATTTTTTACTTTTCAATAGTGGTCTTTTGTCTCCTGAGCTGTGAGTGGAGCTTAATGATGGTAGAAACTCTGAATAATGCTCGGGACACAGCTAACACCTGTACAAGTTAATTATTTGAAGCTGAGACTGTGGTCCACAGGAACCAGGTATGTCTACATCTTTCCCATCCATCAAACTCCAGAACCATGACAGTAGCTAGGAATTATTGAATGTGTAGCTCATGCCAGAAAACACAAAGTTTTTGATTTATTAGCTTCTTACAAATATCCCCTAAAGCAGGAGGAATTATTGTCTCTTGTTAAAGAAATGTTCAAAGGGGCTGGGGTGTGGCTCAGTGGACAAAACACTTGTTTCATAATTAATCATGATGGCTGGTGGTCCAGTTCCCAGCATCTATATAAAAGCTAAGCATTCTCTTTGTAATCCTGGAGTTCAGAAGCAGAAACAGGGATACCTAGGCCAAGGTGGTCAGCTAGATTAATTAAATTGACAAGCTCAGAGTTCAGTGAAGTTCTGCATCAATAAATGAGGACAACATTGAGGAAAACATCTGACATCAACCTATGGCTTCCATAAGTGTTCATGCATGTACACATGTGCACATACATGCCCTGTATCTATACCCATATATGCTACCATACATGCAAATATGCATATACATAATATACATATGTAAGCATGCTTCACACACACACACACACACACACACACACACACACACACACACACACACACAGGTAAACACAAAAAGGTAAAACAGTGACCTGGAGCCTCGTCCCTTCAGGATGGCAAGTGGCCAAGACTGGTTGTGTCTGAGCTCTGAACCTGGAGGCCTAAGAACTACTACTTTTGAACAGTTGCATGTGTATCATCCCTCTAGATGAAGAACTTCTAGAGATTTACAAACCACAAATTCTCGCAATACTTTTCAGTCTCAGGTGCATCTGTTCCATCCAAATTCTTGTTAATATTTGTTTTGCATAGTATGGAATGCTTTTCCAAGTCAGACACCTCTTTTGCATCTGCGGAGAATCATGTATGTCCTTGGGCATGATTCGCCTGTTTCATTTGACTGTGTCCTTGAACAAATGATGCCTCCTGTTCCTTCTGTACAAACAATGAAGATGCTTCATGGTTCTCCGTCAGCTGCCCCCAGGCTCTGCCTAGGGCTGGTGGCTCACTGACATGTGCAGATGATCGTGAAATCCTTTGATGGGAACAAGCTGACCTGATTTGAGTTCACTACAGACTTTCTCTCTACAATGTCTTTGTTTGGAGTTTGGCTGTGTTCCTTGTTCTAGAAAACTGGGCATTTTCATTCTTAACTGTGTTCTTGGTCTGTGTCTGGGAGCCTTTGAGAGGAGGCTGCTCAAGTAGGCATGGCATGGAGCTGTCTAACCCAGCTAGCCTGCCCCCATTTCCTCAGTTTCTCCTGGAGACTGCTACTAAAGCGTATTTCTCACCGCAGACATCTCATAACTGTCCATTGTTCTAGGATGATGGAGGCCTTTGCTGCAATCTCACAGCACTGCAAGGTTTGGAGGCCTTTGCTGTAGTCTCACAGTGCTGTGCCTCTTTGTGTGGTTGATTAACTAACATCTTTTCCCAGACCCAAATCCATGTCTGCTTTTTACATTTTTTCATTGCTAGAATCCTGTCAAAGAGCTAGGTACTTAGTCAGTACTTAGTACATATTTGCTGAATGGTTTCATCACTTGAATGTTTGCAGAGAATGAGCACAGAAATGTGACTCAGGCTGGCTTTATCATGAAAGAGTGACTACTGACATATATAACTAAAACTTCAGGTGTATGGACTCAGTGATGAATGCAGGGATATCTGTGGTTGCATAATACAGCAGCAATGACTAAGATCTGTCTTTCATCTCTTAGCTAAGTTTTGCCCTATTGTCACCATTCTAAGGCAGCCTATTACCTTGGAGGACAGCATACTCACAAGGTGTCATCTGAGTGTCTTTTTTCTCAGCTGCCATCAGAGGACTTTAATAACATGCACCAGTTTGTACAGCATTCACATTCCCAGGCTTTCTGCTCCTGCCAAGAGGGATTGTATGAGTTCCCTGGGTTCTGGTCAGGATCCAGGAAGATGCAGGTGAGCCATATGATCTGAGAATGCAGAAGGTGGTTTTTCCCTCTCCCAACCCTAGATGGTGTTTGGGGTACCAATTGTGGTTACCTAGAATAGCTCTAGGTTCTAAAGCCAAGAACTAGACATTCTTAGCAAGAAAAACTAATAGTTTTGTGCAATCCAGGGCTCCCTAGGTTACCAGGTGAGACCCATGGTGACAAACTGAAGGTTTACTTCATTCCTAAATACATCTCCATGAACTCCTCAAGCTTTGACTTCTTATAGTGAAGGGAAGTCATCTACACTCTCAGAGGGTGGTCCAAAATGCTGGGAACCCATACACAATGGAAAAGAAGCAGTTCTCCAAAAAAAAAAAAAAGAAAAGAAAAAATGCTAATATTTAACCTTAAAAAGCAAAGGATTATGAAGCCAATGGAAGCCATGGGCTTGCTGTCTCAGGTTATATATAAATCCACAAGAGAACTTTAATTTTTTTTGAAACATTTCTTTTAGCAGTAGGTATGAGTACATGCCATAATAGGCATGTGGAGTTCAGAGGACAACTTGCAAGAGTTGGTCCTTTCCTACTATTCAGGCTCTAGGAACTGAACTCAAGTTGTCATATTTGGTGGCAAGCACCCTTACCCTCTAAGCTATATCTCAGGCCCCACCCATGAGATTTTTATCGGAATGTCACAGCCTAAAGGAGACAACTGAGCTACTTGCTGTCATGGAAACTTTTAAGCTAGAAGGATCCAGGACTTGTACTCAGTCAATCAGATATGATTTCCCAAACTTTAAACCTTGAATTAGTGCTAAAACATTGTCTTCGATGTTTGAAAAAATTCTCGTGGCAGTGGGTGGCAATGATAATGGCAAGAGCAGTATTACCTCAGACACTTCTACTCCCATCTCCATCTTCTTCCCACCCACCTGCATCGAGGCTTCCATGTCAGTACAGTGCATCTTCCTTCCCAAAGGTGGTCTAGTCGATTCTTCTCAACTCCAGCCAGGAATTCTAGCTACATAACTGAATTTTCTAAATGAATAATTCTAAGTTAATATCCCTCTTGGAGAGTATTTCCACCTTAGGAAAAAGCCATTGGGCTGGGAACTGAGAGAATTGAATATAATTCCTCAGTCACTATTCTATTGCTATGAAGAGACACCATAATCAAAGTGGCACTTAAGAAAGAACACATTTAACTGGAGACTTGCTTATAGTTTCAGAGGGTTAGTCCCTTGTCATCATGGCCAGAAGCATGGCAGTAGGCATGGCAGACATGGTGCTGGAGACGTAGTTGAGAGCTACATCCTGATTCACAGGGAGAGAAGGAGGCACTGGGCTTGGCATGGGCCCCAGTGACACACTTCCTCCAACATGGCTACACCACCTAATCCTTTCAAATAGTTCTACTCCCTACTGACTGAGCATTCAAACATATGAGCCTATGGGGGGCATTTGGATTCAATCCACCGTATTCCCCAACACCACAGTCATTTCCCTACATGGTTTCCAGTCTGGATTCATTTCTTTACCTATAAAATGGGAGTGGGGGAATTTCTGCCTATAGAACTATTGTGTCAGTAGGAGAGCATAGCAGAGCCTGACAGACATAAATACCTTCTCAGTGACACATGTGAGACATAAATTGTATAGCTCGTCCGTGAGTAGATGAAGTTGATCAAATTCTTCGGCATGGCAGCTATGTTAACTGCTGCTGTTAAGATGCATGAATTCCTTTTAGAGAATTCATGAAGTGTCCACTCTGTGCCAGGTTCTGGTTTTGATTAGTACTTTTATAAGAAATTTAATTTTTGCTGTCATCTTCTATCTCTGAAGATACTGCTCAGATGCCAGTGCCTGCCGGAGGCGGGGCCACAAGTTGCAGGCCTCTGACATCTGTGAAGAGCTACTCTTCTCCCTTGAGAAAGACCAATGCCGGGGAGCCCTTCCCCCTTCAACACCTATGGAAATGATCTTTGCTGCAGAACTTCTTGAAGACGTGTGTCCCGAGGAAGGGAAGAAGACCATGGTTAGGCACATTTAGTTTTTCGTGTATGGATGGGTTGGTCAATAGGACCAGGAAGGGGGAAGGTGCCTTAAAGTATCACCTGAACTGGTGCTGCTTTTTGGAAAAACAGGAAACTACATGATTTCATAAAAAACATTGCTAAATAAATAAATAAATAAATACCAGTTTATTAAATTAATGATTGTATGTGCATGCCCTAGAATGAAATTTCCCTGGTACACCTTGCCCCTTGCATGCATTATGCGATCAATTTTCTTTCATTTCAGCAGAGAGTGGTTTTTTTTTTCCAGAATACACTGAGAATCATTTTTTTTTTCTGCAAGTGTCAAGAGTCAGTTTTGCTGGGAAACTTATCTGCCTTAAAATAGCTATTAATGATAACGCCTCCAAATGTTGCATCCACTAATATCCAGCTGATTTCCTTGGAATTTTGGTGAGGTCTGAGGAAGAAATCCATGTTTAAAGTTGTCTATGTATGATTCCCGAGGGAACACATAGGGAAGGCTTCCTTGCTGCACAATCACTTTCAGCAATGTGGCATGCAGACTGCCACCACTTACACACAGGAAGGAGGATTGCCACCACTAGAACACAGGAGGTAGCATGGAGCTCACAGCAAGAGCTGACTTTTGTCTTTGTTCAGAGAAGCTGATTGTTTCACACTTGCTGGGAAAGCCTAAGCTGGGACTGTCTTTGGTTTTCCCACTTGAAAGCCAGCCCTTGCAAAATAAGACATGTTGAGATTCACAGACCATGAGTCCTGAAAGGGGCCACAGAGAGTTTCAGATTCAGTCTCTCCTCTTTGCTCAGAAACTGCAAAGTGTGTACTAAGAATCATGACAAATATCTCCAGCAATAGGTTCTTCCTACAGTTGTGGGAGGCAACCAAGGGCAATGGCAGTAGCAACAGGTAATTCCTGGCTGCTGAAAGATGGAGTGAGTCTTCTCCAGGGACATGATAGGTTGTCTGATGCCAGGTGGATAGCTATATGTACACACATGCATACATACATACACATATTTATATAATAACATTAAATAGGCTCAGTAGATTTTATTATATATACATATATATATGCGTGTGTGTGTGTGTGTGTGTGTGTGTGTGTGTGTGTGTGTGTGTGTGTATAAAACAGTAATAATGAAAGAGGGAAGAGGTCATGAATTTGAGAGGGAGTTGAGTGTGGGAAACATCAGAAGGGTTGGATGGGGAGAGGGTAGGGTACAAGTGATGAGACACAGTACTCATTTATGAAATTCTCAGGAAATACAAAAACGTCATGAAAACTATCACATTGAAAAAAGAAGCTTTTCAGTATTTAAAAATCCTTTCCCCTGACATATAGACTGTCTCTGTTCTTTTAGAAGAAAACCATCATATATGCAGTGCAGAATAAATGCCAGATTATAGAGACCACATCATTGTATAAACCAAGGTCTTTGTCTTTCCTCCTTTATTTTGTGTATTTTCATAGATTGCTTTCTAGAGAAGCATGGGAGGCAGATGGGAGAAGCAAATGCCACTTTCTGTAAGCCATCTCCTGTGAGAGCAAACAGAGAAGAGGAGCTGGGGAAGTCAGAGAGGTTGCTTCCTCACAGAGACTCAGTGAGCTTGATGACCTTGATGCTCATCCCATAGTTGTTATGGCAACAGGAAAGTGCAATTTTGGTTGCTAAGGGACACTGAACTGAGGCAGTCTCCATCACTGCTGGTCGTTCTTCTACTCTGGGATTCAGAAATTGACCTAAGGATGAGTCAGCAAAACACTTTTAAAGGTTGACTACAAATCAGGCTCTGGGTAGCAGTGTTTGTTTTTAAAGAAAGTCCTAAGGTTTTGAAATAGTTAGGGCAATTTTTAAAAGTCTTAAATGCTTTAAAGGTGATGGAGATATTCTAAATGAAGGGGCACTCTTGTCACTACATCTGCCAATCCCCTGAGGTGCCACAGCACCATTTCACTTACAAACAGATGATTTTGAAACAGGTAATATATTCACAGTATAAATCTTCGCCCCTAGAAAGGTCAACCTAATTAGTGAGGAGAAAGCTCAAACTATACCTGAAAATGACTAATGAGTCATTAAGTGGGCTGTTTCCCTGTAACATCCTGGGAGGAGAGTCAGCAACATCAATGCCCATTTACCTGAGTGATGAGTCTCATCCCTCTTCACATTAGTCAAATTCCACAGCATGTGCAGAATGCCTTGTTGGCCAATTAGCACTAGGCAAAACCTGCCCTATAATAGACTATGATGCTTCTGTGTTTCAGTTCTTGGTCAAGACCATATATGTGTGACTTATTTTTCCATCTGGCATACACTAATAGGTACCTATTCACGTGTACTTTTTATGGTTCTGGGGATTGAGCCCAGGGTGTTGCCCATGCTAGGCTACTATAAATATTAATGTCTGTTTGTGAAACATGAAGAAGCAGACTATACCTGCTTTCAATGGATGAGCATATTTGCATCATCTGTGTGTTGAGGTAAAATAAAACTACTTTTGCCCTTTAACCCTTTGTCATTTAATTTATCCTGCTGCCCTTTTCTTTTTTACTTCCTCAACTATTCATGAGCATATTTTATCTGCTATGAACTAAGAATATAGAAATAAATGAGAATGTCCCCTTGTCCTTCCAAGATCCCAGTTTTCGCATTGGGATTACTGACTTGTAGACAGCCATGACACAAGTGTTCTATAACAAGTATGACAGATGCAGTATTTGAAGAGCCATAGCTTTGTAGACAGAAAGCTTAACTTTCAGGGCTTCTTTGTGTAATATACTTAACTATAAGTGTGTGTGTGTGTGTGTGTGTGTGTGTGTGTGTGTGTGTGTGTGTATCTACTCTTTTCTCATGGGGTCCTAGGGAGTGCTTCATGTATTCTCTCTGGTGACTTATCAGGTCCTTTGGGAAGAAAATGACAATAAAGGCAGATGTCTAAGTAATTTGGTGGGATAAAGCCTCTGCAAGATAATAAAGAATAAAGCAGGAAGAAGCAGTAAGAGCCTTCAGACCAATGTATAGATCTAGTATCTGTGAATGACAGGGCCTGGGAGGAGGGGAGGGCCCATCCTTTGAGCATACCACTGGGATCCCAGGTGCCAAGAGCATCTGTAGAGGCATTCAGTGCCAATGAGTCCTGTGCCACCACACTGTTCTCCACTTTCAAGAGTGTGCTTAGAACTTGGTGTGCTTTGCTAATGGCAGTTCTGGGTGTACCTGCTGCTGAGTCTGGCAGCTAACTGTGCAGTCTGTGCAGTTCTCAATAAATAGATCAATGGACAGAAGGACAGATAGACGATGGATGGATAGATAGATAGACAGATAAACAGATAGATGAATGATGCTAAGGGGTCTGGAAATTTAGAAGATTAATAGGGAAAGAACTAACTGACTTAATAGAAATTCTCAAGGGTTTAAAAATAGAACTACAAAGTGTAAACTGCCTGTTAATGGCAGCATATGATCTAATGTAGAAAAGAGCCTGGGCATGCAGTGCACATACATCACTGTATTTGGTTGTCTTGGATACAACCCTTTCTCCTCCGTGGACACCTATTATTGTATAACTCCTTTTGTGAAACCAAGAGAAGCTATACAGGCTGAAAATAGACTCTCTTTGGGGAGTACTTTCAGGAACATCATCTTCAGGGGAGTGCAGAAAGCTGAATTAGTCAGAGAGCAAGCTTAAACTGAAGTTTTTCTCAGGGGCCCCACCTGAACCCCCAAAGAAGCTACAAGGCTTGTGTGGACCTACAGTGATATCTTCAGTTGAGGAATAACAGTGATTCTCTGTATCATGTACCAGCCAGTCACGGGATAAGGCTGCCCTGATAGAAAGTATACCCTTGGACAGGGAAGGACAGTCTTGTTAAGGGATGCCTATGTGAGCTGCTAGCAGGTAGCATTTTGAGAGCTTGCAAAGAGGGTTGGGTCCTGAAAAGAAGACCCCTTCCCCCCAAAGCTAACCTTATGCTCCACAAAGCTCCACATGATCCGTCATTGAACTTGGAGCTCAGCCATTTGGACATACTGGCTGGCCAGTAAGCTCTAGGGGTCTACATGTCTTTGCTTCAGCAGTGCTGGGATTGCAGGCCTCTGCTGTGTCCTTTACACAAGACATGGGAGCAAAACACAGCTCTTCAGTTTTGTAAGGCAGGTACTTTACAGATGGAGCCATCTCTCAGTTCCTGATGCCTGCTTTGTCAGTTTTCATTATTTAACCTCATGAATTTGATTGATCTCAAGTTCCTGCTTGGCTTCTGAGAAACTCTGTCTCCAGACTCTGGGAGCTGGCTTTGGACTATTGAAACTTGGAGCAAACAGGAAAAGATGCAAAGTAAAGAAGGAAAGTTAAATTACAGAGTTATGCTTCCATTCTACTCTTAACACTGATATAGACATACCTTTGAAATAGGGTGCAAAGTACTAACCCTGATTGTATTATTACACACACTCTCCAATTTCACTAATTCAGAGAAAGATAACTAGCAAGTATATGTATTATGTGTATGTGTGTGCACCTGGGTGTCTGTAAGTGTACCATGTATGTGCAAGAGCCCACAGAGAGTTTCAAATGATATGAGGCATCATGTGTGTACTAGGAATTGAACCTGGGTCTCTGAAAGAGTAATACGTGCTCTTAACTGCTGAACCATCTCTACAGCTCAAAGAAAGACATTGTTTTTTTCTGATTCACAGTTTATTTTTTCAATATTTTTATTTTTTTATTTCATTTTACATTCCAACCACAGTTCTCCCTCCCACCCCTCTTTCCACTCCCCCTGGGTTCCCCCCCCCAGTCCACCCCCAGTCCACTCCTCCTCACAGGTAAGGACTCCCATGAGGAGAAAACATAGTCTGGCATAATAGGTTGGGGCAGAGCCAGGCCTCTCTCCCATGCATTAAGACTGAGCATGGCATCTCACCATAGGGAACGGGCTCCAACAAGCTAGCTCATGTACCAGGATTATACTGTGGTCCTATTGCCAGGGGCCCCACTGATAGTACAAACTTCACAACTGTCTCCCACATCATATGGAGGGCCTAGTTTAGTCCCCAAGAGTTTCCACAGTTATAGGTCTAGAGTCATGAGTTTTCACTAGCTTGGTTCAGCTGTCTCTGTAGATTCCTCCATTATTATCTTGACTTCCCTTGCTCATATGTTTCCTCCTTCCTCTCTTTGCTTGGATTCCCAGAGATGAGATTCTGTTTTTTTTTTTTTTAAATCTAAAAAACATGCAAAATAAGATTTGATGGACTATGTTCATCATATGGATAGAAAGATATCTATTATATCATTATTCTCAAGCAAAACTGAGTGTGTTTCCATAAGATGGATATCACTAATAGGGACAAATTAATTGGTTAAGAAAATGTGAAGCCACAATTAAATATTTTAAAATGCTTTACAGGGCCAAGTTCTATGAAGTCAGATTAAGAAGTTAGGAGTTAGTTAAATCTATAGCGACAATTCCATCAAGGGCACTTTGGAGATCTAGGCTGAAGGGTATGCAGGCAGGGTATGAGCCAACAAAACCTTGGGGGCAACAACCTTCAGAAGTCATTCTAAGAAGTGGGCCAGAAGGGGCAAACTTTTAAAAAACGGTATTTGAAGGATTAATGTTCTCATGCTAGGGTTGCCGAAATCTTCCTCTAGTAGATTAATAAATCATGGATTAATAGATCTCCAGAGGGGCAATCAAAGTCCTCAGCCAATCTCCCTGATATGTTAATAGGGATCTCCCTGAGTTAGGTCATTAAGGCTCAGTTAGAATGTACAAGGCTAAATTGCCTCGCCTTGTTGACTAGATTGAAGACAAATCAACTCAAGTGGGTTCCTGACATCCTTTTTGCCGTGTGCCTGCTGACAGAGGAAATGGATCCCAGCAGGAGAAGATCTCTGAGTGTTTAATCTCTCATTGCTGCAGTCTAGGCACTGACAGGCTTGAGATACCAGGGTGTGCATTGTGGTTACTGTCTCTCAGTTTCTGGTAATGAAGAAACTATAGAAGGTATTTATTCAGCCTACTCTAGGACAGTGATTCTCAACCCATGGGTCATGACCCCTTTGGGGATTGAATGACCTTTTCACAGTGGTGAAGACCATTGGAAAACACAGATATTTACATCATGATTCATAACAGTAGCAAAATTACAGTGGTAACGTACCAAGGAAAATAATTTTATGGTTAGGGGTCACCATGAAGAACTGTATTAAAGTGTTGCAGTATTAGGGAGATTGAGAACCACTGCTGTTGGGGAAAGTGGTATTTCAGGTCTTAGGGTGTGGAATAGGAAAGGGTATTCTTCAGGTAGTGTGTAGAAAAGGGCTCATTGAGGTCACATTTAAGGCAGGACCTTAAGGCAAGAAGGACTAGCCACATGGAGAGATTAGGCGTGAGGCTGGGATGAATGAGAAAGACTATCCCAAGAAGGCACAGCATTGCACATGGTCCAAAAAGGAAAGGGCTTACTGTTTTAGGGGATGTTGAATGGGACCTGCATGGTAGAATGGATGCACAGAGGACAACTGGGCTTGCAGACCACATGAAGCAGTCTGTTTTGCTTTGCTAATTAAATCATACAAAGCTGTGATTTTGCCCAAAATGCAAGGTGAAGGGAATTGAATTTTTAGGCAGGGAGAGACAAGATTGAGTTTTTATAAAAGAACATTAAAGCTTCTACAAGGAGGGTGGTTCAGAGGGAAACAAAAGTAGAATCAGGCAAATGCTAAAACAAGACATCCGGGAAGAAAAGAGCTGATGGTTTTGGTCTCAGGCCATAGGGCAAGAGAGGACTGGAAGGCTGACAAATGAAGAGCATAACTAGGAGGCAGAGAAAGGTTAGCTGTGGGAAAGAGCTGGTTAAGGTGGGAGAAATCGAGGATGTATTTATGTTTCGGTCTCAGGCAACCAGGAATGTGTATAGAGTGGCTTGAGTTCTAACGTCGACCCTGTTCTGTTCTGAAAGTGTATTTCTTTCATTTTGCAGTAAGTCAAGGTCCTAACTACTTCTCTTGCTCATCCTTGTGTCTGGACAGAGAGCAGCTTCTCTCCCGAGCAAGCTGTGCACCGTCTCTCTAGAATGGAAAGCTGTACTTCTCTTTAGTAGTCAGTGCCGCATGGCGGGCCTCTCCGGCATGCAGTACAGGCTCCTTGAATGATTTAACATCTGCTCTTCCTACTCAGCACGAATCTGAATGCACTGCCTGTTGATTGTCTCAGGCACAACTTATTACCCCAAATCTAAGACTCCTGCACCATTTCAATTAATGTGACTGTGACTGTGAGTGTGTGCTAGAATGGCTAAGCGCAGCCAGGATTTAATTGATTTAATTTGCATACTTCATTCTGAAAGAATTATGTGCTGTAAATTCACTTACTGGCAGGACCTGGCCACTGCTGCTTCCTTTGTGAATACAAAATTAGCCTCTCTAGATCTTTCCTCAACCCTTGTTGCCTTAAACTCTCCAGAGATGCCCAGTGTATGCTCTCTGGGGAAATAGTATCATTAAACTGTATACAAAAGATGCACATGTCATGGGAACTTATATCATCATGGATGTCATATCTAAGGGAGCTATTGAGACTCTGGGTCTGGGATCTGAAGCCAGGGGAGTACCATGGGCTTTGCATCTTTCCAACCAAAGGCATTTTCCGGATACTATTGCAGTTTTGTTATATGAGACTGAAGAAAAGGCAAACTGATGTGAACTTTTATTTCATATATGCAACACACATATCAAATATATACATTTCAATGCATATGAATATGAATATCATGGGAAATTGTCAAGTACACATCAAAGTATCAATAGCAGATGATGAACTACTGAACAGTCCCATTGCACACAGAAGGTGCCTGCTGCCTCCTGGTGCTTTTGCTGCCCATGGCACCTGGGAGCACCCGCTTGTCCCAGTAGCTGGAACAACTATGCTTAGTCCTTGCAACATACTTATAGGCTGCTACCTCCATTCTGTGGCTGTACCTAGAGTCTTTCTGAATTCTTTTCCTCTCTCCCTCTCTCTGTGTGAATTTTTGGGTCAATTTCATGCTAAAATTTCACTCACAAGTTTAGTTGACAAAGACTAAGCACAGACTAGACACCAAGAACTGCACTAATTTTATAGACCTAGGGCTTGAATTAATAGACACTGTGCTCAAGGGGGTTAGTCCAGGAATCAAGACTGTTGTGCGAATATCAGTACAATGACAGGGACAACCAAAAGGAACTGTAGGATAGTTGGGGGCTTCTAAACCTGCCTGAAGTTACAGAGTTTTGGGTAGTCATAGAAAATCTCTTGTAGGAACTGACCATAAAGCTGAGTCTCATAGGTTGGGGGGGGGCGGTCATTTACTCTTAGGAAGAGTGGAGGTGAGGGAGGAGACCCACTGGTTTCACTGAAGAGAAAATACATATGAGGAGAGGTGGATTGGGTAGCACAGGTTAGAACTGGTATTCGCAGTACTGTAATTTGTTTGCTTCGCATTCATTTTGCTAATAGAAAACATCTCTTCTGGAAGAGGAGGTCACTAAAACTCCCCAATCTCAGTCACATTGTTAATTTGAATTCCTAATATCAGAAATGAACATATCATAGAACCCTCTAGCCCAATGTTTGTTCTGTTGCCTTGGTGAAGTGATTGGTCCCATGGTAGATGAGGGACCCATGTCAGTCTAGCAAGATGTGGGTCCCAGAGATATGATGGCGGTATTGGAAAAAGGAACCTCTTTCTCACTGACATTGCTAGTGAAAGCCCCCTCCGAAGGGAGACCCTCACTCAAATCTCGGGAATAGCGCGCACCCAGTGAGGCACCGAGACCGGACTTGCTGCAATCACACGAGGAAGTTTATTGAAAACGAATTTGGATGAGATCTCAGGCCAGCATGCTGGGGTCGAGGCTCTTACAAGAGTTCGACCCCGACCCAAACTTGTGACAAGCTTATAAAGGCAAAAACATCAAAAGAGTGGAAGGAAATAGAGGAAGTCCAAAGTTACAGGTTCACTTATCAGCTGACTAGGGAGGGGGTAGGGGAGATCCGGAGTTACATGTTTACTTATCAGTTAAGCTATGTATTGTATTAAACAAGGCGTTGGAACATTCCACAGAGGTTGTTGGGACATCCTGGAGTTATCTCAGGAACTATTTTTCTCAAGAGAGTTCCGTGAGCGACCACCTGCAGGGGACGGAGGCCCTAGGGTGGCGAGTTCATGTCCCTACAGACAGCTAGTAAATGTTTTCCTTTTCATTCCCCACTTCTTCTTATGAATTGCTCTAATCTTAGAGCGATCCCTCAGTTTCTCGTAGTATCTGGTACTGCTGTCTTAAGACCATTACCTGGATAGCACTTATCCTTTCTTTTATAAATGCCACCAGCCTATTTAGAATACATGGCCCGAAGGTTAGGATCAGCATCAAAATGATTAAAGGCCCGGCCACGGCGGAGACCAGAGTAGAGAACCAAGGTGACCGATTAAACCAATTTTCATACCATCCTTGGTATGCTTCTCTTTCTTTTTTTCTGTTTTCTAGCTTTTCTCTAAGCCTTGCCATGGAATCTCTGATGACACCGGAATGATCTACATAGAAGCAACATTCTTCCTTTAAGGCAGCACAGAGCCCTCCCTCTTTAAGAAAAAGCAGGTCTAATCCCCTTCTGTTTTGCAGCACTACCTCTGACAATGAAGTTAATGACTCTTCTAGTTTAGTTATGGAGTGTTCCAACGCTCCCAGGTCTGCATCCATAGCCACTCTGAGCTCATTATAGTAGTAGGGCTGCTGAATAAGGGCGGATGCTCCAGTCCCAATCCCTGCTGCTACTCCTAATCCTAACAAGACAGCTAAGGTCAGGGTAACAGGTTCCCTCTTGTAACGAGTACGGTGATCAAATTCATCTATAAATGAACCATCATCATGATAGATGACCCTAGGCACCAGCTGGACCAAAATACAAAAGTCCCTAGTACTGTTAAAAAGTGATGTATGCAGGCAGGGGGTCAGGCCAGTGCCACAGGCCCACCAAGTATCTGGGGGGGGGGGGGGGGGTACTAGATATTGATTTGGGCCATCTGTCAGGGTGTTAATAGTTACGTTACAGAGGGGCTGGTGTCTGGTAGGCACTTTGCCTATACATAGTCCAGTGCCTGATACCGCTGACAGGGTCAACTTTCGTTGGCTCCCCCAGGGGCAATGCGAATGGTCAGAAGTAACATTATAGCTCCGCATTTGAGCTATTCCCTCATAATAAGGGGGACTAGAAGCAAAGCACAGCCAGCAAGATTGGGTAGCAGTGGGGTTTGTGTGGTTTAAAACAATGAACGCACTATCAAGCAGATTAAATAGGCGATCCTCGGTTCTCATAGGGGGGTGGGAGGATGTGATCAAAAGAGGGTATGGAGTAGGGCTGGTGGAGGAACCTTCCTTTGGTGATGGGGTGAGACTAGGAAGTCTCTCAGGCCTGGGTAGGGGGTTATCAAGCACCGGATTGGGGCCTACCGGTTGTGCGGGCGGACTCTCTATCTTCATCCTGATAGCAAAAACAAACCCTGGGTCTCCTGCTCCAGTATAGACTCTCCACCCCCAGCGGTTACCTTTCACCCATCGACGATCTTGTTTTCCCTGTGCTGTGAAACTAATATTCAGAGGGTTGCAATAGTTGCCTTTGCATGGCCCCTGAGGGCCACCCGAGGCCCCGGGAGCACATCCAGTCTTATAAGATGGGTACTTAGATGTGTCTCTCTCTCCTCTTTCTGGCTCTTCCGGCTTACGACCCTTTTTTACTATAATCAGATCCCAGGAGGAGGAAGGATTCCAGTTGGCTTCTCCTGTGGTCTCACATCCCCATTTAGCACAGAAATAACCTGATGCCCCTCCACATCGCCTCTTCATCTCTCTGTTATGTCCCTGCCCGGGGCAGACGTAGAAGTCTGCTGCCTGGAGGTTGGCTCGGAAGAATTGTCCGGAACATCCCAATGTGCTCCCTATACCATGAGGGACACATTGTTCCTCCGGGGGTGGTTTATCTAAATTGTCATAATTAGAAAGATCCCAGGCCAGGGAACCGGCAGCTAACTTACAGATATCAGGTGCAAGATCCGGCCACCAAGTCCAAGGGGGGTGCACTGCGGTTTTTGACCACACAACGGTGCCCTCTTCATTAAGCACTTCCCACGTCAGTCTTTGGGGGGCATGAGGGTTATCCCCCAAGGTTGGGGGCTACGGCGAAGGCACAGCTTAAGAGGATTGTCACTGGCTGCCACTGTCCAATTATGTTCGCGGTTGTCTTCATTTTGACTGGGTGCCTTTTTTATGTGAGAAGCGTGGATCCAGGCAGCAATCCCGTCTACCTTTACTGCCGTGGGAGTAGTCAACAGCACCAGATAGGGTCCTTTTCACCGAGGCTCAAGCGTGCCAGCGCGATGTCGTCTGACCAAGACTGAGTCTCCGACTTGGAACCCGTGGGGCACTGCGGTGGTCCCTGGAGTGTAGGCTTCTTTGATCTGATTCCAGATCTGTGTTTTGACAACTTCTAAGGCCTTCAAGTGAGTAAACAGAGCAGAGGAGGAGGGAGAGTCAGTGCAAGGATCCAATATCCCGCCTGACTCAGTCAAGGGGTGTGGTCCCCCATGTAGGATTTCATAAGGGGTAAGGCCGAAACGTCCAGGTGTGTTTCGGACCCTAAGGAGCGCAAAGGGGAGGAGGGTCACCCAGTCTTTGCCGCCGGTCTCAATAGCCAATTTAGTAAGGGTCTCTTTTAGGGTTCTATTCATTCTTTCTACCTGTCCTGAGCTCTGGGGTCTGTAAGCACAATGTAATTTCCAATTAGTCCCCAGTTGGGTGGCCAACTCCTGACTTACCTGGGCAACAAAAGCAGGCCCGTTGTCCGAACCGATTACCTTGGGAATCCCGAACCGGGGCAGGATTTCTTCCAGTATCTTCTTGGTTACTACTTGAGCAGTTTCAGACTTGGTGGGAAAGGCTTCCACCCATCCTGAAAAAGTATCTATAAAAACTAGAAGGTACTTATTACCACATTTTCCTGGCTTAATTTCAGTGAAGTCTACCTCCCAATAAACTCCCGGCCGGTCTCCCCTCATCCTTTTTCCAGGTTCTTTGAACGGCCGGGCAGCATTGGTCAAGGTGCAGGCCTGACATGACTCTACTACCTCTTTTACTACTGTATTTAATCTTAGAACATAATATTTAGAACCTTTGATTAATTGCTTAAGCTTTTCATTTCCAAGATGAGTTAGCTGGTGTATTTGTCTCACATAGTCTTGCCCTTCCTTAGAGGGCAGAATGATTCGTCCATCCTTGGTTTTTGCCAATCCGCCGGAACTGAACATCCGAGCTTTTCCTGCACAGGCCATATCGTTGATTAAATCATAATCTTTATAGGGATAGATGAAGCTGGGATCCATGGCTTGCGGGGGTTCTGGCGGGGTTCCAGTTTCTTCTGCCAGTACTACCGCTCCCTGGGCAGCTTGCTTTGCCGTTAGATCAGCCATCTGGTTCCCCTTTGTGACTGGGTCAGCCCCCTTCTGGTGTCCCAGGCAGTGGACAATGGCTAATTTTTTTGGAAGATGTATGGCTTCTAGGAGGGCCAGGATTTCTTCTTTGTTTTTAATGTCTCTTCCTGCTGAGGTGAGTAGGCCCCTCTGCCTGTACATGGCCCCATGGATGTGGGCTGTGGCGAAAGCATAACGGCTGTCGGTGTAAATGTTGATAGCCTTACCTTCTGCCAGATGCAGAGCTTGAGTCAGTGCCAGAAGCTCAGCTTTTTGAGCAGAGGTTCCTTCTGGGAGATTGCTAGCCCAAATTACCTGCTTTCCGTCTACCACCGCTGATCCTGCCCTTCTTTTACCTTCTACCACAAAACTGCTGCCGTCTGTATTCCAGTTAGGCACCCCCGGCCAAGGTTGGTCAGTCAGGTCTTTCCTGGTCCCGGTTTCTTCAGCCAGGACATCAGTGCATCGGTGCACCGGGGTAGAGTCGTCTGCTTCAGGGAGCAGGGTGGCCGGGTTGAGAATAGCAGGAGGAGCAAAGGTTATTCGATCGTTTAACAACAGGCTCTGGTAATGTGTCATCCGGGCGTTTGTCATCCAGCGGTCGGGGGGCTGCCGCACAATACTTTCTAAAGCATGGGGAGCAATTACAGTCACATACTGACCCAGAGTGAGCTTATCAGAGTCTCTGACAAGCAGGGCTACTGCAGCAATGGCTTTCAAGCAAGAGGGCCACCCACTGGCAACGGGGTCTAGCTTTTTAGATAGGTAGGCCACCGGCCGCTTCCAGGGCCCCAGGGTCTGAGTCAGAACTCCACGGGCCACTCCAGCCCGTTCATCAACATATAGAGTGAAAGGCTTAGTCAGATCTGGCAGGGCCAAAGCAGGAGCTGTGAGCAGGGCAGTCTTTATATTGTCAAAGGCTCTTTGGTGCTCCTCCGTCCAGGTGAATGGGACTTTTTCTTTAGTGAGTGGGTACAGAGGGGCCGCCAACGTGGCGAACCCTGGTATCCAGAGTCTACAAAAACCTGCAGTTCCCAAAAACTCACGTACTTGTCGAGGAGTGGTGGTGGTCGGGATCTGCATCACAGTCTTTTTCCGTGCTTCAGTGAGCCACCGCTTCCCTTCTCGGAGGGTGTATCCTAGGTAGGTCACCTCCAAGCGACATAACTGGGCTTTCTTGGCAGACAACCAGTACCCCAACTCACCCAATTCCTTTAGGAGCTTTTTGGTCCCATCGAGGCACAGTTCCTGGGTCGAAGCTGCGAGTAGTAAATCATCCACGTACTGCAAGAGAGAAATCTGAGGGTTCTGGGCCCTGAAGGGCGCAAGGTCACGGTGGAGGGCTTCATCGAAAAGAGTCGGTGAATTTTTGAATCCCTGTGGCAACCTAGTCCAGGTGAGTTGACACGTATGTCCTCCTTCGGGATCTCGCCACTCAAAAGCAAACAGGGGTTGGCTACTCGGATGCAATCTGAGACAGAAAAAGGCATCTTTCAAATCCAGAACGGTGTACCAGGATCGTTCAGGCGGTAAGGAACTCAGCAAGTTGTAAGAGTTGGGCACAGTTGGGTGAATGTCCTGTACCCGTTTATTGACTTCTCTTAAGTCCTGGACGGGTCGATAATCATTGGTTCCAGGCTTACGTACCAGCAGGAGGGGGGTATTCCAAGGGGACCGGCAGGGAATCAGTATACCTTGTTGTAACAGTCTCTGGATATGTGGTCGAATGCCTTCTTTAGCCCCTTGAGTTATGGGGTACTGTCTGACAGAGACGGTGGTGGCAGCCGCTTTCAGCTCAACTATGACGGGTGGTACTTGTTTGGCCAGTCCCATTCCAGCCTGCTCTGCCCAAACCTCTGGAAAAGCTGTCAGCCACTCTCTAGGGGGCAAAATCCCAGTCTTGGGTTCATGGAGGCAATATTCTTCTTCTAGACTTAAAACTAAGCATGTTATAGGGGCCTCTCCCCAGGTGACTTCTGGTCCCTTCGGGGTGAACTGGACCTGAGCCTTTAGTTTGGTCAACAAGTCCCTCCCCAGAAGGGGCGCAGGGCACTCAGGAATCACAAGAAAAGAGTGCGTTACTTGGCGTTTTCCTATTTCTAAACTTCTTTCCGTTGTCCAGGGGTAAAGTTTACTTCCAGTGGCTCCCATAACCAGAGTTCTTTTTGATCCTAATTGTCCTAATGGTTTAGTCAAAACTGAGTGTTCGGCTCCTGTATCTACTAAGAAATTAATGGGGTTCCCCTCCACAGAGAGTTACCCTAGGCTCGGGGAGGGGAATTGAGCCCCGACTCCCCTAATCTTCCTCCAGGGCCAGTATCTTGGGGCCCTTTTGTTTCTTTCGGGGGCAATCTCTGGCCCAGTGTCCTTTTTCTTTACAGTATGCACATTGGTCTTTCTCAAGTTGTAGCCTCTGTCCTCCCGGGGTTCTTCTTGCCCTGTTGCCCAGGTGTCCTGACTGTCCTTTCTCTGACCTTTCTCCACCTACTACTAAGGCCAAAATCTTAGTCAAATTCCTCTCTTGGCGGCGATCCCGCCGATTTTCCCTCTCCTCTGCCTCCTTTTTTTTCTCTTTCTTGTTTTTCTTCCTCGGTCTCTCTCTTGTGATACACTTTCTCTGCCTCTTTTACTAAATCCTGCAAAGTATAATCCTGGAGCCCCTCTAATCTCTGCAACTTTTTCTTGATATCAGAGGCCGACTGCCCTATAAAAGCCATGGCTACAGCCGCCTGCTGTCCCTCCGAGGAGGGATCAAATGGGGTATATCTCCTATAAGCCTCCATCAGTCGCTCCAAGAAGACAGAGGGTGGCTCCACTGGACCCTGTAGGATTTCTCTTACCTTTGCCAAATTGGTGGGTCGCCGTGCGGCCCCTTTGAGACCTGCCACTAGAGCCCGGCGGTAGACTGTGAGACGCTCCCTACCTTCCGCAGAGTTGTAATCCCAGTCAGGGCGGACCAAGGGGAAAGCGGCATCTATAAGATTAGGGAGGTTGGTGGGGGTCCCATCTGGTCCTGGAACATTCTTTCTGGCCTCCAGGAGGATCCTCTCTCTTTCTTCAGTCGTAAAGAGGACCTGCAAGAGTTGTTGACAGTCATCCCAAGTGGGCTGATGAGAATACATCAGGGACTCGAGGAGTCCCGTCAAGCCTGAGGGGTTTTCTGAGAAAGAGGAGTGGTTAGTTTTCCAGTTGTACATATCAGCTGACGAAACGGCCAGTATTGCAGTGGGACTAGTTGCCCTGGAGCTGGGGCGGGCCCATAAGCCCGTAATGGTAAGGCAACGGTGGAGTCAGGTCCTGCGCCAGATCCCTCCGGGCTGAGACCCCTGCGGCTTCGAGTTCCGGCCGCTGGTCCTGTTTTGGAGGCCGTCCGAGAGTCCGTTGGGGCTGGCACCTGTGGGGGGGCTGCATGAGGAACGGGTTGAGGATATGGGGGAGGAGGGTGGTCAAGGAGGGAAACATCATCAATTTCAGGATAGATCCTCGGGGGAGCAGATGGAGCGGGCGCCGGCGGATCTGAAGGTGGTACTTTCGGTTTTGCGGCCAAGGCCACCGTCACCGTCTCTATCCCTGATGTCCAAGGTTCCATCCAGGGTGGTGGGTTTTGGACTAGGTTCTGCCACACGAGGATGTATGGAACCTGATCAGGGTGTCCCTCTGTGTCCTGAAAGATAATTCGCTTGACAGCGGAAATGACAGATAGGTTAAAAGTTCCTCCCGAAGGCCATCCTACACCAAAATTTGGCCATTCGGAGGAACAAAAAGTTTTCCAAGGTCTTTTTCTGACATCAAGAGAAAGATTATGAGCCCTAGTCTTAACGTCTGTCCAATGGTCCAGAGTCAGTGTTAGTGGGGTCGTCACGGTCTGTCCCATGTCTACCTCTATTAACAAAAATAAGCACAAAGACAGAAAGACAGAAACACAAAGCAGCTGTCGACTCCGAGTCGACCAGTAATTCTGAGAGGAGTCAGACAGGCTAGAAATGGCCCTTTGACACCAGTCGTCAAGGAGAAAATTTATCTCCCGACCTTCCCTGCGGAGGTCCACCAGGCGTCCCTGGTCCTCCTCCTGTCCTCCTGGGACGTCTCCCAGGGCGAACAAACGGTGGACACCTGGACACGTCTATCCCTGTCCACTCCACCCTCCTCCTGGAGAGCGGCCTCAATAGAGCGTTTGCAAAGACGAAACTGCGATCGCACCAGATTTTTGAACAGGCCACAAACACAGAGTCACAACAGAACAGAAATTCTTACCTCCAAGTGGGTCTAGGACTCCTGGGTGGTCGCGCAACTCCCGGACGGGTCCCCAAAAATGAAAGCCCCCTCCGAAGGGAGACCCTCACTCAAATCTCGGGAATAGCGCGCACCCAGTGATGCACCGAGACCGGACTTGCTGCAATCACACGAGGAAGTTTATTGAAAACGAATTTGGATGAGATCTCAGGCCAGCATGCTGGGGTCGAGGCTCTTACAAGAGTTCGACCCCGACCCAAACTTGTGACAAGCTTATAAAGGCAAAAACATCAAAAGAGTGGAAGGAAATAGAGGAAGTCCAAAGTTACAGGTTCACTTATCAGCTGACTAGGGAGGGGGTAGGGGAGATCCGGAGTTACATGTTTACTTATCAGTTAAGCTATGTATTGTATTAAACAAGGCGTTGGAACATTCCACAGAGGTTGTTGGGACATCCTGGAGTTATCTCAGGAACTATTTTTCTCAAGAGAGTTCCGTGAGCGACCACCTGCAGGGGACGGAGGCCCTAGGGTGGCGAGTTCATGTCCCTACAGACAGCTAGTAAATGTTTTACTTTTCACTAGCCTCTGGTAGGCAACTGGCTACTGTAAGGTGAACTCTCCAGTACCTTGGAAAATAGAGCAGAGATACAAAACCAGATTCCCTATAGCAACCATTTCAGCAGCTGGATTCCACTGTGCCACAGACCACGTGTTCATTGATTTCCTTAGTGACACACACAGTAGTAAAATTCCTGTCAGCTTAAGCCATATCAAGGCCATGTGAGAGTGAAGGGAACCTGATGAGTTCATGGTGTTCAGTGCAGTAAGCCCTGAGAACAACATAGATCCAGAAATGGGCAGATGTGGACAACCACACAAAGGCTACTGAGATGGATATTTCTGGGAGGTGGAAGGAGAATACAGACAGTTACTTGGACACAGAAGTCTGTTAGTTCATTGAAGGTGATTATCTCTATCTCTATCTCTATCTCTATCTCTATCTCTATCTCTATCTCTATCTCTATCTCTATCTCTATCTCTCTCTCTCTCTCTCTCTCTCTCTCTCTCTCTCTCTCTATCTCTATCTCTATATATCTGTTAGCCTGTTACTAGTATTTCTTTTTGGCTAGCTCTGTCTTAAATATTAACCCATTTCTATTAATCTAAGTATTTCCATGTGGTCTTATCTTACTGGAGAGAGGGCCCATAGTTCTACCCTGTTGGTCCTACATCTTGAAACTTCACTGAAGGTGATTCTTACAAGCAAATGTGAGAATCACCTTCAGATTCTGACTTATGCAATGTAAGTTCTGGCTACTGTTGTATACAGTATACACTGTCCTGGTCCTGTACCTGAAGCAGCGTACAGTATACATTGTTCCAGTCACATCGGAAGCATTCTCATTTCAGAATGGTTTATCAAGGTGTCCAGAATCTCCTAAAATGCTGTATTTCTGTCATCCTCCACTAGCATGTTTTCTTGGTGACCACTTCATTTTGTCACTTGTTCTCTGATTTCAGTGTAGCAAAACTTGATGATAATATGGGGCTACAATAACAATGTAGATCCAGACAGATTGTGATGGTACACACTTTTAATCCCAGAACTCGGGAGACAGAGGCAAGCAGATCTCTGTGAGTTTGAAGCCTGCCTGGTCTACAATGTGAGTTCCTGGACAGCTGGGGCTGTTATACTGAGAAACTCTGCCTTGAAAAACCAAACCAAACCAGACCAAACCAACCAAACAACAACAAAATCAATACAGAACCATGAAAGTCCTGGGTTATGAATGTAAAGGGCTTGTTCTATGCCTAATCCCATCAAGAGCCCGCACGTGAAGATGGACACCAGCATTTGTACCATTTCACATAAGCAAACAGGTTAAAATTCATAAAGTTCCAAGACTCCTTCAACCAGCAATTGACAAAGATTTTCATTAAATCTCAATATTTTTATTTTTTTTTTCAGAGAAAATCTTTTGTCTACTGCAGACATCCATATGGAAAAATTAACCTTCCCAGGCCTAGATTTTTTTTTTTTTGTTTCCTGACATTTGTGGTATATGATTGCTAATTTATCAGCCTTTCAGCTTTTCTCATGGATTTGTACAGCAATTCCCTGTCAATAATTTAGGGCCTGCAATGAACAACAACCAATAGTTTTTCTATGCAGCTGCAATGGCCACTTTTTTGAGTTCTTCTTTCAGCTGTTCAAAGTCATTTCCTTCCATGGATAATTCTCTGTGATTTCTGAAACATTGCAATCAATATTTTATCCTTGGCTGCTTAATAAATACAACCAAATCCACAGCCTTTAGCATTTCAGAGAAACCATTCTCTCTGATTTCTCAGCAACAGTGAATTTATCTATCAGAGGAACAGCCTTGAGGGACTCCATTTATTTTAGAATATAATGGATTTTTTTAAAAATAAACCTCCAAAAGCAAAATCAGAGCCTTCCCTCAGTGCTATTTCATGGCTTGAAGCTGTATGATTCCCTGGGTCTTAGGACAGGAGCAATGACTTCTCAGGTGACGATGGAAAGGGCCTGGCTCACTCTGGTCTGACATTTGACAGGTATGGAAAGCCATTCAGGGTTGTCTTCAGCACAGTTTCATTCCAAATGCCAGGGTGACAGGTAGGGAGGACGTTATTGACATTTTTTCATACTTTAAAACTTTAAGTCCATTGTAAAACACATTTGGTCAAGCTCCCACTTATGCTGAGTTCTAGTCTTTGAGAAGACATTGCTTTCCTCTGAGATACTTGTCTCTACCTTGCCAACGCAAAACAAAATATATCCCCTTGCAAAACCAAACCCCTAACCAAAGCAAAGCAAAGCTACCTTTGAGAATCTCTCACTGTGTTGTCTGGGGAGAAAAACCAGCAAGCAGAGCTGTTATAAGCATCAAAGTCATTCCTGAAGCCCACTCATTGTAAAGGGTGTGCTTAACATCTGGTGCAAGATTTTTCCTTCATAGGAGAATTTTTGTTTCTGTTTGTTTATTGTTTTGTTGTTGTAGTAAGACAAAAGTTGCTGGTCATTAAGCTCCTCACAGGTCTTGGGTCTGCTTGTGGCTGTATGCAGGTAGATTCCACCACCTCCTCAGATTTATTTGTTGAAGCTTCCTATAAAAGTGCCTAATTCCTTTGTTGTGTTTCTGTGTAATATAAGTTAGAATGGATTTGAAAAACTTCTCCTGCATTCAAGAAAAGTAAAATGTATGATGGCAGAGTTTGTCATTTGGAATGACTTTCCCTCAGTTGGCACTCAGAGTGGCACAAATTTTGTACTTATGTAACATGTATTTATAAACTAAGACTCTTAGGAGCTAGCAGGGTTGTGAAGAGCTATTGGGCCAAGACGTGGGGAAGAGAAGTACAATATAGAGACAGTAGCCTGGATTCTGTGGTACTTTCTCTAGGGGAACTTGTTGATTCTAGATAGGGGAGCACTCCTTTTAGTAGCCTGCTAGAAAGGGGTAACACTGCTTTCAGCATCTGCTGGGTAATAGAAGCTGGGGTTCAGGAACCATTAAGGTTCTGGATTCTTCAATAGAAAATACAAACCATGGCCCTCTAAGGTGCCTATCACACAAGCCTAAAGGTCTGAGTTCACATTCTCAGAACCCATATAAGAAGTCAGTCAAGGCTGTGCGCTCCATAATCCTAGCACCGGGGGTAAGTGGATCCTGTGGGCTTGCAAGCCAGGTATTGTAGCTGAATTAGTGACCTCCAGGCTCAGTGAGGCAGTGTTTCAGATAATAAGGGGGAGAAAGGGCACTGAAATTGACCTCTGTTCTTCATATCAAGTGCATACATAGGCACACACACACACACATACACACACACACACACACACACACACACACACACACACACACACACACACACACACACACACACCCTATCCCTCTATCCCCCACACACATGAAAATGTGACTCATAAGTAAAGGCACTGATAATCGGAAACCCACATTGAGTTGTCTGGGTGTTTCTTGATATAACACATTGCTGGATGGTTGTGTGTAGTTTAATTATTGTGACTCTGGCTCTAGAAGTGGGATAGACTCTCCCCTTTTAGACGCGAGCATGTTTATTTCAAAGCACCATCCAGGAACTCTTGCCTGGGGACAACTCTTGCCTTGTCCCTGTGACAAGGAGAGACGAGAAGAACCCAAGAATTCAAGAGTAAAAGCATTGTACTTATTAGAACAGCTAGAAGCTAAGCCATTTCCAACAGAGCCCACCCTATGACATAAAAAATGCCTGCAGCAGGAATAGGAAGCTTATCCATGGAGAGGAAGCTCTCACCTGGAAACTCCAGCTGGCTGTCTCCATGAAGCTTCCTGGTCGATTTTTGTTGGAAATTGTAGGACCTGGTTTCATGCTACTGTTGTTCGCTTTCTCAAATCAGGCTACGCCAGTCGTCCCTGCCGGATATGATAAGTACTCGATTTGATCATGTTTTGCTATTATCCCGCTGTTTCTATCTTCCATTTTACTTCTGCTTGTTATATGCTTGATAAACCCAATTATTTGAAATTGAAAATATGGCAACTGTAAATTATTCTGACCCCTTAGAACACTTGGCTTAGATGATAGATAAACTTATAGTTGACTGATTAAATGCAAAATCCTCTTAGAAGAAGCAATGTCTCAAATTACTCATAGAAACACTTTTTTTTGTAGGTGAACAATTCACAACCAGGCACACAGGAAACCAACACAGGGTTGTATACAGACAGAACCTCAGATGATAGATAATTCCTACCTGGATGATAGCAAAGCAGAACGCAGTTCAAATCATTGTACATAGAAAATTAAATAGATTGACAGGAAATTGAAAAAGGGATATTGCATATTTTAAAAAGAACAATTTGGAAACAGGAAATTGAAAGCAACAATAATTAAACTTGATATGATTAGAGCTTGGTGTGACAAATATCAGATGTGAATGGCAGAATCGTTGAACTGTAAGGTGTGAATGTGAGAATCCGGACTCTCCAAAGTGCCCTGGCTCAGCACAGATGGAGCATACTCGTGGGCAGCCTGGAGTGACTCCACTGAGCCAGATCCCACAAGCCTATCATTGACAGGGAATTCAAAATGGGGTTTTATTTATAGACTGCAGTTCAGGAACTGCAGTGGGAAAGTTAGGCCTTTAGTACCCGATGACCAGAAACGGACTTAGGACACAGACAGGACAATTTGGAAGGGTGAGAGAAGGCTGTGGGCTGGGTTCCTGTGAAATGTGTCTGAAACTGCCATGGTGTAGCCACATTAATGACTTAAAGCTACTACTGCAGTTTTTGGCTGTGGGACTCCATTGCCTCGGTTGTGCGTGCGTGCATGCGTGCGTACGTGTGTGTGTGTGTGTGTGTGTGTGTGTGTGTGTGTGTGTATGCATGCATGAGTGTGAGTGCATGCATGCACACATGTACGTGTGTGTGTAAATGTGTGGAGGCCAGGGGCTGTGTGTCTTTTTTGGTTACTCACTCATATTGAGGCACAGTTGTTCACTTGAACCAAGAGCTCATTGATTCAGCTACTGAAGAAAGACATCTTGATTTGAGAATCTCCTGTCTTCACGTCTCAGGTGATGGGCTTACAGACAGACCCCCACATGTGTCTTGCATTTATGTGGGGACCAGGGAACTGAACAGTAGTCTCATGCTTGTGCAGCAAGTGCTGATTCCCCTTCTCGGACTTTGACCCATGAGTTTTACCATCACCCTAGATATCTGAACTCAGTCTCATTGCCAGTTAAGCTTTGCTTATCCACAAGGCTCTCCTAAATGTCTCCTTGCTAGAGCAGTGTCAAGTAGCTGTCAAATATATCCATGGGCAGAAACCATCCTGCCAGAATGTGTGTGTAGGTGGCTTTCAGCTTCCAGCCTCTAGAATCCAGGAAGGAACTCTTCAAAGGAATAGAGGTGGGGAGGCATTGGCCAGTGGGCCAGATCCACTCATTGTTCCTGTTTGATTGGCAGCACACCACCCTGTTTCTCTTGGAAACCGAACATGCTCTGTGGGAGAACAATTCAGCCAGTGGGAGACACAGGCCCAGATATGCCACTAAACTGTCCCACAAGATGCCCTAACTGGTTTATGGATGTGCTATCCATCCATTCTGGTTCACTAAGAGCCTTCTCCAAGTGCTTCTGCCAAAACTCTGGGGAAAAAGTTCTGGATGTGTACTGCTGCTGGGATCTGCCACTGTGAAGACAGGGGGGGGCGGTGGTCATGATGGCAGAGAGAGGGGGGGTATTTTGGTATACCCCCTCCTGTCCTTACAGTTATAAAATACTGCTCTTTCTGCAGATGTGAACGTCCCATTCCCCATGGAGGTGGACATTCTTTTGGTGAACGTTTGCAGAGGCCTGGGAGGCTCACTCAGACAGAGCTCACATTAGTTCATCTTCATTGTCTGAGACTAGGCACCTTACTGCACTGACAGGAACACATGTTTGTTTTGCTTCAAGGCTTCAGAGTCTGCCTTCACTTTACTCTGTGCTTCTGGTCTCATTGTGAGGCAGGATGTCAAGGTGGCTTGGAGCCTGTGGGTGGGGAAGGTGTTCATCTCATGGCACACAGGAAGCAGAGAGAGAAATTCAGGAAGGGGCCAGGCCAACTATAGCCCCCAAGGACCCCATAGCCTGCTTTTTCCAAATAAGTCTGTTTCCTCCTTTTTGTCACCTCCCCAATGCTATCACACTGTAAATCCCCAGGAGATTAATGACATCATTGGGTCAGAGTCCTTATGATCTAATCCCCTCTCAAGACACCTAGAGGTGTGTGTCACTAATCTATTTGTCTCTCAACCAGTCAAACTGACAGTCAAGATTAACCATCAAAGGCTTACACTAGAGCTCTTTGTGTGTGAGTCTGGCAATTTCAGGTGTCTGTGGCTCAACAGTGAATATTAGGGCAGCGAGGGTGTGTCATTTCAGTTAGAATAGACAGATCAGGAGTCAATCGTAGATTATATCTGTACTTCTCTTTGTACTCTATTCAATAGTTATATCCATTAATACAAGGGCTTGCTCATTTGTTCATCCACCCATCCATACATATTCATTCATTCACTCATTCATTCATTCTTCATCATTTGAATACCTTACAAACCAACAAGACAGTATGGACTGTATTGTTTATAGACTTACAGTGACTCTAAATTGCCCTAGGAAAAAGGCAAAATTTATGTCCTCAGTCCAAACTTAACCTGGTTTTGACACATTTTGTCAGTACATGGGGCAAGTATATTATTACCAAGTTCTTCAGTAATGAGTCTTTCTCTGTCCAGCCAGCCAGCTCCCAAATAATGACATGGAGACTTCTTATTAATTATGAAAACTTGACCTATAGCTTAGTCTTGTTCCTACCTAGCTCTTAGAACTTAAATTAACCCATCTATGTTAATCTAAATTTGATTATGTGGCATTGCCTCTCTTCCATCGTGTTCCTCCTGTTTCACCACAGCTTTCTATTACACCAGTCACAGAAATACTCCTTCACACAGGGTGCAAACATCCCATAATATTCTCCTATCTCCTGGAGGTCTTGTTTTCCACCCGTGCCCTCAGTGCTGTTGCTCTCTTAGGTAAGGACATACTTCCTCAGTTTTCAAGGTTTGGAGCTCATTGCACTCACTCCATGATCTGACCTTTAGATGAGGCTCAGGCTCTTTTGGATCTCTCATTGTATTTTTATATTACTCTTATTAGATTTATAACATCACAATAAAGCTATTTTTAAGTGATCTCCTTTCATTGCATCTGAGTTATTAAAGAGTCAACATAGCAGCCCATTAACCCTTTAATTCTCAAGGCTGATGACAAATAACTAGACCAGATTCTATGTTATGTACTGCAGCAGCAACCATTTCTTCCTCTTTGTCACAATTGAAATTTTGTGGATGTTCCTGTGAGTTTGAATTACTTTGTCTCCTACACTAGCTAGGAAGCCCAAAAGGGCTTAGGAGCATGGATAATTTTCTATGCCTGAATATCCTGACTGCCTAGAATAGTTCCTGACACAACAGAGACTTAATATACTTCTGGAGTGGATCAGGCTAATCTTTTTTTGAGTGAGTGGATGAATTGTGGGTTATTGAAGATGATAGTATGTTTAAGGAATTTCAAAAGATGAGTCTTATTGGGCAAGTTGGTGCACACCTCACTCCTGGAACTCCTGAGGCAGAGGCAGGAGCCTTGTTACAAGTTCAAGGTCAGCAAGGGTTATATAGAAAGCTCTTGTCTCAGAATAAAAGGAAGGAAAAGGAGGAGGAGGAAGAGAAGGATGAGGAGCAGGAGGAAGAGAAGGAGGAGGAGGAGAAGGAGGAGAAGAAAGAAGGGAGAAGGAAGAAAGGAAGGAAAGGAGGCTGAGGATTAGAGAAGATATTTCTCTGTCTTAGTGAGAAAGCCAAGTATTGTCCATGGATGGTGGAATTTTAGGTGCCATAGAACCTGCGTGAGGGTGACTTGGCAATGTGTACATTTCTATCTTTCAGAGAAGTTGAGAAAACTGTTCAATGAACTTTCTTTCCCCAAGAACCATCTGAAAACAAGTTATAAGCACAGTGTCCAAGTATTTATCAATGTTAGACTATATTTTATTTAAACATATAGGACAATCTCCTATATAACAAACAGTACTATGACTGTAATAGTTACTTTTCTATTGCTATGACCAGGGTTAATTACACAAGGAAAGATTTGTTTTGGGTTTGCAGCCTCAGATGGGTAAGAATCCATCACCGTGGGAAAACATGATAGCAACAGACATGGTGGCAGGAACAGCCGAATGCTCACATCTTAGTCATTGTATCTCAACCTCAAACAGAAAGCAGAGAGAGAGTTCACTGGGGTTGGAGAAGGACTTTGAAGCCCCAAATCCTGCCTACACTGACATACTTCCTTCAGCAAGACCACACCCCCTAAATTTCCCAAACAGCACTACTAACTGGGCACCAAACATTTGAAAGCCTGAGACTATAGGGGGCATCTCATTCAAACCACTACCCTCTCCTCCCTGGCCTCCATGTACTGGCTGATTTTGTGTGTCAACTTGACACAAGCTAGACTCATCAGAGAGGAAGGAGCCTCAGTTGAGGAAATGCCTCCATGAGAGCCAGCTGTAAGGTATTTTCTCAATCACTGATCAATGGGGGAGGGCCCAGTCCATGGTGGGTGGTCCCATCTCTGGGCAGGTGGTCCTGGGTACTATAGAGGAGCAAGCTGAGCAAGCCAGGGGAAGCAAGCCAGTAAACAGCTCTCCTCTATGGTTTCTGCATCTGCTCCTGCCTCCAGGTTCCAGCCCTGCTCGAAATCCTGTCCTGACTTCCTCCAGTGATGGACTATGATCTGGAATAACCCAAATAACCCTTTCCTCCCCAACTTGCCTTTTGGTCATGGTGTTTTCTCACAACAGTAGAAACCCTAGCTAAGACAGTTCAACTTCAAAATCCTCATAGTCTTTTAGTTTCAATAGTTTAAAAGTCCCAAGTTTCTTCTGAGAATGAGGTTGAATAAAAAACTCACAAGGAAAGAACATGGCTGCTCATAGGTACAGTGGAGGAGAAAGTTTATTGTAGATATGTGCGCAACATCTGGCAGAGTTCTGAGTGGACATGACCAGGCTGAGCTGGGCCATGTGGAGACAGGGAGAAGGGAAGGGAGATGGGAGAGAGGCACAGCAGCCAGGAGGCCAAAGATCCAGAAAGGAAAGGGTAACCTGCCTCTAGGGGAAGGGCAGCACAGCCCCTGGGCTGGGGAGTCCAGAGTAGAGGGCAGGCTATGCAAGCTGTGACTTGTAACATTTAGGTACTGAGGGATGCTGGGAAAACCTGTGGTCCAGGTCCAGCTTTGATATGTTAAGTAGGCACCTTAGCCATTTGTTCCAGCTTTGAAACTTAACAAAGGCAATCTCTTAATTGTAACCTCCTATAAAAATAAAATTATATACTTCCAGCATACAATGGTACATTCTGAAAGGGAGGAATTGGGGCACAGTGAGGAAATACCATACCAAAGCAAGGCTGAATTCCAACATGGAAAGCTCCAAATCCTGTAGCTCCCTGCCTGTAGTCAAAGGGTTTGGATGACTCCACCCCTTTAACATTGCTCCCTGCCACTCTCTTGGACTGGTTCCGCTCTCTGCATGCAGCTCTTTTTGGCAGATATTCCATGACTTTGGCTTCTTCAATATCTTGAAGTTACCAATTCAACTCAGGGTTCACTTCCATCATCTCCTGGAATGGCCTCTAGGGACTGCTGTTGCAGGCCTGGCTCCCATGCTTCTCTGAAACCACAGAGACTTATCCCACAACTTCATCCTTGGACCCTTCATTACTTTAAGGCCAGAACCACAAGGATGGCACTAGCAAGTTTGACTCCCCACTTGGGATGGACCATAACCCCTTGGATCCCAGCAGCTTTTGTTCGTTCCTCTCTAGAAACAATTCCTAGGCCTTTTCCTTTCACAAGTTGGAAGCTTAAGTGGGTGGGGTCTTGCCCTGAAAGACACTTTCCTTTATCCTAATGCAGGTCAGGCTTCTCTTTATTCTCTTTATTATCTATTACAGTACAAGCCTTGATGCAACGTTAAGTTTCCGGATGCTCTCTTTCTCTTCCAAACTGCACACTTTGTATTTCTTTCTTTTCCACTTGCTCGTTTTCTTTGTAGCCCTGCATAAGATTGATTATTCATAACCACATGACAGAGTCAATTTTAGACTGTCTTAAAAGTCTCCTCCACCAAAGTAATTAGTTCATTACTTTTCAATTTAGCCTTATGTAAGGTCTTAGGACAAAGGCTCAAAGCTGCTTTATTCTTTGCCAAAGTATCACAAGAATGTACTCTAGCCCAATAGTTAATACTACTGCCACCTGAGCTGGGACTCCACTGTCCATGTTGCTCCCATTGCTGTCTTTCAAGGTCCTCGTAGGATGGCCCATTAAACTCTGCTTACAGGTTCAAGTGCTTTTCTAGTCCTAAATGCCAAAGACTTCCATATTCCTCCATAAATCAGTATGGTCAGGTCTATCATAGGAAACGCCCACTCCCTGGGACTAGCTTCTGTATCAGCTACTTTTTTATTGCTGTGATAAAATACCATGACCAAGACAACTTACAGAAGGAAGGGTTTATTTGACCTATGGCTCTAGAGGGGTAAGAGTCCATCATGGTAGGAAGGGATGGTGGTAAAGAGCTGAGAGCTCATAACAACAAACAGGAAGCAGAGAGCAGTAAGGGGCAATGGTACAAGGATATGAAACCTCAAATCCCAACCCCAGTGACATACACCCTTCAGCAAGGTCACATCTCTTAAACTGCCCAAACAGTGCTACCGACTGAGAAACATTTAAAAGTCAGATATAGAGAGTTTCTCATACAAATGAGCACCGCAATGACCATTTACATCCGGAAGCTGGAATTATTAAATGGATACAATTAAAGCTGCAAGCCCCAGCTGAGTGTTATCAATTGCTCCAATAAATAAACTTGGTGCAGGAGGATCTAGTTGTGGAGTCCATTTGATTGTCATGTCTCCTTAATGTCATTTGTTCTGGGGGAAAAAAATGGTCTCTCCTTGGCTTTTGTGGCTTAGAAACACTTTAAAATATCACAGTCCATTTATTTTTCATTATTTTCCTCATTTGTTGTTGGCCTATTCCTCCTGATTAGATTCAGTTTAGCACGGTTGATGGAGCTGAGAGAGAGAGAGAGAGAGAGAGAGAGAGAGAGAGAGAGAGAGAGAGAGAGAGAGAGAGAGAGAGGACAGAGCTGACTCTTCTCATTGTTTCTAATCACAGATAAGTTACCTTCATTGTTATGTTGAGTTGATGTCCTGTAGGTTTTCCCACTGAAAACATCCCTTCCTTCCCTCTGTAATTATGACATTTGAGAAGTTGCTTTGAGGCTATGAACATACCCATTGCTCACTTAAGTTTCAATAAATGAGAGTTTTCATTTGACAAATATTTGTTTGGTACTGCTAACCAGGATTACAGAAATGTTTTATGATTTTTATAGTTGTATTTGCTTTGGAGACAAATCTAATTATTAGTCTAAATAAGTGAAATGAATGAAATAACATTTTTTGTTTGTTTGTTTGTTTTTTCCAGAGAGGGCAATGCAGTATTTCCCATAAGAATGAATAGGAAACACTTCCAGAGGAGACCTGGTGGGTGGAGCTAGGTGGGATTGTATGGGATTTCCAGACACCTGAGTAAATAGAGTCAAAAGGAAACAAGCACAAGCTGTGGGAGGAAGGTGGTGGCTTTGTGTTATCTGTACCTTAACTTGTTCAGTTCCATATGTTAGAGGTGCTAGAGACAGGTGGAGGGGGAGGCATGGGAGGCTGAGAGGTTAATTGAAAGGAATTTTTTTTTAAACCAAGTGTCTCATGTAGCCCCGGCTGGTCTAGAACTTGAACTTGCAATTTAGCTAAGGATAACCTTGAACTTTGAACTTCTTATCCTCCTTCCTCTAACTTCCTGGAGCTGAGATTATAGATGTGTGCCACCATTCTGGGCAAGGTGTTGCTGGGTATTGAACTCAGGGCTTCCAATTCAGGACCCAGTGCATGCAAGAAAAGCTATACCTCCAGATCCCCAAAAGGCTTTACACTGTATTATCATCCTGTGTGGTTGTTATGTGATGTGTGTATAGACACATCTGTGGCATACACATGTGCGGAGGTCAGAAGACATAGGGTCAGTTCTCTCTTTTTATTTTTACATGGCATAGGTTCTGAGGGTGGAACTCAGATAATCAGGGGTTCCCTTAACCCCCAAAGTCATAAGGATAGGTATGTAGAATACAGTCAGAAACCATTCTGGTTTAGAGGAGTGGCAGTGGTAGGTTCTCCTCTAAGGTTCATGACTTTACCACCCATGAATAAATGGCTGTGTTTATAGTACTAAGCACATATCCTTTCCTATTGAGCGGTCCTTAAGTTCAATTAGAAAACTGTTAGTTATCCATTAAGATTAAGATGTTGCTCCCTTGTGGATATTTTCCCATTCTAGTCATCATTGTAGTCTATAGGCATCACAGGTATGTAGGACTACTGATTGCTTTTTTCCCTTAGCTGCTTACATAGCTCTTTCTAATTCTATGTAAGCTAATCCTCAGGGCAGGAGACTTCCATGTCAGTTCCAGATCAACTCATCAAAGTCCTGTGTCCCAAGAGCATAATGTCTTACTTTCAAGTTTGGGAGGCAACCAAGAGCGGCAACAATAGCCTTGGAAGTCTCTTGGAGTCCTCAGACCAACAATTTGGAGAGAGGTTTCCTATGCCTGGTATTTGGGATTTTTTTAGATAGTCTATGGCACTTGGGGTGAGCAAGATCACCCCTAAGTGTAGCATAAGTTCATTTTTATGTGTGTGTACAAACACTTACATATTATGACTTTAACTAAACATAAAGTAATGTTGCCTTATTGCTCTATAAAACATCTTTAGTATTATTTATCCCTCTGCCCCATTCCTCTTTTTATAGCCCCTGTGTCCTACCATCCCCATCTCCAAAGCTCATTTGGAGCTCAACTTTGGAAAGTTGGAAAGCTCAACTTTCATGGTCTTCTTTTGTTTTCCTGCTGACTGGTTTAATGTCAACTTGATACCCACAATGGAGAAAATGCCCTCATCAGATTGGCCTGTGGGCAAGCCTGTGGTGCATTTTGTAATTAGCTATCAATGTGGGAGGGACCAGCCCATTTTGATTATGCTATCCTTGAGAGGGTGGTCCTGGGGTGATCAGAAAGCAAGCGGAACAAACCTTTTGGAGTAATCCTGTAATCAACACTCATCCCCAGCCTCTGCTTCAGTTCCTGTCTTCAGGTTCCTGACTTAACTTCCTGCCCTGACTTCTCAGGATGATGGAGTACAATCTGTAAGTTGAAATACGCCATCCCCCCCCCCCAGTTGCCTTTGATCATGGTGTTTTATCACCACAATAGCATCCTAAGTAAGACACTTGGCTTCTGCAGTTATTCCAGGGACTATATTAACATCCAAAGATTCAGAGCTAGGATTCACAAGAAAGAGAGAACACGCAGTGTTTGTCTTTCTTGGTCTGGATTACCTTACCTCACTCAGTGTAATATTTGCTGGTTCTATCCATTTGCCTGAAAATCTCATGCCTTCATTCGTCTTTGCAGCTGAGTAGTATTTTGTTGTGTAAATGTAGCATGTTTTCATTATCTACTCATCAACTAAAGGACACCTAGGTTGTTTCTGTTTCATGGCTATGTGAATAGAGCGGCAATGACCAGGGCTCAGCAAGTATCTGTGGAACAGGATGTGGAGTCACTTCAGGTGCATTCTGAAGAGTGGGATGGCTGGATCATACGGGAGGTTCATTCTTATCTTTCTGAGAATTCTCTGTCCTGATTTACACAGAGGCTGCACTAGTTTGTAATCCCACTGATGGTGAATAAGGGTTCCCTTTCTCTACATCCTCACCAGCATTCGTTGAGTTGCTTTCTCTATCTTAGTCATTCTGATTAGTGCAAGGAGAAATCTCAAAGTAGTTTTAATTTGCATTTCCCTAATTTATAAGGATGTTAAACACTTCTAAAGATGTCCCATTAATAATAAACACCCTCCTCCCCTACCAAATACCTGACTAAGGTGTTGAAAGGGCTCTTCAGTGAAAATCAAATCTCTGGAGAAAGATCAAGGCACACTAAAAGATGGAGAGACCTCCCTTGCTTAGAGATTAGTAGAGTTAATATTTTGAACATGGCCATCCTACCACAAGTGATACAGAGATTCAAGGGAATCCTAACCAAAAATCCAAAAATCCCTATGTCATTCTTTGCAGAAATATATATATATGTATATATATATACATATATATATATATATATATATATATATATATATATATAAATCTTAAAGACCCCAATTAGTGAAGGCAATGCTGAACAAGAAGAGCACCTCTGTAGGATTACCACTCCAAATTTGAAGCTACATTACAAGGACATAGCAACAGAAAGGGATGGTACTGGCATATAGAGCAATGTACACATATAGAAGACCCAAACATGAATTCACATAACTGTAATTATAGACATCAAAAGTAGAATATTCACTGAAGAAAAGACAGCATCTTCTACAGATGGTGCTGGGAAAACTGAATGTCCACAGGTAGAAGAATGAAATTAGACTGCATATATCACCTCACACAAATCCTGATCTCAAAAGAACAAAAACAAAATAAAAGCTGGCCTGTGGTGACACGCGCCTTTAATCCCAGCACTTGGGAGGCTGACACAGACAGATCTCTGTGAGTTTGAGGCCAGCTTGGTCTATTGAGTGAGTTCCAGGATGGCCAGGGCTGTTATACAGAGAAATCTTGTCACAAACAAACAAACAAACACAAACAAGCAAACAAGCAAAAAACAAATAATTAACCCCCCAAAACAACAAAAAAACCCAAACCAAGTCAAAACAAACAAAAACCCCCAAAACACAAAAATGTAAAAACCAAAACCAAAGATATCAGTGTGAAAACCTGAACAGTTGAAACTGCTAGGGGAAAATAATAAACAATACTACCTACAGGCTATAGATGTAGGAAAGCACTTTCTGAATAGGATCCCCATTTGTCCAGGAATTAAGGCCAACATTTGACAAGTAAAACCTCATAAAACCAAATTTCCTTTTTTTTTTTTTAAAAAAAAAATTATTTATTTATTTATTTATGTATGAATGTATGTATGTATTTATTTATTTATTTTACATGTCTATCCCAGTTCCCCTCCCTCCCTCCCACCCTCTCTCTCACCCTCCCTCTCTCTCTTCCTCCCTTCCTCCTTCTCTCCTTCTTACCCTCTCTCCCCCCCACATTCATCCTGACCACCCTCCCCTCCCATTCCTCCCCCACTCCACATGTGGGACTATGCCATCCAGGTGGGGTCATGTAAATCTGACAAGTCATTTGGAGTAGGGACTAGGACTTCTCTCTGTCTCTAGGTTAAGGGAGTATCTTTCCATAAGAGATGTGTTCACAAGGTCCTTTTGTGCACCAGGAATACATCCTGGTTCCACTGTCTAAGGTCCCTTAGACTTCTCAGTCCTTCTAGCTGAGACCATGTTCAGGGGGTCTGAGTCAGTCCCATGCTGGTTTCCCAGCTATCAGTCTGGGGGCCCAAGCTCCTCCTTGTTCAGGTCAGCTGTCTCTATGTGTTTCTGCAACCTGGTCTTGTCCTCTCTCTCTGGATTCTAGTTCGACTCAGTGTTTAGTTATGGGTGTTTGCTTCTGTTTCCAACAGGTACTAGATGACGGCTCCATGATGGTGGATAAGTTATTTGTTGATCTCACTATCAGGGAAGGACATTTATGGTAGCCTTTCCATGGTTGCTCAAATTGTTAGTTGAAGTTGGTCTTGTAGGTCTCTAGACATTTCTTTAGGTTCAGTTTTCTCTTCAAACCAATAATGGCTCCCTCTTTTATGTTCTCTCTCTCTCTTTTCTGTCTTCCATTACTATTCTGATTCAATCTTCCTAGTCACACATACTTTCCTCTCATCCCCTTCACTTTCTCCTAATTCTCTCTCCATTCACTGCCCCCCCACTTCCCATGTGCTCTGGGGGACTTGTCCCTTCCCCCTTCTGTGAGAGACATTATATGAATCTCTTAGAATACACCTTGTATCCTAGTTCCTCTGGTGGTGTGAATTATAGGCTGGTGATTTTTTGCTCTAGGTATAAAATCCATATATGAGTGAGTACATACCATGTTCCTCTTTTTGTGACTGGGTTACCTCATGCAGGATGGTTTCTTCAAGTTCCATCCACTTGCCTGCGAATTTCAAGATTCTATTATTTTTTTTCGCAGAGTAGTATTCCATTGTGTAGATGTGCCACATCTTCTTTATCCATTCTTCAGTTGAAGGGCATCTAGGTTGCTTCCAGGTTCTTGCTATTACAAATAATGCTGCTATGAACATAGTTGAGCACATGTCTTTGTTGCATGGATGTGGATCATTTGGGTATATGCCTAGCGGGGGGACTGTCGCGTTCTGTAATATCAACTTTTCATACAGCAGGGGGAATAATCAAGTGCATGAAGGGAAGCCCCAGAGTGGGCAAGAATCATTAACAGCTATACACCTGTAAGAGAATTAATATCCAGAACATACAAAGGACTCTGAAATCAAAGAGTCAAGGAAACAAATGACCCAACTAAAACATAGGCCACTAATCTGAGCAGTTTTCTGAAGAAGCAACAAAAATGCCCAAGAAATATCTTTAAAAGTGTTCAACATTGGATGGGCTATTTTTGTGCAAGCAATCTGCTTGACGGTCCTCTGGTGCAGTTTCACCCTTAGATCTGGACACGAGGATCCTTTCTCTGGATTCTGGACCAGTAGGCCAGCATTGGTGTGCCATGTGACGGTAGGTGAGCATCAGTGTGTCACAGGGCAGTAGCCAGCATCAGTGTGTCACAGGACAGTAGGTAAGTAAGCATCAGTGTGTCACAGGGCAGTAGCCAGCATCAGTGTGTCACAGGACAGTAGGTAGGTAAGCATCAGTGTATCACAGGCAGTAGCCAGCATCAGTGTGTCACAGGGCAGTAGCCAGCATCAGTGTGTCACAGGGGAGTAGGCAGCATCAGTGTGTCACAGGACAGTAGCCAGCATCAGTGTGTCACAGGGCAGTAGCCAGCATCAGTGTGTCACAGAGCAGTAGCCAGCATCAGTGTGTCACAGGGCAGTAGCCAGCATCAGTGTGTCATAGGCAGTAGCCAGCATCAGTGTGTCACAGACAGTAGCCAGCATCAGTGTGTCACAGACAGTAGCCAGCATCAGTGTGTCACAGGCAGTAGCCAGCATCAGTGTGTCACAGGCAGTAGCCAGCATCAGTGTGTCACAGGCAGTAGCCAGCATCAGTGTGTCACAGGGCAGTAGCCAGCATCAGTGTGTCACAGGCAGTAGCCAGCATCAGTGTGTCACAGGCAGTAGCCAGCATCAGTGTGTCACAGGCAGTAGCCAGCATCAGTGTGTCACAGGGCAGTAGCCAGCATCAGTGTGTCACAGGGCAGTAGCCAGCATCAGTGTGTCACAGGGGAGTAGGCAGCATCAGTGTGTCACAGGGCAGTAGTCAGCATCAGTGTGTCACAGGGCAGTAGCCAGCATCAGTGTGTCACAGGGGAGTAGCCAGCATCAGTGTGTCACAGGCAGTAGCCAGCATCAGTGTGTCACAGGCAGTAGCCAGCATCAGTGTGTCATAGGCAGTAGCCAGCATCAGTGTGTCACAGGCAGTAGCCACCATCAGTGTGTCACAGGGCAGTAGTCAGCCTCAGTGTGTCACAGGACAGTAGGCAGCATCAGTGTGTCATAGGGCAGTAGCCAGCATCAGTGTGTCACAGGCAGTAGCCAGCATCAGTGTGTCACAGGGCAGTAGCCAGCATCAGTGTGTCACAGGCAGTAGCTAGCATCAGTGTGTCACAGGCAGTAGCCAGCATCAGTGTGTCACAGGCAGTAGCCAGCATCAGTGTGTCACAGGCAGTAGCCACCATCAGTGTGTCACAGGGCAGTAGCCAGCATCAGTGTGTCACAGGCAGTAGCCAGCATCAGTGTGTCACAGGGCAGTAGCCAGCATCAGTGTGTCACAGGGCAGTAGTCAGCCTCAGTGTGTCACAGGACAGTAGGCAGCCTCAGTGTGTCACAGGGCAGTAGCCAGCATCAGTGTGTCACAGGGCAGTAGCCAGCATCAGTGTGTCACAGGGCAGTAGCCAGCATCAGTGTGTCACAGGCAGTAGCTAGCATCAGTGTGTCACAGGCAGTAGCCACCATCAGTGTGTCACAGGGCAGTAGCCAGCATCAGTGTGTCACAGGGCAGTAGCCAGCATCAGTGTGTCACAGGGCAGTAGCCAGCATCAGTGTGTCATAGGGCAGTAGCCAGCATCAGTGTGTCACAGGGGAGTAGGCAGCATCAGTGTGTCACAGGGCAGTAGTCAGCATCAGTGTGTCACAGGGCAGTAGCCAGCATCAGTGTGTCACAGGGGAGTAGCCAGCATCAGTGTGTCACAGGCAGTAGCCAGCATCAGTGTGTCACAGGCAGTAGCCAGCATCAGTGTGTCACAGGCAGTAGCCAGCATCAGTGTGTCACAGGGCAGTAGCCAGCATCAGTGTGTCACAGGGCAGTAGCCAGCATCAGTGTGTCACAGGCAGTAGCCAGCATCAGTGTGTCACAGGGCAGTAGCCAGCATCAGTGTGTCACAGGGCAGTAGCCAGCATCAGTGTGTCACAGGGCAGTAGCCAGCATCAGTGTGTCACAGGGCAGTAGCCAGCATCAGTGTGTCACAGGGCAGTAGCCAGCATCAGTGTGTCACAGGCAGTAGCCAGCATCAGTGTGTCACAGGGCAGCATCAGTGTGTCACAGGCAGTAGCCAGCATCAGTGTGTCACAGGGCAGTAGCCAGCATCAGTGTGTCACAGGGCAGTAGCCAGCATCAGTGTGTCACAGGCAGTAGCCAGCATCAGTGTGTCACAGGCAGTAGCCAGCATCAGTGTGTCACAGGCAGTAGCCAGCATCAGTGTGTCACAGGCAGTAGCCAGCATCAGTGTGTCACAGGGCAGTAGCCAGCATCAGTGTGTCACAGGGCAGTAGCCAGCATCAGTGTGTCACAGGGCAGCATCAGTGTGTCACAGGGCAGTAGCCAGCATCAGTGTGTCACAGGGCAGCATCAGTGTGTCACAGGCAGTAGCCAGCATCAGTGTGTCACAGGCAGTAGCCAGCATCAGTGTGTCACAGGGCAGCATCAGTGTGTCACAGGCAGTAGCCAGCATCAGTGTGTCACAGGCAGTAGCCAGCATCAGTGTGTCACAGGGCAGCATCAGTGTGTCACAGGCAGTAGCCAGCATCAGTGTGTCACAGGCAGTAGCCAGCATCAGTGTGTCACAGGGCAGCATCAGTGTGTCACAGGCAGTAGCCAGCATCAGTGTGTCACAGGCAGTAGCCAGCATCAGTGTGTCACAGGGCAGCATCAGTGTGTCACAGGCAGTAGCCAGTGTCATGTGTTCGGCACAGCAGGATTGCAGCTTTAGCATACCCTACCATGCTCAGCACTGTTCTGACACAATAGCAGTCTGTCACATCTTACCTCAGTGCTGTAGGCCTTGGGGGTGGTGTGCTGCTGTCAGAGGCCACAGTGCCACATACTGCCTTTGGACTCCAGAAGGCAAGAGTCCTAATTCAAAGTCAATGCTGAATTAGCTCTGGATTTGCTGTCAGGCAAGGCAGCCAAGGAACCTGACTGCACATCACTGCCTAACCCTGAAATCTGTACACATTGGGTGTAGTTGTAATTTGAATGAAGCTTAACACAGTCATTGTAGAATTTCAGTAGCTACCCTTAGAATTGTGAGTAGCTTTGCTTTCACATAAGTATATAATTGTATTTACTGGACATTGAAAAATGAGATATTTTATCTAAATAGTTTTGGTTTAAAATTCTGATTATCATTATCAGTTTAAATGTGTACTTAGTCTAGTGGGTAATATACTACAGAAGAAAAACAAAACTTGAAGGCAACACTTCCATATTAAATAATTTAATAGTTAATAATGAATAAAAGTAATAAAACACTAACAATTAAGAATTTAATGAAAAACTCATTACATTACTCTAGTGTAAATTTCAAATAAAATGGTGTCAACTTAATTATGTATTATACAATAACAGTTGACAATGTAACTTGTAAATTTATTACAATTTAAATGTTATATTATAATTTATTATTGTTAATAGTCATAAGTTTTATGAAAACATGTATTATGACACATGATTTATGATTCTGTAGAGATAATAAGAAATATAAAATTTAGGAATTGATATGTAAGAATTTATGAATATACATGACTTATTACCAGTCCAGATATGGCTTGTCCATTCATTATGATCCATTTCTATATGCTAGTCTTTTTTTAAAATTAAAATCTTACGTATATAATTATTTTCCTTGAGTGTATTATTTGTGTACCACATGCATGCAGTACTGATGGAGGCCAGAAGAGGGCATTAGATCCCCTAGAACTGGTATTATAGGTGATTGTGAGCCACCACTTGGGTGCTGTGAATTGAACTTGGGTCCTCTGCGAGAGCAGCTAGTGCTCTTGACCACAGAACCATCTCTCCAGCTCCATATGATTGCCTCTTAATTCAATGACCTGAGATATTTCTATAATTTTTGATCACATAAAACCATTAGTTTTGCACATTATAATGATTAAGCTTGGTTGTAAACTTCATTGGAGTTAATCTAACCAAGGATAAGCCACTGGGAGGGAACACAGGTAGGGGATTTTCTTTCATTTTTAAAGAAACATTTTTATTGATAGAAAATGCACTTATAAAATGTCCACAGAGGTCATGTGATTTTCTTACTGCTACATAGATGTGTTAGCAATGTTATTCACACCTATTGTCACCTAAAACATACTGTACACAATTAGTTATATCCTAAAGCAAATGAGTAACTGGTTCTTAGCAGTCCTTGTTTAATAATTAGCAGGATTACACTGTCACACCTGTGTTCTGGGCTGTGCGCTTACTTTCATAGAAGTTAGAACACAACTGCATGCACGGGAGTGGATGCAGCCACTGATTCTGGGTCTTGGTGACAGGAGGTACTCCCTTTGCTTGGAAATAACAACCTTGCTGATGGTCTACAACAGGCTCCAGAGCTCTGAACGCAATCATCTGTGGCTCTGTGTGTAGAACAACTTAAAGTTTACCTCTAGTAAACAAGTGCAGTGTTGCTTTTGGCTGTTCTGCATATTTAAATAGTATAGTCTATAACACACACACACACACACACACACACACACAAATACTCTTATTTCTACTTTTTTAAAAATTTCATCAATCCATAATTCCTCTCAATATGGTTTGTGTGAACACATAGTGAATTTCTGAAAGGCACATGAATTAACCTTAGATAATAAGGTTTTAGTAATGAGTGTTTCATATTTCATAGCATGATATGTACACTATTGACACTATTGACATTTATTTCATGCAGCACCAAGGAATTCCAAATTCTAAATACCATAGTTTATTTCAAAACTCCTCTAAGTTATGGCTCTGCAGCTGCTTTAGCAGATTGAATACGAAGCGTTCTAGCTCCTAAGGGATTTTCTTGTTCATGTTATTGGGTGTGTATAGACCCACCCTACATGTTCCCAGTTTTTTTGGAGGAGGTATTGTAATTTCTTGGCTAGTGGCAGCAAAGAGATTCTGCTCTTTGCCTGCTTCCCTTTGTGCTGTGCTGGCAGGTTCATCTACTCTGCTGCTGCTGCTGCTGCTGTTGCTGCTACAGACATTCCTAGCTGATTTCAGAATCCATCTTTTTCAGCCTCCCAAAGTGCAATGAGGACCATTAGTCTTCCAGGAATCCCTAGGCCTGGGACTGCTAAGACATTCAAATTTGTGGATTGAGTAGCTGTTGTTTTCTCATCCTTTCCAGTGTGACAACAGCCATTGTTGGGCTGCCCAGATCATATTGTTATAAACCAGTTCCTTTTTAATGTATGTCCATTCTATCAGTTCAGTTCTCCTAGAGTAGTGGCTCTCAATCTTTTGGGGGATCAAATGAACCTTTCACAGGGGTTCTATGTGAGATACCCCACATACCAGATGTTTACAATTCATAACAGTAGCAAAATTACAGTTATGAAGTAGCAACAAAAATTATAACATGAGGAACTGTATTATAGGGTTGCAGCACTAGGAAGGTTGAGAACCCCTGTACTAGAGAACCCTGACATATTTCCACTTTGTCTTAAAGAACACTCATCAAATAGGGAGAGGAGACACATTTATCAGTTTGCTCATAGATCTATGTTATTTGGGCTCCAATTGAGCATTCACTTCAGGCTCTGCAAAAGCTATGTGTGGGCATTCCCACCCCATCCCCTTTCCTACTCTGCCTCTAACATAGATACTTGCCTTTATATGTAGGTTTTACTCTAGAGGTAACATGGAGGTTGTTTTCAAGTCCTCTGTATTAGATGGCATAGATTTGCATAAATAGTAGCCACTGGCACCTACTTCATCTTCAGCCAGAGTTGTGGACTGTGGGACATTTTCATTTGTCGTCTTTGGGTAACAATCTGAGAACAGAGGACAGCTATAGCTAGGCTTTAACTATCCAGGAGGTTGCTGTACTTCCATAATGATTCCAGTGTTTTAGGGCTGGCCATCTTATAGTGTAACAATCTCCCTGTTGGTGGAGATTGGTCTGTAGAACACAGTGTGATTATAACCTCCTCATCAAGTCCCTGAAACATTATGATTTCAGCAGCACAGCAGGCACATTTGTGCCCGTGTCCTCTTCTAAGGGGCTGGCTGATGTTGTAAATGGCTCCATTGCACCCTCTTCCCTTCCTGTGCTTTGATGGTGAGTTCTTTTCCCTTATCAAACAAAGCAATGCATGTGCTTATAGGAGAGAATGAAAAGATAAGCAAAGAGAAGAAATAAAACACCAGCGATCCCACCAGGCAAAGATGCCTCTGATAACAATGGCTCACACCTTTATAGTCCCTTGGGGAACTGTTACAGAAGAAAATTTCTGGCTTTCCACCCTGAGATTCTGTTCCAGGCGGTCTGTTTCTCCAGGTCTAGGGTGTAACTGTAGGAGACATCCAGTCTAGACATTAGGCTATAAAATGTGTGCTTTGTCAAGATGAGTGTTCCATAATATAGTTCTGTTACATGATTTCTTCATTTAACTGTTTATTGTAAGCAACATTCTATAGAAAGACAGCAGACCTAACCCACTTTCTTAATAGTTCCCTGTGTGTGACAATTTAATCATTTTCTTGTGCTCTGGTAAATGGGATGTTTTCTCTGGGCCAGGGGGTAGGAGACAGGTAAGAATAGAAAGCTTACAGATGTCTAGAGCTTACAGATACAGATGTCTAGGACACTAGAGTAAGCTTGCCTTGTGTTATGTTTTTTTGTTTGTTTGTTTTTTTTTGTTTTTGGAGGGGGTATTGTAATTTCTTGGCTATAAAGCTATAGTTTTCAATTGGTCAATGTCCAAAGGATTGCCTATCAACTATCGACACTTCTAGGAGTTCATTCAGTTATGTATTTCAGCCACCCAGCCAACACACACTTAGCCTCACACTGGGGACACAAGGACTGGATTTTATTTTTCACCTTAAGGAATCTGTGTTCTAAAAGAAAGCAGTGGCAAATGAGCCATTAGTCCATGTTTGTTTACAGAACACTTCCCTCAGCCCTGGGACCTCTGATAACTTCAGTAAGTAGATTTCCTGGGTTAGTGGTCGGCCCCTACCAGAAGAGGTCAGCATCCAGGAAATCATCCCCTTCGAAGGGTCCAAGAAAAAGAATGAGGCAGTGAGAGAATACTGCCCAGGGTTACACAGCCAAAGTAGCTAATGTCACCTGAGTTTTTTCCCCCTGGGGAGATTTGGATGAGGTCTATTCACACCAGATAGGGTGCCAGCCAGAACTCCATCCAAGTCCATTTGCAGGAATCAATGAGTTTGTTGAGCTCTCTCTTACAGAGCATGGGTGACTCTAAAGCATCCACCTTACTGAAAAGGTTTCAAGCTGCAAGGACGATGACTTCCTAGCAGCTTTATAGATTCAGTCCCCTGTCACTTGACCTTTCACTTTTCTTTAATACCTTTCTGTAACAGGCTACTTGGACAGAACGAATTAGCTAGGAGGAAGGAGGGTTGAGATCTTCTGTGAGGTCTGATGAGCTCTCCCACCCCCTCCTCTTGTGAAGAGGTGTCAACAGGCTCAGTTCTAAGGGTGTTTTGCAGGCAGTGGAAACAGAACTGATCAGGAGGCAGTGGATGTTATGTTTGGAGTACAGTGTGTTCCATAATAGCTAAGAGTAAAGCCAAGGTACTCTGGCTCCAGAGACCAAGCCCCTTACTTCCCACTGCTGTAGGAGCCTGCTCACCCAAGGGCAGCAGGTTAAACTAGAGCAGCCATTATGAAAATTGGTATGGAAGTTTCTCAAAACCATATCAGCTGAACCACTACTGGGCATCCACCCAAAGGAAGCCATATCCTTCCAAAGAGATTCTTGCACACCTATATTTATTACCACCTTATACAAGGAATACAAGGAATAGAACCAGCTAAATGTCTACCAGCATATGAATTCATAATGAAAATTTAGTACACATACACAGTGAAATCTTAGGCATAAAAATGAAATTACAAACTTGGCAGGAAAATGAAACTGGGAACAATCTCAAGCAAGGTATCTCCTACTCTGACAAATCTCACATGTTCTGTCATGTGCGGATCCTACATTTTAATGCTAGTATGTGTACATATGTGACTATGAGTATTATAGGTTGTGAAACTAGAAAGAGTTCCACAGGAGGGAAAAATCGGAAGTGGGGTCAGGGAGGGGAGGGCAGCAGAGCACATGTGACATGGGGGGAAAGTGGTGGAAGGCTCAAGGAAGTGTCATGGTATAGGGAGAAAAGTCAACCAAAGCAAACTTTGCAAATGACGCAACAGAACTTAATACTTGGTATGCTAATTAAAAACAAACATATTTAAGAGAGGACACTGGGTGTTGGGCAGGGCTCCTGGTGTCAACGGTCAGTGGGAAGGTAGTGAGAGAGAACCAACCATTCTAGAAGATCTTAGACACACAGAAACGATTTCACGAGTATTTTTCTTGTTGGGCTGGGATTTGAATCTAGGGCTTCAAACATGCTAGGCAAGTGATCTGTCACTGACCTGTATTCCAAGCCATTTTTAATTCTTCAAAGGAGAATTTAATAGAGTGTGGAGAACACATCCACGGTGCTTACAGAAGTACACTGTGATAGCTGGTGTTTGTGGTAGACGTTTCCTCTCTTCAGGACACGACCTGATATTGCATAACAGCTGTAGTGTGAGTAGCAGAGTCTGGGAACCTTTGAGAAGGATTGGATCCATTAACAGACCAGCCCCTCATGGGATGATGCAGGCAGGAAGCTGAGTAGATAGAACACCTTAGGAGAAAGGTCCAATCATATTGTGTAGCACAAGATGATGGATAGCACCACTCTAAGACGCTCCTTCAAAGAAAGCTCCTGAACCAAGGACCATCAGATGAGACTGGAAAGAGAGTATAATTGATGGCTAGATATGAGGAGGCCACTTGGGGAACTCTCCCCAGTGGAAATATATCTAAAGGGATACTGTGGAGAGGCTTCTGCTTGAACCCATCCTGTCAGAGTTGTCTCAGAAGGATGGGGTTTGGAAGCAGTGCATCCTAGAAGAAGCAGAAATAAACAGGCAGACATCACTGATAGTGGGCAGAAAATGCACGGTCAGGGTTAGAAAGCAGACTGCTTGAAGTGGTGGTTTAACTCACCCATTTCTGAGGGGTACTTTATTCAACAGTGTGGGTCCTGCCCAGGCTTCTGCCATGTCTTGATGGATTTGTTCATAAAAGAATCTGGCTGTGGAGAGGTGAGTGACTCTGTTAGGTTGTGCTAGATGGAAAATAACAGCAACAACTATCTTTTCCCAGTGGATTTCAAGCGTAAAGACATATTTTCTAATGAGACAAAGTATACATATGGGAAGATTTCAGGGTCAGTAGATCTGGTCCTTGTGGAATTTGATTGTGGTGGTCATCGAAGCTACAAGCTATGACCAGCTAGCTTAAGACCTCAGTGGCCTCACACAGTACAGCATAGCTGCTCATTCAAGTCATCAATCCAGGTAACTGGGACCCTCAACTACATTGAAGGACCTTGGTTCCTTTTAAGTTGAGGTTTTCTCATCTCTAATGTGGCTATAGATTCACTCTGCTGTACTGTAGCTTGCAGGCAGAGGGAGAAGGGTGTGGAGAACTGACATGATCTTACAGGTCTGGCCTTGAAGTTATAAACGCTATTGCCATCTGTAATCCAGTGGTTATTGTTCAATCTGGGCGCTCTGCTTAAACTCCGGGATGCCATTAGCCATACTACTCTCTTAAGATGGAACTACAGTGGGTTTTGTGAATTCTCTTAGGGCCCATCTTGTAAGTTCCTCCTACTTTCTGCCCTGTCATTCCCAAAGTCTCTTTCTTATGTCAAGGTGGCTATAATGGTGGGGTCACATCTGACCACATGGCTCAGAGAAGTGAAAAAACTACCTCTTTTCTGACCCTTTCTCATGAACATAGAGACTTTGCTCCAAGGCCCCAAGCACACTTTCTGTCATTATTCATTGATCCCAATCAGGTCACTTTCACTTCCTGTACCAACCCTCAGGAGAGGAATGAGATTATTTTCTGATAAATTAATCTCAACCTGGAGCTAGCAGTCAGGAAGTTGGTCTTTGAAACACACAGTTGCTGGTCCAGGAGAATCCTGGAAGAACATCACGATTCTACCAGGATGCAGGATGCAAGAGACAGCAATATTCCAGTGGTGGCTGAAGCAGGGACTGGTGGCAACTGAGAGAATCATTTGGCAGCTCTGAGGAGAGAGAGGGAGGCAGGCAGGAAGCAGGTTTGGTGGAATGGAAGGGATCTGATGTGACAGCTTTCTTGTCTCTTGTACTTGAAAAATGTCCTCGTCATTCCCAGATGACTAACTGCCTGTCTTCCTTCCTTCCTTCCTTCCTTCCTTCCTTCCTTCCTTCCTTCCTTCCTTCCTTCCTTCCTTCCTTCCTCTCCCTTCCTCCCTCCCTCCTTCCCTTCCTCCCTCCCTCCTTCCCTTCCTCCCTCCCTCCATCCTTCCCTCTCCATTCTTTCTCTTTTGAACAAAAACTGGCAAGGAAACAGAACACAGGTGAAACAGAATTGAGGAAGTGGCAGTGGCAGCTGGAAGACAGTGTGGTGCTGGTTTCAATAAGTGAATCACAGTCTTGGTTTGCAGAGGAACCATGGGGCTGCTAGGGAGGATAGCCAGGGGCTTCTGGGTCTGTTCCTGGAAACATCCAGAGATTGCAGCATGGGGAAAAATATTTCCTGACTGTGTCAGAGGCTGCAGGCATTGTTGAATTCTTTGGATTGTTTAATGCATATACCATTTGATAACTAGAAAACACACATTGGCCTTTCCCTCTGCTAAATAAAATGATACACAACTGAAGAAGTTTAAAGCAAGGCTACCCAGGAGGGCAAGAATTCTAGAGGTTGGGAAGTCAGGTTGGCTAAATGTGGTGGGACTTAGTCCTTACGAAGCCCTGTGGAGGTTTCCATGGTGAAGATTCTAGGTTATCAGCCAGCTGAGAAGGAGCTATGGTATACCCAAATGTCCTGAAGGCTTTGAATGCTGTGCCCAGGGTGATCAGAGCACATTCTCTGGCAGGCGCTGTGCCACAGAAGCCAAGAACATGACCTTTGGAGAGGGCAGTCCTGGCTTTTCAAAGTTCCCACTTTGTTCCTAGCTGCTTGATCTTGAGCTATGGACTTAACTGCTTTAGCCTCAGTTTCCCCTTGTGTAGTATACATTAGTGTTATGTTACAGCTTATAGGGCATAAATTCAAAAGTGATTACCAGAGTTCTTGGATAGTAGAAAATTCTTCATAATGTTCTGTCATGATGATAATGAACTAAATCTCTGAAACTGTAAGCCACCCAGTTAAATGTTTTCTTTTGTAAGAGATGCTATGGTAGTGGTATCTCTTCACAGCAATAGAAACCCTGTCTGTCTATAATTTATCTATCTCCTTCCCTTCTCTCCCTCCTTTCCTTCTTCCTTCCTTCCTTCCTTCCTTCCTTCCTTCCTTCCTTCCTTCCTTCCTTCCTTGCTTCCTTTCTTCCTTCTTGGTGTAGGGACAATGAGGAAATACAGAGAGAATGCAGATGAAAGGTGGGGTTGGAACAATGGCTTTATGGAAAGCTACTTCTTGTGGAAACACATGGGCTGAAGTTTGGATCCCCAGCACACAAGAGGCTGAGACAGAAATACCCAGGGAAACTGACTAGTTAGGCTACCTAAATGAATAAACTCTGGGTTTACCCCAAGAGCTTGCCTCATTAAATAAAGTGGAGAGTGATCAAGGAAGACACCTGCCATCAACCTTTGTCCTACACTCCCCACACACACATAAAATTAAAGATAGAAACTACAATGAAGCCCTTTTCCCCCTTTATTTTCTACTACTTCAGTTTTATTTTCATTTTTTTAAAAAAAGACTTGTACCCTTGCAGGGCTATGGATCCACACAAAATCATGTGCCTATCCTGTGTGTCATTCCCTCCATACCCCATGCCATGATAGATAAACAGACTGTGAACCAGTATGTCTGATGGGCTCATCCGACCTGGCTTAGGAGTAGGGAACAAGATGTGATAGGTTGGGATAACAGGCATTTTCAAAGCCATAAGGGAAGCTGGGTTTCTAATCTTGGCAAAGAAAAGCAGAGATTCTGATCCCAGTGGTCTGGGCTGGCCTGGCAACAGGGCAACAACTGAAACTTAGCAGGAAATATAGGAAAGTCTAAGAGGCAAAGCAAGGGAGTGAAGGAGAAACCCAGGGACAGGTTGTTGTTTGACACAGGCTCTCACAATGTAACCCATTCTTGCCTTGAACTTGTTATCTTCTGTCCTCTACCTCCCAAGTGCTGGGCTTGCTGGCCTGTGTCACTGTCTGGCTCATGGACAATTTTAAAGCTACCCTCCTTTTCCAGACACCTATCTGCCTAATCTACCGGCATCTGGCCAAAGCATTTATCTATGCTGGCTTTAGAAGATGAGATGGCACAGGCCCCAGCAGCTCTGTTTGTGGAAGACGGAGATGTTTGCCTGCAGATACTAAGCTAGGTCTTTATTACATTAACTTAGAGGCTGCCTTGACTGCATCCTTTCTTCTTCAGTGACATATAGAATGTCAAGATTGCTGAATCATTTTCCTAGCAGTCATTTCTCACTCAAAGTGCTGTGTTGTGGCTAATCAAGAGAAAAACACTGGCTCAATTTTTGAGCAAGGAATTAGGCTTACAATGTGACAGTTTGTACATGATTTGAAGTTGAGTCAAGCCCTTACTTATTCCTTATGGATAAATTGTTTTTAAAAATAAAAACTAGGGTGATTGACACATCATTCAGAAGTTAGAAACTTCTAGAAGAGCATGCCACCATTTAAAGAAGTTTGAGCTGTTGTATTGAATTTAGTTTTAGGTTGCAGTTGGAGCTCCTAATTACACTCTGCAAACGTGGAGATGTGGAAAGGAACTCAGTGGAAAAGTAATTAAGGGGCTTTCTACTGCTTGCTTTCCCGTTAAACAGGTCTATTGGAATCACTAAGCCAGCTGTGGCAAGTCTATTTAATAACCTTCTTTTCATTTCCTGGTCTCTTACTCAGTTTCTCTTGCACTCGTCAATCCAGGGCATCCTGGATTCATTGTTTGCTATTTCCGTCCATATGCTACTTTAAAATAATCGCACGTGGGTTTATGTTCAAGTCAACCCTCATAGCTGGTTTCCATGGCCAGCAATTATCAGTTGTGAAAACCATTGGAATAAAGGAGTGGGTTAAAGGACAAAGGGGGAGAACTAAGCTAGAAATATCCCTCAGCAACAAGAGTTTGCCAGAGAGCTGAAGTTGTTTACTTTTAATTAAAAGTAAACCTTTCCCCACAAAGGGCCCTTGTGTGATGAGGCACAAGAGGGCAGTGTTACGTTAAATTAAATTTTATGAAGATGTGATTAGTGGTAGAAACCTGACGGGATTAGATTCATCATAACCTTGGATATGAGACTTCTAGCTGTGGTGAGAATGTAAATAGCACAGAAGGAGGGGGAAGAGCCCATCTCCAGGGCTCGTAGCTATCATCTATTTCATGGCATTAACAAATGGATGGTGATCTCTTCTGGACAGGAAACCAGTCCTTCATACCTGAATAAACGGGGAGCTCTGCTAGCCATGACTGCTCTAGAATACTTCTTACCCACCTTGAATTTTAGTCTTACTTCGAATTTGCTATTCATTTTAACAAATGGCACAAGGAAGAGAGAACACTCAGAATGGATGTTTGAGATGAGAAGAAACATATGCAGGTTGGCATCTCATGGGTTCAGGGCTGCTTTTGAGCACCTGGGTAGCTAAGGGCTTCATTCAAATGCTCAAGCTAAGACCATTTAAGGCAGGTTCTCTATAGGAACTGATAGACAGTGCATAGATTAGAAAAGAGGATTTACCCTGCCTCAAAGAGATGATGGGATAGACTTAGTAGACTTCCTAGAGGAGGCCCTATCCCTCTCTGAGGAGCACATGGGAGGTGGGGGTGAGGGGGTGAGGGGGTGTGAGAATGGAGGAGTGGGAGGAGAGGAGGGAGGGGGAACTGGGATTGGAATGTGAGAAATAAATTAATAAAAAAGAAAGGTTAAAGAAAGAGGACTTACTAGAATGACTTGCACCACAGAGATTTAGTAGTTCAACAGGGGCCGTATGCATACTAGGGAGGTTGAGAACCCAGTGGCTTCTCAGTCTAAAAATCTGAAGTCCTAGGTGTCTTGATGCTGAGGGCCTGAGAAATTCCTGGAGTCTCATCCTTAGTCTACCTTGGAAAACCAAGAAAGCTGGAGTTTGATGCTCCAGCAGGGGTTGTTGGTGACAGACCAGCGAGAAAGAAAAGCAGATCTGAAAGCAACACCTTTTAAAGAATGTGAGCCACCTCCTAGAAGGTGGAACCCACCCTTGGATAGAAGGCTCTTTCCCTAGTTAATCTTTCCTGGAATGCCCTCACAGACTTACCTAGAGGTGTGTCCCTTAGCTGACTTCAGATTCTGTCAAGCTTTGATTAACTATTGCAAGTCCACCCCTGGTCAACTCGACACTCAATCACATCTTCTTATGTTGTGCTTAGTTTCTGAATGAAGATAATAACAAAAGTATAATTCTACTTAACGATATAACTATCCCCCACACAGTTAAAGGCTAAATCTCCCCCAGAACAGATGGCAAAGTTACCTGAGGAATGCGTAGTCTTCTAGTGTCCCATACTTAACCATTACAATACAGAGTCAATGATACAGAACTACTGAGATTATCTCAGTTGATGCTATATAACACAGTAGAGGAAAGAAAGATAAAGGAAAATAGAAATATTTGCTCAATGTATATGTATATATGAGTGAGCATATTCTTAACAAACTGGAATAGAAACTCATAGTGATTACAGTCATCATCTTTGTAACTGGTCACATGGCACAGAACTGGTATTTATTACTGTATTTCTCTACTATTCATTATATTTTTCCTCCATTCTCAATAAGGAGCTTGGCTATATTGGTTGGAGAGGTGACCCACACCTTCATTCTAAATAGGTCCGAGCCATTTTCACCATGCTTGGATTGTCAGGTCCCATTGACTTTAATACCAGAATGTAATAATACCAAGAGTTACCCTAAAGCAGTGGTTCTCAACCTTCCTAATGTTGTGACCATTTATATAGTTTCTTTCATGTTGTGGTGACCCCAACCATAAAATTATTTTCATTGCTACTTCATAACTGTAATTTTGCTACTATTATGAATCATAATGAGATATCTGTGTTTTCCAATGGTCTTGGGCAACCCCCTTGAAACTCCCCACCCCCACCCAGCCAAAGGGAGCACAAATCTTAGGTTAAGAACCACTGCCCTAAAGTGTCTCCAGCTCTCAAGACATACACGTGGAGAAGCAATCTAATTTCACAATGCTAGGCTGGATCACTCACCTCTGTTGCCATTGTAACTTCTTGCTTGGTCTGTTGACTCAAGTGCATGATGAGCACAGAGAAGTCAGGGAGAAGTCTTAACTTCTAGTTCAATGGAATGTTTGTTGTGCCTCATGGCAGAAGCACCCACTTTGTCAAGAACAAAGACTTCTGGGCTGATAGAACATACTATTGAAGGGACAGGAAAGAAGAATTTTGTTAGTGAGTGGTGGTAAGTGGTACTGTATCCATTTCCTGTTTTGACTCCTGAACCCATGAATCATGGCTCTGAGAGACACAGTACCTGTATAAAGGATGTTATTTCAGGCATCTATAACTTTCTGGAGAGACCTGTCGTAGGCCTCTAGACTATTGCTACCTAGGTGCTATTATAACTGTCTTTAAAAATTTATTCCACCCTTCCAACTAGCTATCTGCTTCAGGATGAGGGAGAACATAGTAAGACCATGAGCATTTCCTTTTGTTAATTTGAATATTTCTGCTTATACAGATTTAGCAAAAGCTGAATAGACTTCCTACTGAGTTTACTTGTAGAAACACCATGAGTAGTTAGCTAAGAGCCTGAAGGAGTCAGACCATTATGAACACTGCCTTGTTTGTGTCATACCTTGCTGTAAGTGCACACCGTGTCTTCAGCAGTTCAGTGTTGCTACTCGGGAATCCAATCAGACCGATTATAAATTATTGAACTTAGCAGTAAGTGCTCTCATGGGAGGTTCTAGAATACAGAGAAGAGTTCACACATCACAGAGCTCTTCAAGTATCAGGTGGCCATCTGACAAGTCTGTTTCTATAGCATTAGTGAAGGGCATGTCTTCTGGACACTTTTATTGTGGAGAATTATTTTTAAGTAGCAAATCTACCTGAGCATTCCACTTCCCCAGAGCCTTTGAATCCAGTCTTCAACTCTAAACAAAGGGATATCAGGCATTGCCAATTCATTCATACTAGGCTATCTTTTGACCCATACATCAACCAACCACATAACTATTTGTACTTAAAAGAAAATTCTTTGGAAGTATCTTTACTAAGAGACATTATTGCAAACCTCAGAGAAAAATATTGTATTTTGTTTTAAATTCCTTTTATTTTTCATATGTGAATACTATATTTGTATTATTTCTACCCTGACCCCACCCTCCAACTCTTCCCATCTCTTGCACACTCCCTCTCATGTTCATGACTTTATCTTCTATAATTTTATCCCCTCCCCCAAGCTACTGAATCTATTTAGTGTTGCTCTTGTTACTTGTGTTTATGGCTGACCACTTGGATTTAATAACCATCTGGGGCTTGTTTCTAGAGAAGACTTTGATTTTCTCTCTCAGCAGTCATTGGCAGTATGTTGCTCTTCATCTAGGGGTAAGGCTTTGTGAAATTTTCTCGATTGTACTGATATGTCAAAGGATGTTAGCATCCTTTTAAACTTTGCAAATGGTAGCATTTAACCCATAATCTCTGACCAATGGGACTGCACCCATTGGTGGATCCAATTTTATGTTGCTTCTACAATTAGCCTATACTCTTAGAATATACTGTCACACAATCCTCATGACTTAAAAACTCAAGATTTTTAGGAGTATATTGTACTCCATCATGGAGCACACTGTGTACATCATCTCTAGAAGGCCTGCTAACACAAGTCTTATTGTAGGACTAGGGACAAAGGTGAGTGGTAAGGGTGGGTTCTGAGGGATATGGGCATTATCTTGTATGGCATCTCTTTCCGGAAAGCATATTTCTGTTTCCATAGACAAACCAGAATTAATTCCTTCATCAAATGTGGAGAGGGCAATACTTCAGGAAGTGTGGGTGGGGACACATTTGCTACTACTTACTTGAGCAAAATAAACCCATCAGAATATGTGAGTTCAATGTACTTGGCTTCATCAGGGTCCTCCCACATACCTCCATCCCAAGTCATGCTCTTTTCCAATCTGTGCTCATTTTAACTGCGGACACCTTTCAAGGTAGGGACTTAAACAACTTGCATTGTGTAGCAGCCAATTAGACAATGAAAGTTTTTTTTTAAACACCATGCTAGAGAAAGATTCTTAGGGCGCCTTAGCAGTCTCAGTCTAGCTCTGAAGGTCTAGAAGATTCATGCCAAGTCATTCTTCATCAGTCCATGTTGGAAGGCCAAAGAAGCTAAAGTCTGATGTCAGCAAAGGATGACCACCTGGCCACTGTGGTGGCAACAGCAGCAGCAGCAGACTCAGCACTGAGTGAGGTCAGACAGTCAATCAACACTACTTTTTTCTTGGACCACTTGACTTGTATCTGGGTTACCTGCTGGGGCATGATGTTGGAGGATGATATCCCTTTAGTGAAGCCTTCCTGGAAATGCCCTTACAGACCTTCCTAGTTTATTCTGACCTATCGGGCTGACAATCAAGGTCAACCATCATAGATTCCAAAGGTCATGAATCACTCTGAATCCAGAAACTTCCACCCTTTGTTTTGTCTGCTTTTATTGGACTTCCACCTATTGCCTGATGAATCCTCAACATGTCACTCTTGTGAACTTCATTTATCTGTAGAAAGCAGCAAAAAGCAAAACTACAGTGTTTACACATGAAAAAAGTTTGCTGTAACGTCTAGCATATAATTGCATTTTGATAAACAGTAAACAATGAACAATTTTATTATCACTATGACTCTATCTAGGACACAAATGGTATTGAAATAGGCTCACCTTTTTTGGTGGTGTCTTTTCTTGCTTTCTCTTTTCTCCACTGCTGGGGGATGAGCCCAGGGCTTACATGTCCTATGCAAGCAATCTACTACTTGGTTCTACCCTCAAAGCTCTTTATACTTTCAAGGTATTTTTATCCCTCAAGATACACTTAAACACAAATTCAGAAAGATTTCCTGAGACTTTGGTGATGCTATCCAAACTAGAACACCTTTACAATAGAAAGATAACAGATAATAATTATCCTGGGACAGCAGACACAAACCAGGACGGTTCAAACCAAATCAAGATGCATTATGACACTAGACAGGTTTCACTGAAGCAATAAATTCAGACTCAAAATACAGAGAGACAGACACATGACACTTTATTATCTAAGCATCAGTGATTCTTGTTGGAACAGAAGTTCCATCTTTGTGGCACTGGGCATAAATATCTCCCCAGTGTACATGGAAACATTATGATATGTCCTGGACCCCAGTGTCTTTCAGACTAGGCTCTACCCCTCCTCCTGGTGTTCTTTTCTTCAGGACCATTCTCAAAGCACTTAAACCCACATGGGGAATTTTGCTTTAGTATCCTGACATCAGTGGAGTGGTATTTGTGTTTCATTTTGGTTGAAGTGGGGTCTGGGGAAAGAATGTCATTCAAATGTTACCTGAATTTGGGCTGCACTAAACCCAGGCCATATAGATGTCCCTTCTTTGTAGTGTCACAGCTTTAAAATTACGTTTTGACTGATTATGTTTTGTGTGTTGTCTATAAAGGATAAGGACTCTGTCTCCTTTGTTACTGTCACTAACAAATGAGGACAGTGCCTGGGTAGAGTTGAATGTCCTTGAACTAAAGAAGCTAGAAACTGATAACTTGAGATCATGATGAGTTATGAGGGAAAAGGCCAACCAGCACTTATAAAGATATGCCTTTCCAGGAAGACTCATAACTCACAACACAAAAACAGTTGTTGAACTCTTATGAGGTGCAGGGTCTTGCTAAGCACAGTGCATTGTTGTAGCAGCTAACCTAATAGTTCTAAATAACATTCTTCTGACTTGTATATGAGGAAACTGAGGCACAAAGAGTTGCAATCATTTTCTTTAGTTAGGAGTACACAACATGTCACATAGAGCTATTAAAGGATGTGTTAAGAGCATAGTGATATGATGTACAAGGCGGGTGAGTACCACTCTGCTTCTGGGTAACAGAGCCTTCATTGATCAAGAACTATGACCTTGTCCTTCTAAACACAACAGCCCTATCCATCTTTCCCTCATTCTCTTTGACTTTCATCTTACAGGATCTATTGGCTAGGTTGAGTTGGGACTCCAGGAAACTTCAGTTTTAAGAGATTAAAAAAATATATACATCTCCTTGGAGAGGTCACTTCTGCTACTTCAAAGAATTTTGAGAGTCACCCATTAGAGCTGCTTCCCACTCCAGATAATACTTGTGGAGCTGGCACAAAGGGTGTGGAGTGGCATGAGAAGGTTCCCTCTTAGCCACTGGCTTTTCTAGTTGGTATTGACAGCAAATTCACTGGTCCTTTATGGCTTTCTCCTTGGGAACTTCTGAAGAGCAGACATTTTATTTGTCTCAGAGTTTCATAGTTAAATATAATGTACAGTAACATACTCTGCAGTATGCTGACCTCTCCTCTCCCCCACCTTATCCCAGGAAAGAGGGAACAAGGCAGATCTTAAGGTTTTGCAAAGTCCTTGCTTCTTCTCCAACTATTCCAGGATGTATTTCTGATCACTAGGAAAGGAGGCGCTATAACACATGAATGATTTCCCTAACATGTTTAACAGCACAGTATCTAAGCACATTGTGTTTGGTGACAGGCTCCATTTTAATTGATCTTTTGAAATGACAACAGATCAGTACTTTTAGCTTGTTCAGCATGCATGCATGCTTTAAAGCTCTGTTTGAGAAGGGTCTAAGAGTTAAAAGTTTTTATTTACTGCACCTGATCATTTAGACTGAATCATGCCTCCCCAACCTGTTTTGTGCATTACATGGTTTTGTTTATATATATAAGCTCCAGATCTTAGATGTAACACAAAAGAGTTAACATGTACTCTGCCATAAGTGCACCAGCATTGGTTTTGTCTGGGAGCTGTGTTCAGTCTTCCAGAAATGCTGGTGAAAAGGCTTGATCTTGGTGTATACTCTGGTCACTGCAAGGCTGTGGAAAGAGCACAGAGAATGACCCTGCCTAGCTCCTCCCAGATCTCATCTCATACAACAAAACACAAGCTTATTTTCTCTGTAAATTCAAAGAAGTTGAAAGTACAAATTCAGCATGGGCCTTGAAGGCAGAGGGTTGAGGATGTGTGTTAAACAGTGCTGATGATCTCTAATCACACACACACACACACACACACACACACACACACACACACACACACACACTGCTTAGGATGCGCTGGGGGTGGGGAGATATGGTTGAAAGCTAATATATCAAGTGTCCATGTAACATGTAATGACCATATTTTGTATTTTCCTGTATTCATGTTAAAAATTGGTGGCTTTCGCTTGATGGGAAATGGAGTTCCCATCCTCAATTGTATGCTTATGGGACATCCAGTGACTTATGTGTGCCATGTCTTAGTAACAAGCACGTAGCCCAGTCTGGCCCAGGACTGACCACACAGCTGATCAGCTCCCAATCCTCCTGCCCCCTTTGAGTAAATCACAAATCTGGGGTCACAGGTATACACCAACTTGTATTGCCATGTTTACAGCAGGAGTGGCCAAAAGGAGCTCTTTTTTTGGGCAGTTGAGATGGCTCATTGTGGGAATGCATTTACCATACAATCCTGACAATCTAAGTTCAACCCCTGGACCTTGCCAGTGAAAGAAGAGAATCAGTTCTTGAAAGTTATCCTCTGACTATCACAGGAGCACACACGCATGCACGCACACATGCTGTGTCATAAGTGCTCTCTCTACAATAGTCAGAAGTAAAATTTAAAAGAGGTTTCCCTCCCTTCTCTGGGTAGAGTAGTCTATGAAGATGAAGCTTGAGCTACTGCAGCCAGTTATATCCATGAAGAGAGCCTGGAGTTGCCCAGGGCCACCGTGGGAAGCCAGAGGGGACATGTGGGAGAGGAGGAGGGAGGTTCTTGAAGGTGGTGCTTGAATCCTGGCTGTACCCAGCTATTTTCCTTTAGACTTCTCTTTGCATTTGTTCTTAAATGCTTCAGAGCATAAGTGAAAGACTACCAGAAAGGACTGAAATGCCACACAATCATTTGCATAGTAAATTATATTTGACCTGAGAGTGGTGACAAGTTACATAACCTTCATATATATTATCCGTCTTTCTCACGCAACACAGTGGTACTAAGGCTTCATTTGACTATTATACCGACACCACTCTTTTCTAAGCCTTTATTTTCTATATTTATTAAGATTCCTGAGGTGGAAATGTCCAATTCGCAAGCCAAGTAGAGCTGACCTGGTGCCAGGTAAGTCTGGAGAGGCTGCTGTACTAGAGTGGAGATTCAAATGTTACATTTTTCATATGCATATAGGCTTTTTCCATCAGGCGAAACAACCAGGCAACAGAACAAAATAAAACACGACAACAGCAACAACAACATCCCCTCCCCCAAACAAAACAAAACAAAACAAAACAAAATAAAACAAAACAAAAAAACCCAGAACAGAACAACAATAACAAAACAAAGAACAAAACAAAAACTGAGATTAGGTTTATTCTAGAATCATGTTGTTCCAATTGGACTGCAGTAGCAATAATAACTGCTTGCCTCTACCTGTGTTCCTAGAAGGGTAGACTTCTGTCCTCCTTTTGAGAAGGCATTTTCTTGGCTCTCCTACGCCTTTCAGATTGTTATCCCAAGGTAATTAGGAGCTATTTTTTTTTTTTTCTGAGTGATCATGGACCAGAGAGAATGTGGCATGCTTGACCAGTTGAAGAATAAATAGGTGATTGTGGAGTAAGGTACAAGTTCCAGAAAAAAAGGAGGCAAGGCAGGTGAAAACATTATCTGTATTCATGCATTGACTCATCCACCCAGGTGTCAGAAATAAACAAAATAAAAGCCAACAAACACACATCACTAATAGAGGCTGTGTGAGTTCCAAAGTTCAGTGGGCAGAAAAATTTCCATTAAAGAGCTCATAAGACTCTTTAGTTTATAATACAAATAAGCATTTGTATTTATTGTATAAATATAAATACTATAAGGTTAGAAGTGCTAAGTATGATGGGAGGTACAACAGGAAAATGATAAAGTTTTTGGAGGAAGGAGCTATTTCTACAACTTGGCGATGTTGGTATAATGGTTAAATGATGAGCTAATGGCACCTGAGAGAGCAGAGCTTGAATCCTCTGGCTATTATTTGTGTGACATTAGGTAAGTTATTCACTGTGTAAACCCATCACATTGTCTCCACATTTGGAAAGATGGCTCTGCAGGCACATGGCTCGGGGACCTAGCAGGATCTGGATCTTTAGCAGAGTATGTGGTGGAAAACAAAGGCTCAGTCCATGGAGGCTACCTCTGTTTTGTTGTAGTTGTTTTTAGAGCTTCCTAAGCAATGTACCACGTGAAAAGGCCATGCAGCATCTTTAATAATGTTCATAAATGCACTGAGGGTACCAAAAGCTGATATAAGTGGAGGAGACCACAGTGTTGTCTCTGAGGATGAGGGAAGCAGGGGTCCTTGATTTTACATGATGGAGAGTAGCCACATAGTGGGTGGCAGTGTATTGTGTTGTCCCCATCTATGTATCAAGATCTTGGTGTTTCCTACTGAGGAGGCAAGGAGACAACTAAAGAAAAACAAACACCAGTTACAGGGAAAAGGGCACTGAGTCTGCTTTGGATTAGTGGAAATGAAATGGGCGGAAAACATTTGGTTGTTTGATCATGAGAAGAGCTATTTTAAAAGTTCCAGGTTTGCATGCTCTCCAGAATAGTTATTCTTAGTAATAATGCCAGGAAGTCATGTGATGTAGGAAATAAAAGAGATGCAACTGGGACTTGGAAGGGGTGACCTGAGTCTTGAATCCATCAGGCACAGCTATGTTAAGGAAAGACCCACCTCAAGTTTTCAGCCCCTCTTGCCTCAGGTGCAATTTAGGTTGGTGTTCCTGCCTTGGGATTTGGGAGGGTGCAGAGTCAAGTGGCATATGGGATAGAAATTACTGGAAAAGTATGAGGACCATGGGGCAGTGAAAGAGGATGCAGAGGAGGGCAAGCATGTGGTAAAATCAACATAGCTCACGCTATCACATTGTAGCATGGAGGCTTTGAATTTGGATGTGTGCACAAGCTGGTGCCCAGCCTGTCTTTGGAGGACAACTGTGCTCTGTTATGGGTTGACTCTACAGGTTCATGTTTTGAATGCTTGGTCTCTACTTTATGGCACTATTTCAAAGTCCATGGAGACTTTAGGAGGTGGGTCTGACTGGCAGAAGCAGGTCATTACACTTAGGCTTCTGAAGATGATGCCCACCCTGGTGCTAGTCTAATGCTCTCTACCTCCTGGTCCTTTCTAAGGATGCAGTTACTCCTGCAATAATGTTTTTGTTGCCCCAGTGAACCAAAGTCTCTCTGAAACCCTGAACCCAAACAAACCCTTCCTCTTTATGTCTTTTGGGTCAGGTATTTTATCACAGAAATGATAAGGTAAGCAATAAATGGTCTGAGGGTATTTCAATATTGTATGCTTTCAATTTGATGAAAATCCGATGAGAACATTTTGAATGGAGTCTGGCAGTTGTCTTAACTGAGTGTTGCCATACAATGCCATTGGCCACATTTGCATTGGTGTTTATGACTATGGTGGAGCCAAGAAGGATTTGCCAAGGCTAAGGGGGAATGCAGAACTTACATATGAATAATGAATACCAACTATGGGACACATACACCACACCTCGGAGCTCTGTGTGCAAACACGATTTCAAGTAATGAAGAACGTGCCACAAGCTTCGCTCTCTTTCCTATTATTCTTTCTACTAGTTGGGAATTCTAATTGTCTTGGCATATCATTTTTATTTTCCATGACCATATAAAACTTTCAAATTAAAAATGTTTGCCTGCTTTTGTTTTGCAATACACTTTGTTAATACTATAACAAAATGGGTATTGCTGTTTAAAAGTTTGGGGACTGCCATGTTTTTATTTTTTTTTCTAGTAAAGAAAAATCACAGTGAACTTGTTTAACACACAAAAGCATTCAGTGTGAATGTTTGCATTTCAGATGAGCACGCGAAAAGATCCTCACCAGTGTTAAGTTGATGAGGAAATGCAGATTAATCTCACAAGACCTCACTACTCATTGAAATGCGTAAATTAAAAAGACCAACCTTTACTAAGTCCTGGCAAGGCTGTGCAACATCTGGAGCTCTCATATGATTCTGGAGGGAGTGTATCATGGTACAGCCACGTTGGAAAACAGTTGGCAGTTAAATTTAATATAGTTACCGAATGACTCAGCCATTCTACTCCTAGATATTTATTCAGGAGGAGTGGAACCATATGTCCACACAGACAGTAGAAGGATTCTCACAGCAGCCTCTCTGCTGTTCCAAAGGGAAAATAATCAAAATGTTTATCAGTGAATAAATGGGTAGAAATGAGATACAGCCACACAACACAATATTACTCAACAACAAAAAGGAGTGAACCACTGACAAACATAAAAGAATGGATATCAAAGTGTGGTTTTGTTCACATAAAACTCCAGAAAATGACAACTAAGGTATTATGATAGGAAGATCAGTGGTTGCCTGGCCATGGGGTGAAGAATGGAAGGGAGAGATGATGAAGGGATTCCTAGAGGGAGTTGATAGCAACCTTTTCATTGTGGCATTGATTGTAGAGATATAGCATATTTCAGAATACCTTCAAATACATTCTTTGCATAATATGCATAATGTATTAAATAAAAGTGGTAATGTATACCCCCCCCCCCCACACACACACCAAAGTTTCCCATCAAACAGAGTTTCAAATCACAGCTTTGCCTCTCAAGATTAGCATTCATTTGAACAACTACTTAATATTTTGAGTGTATGGATGGAGGGTATGCTGGATGATACCTACTCCAGAGTGTTGTGCTAGCAAGCTCTAAGAAATCCCTTGGGATGCAGTAAACACTCAGTTGATAATGGTTGTAGAGCAAGGATATTGTCCACCTGAGAGAAATTTTAGGCATGTTTTGCACCAACCCTTTTTCTCTTGTTTCTGGGGTCACAGCACATGTCCCATAGTCTTGATCTATGAATATCTGAATAAAAATAGCACTACCATCACCTTAATGAGACCTGTTAATAGTGTAAGCACTCATCGTCAGCTGTTTTCCTTCGGTGGAATCAGACTGTGGGGTGAGGGCAGCAACTTAAAGTTCCCAGTGAACTGGGATATACAGGGTCATTGGGACCTGGGGCTCTGTGCTACCCTAAGCATGTTCCATGAGCCAGAAGCATCCCAGGATGCACCAGGACCATCCCAGGATTCAGGCAAGTCTTAGATGTGGAGATGTGACTCCAGATGAGTCATGGGCACGAAGAAAATTGAGAGCTACAAAGTGGGGTGAGCTCCAGCAGTCTCTCTTTCATCAATATCATGTCAAATATTTGAACACCATGTAGTGGCATTATGTCCCATTGTAGGCTTTATTATTGGAAGGGATCAAGGAAGTCAGGAAATTATTCCTCAGAGGGAGGCAGACCAGAGAAAATGTACCAGTACTTAAGCTTGCTTCCCGAAACAGAAGACCCTTCATTAGCTCTTTATAAAACGGTGATTTGGGATGATTGAGGACAAATTGGTGCTAACAGAAACTTTGTATTTATATAGTTTTGAAGAGGCTCTCTTGAGGTCATTCATTTGAAAGCATTTTCAAAATTAGGTAATTAACTTGTACTTTCTCTTAGAAACCTGATTTAATAGGTCAGATATTAGTTTGGTTTACTTGTTACTATTTACCACATGTGTTTATGCTGGGCTCTGTGCATGAGCTTTGCCACCCCATCACACTCTGTGAAACCTCACATGAAGCCCGTAGATACTTTTCATCAATAAACCCATGTCTGCCAAGGACATTGATGTACAAGCTGTGAGTTCTTTTTAAAGGCCACTGGAAGTGGGAAGCTTGAGATTTGAACCTGTGCCTGTTTAATCAAAGCTGTGTTTGTTGAGTCTAGGAAAACAAAGATTAAAGAGTCTGATATTGGTTGGTGATGGTTGAGTCCTCACTTTATGGATGAATGAATGAATGAATGAATGAATGAATGACTCTGCTTTACAGAACATTACCACAGGGCAGAATGTCCTAAATGATTAGCAGAGATGAGGCAGCCATTCTAGAAATCAAGAAGGCATTCTGGTGGCACTCAGCCCCTCACTAAGAGGGTTGGACTAAGGATGGAGGACTGATGACGGGCAGCAGGGTAGGAGTAGGTTACGGGGGAACTGAAGGTATTGACTGCAAACATTCCAGCCATGTGATGTTGTGTTTTTCCCTTATCGTGTGACAGCATGCATTGCATTTGGCCTCTGTTGGACCCAGCTCTTCACAAATGCTAGTTTATCACTGTTATCAACATTATGGTTACTGCTTTTTATCAAGTGAGATCCTTTGCAAGAAGCAGCTGCCTCATCCACCATCTCCCATTATCTTTGAGTTGCTTCAAAGGGAGGCCTGTTTCCATGCGGGCCCCATCCTCAGATTCTACAGCAAAAGCTGTAAATCACCCTTCGCAATTCTTCTGCATTCTATTGTTATCTAGCTCGAGTTTAACATTAACTTTGAGATATATTTTAATTAAAAAAAGAAATATACTTGTTTTTGGAAGAATAGGAAAATATATACAGGCAAAAATAAGGAAAGCTATTGATAGATGATTCTGATCCTTGTCTCTTTAATATTTGGATAATTGGTGATATGGTATCATTCATAATGTGAATATGGTGTTCTTGTCTGTTCACCTTTGTGTCTGTCCTTTGTCACTAGAACACAGTTTTGAATAAGAACTAGCAAAGCTGTTTGTCCCCAGTCTTGCTGTGGATTCACTACTAGTCAGGGACGTGAGGGTGTTCCTCGGGGAAATGACTTGATGAATGGTGAACATTTGTCTTTCCAAGTTTACATCAATCTTCTCCTGAGACTGAGTTTGCTCTGGGGTATGTCAAGGGTGACACTAAAAAATTATATTTGAGAAACGCACCTAATAAAAAATGCTCCAGACAGCTTCTGCTTGTGCCCTGGAGATTCCTGAGTGGCTGCCACCAGGAGTGAGCTCTCCATTGAGTAGGAAAGCTTCTAGAGAAGTCCAGTTATGAGCCAGGTGCTTGGTACTTGGCATGAATTCTGGGAGATATGACATTTTGCCATCTATGAAGAAAACCAGTGCCAACCAGTCATTCAGTTCTCAAAGACAGCAGCACCCACAAGAAGCAGTGCCGGGCTCACCAAGCACGTGTTCATTTTCTCTAGAACTTGGGAAGGCAGAGAAGAAACAAATAGGAATATAGTGAGGCTTGATGCTGGAGAACCCTGCCCATGCCCAACACAGCCTACATACTGATGGGTGGACTCTTCATGAACTGATCAAAAATGAGCATTTGGAAGACCTCAAATTCCTTTGGCTTCTGAGGACCTTGAACCTGTGAGCTGCATCCAAATTCTGCTTGATGAGAGAAACAGAGCTGCCACTGTGGTGTGCAAGGAGAAATCATCTCTGGATGGTTCCCTGAGGAAATCTCCAGCTTGAGTGAGGCAATGACTCCAGTTTTTCTGAGTTACATAGTGCGTGTGTCATCAAGGCTCAGAGATCTTGTTTTAGTTTTTTTCAAGGCTTTTGAGTGAGCAACAGAAACAACAACAAAGAGAGGGAATGGACCCACACATCCCATTAGAATTCTTGCACTCAACATGTTGCTTAGATTACACTACCAGCCAAAATGTTTATCATATAAATTTTATGAAAACTTTTTTCTGCTGGGTGGTTGTGACACATGCCTTTAATCTCAGCACTCAGGAGGCAGAGACAGGCAAGCAGATTAAAGGCCAGCCTGGTCTACAGAATGAGTTCTAGGACAGCTAAGGTTACAAAGAAAAGCCTCTCATCGTGTGTGTGTGTGTGTGTGTGTGTGTGTGTGTGTGTGTGTGTGTGTAAAACAATGTTAGAGATTGGTGGCCTCATTTTTTTAAATGAACAAAGTATTTAAACAGATACTTTATAAACAGGGATCACCAGATAGGTGATATCTAAGAGACTTCCAACTTCATTAATTACCACGAAATGTAAATTAATACAATAATGAAATATTACTTCTGAACCCCTCTCCCTTCCATGCTGGAATATTGACTGGTTTGCTCTTGTGCAGACTTTGTGCAGACAACCACAGATGGTGTGAGTTCATTAAAGTCTAGTTGTGCCCAGAAGATTCTGGCTTACTTCAATCCTCACTAGGCTCTGGCTCTTAAAATCTGTCTGCCTCTTCTTCCAGGATGGTGCTTGAGCCTTGGGGAGGGAGCAGTCAGTCCACAGACACTTACCCTCTGTACTGTGACCACTTGTGGGTTTTATACTACTATCATCTACTAGGTGCACAATTTTTAATATCCATCAACTTGGAATCACTTAACATTTCATCAGTTATAGAATGGGTAAATGTGCAATGGAATACTACATAGCAATATAAAGGAACAGACTACCATGCCATATAACAGAATGCCCAAGTCTCAGAGATGTAATGTTGAACAACATAACACAAGCACTATTTGGTTCTGTGGTATAGTTTATAGTGTTAAAAATAGACACACCTGGTCAATGGTGTTAAGAAACTTCTAGAACACTATTTGTGTTCTATTTCTTGCTTGGTTACATAGGTGTAACAGTATGTAGAAAACCACTGATCCATGTATATGCATAAGCAGGACACTTTCCTGCATGTCTGTCATACTTTAGAAAAATACTGAATTTTTATTTTAGACTTATCAACTTTTATATGTATGGTTTTTTTTGCATGCATATATGAGTACCATGTACATGTCTGGCACTGTCCAAAGCAAGAAGAGGGCATTGAATTTCATAAAACTAGAGTTAAGAACTGTTGTAAGAAGCCCTGTGGGTGCTGGGAGTCAAACCTGTGTCCTCTGGAAGAGCAGTCAGTACTCTTAACTGTTGAATGTCTTTCTAGCCCTCATACTTTGTTTTCAAGACAGAAGTCACAGAGGGAGATGTTGTTAAACATAAGGCTATTTCTTCATGGGTTAGGGAGGAACCATGATAGACTCAAGGGCAATGGTTTGCACTTGAGTCTTTTTTGCACGGTACCTGTGGCATGAAAGTTTGTGGATGAACATATTTTACTAAATGGAACCTTGTTCTTCAAGGTGATCATGTCATGAATAATTCCAAGAAGGTCCTTGCTCTGTAATTTATCTTGTTTATGAATTATGACATCCACTCATTAAAGTTGCTTCCAGCAAGGTGCACCTGAACTTATAGAAGTGAGCTATTTGCTTTTGCCCTGTTATTAATTAAACAATATCAAGACAACCTGAATTCTCACATAGCACCTGCATTCACCGTTGTATGAGTTTTACATGGCTGCCAGAACAAATAACAGCCCTGAAAACAATAGCTTAATATAATGAACTTTCATGGTTCTTGGAGGTCACAGTCTGGAAGCAAGAGATTGGCAGGGCCATGCCCCATGTCCTAAAAGATGTTTTGTAGCCTCTTCCTGGCACATTTCAGTTTTCCTTGGCTTATGGCAGTTTAACTTCTGTCTCACTTGTGTCTCCCTCTGTGTTTTTCCCTTATGTATGTCTCATCTGCTTCCAAAAATAAATATAGGCAGATTTTTCTGTCCCACCTGCCAGCTACCAAATATCTACATGGAGACTTATTACTAATTATGAAAGCTTGACTGATAGTTTATGCTTGTATCTAACTAGCTCTTACAACTTAAAGTAACCCATATCTATTATTTTACATGCTGCCTCGTGGTTCGTGGATTTACCTGTCTTCCATCATGTCTTGCTCCCTCTGAGTCCCCTGAAGACCCTGCCTTTCTTCTTCCCAGCATCCTCTGTGCCTGGCTGTCCTGCCTATACCTCTTGCCTAGTTAATGCTTATTTAGCTTTTTATTAAATCAAACTATCTGCTGAAATTTTTATCATCATCCTCTCAACAATTGTTTTAATTTTCTTCTTTTGAGACAATGTCTCACTATGTAGACTAGGCTGGCCTTGAACTCATAGAGATCTGCCTACCTCTGCTTCTCAAGAGCTGGGATTTAAGGCATGTGTGGTGTCACATCTGGTGATCCTGCTATTAGACCTATCATCTATGGATACATGGAGAGTTTAAGTAACCTTGTCATAGTCACACAGGCAATGAGCAGTTTAACTCAGGTCTGACTGCTCCCAAAAGTAGATACCCTTTCTTTATAACTTACCACCAGGAGGGTCTGGGAAATAGACCAGCCGTCAAGTTGCTTGCTTTAACAGTATGAAGATCTCAGTTTGGTTTCCAGAAGCCACATAAAGATGTTAGCAAGTGGCATGAGCCTATATTTCCATATGGAAGTAGAAGAGACAGGAGGATCAAGGACAGGAGTTCATGGTCAGCCAGCTTAGCCTAACTGCTGAGCTTCTGGCCAATGAGAGACCCGTTCTCAGAGAAGGCTAATAGCATTCTTGAGCATAAAATCTAATATTGTTCTCTGGCTTACACACAGACACACAGATACACACACACACACACACACACACACACACACACACACACACACACACACACACACACACCAGTGAAAAAACAAAACAAAACAAAACAAAACAAAACAAAACAAAGCATACTGGATTCCACCAATCAGTAACTGCTGTTCACTATTGACCAGGCCATGAATGAGACCACAGAAACTAGGATTAGACCATCCACAGGCCTTGCCTCTGGGAAGCTCATGACTAAGAATACTAGGGGCAAACATTTTGTTTATTCAGTGGTGTGGAACAGAAACATCCCATATGCAAGGCATGACATTAAGCAGTAGTAAGATGTGAGCAAACATGTTGTATGAAATCTGTACTCCCTGGAGGCTTGGAGTCTCATGGGAAAAGGGAGTCACTAAGATGGATACAGTTTGTGATAAATATTCTGAAGGCTGTAATCTGGGATACCAATCACAGTAGCTGTTTTTCAGTCACCTTTGAGAGTGGAAGCACACATAGGTCTATGAGCTGTTAGAAACCCCAGACAAAGTATTTAAAACTGCACCTATATAATGGGAATAATAGTGACCTTTGACACGAAAAGTTGTTTTGCCAGTTTTATTGGTTAATAGACTTAAAGGTTTCCTTTTCAATTTTTCAAGGATTTTGTAGTATGCCTAACACATAACAGGCCACCTACTAACATTATTATTAAAGGTTGAAGAGGATGAAGTTGCTAAGGGTTGCTAGCTCTCTGCCCTTCAAATACCAGCTATTGGAGCCCCTTCTCTGTACAGGACTGGCCCCAAAAGCATGCTCACAGTCAGAGTAGGAATACAGCGCCTGCCCTGGGGAGTATGGACTCAGTGGTTTTAGAATCTTGTTCCTATAACTCCTGGCCAAATATAATCCTTAAATCAGTGTCTCCTTTAAAAAATTGTTTAATTAAAAAATGTTAATTTGTGTGTGATGTGTGTTGTAGGTATGTGTGATTTACGTATTTGTTAGTGTGTATATTTGTGATGTGGGTGCATATGGGTATTTGTTCATATATGTGTGTACATGCCTCTGTGTGTGTGTGTGTGTGTGTGTGTGTGTGTGTGTGTGTGTGTTTGTATTGTATTGCGAGAGACCCAGATCTGGAGTCTTCCTCGATATTCTCCCGTGCTGGTTAGTTTTCTGTCAACTTGACACAACTTGAGTTACCTGGGAAGAGGAAATGTTAACTGAAAAAAAATGTCTCTATCTGATTGCCGGTGTTTTCTTGATTAATGATTGATGTGGGAGGGTTCAGACCACCAGGGGCTGTACCATCCTTTAAGCAGGCGATCTGGACCATGTATAAGAAAGTAAGCTGAGAGAACCACGGAGAGTAAGTCAGTAAGCAGTGTTCCTGCATGATCTCTGCTTCAGTTCCTGCCCCCAGGTTCCTGCCTTGATTTCCCCTCATGATGGACTGTAAGCTGTAAGTTGAAACAAATCCTTTCCTCCCCAAGTGCTTTTGCTCATGGTGTTTTATCACAGCAACAGAAAGCAAACTAGGATACCTCTACTTCATTTTGAGACAGGATTTCTCACTAAACCTGAAGCTTATCTATTTGGCCTGGCTGGCTGGCCAGTGAGTTTCAGGGACACATCTGTCATCTGTCTCCCCCCACCTTCCCTACCCTTCCAGCAGTGCTATGGTCACAAGAACATGCCACCACACCTATTTTTTTGTTTTTGTTTTTGTTTTTGTTTTTGTTTTTGTTTTTGTTTTGTTTTGTTTTTATGGGTTCTTGGATCCAATCTCAGGCCCCCATGCTTTCTCAGCAGGCACTTTTCTGACTTCCCAATTCCCCTTTACATTTTCTGTTTTTTAACTGTATTTCCTGTCCCTTCAAATCTGCTAGCCACCCAAGGACTCTCTCCCGCCCACAGCTAGTAGCAAGTTGCACGGGCAGCTATGTCTGATAGCAGCTCATTAAGTATCCAGGGGAAGTCTGAATATTGACGGCAGTGGCTGCTCCCTGGATATACCACACAATTGCAGAGCTGATTTCTCTCTTTCTCTCCTTACAGTGATATGATAGATTTCATTCCTGGAGAGCTCCACGGGCAAGATTTAAGTCAGATTTTCCCTGCTGTGAGTCTGGAATAAAGTCTTCACAGATTGCCCAAGCAGGCTCAGTGAATCATACTCACTTGCAGGCATGCTCTGAACTCTTCTGCATGCAGGGGACAGCCTGATTTAGCACAAATTGCTCTCACCTTCCATTCATCACCAGCTGCAGACACACTGCTGGGGGTGGGGGTGGGTGGAGTCCAGTTACAGACATTCCCATGGGCCTATCACCTCAGTGCAAAGTCCTTTTCCAATGTAGCCTTTCGTTGGCAGACTGTCCTTCAGGGGACAGATCGCAACATGCCAGGGTCACTGGTGATCTCACCGGCCCATGAATCCTGGAACAATTCGAAGGCATCCGTTCTGGGAAATAAAAAAGTATGTGTTAAAGCTGATGGATTAAAATCTAAAGTTGCACTTAGGTATTCTCTCTCTCTCTCTCTCTCTCTCTCTCTCTCTCTCTCTCTCTCTCTCTCTCTCTCTCTCTCTCTCTCTGTGTGTGTGTGTGTGTGTGTGTGTGTGTGTGTGTGTGTGTGTGTGTGTGTGTGTGTGTGTGTGTGTGTGTGTGTGTGTGTGTGTGTGTGTGTGTGTGTGTGTGTGGTGTGCATGTATGTGCAACTATGTGTGTGGACACATGTACCATGACATTTGTGTATAAGTCAGAGGACAACTTGGGGGAGTGGTTTCTCACCTTCCACTGTGTGAATCTCAGGAATCAAACTCAGGCTGTCAGGCTTGGTGGCAGGGGCCTTTGCATCTCAGCGTCCCAGCAATGAATGGCTTTTGATGCATGTGGGTTTATATTTTGCTCTGACTATAAGGACAAAATGTTCACAGAGGTTAAAAATACTGTCTTAGGAGTGCTTGGCTCTATCACTTGGCTTTTTGTTTGTCTGTTTGTTTGAGACACTGTCTTATTTATCCTGCTTTGGGTTAGAGCTCATAATCTTCCTGCTTCAGATTCCTGAGTGCTGGGCTTACAGGTGTATGCCACCATGTCTGGAATAATGGTACTCTGTGGTCTTGGGCAGGTTGTATATGTAATCTGAGTTTCTCAGTTTGTTCATCTGTAGAATAGCACTAAAGTGAAGGATTGTCCAACGCTATGATTCATATAAATGCTTATTAGAGGGATGAGCCCCTAGAAAATATTCAGTACAAGTTAGTGTGTGCTAATGTTACTGCTGTGCTGCAGGTAATACTGATGTCATTTACTACCAGGCTAGTGCTTAATGCAACTTTATCTTTTCTCCTAATCTGACTTTTCTGGAGGTTTGGAGGGGCTATTTGTGTGTGTGTGTGTGTGTGTGTGTGTGTGTGTGTGTGTGTGTGTGTGTGTGTTTATACGCACATGTGGGGGGGTCATGTGTGTGCACAGTGTGTATGTATGTGTATAATAGGTCTGTCCTCAGGTACTGTCTACCCTTTGTTTGACACAGGAAGCTGTGATTTATGTTTAACCTTCACCATGTGGGCAATTGTGTATTCGTGAAAGCAAAAATACCCCAAATCATTTTTTTTTTGCCCAGTCATAGGAGAGCCACATTCTTGAACATGGTATAAAGGGGTCTTTCAGGTTTAACCAGGCCACTCGCCCACCGGAGGGTCCTGTGTGCAGCTGGGGTCTGTACTTTCTCTGTTGTAGCCACAGTTCACTTGGCATTTCACAGAATATACCATGCTTGGTCCAGAGACCTCACCCATCTGCCCTTCATATTGCAGCATCTCCCTTCTGTCTGCTTGCTTACCTGGACAACTTCTATTTATTTACGCTGAGGATGGACAAGTTCCTCTGTGAGCCAGGCTCCTGGCAGTTTACACAGAGCTTCTCATTTTGTCCATTGTGTTTTTGGACACCCTGAACATGATTCTCCCACAGCAACTGCCATGTCCTGTGAAGACCATCTCTAAGGTCAAAACACTAGACAGGGGACATTGATTGGTAATGTCATGATGTTTGGCATATAGTGAGTGATCACTGTATGTTATTGAGTAAATGAACAGACAATCTGGGCATGTCTGCTACCTTGCTCCTGTCTTTGAATTTCCCTACCCTCCCAGGGATATGGGGAGGCCTTTGGTATCTCAGGAGACATATTGTTTAGAGGAGATTTCTTTCCTTCAAAGAACTCAGACAGATAGTTCTGGCTTGTCATGGGGTCCGCTAGGGAGCCATTGGCATTGTATGTGTTCCAAGAATACACTTGAACATAAATTCCACATCAAGAAACTTACACAGTGAGTTTAATCAGTACTGGGGAAAACATTTTGCGTTCTTGATATTCATCATCATATAATGGCAATTAATGGAAAAAATCTAAATGTCTTACAATGAAGACTGGCTGAAGAAACATTACTCATTAAAATGCTCCTATGGATGAACTTTTTTTTTAAAAAATATATGTATATAGGAAGAACATTCCAATGTATAGTAAGAAAAGCAGATTACACATTATATACAGCATGATCTCTTGTGTTAATTTAGTATAGCAAAAGTTACCTTTAATTTGTATGTATGTAGTGTTACTCTATATACCTCTGTGTAGGTTTGTGCTTATTATAAACTTGGGGGAAAGATCTGGAAGTTTTATACCCAGGTGATAACAGGAATTCTCTCTGCTTGATAGCACAAAAGTCATTTTTTCATTTTTTTCCCATGACACATATATTCTAAAGTTGTAACCAAAATATATTTATATTCACAGCAGTGGTTGGTGGAGTTCATTACCTAAAAACTAATTTTTTCCATAACATAAAACAAAAATATTCTTATAAAATTATATAATGAACTGATGCTTCCCCATCAAAGCCTGTTTGTTACATCTGACAAACTATTCTGAAAGTGATGTCCTTGGGACAATTCACAATTGGATTGCTGAGATGAAACATTATCTTAGGACAAGCTGAAGGAGAGGGTGATTGTAATTGCTTTTAAAAATGGATTTTATGTTGAGAGTTCTAAACAATTGGTTTATAGCCTATTCGGGCTCTCAAGAAATTTTCCCAAGTATATTAATCTACAGTATTGTTAACTCAACTAGGTTCCATCAGACATCTACAAGAGAGATGACAAGAAATTACTCAGGTGCAGGCAAGTTGCCATCTGCAAGGCTAATGTAATTATATAGACCAAATCTCACCAAGTTCCCCCATTCACAACCAGCCTTTGATTGGCAGCAACTTTTAGCCTCTGCTTCTTGGTCGTTAGAGTAAGTTCCAGTTTTTTGATTAAATCATGAGTCTCTGAACATTAGGTTGTGCTTCTGCTTCTTCTTTTTTTTTTTCTAGAAAAAGTGATACCAGGTAGAAATTTGATGAGTGAAAAGTGGGAAAGTATCTTTGAACTATTTATACTTTCAAAATGGCATTCAGTTATAACCCTAAAACCATTCAATCCAACTAAAATGTCAATTTCTTTGGCTTTTCTTGGAACTATAACAAAATGGGAACTGTTGTTGTCTGGTGTTAATATGTAATAATGTGTAAGTTGGTTTTGAGATAAAATACCTTATCCACCAATATAGTTTATTTAGTTTGCTTGACATCGAATCTAACAGATAAACTAACAGGTTATTGTTTGAGGATTTAATTCCATTTCCTTTGTGACTGCCTTTCCATAGATTGTGTTAGATTCACAAATGCATACTCTTTCCCTCTTTCATCTTTCCATTTCTGGATTCTAAGTTAACATTTCTGGGATAAAACCTAGACATATAGATTTTTAATAACTATGTAAGGGATTGTTATGCACAGTTACACTTGGCAATTTCTAATATAAGTCAACATTAGTTAATGTAAAATTAGCCTAAAAGTCTATAAATGTTAAGGATTCTTTTCCTAAGGAAGGGACAATGATGGGAGATATTATTCTGTAAATATGTTTCTCATACTGGTTAATTAATAAAGCACTGTGGCCAATGGGAAAGCAAGATAGGTGGGGCTAGGAGACAAGGAGGAAAGAGGAAGTAGTGAAGGGGAGTCAGCATGTAGAGCCTAGAGGAAGCAAGATGCCGGCCTGCTGTGCTCGGATAAGATGACCATGTGGAAATACTTAGATAAGTAGAAATGGGCTAATAATTAAGACAGAGCTAGACCATAAACAATAATAGTAACTGGCCAACATGATTGTATCAAATACAGAGTCTCAGCATGTTATTGGGGCTCGCGTGGCGGCGGGACTGGGCGGCCAGCAGGGAGGAACAAAGAGTGGGACCAGACCAGCAGCAAAACCAGCTCGTAACAGGACAACTAATGCTCTGCTCTTCTGCAGAAGAGGAGTCTCCCAATGTGCTAAGGACACGGTTTCAGCTTTTGCAGGCTGTTTTATCCACTCCTCTTCTCTGGGCATCTTTTGTCAGATGTTTCCTTGTGAAGTGTGAAGTCCACTTTATCCACCTTGCGATCCCTGGGAAGTGCCCTATTAATAATATAGGGACTCTTTTCTTTCCTGTCGCCAATGGTATGGAAATATTAAAGTAAATGGGGGCAGGGAGGAAGAACCGGAAGGAATTAATAGAAACTATTAGTATAATAAGGAAGAAAAGGTACAGTTTACTTGCAGATCATATTCCAATATATGCATACACTCTATTATTCTTAAATGAGCCTTTGTTTCTTCACTAACACAGGCACAGCTCACTGACTAGACTGTAACCAACTTGCTTTTAGTAATAGTGTTTTTTATCATAATAGGAACTCTAAGGCACTCCCCTTCTAGGCCTCAGTTTATTTGCTGTAAAGGACTAGGTATGTTTTAATGTGTTGATTCTGCTTTGTGACTTAAAAACAGTATATTTTCCTTCTGGCATTGTAGCACAATAGAAAAGGATTATTTGATTTTATCTGTGTATAGATACCAGTTATCTCTCACTATATAACAAGCCACACTGAAATCCATTGGCACAGAATAGTGTTTGCCATTTCTTATGACTCTAAATATCAGGTGGGTGGTTTGGTGGTCATGGTCCAGGCACAACAAATGGCATTTGAACTTATTCATATGTCTGTGGTAGGCTGGTGTGTTAGCTCAGTTCTGACAGGCCTAGGCTGGCCTAACATACCAGTCTGGCTGCCGAGCAGGCTGTTGAGATGCCCACAGATTAGCTTGAAGTTTATTCTCATGATACTGGCACTAGAAGAACAAGAGATAAACCTTCCAATCCTAGGTTTTCAACTGTTATACATTAACTCCTGCTGCTTCTGTTGACTTAAGGAAGTCAGGAGACCAGTTCACATTCAACAAGAAGAGAAACAAATCCAACACCTCCATGGGAAGAATGAAGGGGTCACATATAAGTCCTAGTGGGAAATGATTGGGGTTGTTTTGTAATTATAGAAATATATTGCTTCAGAAATATTTTCTTCAAATACTATGCCATCTATTTTCTAGAATACATACTGTTTTTAAGGTAACACTATCTATTTTTTTTTGTGTGTGGCTAAGTTTATAGGGATGTACATATTACCTTACAGTTATCTTACTATCCCAACTATATCTTAGACATAATTCCAGGTTCAAGAGATCAAGTACAGGTGATTTCTTTGGACTTGACCTACTGAGACTCTAGGATTGTACTGCCAGTTATGATCCTAATTTCCCAAATCTTTAATCTTTTCGTTCCCCCATAGAAAGACTAGACACTCAAGTAGCTAAAAAGTTGAACCTGTAATCCTGAACATGTGCATCCTGAGGTAAGATGTGATTTCATCCTTGCTGGCTAGATAGTTACTTGTCATTATTATTATTAATTACAATGATAATTAAAAGACTGCTTCTATTGAAATTCTAGAAATTGACTCTAATTAGCCCAAGGAAAATAGAACACATTATTTTACATGCATTGCTCATCTTCCTGCTTCTACCAATTTAGCAAGTAGGATAAAATGGCAGGCAGAGCATTCCCAAGAACAGGCAACTTAGCTTACAGTCCTATTCCAGCAAGTTAGCAAAGGACAAGAGCAACATTTTGGGAGCTCTGGCTTCCTTCTCTCTTCCTGGTCCTGATAGGTCAATGAAAGCTTAAGAGCTGTTCATTTTCCTCAAAGCAGGCCTCCACAGTTCTTCAGCACCCGCCTGCACCCTGCAAGACACTGTTTCAGGGTTATGATCAAGCCCTTGCCTTTAAAATCTTAACTAACAGATGGCAGCAGAGGCATACTATGGCAGTTATCGACTCTGCGGTCAGCATGCCTTATGAAAATCATCACTTTCTGTTTTTCCTTTAGAATCGCTCACATCTGTGTACTAATTGAGACTTGGTCAGACTAATGGACTTCGGTATTTGCCACAAGGCAGATTCTTTCACTTCTTTGTTTATTTGCTTAAACATATTGAGCATTTGCTATTTGGTGAGCCTAATCTGTACTACAGGCCTGGAAAGAGAAATCAAACATCGGTTGCATTCTAAAGGTCTTACATTTTAACAGAGGGACATAGATTCCTGTAATGTGTTTTGAAGAGTTCTATGGACAGGCATTGATAGAATGTTCTAAAAGAAAAGCAATTGTATGAAGGAATAACTAAAATATGACCTTAATCATAATAATAGCATATATTAGGTAGCACTTATTTTTAAAGAACCTTTATGAATTAACTCATTGAATGTCCACAAAACACTATACATGCAACTTTTTAAGTTTAAGGTTAGGTTTTATATGAGAGTTCTTCACAGAAACAAAATGAGTACAATATATGCAACCGATTATGGATGTGCTCACATATGTATGCTTTATGTTGGTAGTGCTTAAACCCTGTATGATAAAGCCAGTCCTTTCCATGACCTCCCTCATATTGTGTTTGCCTTTAGAAGGCTCCTCAGCTGGCCATGTTTCTTTACCTGGGGAAGGGACCCAAACCTTCCTTCATGAACACTAATAATCTTGCCCAGCTTGAATTGCTATGGTTTTTACTTGACTTTTATCACATACCCTAAAGGATTTCTAATACTTCCATTGTACTTCCTGTGTACAATAAGTTTCTCCTTGAGACTCCTGATCAATTCCCTTAGTTAACATGGTTACTGTCTTCTTTACCTTGTGATTGAGAAGTATTGGAAACCCCAAGTATCCAGGTGGCAGTCTTGACTTCTAGGTCACTGGAATAATACCCCCATCCCCCATGGAAGCAGCCCTGGTTTTAGAACCATAGGTTCCAGATGAGTACAGAGCAGGTTCTCAAGGGCAGGAAGCTGGAATTTTGCCAGTGGTGTGCTAAATGCATTTGCTAATGTGCACACTTAATTTCCTGGACCCATGGATCCTAGTTCTGGGAGAAATAGCACCATCTTGATTCAGAGCATTCAGATTTCTGGAGTCATTTGCCTCAGTTCTGCAATATGTCTTCCCATAGCTGGCACTGTACCAAATGTCCAAAGCCATTCCCTCATTCTATCAAGATGTATGTGTGTAAATGGCCAGAGTACTAAGAATATGAGACTGAGTGCTCAGCCCTAGGTTTGACATCCAAGGCACAGGGCACATGGTGGAAAGATATAAGAGCCAGAGGATAGGGAGAATTGTGAACTGTTGTCTTCTGGACAGGACACAATCATCATGCATCATGTTCATGATCTCACAGCAGCTATGGTTAGCTGCATAAGATCTGCAGAAGAGCAAGCCAGCCAACAGTTCAGTGTAGACTGGGGGAAGTGTTGTTCATGCCCCAGTACTTACTGAAGGGATGTTTTCAAGAGAGAGTTGTTGGGGTAGGGAGAATCATGGTGCATCGACAGTGGTATGTTTCCCATGCTCCAGAGGATGGCCCCATACCCATGCATGTATGGTCAGCAATACTTGAATTTAATGAGTTATAAAAATAAAAGAAGATGATATAAAGTTGGAAAGACAATGTATTGAAGTGAATATAAGATCTTGGAGGAGGAATTAGGGGGAAGAATATGATCATATTTCATTGATTCTATGCATGGAATACTCAATAATAAATAAAAATTGTTAAAACTAACATACATTTGTAAAAAAAATATTTGCTTCAGGATGGTGAAAACTTTGGCCAAATCAGTGAGACCTATGGTACTCATAACTGTACTTTGACTATGTGAGATGCCATGAAGGTGGATAAATATTTTTAAGTCTCTAGATCAGTTTTACTAGAAAACATTTCACAGAGGGAAGGAGAACATGCATTCTTCGTGAGTGTTAATCTCAAAACCAAATGCTGCTTCTTCCGTGTGGTTCAGTGTAGTCAGTTGTCACCAGATGACTGACTAGCTGATCACCAGGACTATGGTGCCATATTGTGGACTCACTAGTTAAGGTCAAACAACTTGTAAGGGAGTACTGGTTCAAATCAAACAGAAAATAAAGCTGTCTTCAGAACACCAAACAAACAATCTCTACCACAAATCCCCCAAACAACATCCAGACACTGAGAATGAAGTAATGATGTCTTTGGCCATGTCACCTTGGATGTACCAGATCTTAGAAGATAAGCACAGTAAGGGCTGGCTAGTGTTTCCATTGGAGAAAGTAGTAATGAGCAAAATCCAAGAGAGATGATTTTGATTAATGTAATGAGTATGTTTTCTGCCAGTGCTTGGACCCACAGCTGCATCAGCCAGCCCCAAAATAATACACTGAGATGCCATATTTGATATAATGCTATTGGCCAGTTACTATTTTCCTATTGGCTAGCTCTGTCTTAATGATTAACCCATTTCTATTAATCTAAGTATTTCCACGTGGTCTCATCTTACCAGAGAGTGGGCTGGCGTTCTGTTCTCTCCAGTCTCTCCATGTTGACTCCTCCTTACTACTTCCTGGAATCCTCCTTGTCTCCTAGTCCTACCTATCTTGCTTTCCTGTTGGCCAACAGTGCTTTATTCATTAACCAATAAGAGAAACACATTTATAGAATGACACCTCCCATCAGATTAACTTTTTATGGGGGCACACTAGGACATTTCCTTCCCCTGTAAGTTCTATGTTAACTCATGGCATTTGTGTCAACTGCAGTTCTTCAAATGGTCTTAGGAATCCATTGATTATGAAAAGGCAGTTATAACTGCCAAATAAATGAGACTCTGACTGTCCCTCTACCACCATTTCCATTTTCACCAAAGAAATATAGCTTTCTTTTTTGTGTATGTGGTATATGTGTGTGTGTGTGTACATATATGTATATACATATGTAGATGTATATACATATGTGCTTGTCCACATAGAGGTTAATATCAGGTATTTTTCTCAATTGCTCTCCATCTCATTTCTTGACAGTCTCTCACTGAACCCAATGATTGCTGATATGCTGTCCACTCCATCCTGACACCCATATAGGCAGACCCTGGGGTTTGAATTTAGATCTTTGTTTGTGTAGAAGCCATTGGTTGAGCTATCTCTTCTACCTGAAACTGAAGTTTTATCTGAATTTATTGTTAAACTTCAAAAAGTCCTGGGCCAGGCCAGAGATTTCTGTACTCATTATTGTAAAGGAATGAGATTGAGATTCAAAAAAACATTTATTAGACTGGTGGAAGTGGGGAGACAGTGTACATTTATAGAGTTTATTGCACTAACCTTGCAGTTCGCCTATTCTGTCTTAAATTTGGTTACCATTTGGTGTCTTGTCCTTCCTCTGATACAACTCTGCTCTGACTTTTGTGCTAGACTGTCAAATATTTTGTGCTAAAATTGTCAAATACTCTAGAGGTCAATGTGTTGACTCATGGTAGTACATTAAACACATATGTTTTCGACAGTTGCTTTTGCAATCAGTTAAGAGAAGACATTATTCGGAATGATCATTCAGACTATTGCTTACTTATTTACTAGTTTATTCTACTGACTAGTCTAAATACAGCCTTTAGATTCTAAAAAATTATAAAAAAAATTATAAAAATTGTGTGTATATGTGTGTGTGTGTGTGTGTGTGTGTGTGTGTGTGTGTATGTGTGTGTGTGTGTGTGTGTGTGTGTGTATGCAAGTGTAAGTGTGTGTTGTGGGCTCTCCACCCCACACCATGGTATGTATGTGGAGGTCAAGAGTCAAACTTGAATGTTGGTCCCTGCTTTCCACATTGTTTAAAACTGGGTCTTTTGTTATTTACCACTGCCTATGCCAGGCTAGATGATCCGTGAGCATCTGAGAAATCTCCCATTGTGACCTACTTCCTATCTCCTTAGAGGAGTGCTGGGATTACAGATGTATAATTGCATCTGGCTTTATGTGGGCTCTGAGAATTCAAGCCCACACCCTCATGATTGCATGGCAAGTACTTAACTACTTTACCAACTGAGCCACCTCTTCATCTCTGTATTATCTTTATAATGACACAATTACCTACTGGTGTACTATTTTTTTTTTTTTTTAGTTCTCTTACTGTCTGAAATCACCTTCTTTCAGCTGGAAAAATCTCTTAGTACCTCTTGCATGATGGGTTAATTGTCTTTGGTGACAATCTACCATAATTATTACAGAATTCATCATAGCTAGACGCATATCAATTCAACCTCCTACCCAACAGATGGCATTAGAGGTTTCATCAATAGTAACTTATGGGTATTGATGTTGATCTTATTTGGAGCCAGATTTATAAAAAGGAAATTTCAACAGTTCTTGGAAGTGTGTGTTAGAGAGCCTCCTGGTGAGGGTCCCCAGGAAAGAGAAAGTGAAGCTTCAGGAACATGCCAGAGCTTCCAGTTGTCAAAGTGGCTCCCTTTGTTGATGTGACCCACAGAGAAAGGGAGGCCTACAGCTTTGGCTCTTTCCCAAGACAAAGAATGCATTCCCAATTATGCTGTGGCAGCTTAAAAATAGGTCATATCTACTTTCTCTGTTCTTTTGCAGTGACCCTGTAATCTAAACCAGCTTCTTGCTCTCTATTTAATTTGGAAAAAATCGTTAAAACCAAAACAGAGCAAGAGTCCAATTAGAACAGCCCTGCTGGATAACAGATAATTGTGACTTTTTCAGAAAATGAGTATCTTTGGACCTACCTGTACTTGCAGAATCGGTGCCAAGCATTATGGTCAGGGATGCTGCTGGACATCATCAACAATTTCTCTCTAATGCCTCCTGAAGACAACCCGATGAGTCAGACGCTATTATCTTTTGTTTATAGAAGCAGAAGCTGAAGCCCTGAGAGCTTAAGTAACTTGTCCAGGTCACAAAGCTAGAAAGTGGAACAGATTTGAAATGTGGGTCTTTGTGTCCTCAGTCTTAGGAAGACAGTAAGGGTCAAAACAGTAAAGTGGAGACTATGAAAATGCCATCTAGTTCTAGTTTAGATTGAAGAATAGAATGTTCTTTACCAGGTTGGCACCCCTCTCTATTTAGCCTGCAGCCAGCTTGTGCTCTGCAGTTCCTTATGTTTTATGTGTAGGTTGATGACCCAGTGAAAGAATGTTCTATTTGATGGTTTGGTGCTTTAGGAATTTTAGCATAATCCTAATTGTCTCCCCTTCTCCTCATTGATACCATGCTTGCTTTTTTTGGTAAAAAAAGCTGAGATTTATGTGCCTAGTGGTTTTGCAGTCACAATGTCTTGAATGTGTTCATGACAATAAAATAGAAGATAAACGGGCATTGGATTAGGGTATTTGATTGGTGGGTTTAAAAGTATTGTCGGGTGACATAGCTCAGTCGGTAAAGGCATTTTCTACCATGCCCAATGATCTAAGTTTGGTTACCAGAACCCACAAAGTAGAAGGAAACTAACTCCTACAAGTTGCTCTTTCACCTTTACAAGTGTGCCATGACAGTTGTGTGCCCTGCATCCCTTCATAGAAATAAGTAAATAAGTGAATACCATCAAAACGACTGTCAGAAGATATTCATGATGTCACTACTGTTCCATTAGCTAGGTCATTTTTCTGTATTGAACCTCCACTTTGTCATCTGGGAAGGGGAAGGCTGTTCTTAAAGATTTCTATGAACTAGATTAGACTTTTTTTCCTGGCATCATTGGACCCTCTAGAACTGGAAGCAAGTACCTCAATAGGCACATGCATTTGTACTTTTCTCACACATAAGCCCAATAACTTGCTAGTGTTGGTTGGCTTTCTATTCTTATAATGTGCTCTTCAGGCTCACTCTCATACTTTGGCAAATAGTTCTGGAGGGTCCCATCAACAAGTGATTGGTTATGCTGTATCTAGGCCTGTGATGAAGCTGCACATTCTGGGGGAAGCACACAACAGAGCCAAAGTGGTCACCTTATGTCAGCAAACTAACAATGGAAAGGAGGATGGTCCACAACCACCTTTAAGGGCTTGTATCTAGTGACCGCTTACCAGGCCTCACCTCTTCAGGACTCCATACCCTGATAGTGCCACAGGCCTTCTATCATATTGTAAATCCAAACTATACCACAGCCCTTTAAGCATTCTTTTCCAATCTATTCTTACTTGGGACTTCAAACTTGTTATTCTCTTCTGGCTTCTGAATCAAAGGACCCCATCTTCCTATAACCTTGGTACCACTGTGTTCTGAATGCCAATACATGAATTGCATTTCCTGCATTCCATTGAGTCCCACTTTGTCCCTGTGATACCTTAACTCCTACTACATATGCTGCTAATAGCATCCAAACAGATCTTCTATGCTATGTGAGTCCTCATAGCACAACATCAACTGTTGCTACCCACATCACAGAGATAAAGAAAATAAAGGCCAGGGAGGGAATTGTTAGTGGAGTTGTCAGAGCCTGGACCCTGGCAGCTCTAATAAGTTAGGCTTGGTCACCTGTCTTCAAGGTGTTACCGAAAAGCAGAGAAAGTGCAATTGATGATTCAATGTAGCACACTGGGAAGAGAAGTAAAAAGGTCCAGGGACTTCCTAAATGATAGGCAGGATCACTAGTGGTGATCCTGAGGTCTCCAAAGAAGATCATCTACCTGGATTGTGGCGGCAGTGGAACATCTCTTGTCATTTAAATTGATACATAGGATATTTGAATTATACTTCCTATTATAATTTATCCTCTGCAGATATCTGATGATGTTGACGACTAGCTATAGCTTTATGTTAAGAGTAGCAAACAAAAGAGCTCCTTCCCCAAGGCTGCAGCTACCTGCTTAGTTCATTTCATATGTGAAATCAGGTCTCAGGCCTCATTTTTCTTTGAGAGCTCTTATGTCTCCTGCTGAGAAAGGCAGGCACAGATACAGTTTACCTTGCTGGTAGACTTCATGCTGATAGAAACTCACAAAACAGGTTTATGAAGACATGACTGCTCCATGTTATGGTTGAGGAGAAGCATTGTGTTGTTGATTTGAGGGAAAGCACATCCAGAGGCATCTCTAAAGGATTCAGACTGAACTGAACTGGGCCTTGAGAGGTGTAAGATGTGGGAGATAGTGAGAGAGGAAGAGAGAGAGAGAGAAGGGAGAGGGGGCCAAGAGGACCAAGAGATCATATAGTTCAAATGGCTGAGTTATATAAAAATCAAAAGCTGGGGGAGAGGAATCTAAGCCCAGCCCTTGGGAGGGAGACGTTTAGGATGGGGTGAGAAGTGCTAGGCAGAGACACAGGTACTAAGTGAGATGTTTCCTTTGGGACTTGATATTCAGTCATCTTCAGAGTCCTGAGGTGAGATTCAGGGTTGAATAGAAGGCAACAGGTATGTATAGTAAGAAATCTTGGTCACTGTGGTCCTTGCCCATCACTGATCTCTCATTGTCTTGGTGTCAGTCCATCCTGCAAGGTAATCTGATAAATTGTCAGAGTTGCATGAACTGTCTTCCTGGGAGACAAGTTCCTTCTCTCCTGTCACCAGGCTTCACCCTTTTCTTCTTCCAGCATGAGATTCCTGAAGAAAGCCCAGTGTCTTGAAAACTATTGTTTCACCAGTTATTCAAAGAGAGTCATATCCAGTTCTCTTAGTATAATTTTATTTCTGGCAGGATGGTTACAGTCTGAGGCAGGGTTGCAGTTTAAGGCTCTGACATCTTTGTTGTTGGCTGCCAGGCCACTACCCTTGATGAATGGAAGGTGAGGTGACCACAGCTTTATACACCTTGGTGGAGTTCCGGGGATGAGTCAGTCCTTCTTTCTAAATCATATGTGCTTTCAAAAAGGCACAAAGAGTGTGGCTTTGAGCCTAACTAACTACAGTGTCTAGTATTCTGGATAAAAACATTAAAACACATTTGTGTTCATACATGAAGTTAGGCAAATGTGGAGGTTCTCATGGGTGGGTGGGAGGCTTTGACAATCATATTCCCTGTCACAATGGAATCAGACATTAGATATCCAGAAAAACCTCTTCAAAATGGCATCAAGGACTGTTGCCACCTTAGAGGTCTTGGAGGTGTGTATGGAAGGTGTTATTTCCAAGTTCAGCCTCCCAGACTCATGATATAACTTTCACAGAAAAGATCCAACAAGACAGCAAAGAGGAGATACCCATCCCTTCTATCCTTGCTTTCATTTTTGGTATAGGAAGCAACAGGGACAGAGATGGATTTTAAAGTCATTACTTACAGAAAGTGCAAGCTTTATATGGGCTCAGATGCCCTGGAATGTGGGAAGTAGCATTAAGGTTTACCAGTATTCTGAAGGTTGGAATCAACCACATGGTGTCAGCTCCTATACTGGTATTTTGGTGATGGGAAGCAGTTTTGTAACAGAACTCAGCTGACACATGCTGTTTCTCTCTAGTTCACATATCCTGGCTTAAAAGTTTGGTGCTGGTTTGTTTTGTCTTCTTGTGTGAACTTGGCACATATGCAACTTGAATCAAGCTGAGAACACTTTCTTACAGCCACGACAAATCCCTGTTGTTATTTTATTCTCTGCTGCAACCTTGGCTTTTCTACATAGGAAAGCTGCACACAAAAGAAACCCTTAGGCTGCTTGCTGGTGGCCGTTGTTCCCCAGGGGAAAGCTAATACTACCTCTTATGTAGATAGGAAAATGGAAGTGTTTATTCAAGAATGAATAACAATATACGCAAAATTGGGAATGCACCCTGCACATGTGAGAAGTAGTAACTTAAACTGTTTACAAAACAGCTCTTTGCATAGCTGCCATCTCTATAATAAGTGAAACTATTTTTAAAATGAAGCATCCTATGGTATAAACCTCTAAAAATTTTACATCTATAATTTTTATGCAAATAATTTCATTTTTTTCCTTCTGTCAAATGCACACAATGATAGTCTTTTCTTAAAGCTTAATAAGGAGCTATCCTAATGATGCTGGTTTGTTTCATCAGTCATTTATTTAGGGGAACATGCTTACAACAGCCAAATGGAATCTTATGGAGCAGTTAATGATTAGAAAGAGCAAGTCCAAATGTTCAGATAGACAGAGCCAAGTGTTTTTGATAAATAAATAACTCCACATGTTTTCTCCACTCTATTACTCACTCTGAACTCTACATCTTCATCCACTCTGCCATACCCACACATGTATGTGTACTTGTGTTTCCAGAAAATACAGGTGAGCATGGTCTCCCTGACTTGGATGAGACCTGGGTCCCAGGACATTTGCCCTTCAAACCAAAAAATAAAATAAAATAAAACAAACAAACAACAACAAAAAACCAAAACAACAACAACAACAACAACAAACAAAAAACAACAAACTGAGAAAGTTGAGCCCTTAGTGTTGTGATTCTGATGCTGATACATGTGGCATTTACAGAAGGTCTAATACCTTCATAATCTCTATCTACTGCTCACACCACAACTAAAAAAGTGTGCTGCTGAGGCACATGTAACTTTAAAGTGCCAGACTAACTTCCACCTGTTTATAACCCCTGTATTTGTCAGGGTTCTCTAGAGGAATGGAACCAATAGAAGGAATATGCATTATAAAGGGGTATTTATTAGAATGGTTTGTAATGGCCAACAATAGCCATCTGCATTTCAAAACCAGCAGTATTTTCTCAGTCCACCAAACCTCATGTCTCAGTAGTCCTAGTCTGGTGTTGGAAAGCCTCTGGTCTGCACTGGAAGTTCAAAGAAGGTTTCAGTGGCCATAAAAGATGTGTCCCACAATAGCAATAGCAACAGTGACAGGCAGTTCATTAAACATCAAGGAGAGAATGTAGGTGAGCAGACACGACTTTCCTCTCAGACCTTTTTTTAATTTTTAAAATTTTTTTTCTTTTTGAGATGGCATTTCTCTGTGGCTTTGGAGCCTGTCCTAGAATTCACTCTGTAGACCAAGATGTCTTCAATCTCACAGAGATCCACCTGCCTCTGCTTCCTGAATGCTGGGATTTAAGGCATATGGCATCCACTCTGAGGCTTCTGTTAATCCTTCCTGGAAAAACCTTCACAGATGTGGCCTTAAACACTTGTTTACTTACAGAAACATGCTTCTAATAGCCAGGCAGGGTTTTATGGAACAGAGGTATGTTTCCTAGTTGATTCCAGATCTGATCAAATTGAAAAATTGATCATTATAATCCCCTAATAATAATAATAATAGTAACATTTTGATACTGCTTGAGTTTGATGAAATAATGCTCTTTATTTTCCTAAGAAATTGAAGTTTGATCTTTGAGGACGCAGAGGCCTCTGTGAAGGGAGTCTTAGCTTCTGAACTGGGTCACAGTGGCTTCGGCCTCCTGGTACTCCAGCTTTGGTGCAACCGACCCTCTGACAGTGGGATGGAGCTAGTAGCTTGTTTCTCAGGAAGAGACTAGAGTAGTGCAGGGTTGTTGCTTCTGGGGCTTGCTTATAAAAGACTGCTTAAATCACTCTTTGTTAACTTTGCTCATTGTAAAGATGGTTAGAGCTACAGTGTGAAAAGTTTGACTATATTACCTTATTCCCAGGCAGCTTGGCTCTCATGGGGCTCCCATTCCCCAGTCACCTGACCTGACTTGCTTCCTCTTTGTTTACCCACAGGGAAGCCCCTCCTTCCCACCCCATGGGCCCTTTAAGCCCTTCCGAGACCTCTTTCCATACACTTCCAGGTAGGTCTGCTCTTTCCATCCCACAGGCCTACCTGGTTTCAGGATTCTCCTTTCCTTTGCACCAAATGTTGAATAGAACACACACTCTCTCATACTTGGATGCTAGCTTTAGATTGTTGGATATGTGTGCTTGAGATGGAGTGCCCATAGAAGCCACGGAACTAGTAAAGGATAGATTTCGAGGGAAGGTGGAATAATGCTGGTGGAAAGAGAAAGGAAATAGGAAGGGTTAAATGAGTGGCAGATGACAAGGTAAAGGGTATATATGGGGAAGAATGGCTACATTAACGAGCTTGGAAAGATGCCACTTGTAAACCCACTAATATAGAAGTTTCCAAAAATGTGTACATATATATATACATAAATGGGATTTAAATGCAATCACCCTATAATGTGGTGGTGGGAAGCAATGCCATAGGCTATCAAATAATAAGCTCATTTACTGGTATGAGTTACTTCCCTCTCCCCAAGTTATTGGTCAATGGGGTCTCAAAGTGGCTGACTAAAATTATGGGTTATTAATATGGTTCTTTATTACCCCTGAACTTGATAGTAAGACTCTATTACTAAGGATGGGATGATATACTTGAGTCATAGGACATTGAGCTAGTACCAACCTGGGAGCTACATTCCTATTGATGATCTTTCAGAGAGTTAGATGTTCTATATGCATGCCACTGGGGTAGAAAAGTCATCAGTGGCATTAGCTGTGAACCCTGGGAGCCACAGTAATGACTGGCCTGTGAAGTTATGCCCACTGGCACAACAAGTTTCTGATTAGACTTATAGCCTGCTCTATAAAACAGAACTTATGATTTGTGCTATCAACTGGAACAAAAACTTGTGGCTGGGTAGGTCATGGGCCCTGTGGGAGAACCTGGCTTGATTACTACACTAAATGAGCATAATAACCAACTACCTACTAAGTTCTTAACTTTATTCCTGTAGATGAGTGCACCTCTCAATGCTCATCAAAGAAGGTTCTTTTTACAGTATATTATAATGAACACAAAACCCCAAACTGGCCAATATGTAGAGAATTAGAGACTGGAATGCTTAGCTCTAAATACAGTAACTGCATCACATTTCCTACTGACAAGGATCAGGGGTCATGGTGGAAGAGGGTGCAGAAAAAATGGTAAGAACCAGAGGGAATGGATGTTGCAAGAATGAGTACATATACTCATTTGCCCTGTGTGACAGCACCATTGCACTCACTCACAGTGGCTGGAACTACACGTGCCAGATCAAGCCAGCCAAAATCCCAGCATGGACTGGGGAGGGGGCTAATGATGGCTCAGCTCCCTCTGAGAAGCTATTGGTTGTTGCTGGCTGCTGGGGAAGGAAGAGGCAGTTTTCTTTAGGGATATGGCTCCTGAGAGTCTCTTCCTCCTCTAGCAGATGACCTTATACCCAAGCACATGCAGTGTTAAGCGGATTCAATATATTAGTATTATTTCTTTTAAAGCACATGAAATTTGTAGGGAAAAGTGATGGAAAGTAATTGTTGGGGAATGAATGGAGGGTGGATTTGATCAAAACATATAGGCATGTTGAAATTCTCAAACAATAAAATAAGACAATTTAAAAAAAACTGGGGAAAAAAAAACAAACTATAGGTATGTCCTTTTGTGCATGTCAAGTTTGGAAATAAAGCTCTCTATGGAATTGTAATTGGGGATATGATTCCTGCCAACAGCGAAGTGAGATCCAAAGGCTCCAACCCCAAAGCACCTGTCAGATTAACCATGCCCCGCATCCCGCTGAATCCCTGAGTATAGCCTAAGAAATTTGGAGACATGGCTAAGTTGCTCTTGGATATTCAGTCTAAAGACTGTGAAACAATAAATGTTTTAAACTACCAAGTTTTGGATCTACCAGTGATATAATTATTGAATCAAATTTCAGTTCTTATCATGACACCACAATTTGCATTTTTTATTCCTTTGCTTTTATTTAAACCAAGTATATTATATATATACTTTAGTATACTTTAGTATACTAAAGCAGACTTTGCATATTTTCTCCATTGAATATAACATATTTAGAATTTTAATTTTTGTTTTAAGCTAAAGTTCTATATTCATTTCTGGCATTTTCATGCACCCTTTAAAAATTTATTTGATTAGTCAGAATTCTTTCTGCAAGTGAGAGAAAATAAACTTAAGCTGGCTTAGAGAAAAAAAGAGAAGTCTTATTAATAAGTCACATGTTTACACCAAGGGCTTAACATGCCCAGATGGTAACATCTTTTTCAGTTTCTCCACCCACAGCTTTCCACACCTCTGACTCTGTGTCTGTCTTTCTCTTATCATATTGTTCTTCCTCTTAACAAAGATGCTATAAACAAAAGCATAGAGAAAAGGGCTGAATATCTTTTGATTCCATGTACACTGCAATTTTTGGATTGATTGGCTATGTTGAGTAATTGATCTCTTTTCTTGGACCACTGTATACATTGTGGGATGTTCTTATTGGCCATAGTGGACTGCATATCTGCCCCACATGCCTGAAGAATCTTGAGTTACCTAGTGGATAACTTTAGAAAACTGTGGAATCAGGGAGGGGCAAGAGTTCCCCTAAGGCAAAAGCTCCTAAGCAGCCAACACACCAGCAGTGTATGAAGTGGATTATTTCCTGAACAGTACATACATTTGGTTACTTTTGCTTTAATGTGACCAAATACCTGACAGAGCAACTCCAGAAAGAATTACTTGTTTTCTCTCTGCATTTCAGAGGTCTATGTGGTGGTGATATGCATGGCAGAGCAGGTCAATTAACATCATGGTGGCCCAGAAGCTGAGAAAATAGACTAAAGGAAGGGGCCAGGGAAAGATATAGTGTTATGAGCAGTTTCCCACCAGCCTGGTCCCAGAGCCGCATCAGCCCCCCAAAATACACACAGACACTGTATTAATTTAAAAAAACTGTTGGCCTGTTACTAAGCATCTCTTATTGGCAAGCTCTGTCTTAAATATTAACTCATTTCAATCAAACTATTTCCACATGGTCTTATCTGGAAAAAGGGTTTGAAGCTTCTTCCATGACCTACATCTTGACTCCTCTCTACTATATCTTCCAGAATCCTCCTTGTCTCCTAGTCCCACCTATCTTGCCTTCCTATTTGCCAATGTGCTTTATTCATTAACCAGTAAGAGATACATATTTACAGAATGACATCTCCCATCAATATAGCTCCAAGTGAACTAGATTCTGTCTCCTCCCTTTGGCCCACCACTAGATTAAAAAAAAAAATCAAAAACAAAAAAAAAAAAAACAAAAAAAAAAAAACAACAAAAAAAAGAAACCACGTTTTTAACTTTGGGACTAGGGAAAAAAAACAAAAACAAAAAACAAAAAACAAAAACAGAGTAATCCATTCAATCAGTCCTCCTAATGCAAGGCAGGATGTAGTTGACAATTCCTGAGCTTGATATGTTTGTTTGCTGATGCTAGTGATCCTTGTGTGGAACAGGGCAATGTTCCCTCTCAGGCCTAAGCCATTGTATTTACAGACAGAACTGTTTTCCTATGTAAATAAACCATTACTGAGAAAAGATACTCTAAGCAAATGACTACTTTTTGTTCTGTAAGCTTTCCTGATCTTTATCTATGCTACTGTTTTTTTATGCTTTGCCTAAGGGGTTCTAAAGTTATAATCATGGGTACATGCATACTTGTGTGCCTTAAATTCTTTAGAATATTTTACTAAAAAAAGCAATAAAGCTGTTATCTTTTTATGTCTGAGAAAACTAAAGGATGATGTTATCATTAACTGTATTTACAAAAAACCTGAATGGTAAATTTAACCAAGTCATGGAACCTTTATGCTTCAGTTTCCTTTTTGGGTTACATTGAACTAAGATTTCAGGAACATGGAGGAATCAATAATCCTTCAGGCTGGAGGCATCCAGTTTCACATGCATAAAACAAAACCTATGTGTCTCATTCAATTTTTCTAGTTCACAGATCTTAAAGTGGATATGCTCAGCCCCCAAGATTTCCTTGGTGTCTCTGAGTCATTGACATGTACTTCTGCTCTTCTCATGCAAAAGTATAGAAGGAGGTAAAGCATATACAATGGCTTTATATGAGATCCTTTTTACACCACTGATAAGAAAAAGGAAACAGAGCAAAGTGACAAGATGAATTTCATGAAATCACTTGGGCTTACTTGCTATGAGTACAAAGGAGCATAAAACAAACTTCATGACTACCTTCAGGGCTCAGGCAAGGCTCTCTGACAGCATGTCTCTGCGTTAGGGTGGTGGTGAGGTGGAAAGTGGGTATAACTTAGGGCCTCCATTTTGTTCCTCAAGATAGCTTTGAAAACCAGGGACCTTGAGAGCTTGTTTGGAGGTGCTAGCAGGGGAACACAGATACTCGTATATCCTTGACGGAAGATGGGTCCTCCTCTATTCAGGGAAGGTCATCCTCTTCGACCAAGTGGAACCAGGATGTATCCCTGGTGCACTAAAGGGCTTTGGGAGCACATTCCCCATGGAGGGATACTCCCTTAACCTAGAGGCAGGAGGGAGGACCTAGTCCCTACTCCAAATAACTTGACAGATTTTGTTGACCCCTCCTGGAAGGCATCACCCTACCTGTAGAATGGGGAGGGGGATGGGAGGGTGGGAGAGAGGGAGAAAGTGAGAGAACTGGGATTGACATGTAAAATAAATAAGAAAAATAAATAAGAAGAAAAGGAAAGGAAAAAAAAAGAAAAGAAAACCAGGAAGATGGGAGCTGTGGGGTGCAGATATCTGTTTGACTCTAACTGAGTCCAGTGGCCTCTCCTCAAGGTCCAGTGAAAGGTTGCTGAAGGAGAACAGCTCAGTGATCTTTTGGAAGAAGATTCTCTTAATGTCTCATCTGTAAACACTGGCTCCCATCTAGGGGCACATCTGAGGTCTTGGTCATCAGTAAGTCTTTGCAGTCAGGGCCCAATTATGAAGGAACCCAAAGGGAGTTGCTGAGTGAGTTAATTTATCTGAACAGCAAAACACAATATTATTGTTGGATTCACACTGAATTGAGTTTCATTCTCAGCTCTGCCCCTTTTACCTGTAGTCTGGTAAAATGCTACATAGGGTCTATTAACTAGGATCCAACCAAAACAAAACAAAAGAAAGGAAGAAGCTGTTTTTTGCATTTAACATAGGTAATGTGTAAGGCTGAGAGTTGCTTAATTGGTAACACAGTGAATTACTGGATCTCAGTCTGAGGTCAGCTGGCACATAGACACTAGTCAAAAGAGTTTGGTTAATAGCACAATCCCTAGATGCATTCTAAATATTTATCCTTATATCTACTACAGTAAGTGTAGTTATTGCCCCTAACCAAGGAAAATTTTCTTTGCAACAGATGAAGACCACTGTAGAACACCACAACTGATAAAAATGCACACTTGTGGATTGAGCAGGTTGAATTTGAATTTATATGTTTAGAAATATACATATATAGATGTATGTATGTATACACACACACACACACATATATATACAAAGAAAAACAAAAGGCTATGAATATGAACAAGAGCAGGGAGTGGTGGTGTTACATAGGAGGAGGTGGAAGGAGGGATAAAAAGAGGGAAAAGTTATATTAGTCTCAAAACAAATTATAAAAACAAAATAAGCAATGAAAATTCTTGGTTAAGTTTTAATTACTATAGTTGTTTTTAATCTTGAAAACAATAGGTTAATCATGTTTTTCCTAACTATCTATGTTTCTACCCAAGTACAAATCTTTTGTGTGTACATATGTGTTGTGCACAGATGAGTATGGAGTTCAGAAGGCAGCAGCAGGTGTCTTCCTCTACAACTTACCACCTCCTCCTCCTCATCATCATCATCAACAACAACAATAACATCATGATTTGAGACAAGATCTCTCACTGAACCCACAGCTCAGTGTTTTGGCTGGGCTGGCCAGTTGTGATCTCCTAAGGTCTACTTGTCTCCAGCTCCCAACACTGGGGTCATACACACATGGGCCATGTCTGGCTTTTATGAGGGTGCTAGGGGTTTGAACTCAAGTCTCCTTGCTTTCACAGGAAAGGCTCTCACCTATTGAGCTACCTCCCACACCCCTAAGCTAATTCTAACAGCCTTACTCTAGTAAGAATCACTGATTAAAGCAAGTTTAACCAGTGAACACAAAGCTTACTTATTGTTTTTATTCTCAATAAGTTTTTTTTTGACTAAATAAAGTTGTAATGCTGGAGGAGCTAACGGGCCCCTAGACTGATAGCTGGGAATCCATCATTGGACTGACTCAGACCCCCTGAACATGGGTCTCGGTTAGAAGGCCTGGGCAGTCTAAGGGACCTCTGACAGTGGAACCAGGTTGTATCCCTGGTGCACAAAAGGACTCTGGGAGCACATTTCCTGTGGAGGGATACTCCTTTAACCTAGAGGCAGGAGGGAGGATCTAGTCCCTACTCCAAATGACAGATTTTGTTGACCCTTCCTGGAAGGCATCACCCTACCTATGGAATGGGAGGAGGGGGTATGGGATGGCAGAGGGATGGGGGGGGGGGATAGAGGGAGGGAGAGGGAACTGGGATAGATATGTAAAATGAAAAACAAATAAAAAAAATAAATTTGTAATGCAAACATCTGTGTGAGAGGCAGCAATTGTCATCACCTGGGGGTAAAGGGTTCATGAGGCCCTTTCCCTTAACTGGGTGAATAATGGACCTGATGTCTCCTAATTTAAAGGTGCATAGAGAAGTCAAAGCTGCTTAAACAAAGTGAACCACCCAGATCTCTAGACATTATTTGACAACAAATACACTGAGTTCTCTCAGCTACTCTGAAGTTTTACCTAATATTAATTCTTTATTCTGTGATGTGCTCAGTGTGGGTACCCAATATACATTTTAAAGAGTCACTGCAGCCAATCCCATCTCTCCCTAACAACTGGAAAAATGCCCAGAGATGGTGTCCTGTATGACTGTGAGTCTTTAATCCCTCCCAGAAAAGGCTGGGATATCCATATTCCCCCACTTATAGAGCAAGGTCTTCACTTGTTTGAGCTATAGACTTGATCTTGATCAAGATGGTGCTTCATTTGCTTAACCCTTGTCCAGTTGAATTCAGCATAAACTGGAAGGTGCTTGAAAATCACATGGTACCTGTACAGATGGCTACAAAAGGACAGTTTAGCATGCCTGCTTTCTAGTCTTGAATAGTATGTTTTTCTTAAAATCCACTCCACCCTATCTTCCTATGGAGTAGGTCTACATTAAAGGAGAGAATACAAAAAAAAAAAAAAGTTCACAGAACTTCTTTCAAAATAGCAAGCAGTCATTGGAAGCAAAGCTTGGTTTTTGTTCCTGGGTTGAAGAAAAACCAGCATTTAATATTATTGACACACAATTTTCCATATTGTCCCTCAGAATTGCTACATTTCATCCCATCACAGGAGCTGTGCTTAGTCCTCATACCTTTCAAGGATTGTTGTGCTCTCTGCTTAAAAATCCCTCCCTCAGACTTGCTTCCTTGAAGGCTGGGCTGACAAAGGCATGGTTTTTACAGACAGTTCAGAGCCAGTAGAATGAATAAGCAGACTAAAGGTTAATGTTTAATGTGACCGGGACCAGAATGAGCACGAGGCAAAAGAGGAAACTGAGGGCAAGGCTGGAGAAGGCTACCCCGGCTGGCCAACAAAAGCCTCCCTTGGAAGTTGGCATCTGATGCACGGTGGGAGCTTGCTCTGTGCTTTCAAAGAAAAGCAAGCTAGTCAGAGGACAGGGCTGGGTTTGCAATGAGGGAAGGGAGGAGACTAGTAGGAGATGTAGTCAGCGAGGATTTGGTCTTAGTCCAGAGTACTGGAGCAGAGATAAAACTCTGGATTTTGCTGAGGAACATGAAATTTTCTATGTAGAATGTTAAGATGACAGCCTGGCTTCTTTTGATCATACTGCTTGTTTTATGGAAAACAGACTGCAGGCAATGGAGGGAGAAAGCAGAGAGGCCATTTGGGGCTCTACCTCAGGCATTTTGTTTGGATGACTAGGCATCCCATGGGATAGACCCTGGACTTGTTCTGAACCTCCTTCAGCTATCACACTCTGCAGATGCTCTGTTTCTTTATAAAAAATGGTGTGGTATTTGCATATAAACTATATATATTCTTCAAAATATATTAAGCCACCTCTAGTTTATTAATACCAAAGGCAACTTCTGTACACAGAGTTGTTAGCCTGAATTGTTGAGAGGATAATGTCTAAAAGAAGCAAGAAAAAAAAACCTCATCTGTTCATGTTGAGTACAGATGGAATTTTTTTCATGTGAGGTTGAGTGAATCCATAGATCTGGAAACCATGGCTACAGAGAGACCTAATTCTACTTCAAATTCCTTTTGAGTTTCTGGGCCGCATTTCACAGATTGTCACTTTCTGACAATGTCAAGATGGCCATCTTGGATCTTGGGGTTTAGTTGGTTTTCATGTGCATTGAATATTTAGAGGACAAGTCATGGCACTAAGCAAGGGGCAATAACTTGGCACAGTACCACTATTGCTACAACCTAAGATGACACGGGCCTGTAATTAGTGTACTTACAGATATGATGTTCAGGCAATGCCCTTTAGTCCCACAGTGCTTATTTAACACAAGAATGCTTTGGAACTGGAGATGAGGAATAAGCTCCTTTGTTTAGTTTTGCTTTTTTCCTATTTGTTAAAATGTGGGGACACACACACATGGTCTCATCTTCAGAAGGACTATGAATAAATCTGAAGGAAACTCCGGTTATCCTTCAAGTAATCTGGCTTGGGCATAGGGGTCCTGAGCTGAGAAGAGGCACTTCTGTGTTAAATAACTCATTCTCCTTCTCAGCTCCATGGCAGAGAAAGGTCACAGAGGCAAGCTTGTGTCTGGGCTCTTGTTCAGTTGAAGAAAATCCATGGATTTCTTTTTAGTAAGAGCACAATGTTCAGTTTGGTCCCTGGAGTGTCCAAGGGGAGGTATTTCTGTGTTGTAAATATTCTTTTTTAGGCTTCCTGTGTGTGGTTTGTAGCCAGCTCAGTAGTATCCTGTAACCATGACAACCAAGGGAACACACGTTTTTGTAACACCCAGTGAGGGCAAGAGGTAAAAGAACCCTGGAAAGAACAATATATGAAGCCTTTTAGTATTGTGCATAATTCTGATGAGTTCATTGCAGCCTGTTTGAAACAAAATGAATCGTATTTGTGTTTTCAAGAGAGTTGCAAACAAATAAACAAGCAAAAACAAAAACAGCCTTTGGAATCTTAGAGCATTACTGTTCACCCCCTTCTTTACTTGTTACCAACTGTTAATGAAGTGGTTCACATGCATCTTAAATATTGCCTTGTGCTAGCTTTGAAAGTGACAGCTTATTCCACTGGGATCAATACTAGGGGGAAAAGAAGACCCTATGTCGAGACCAACAAATATATTCTGCCTGGGTTATGGTTATTCTGCTCTGCTAACACAGATGAGGCTCAGGTGGACCCTGCCCCCTGACAGAGCTGTCCAATTTTCACTGGGACTCTCATATTCATGTTCTCAAACCGACAAGAGCTGTCTCTTGTGGAGAATTTTGTTTACTTTTTGAGAGTACCAGCAGTTTGCCTAATGTTAGGTCAAAGTCCTTAGACTATATGACACTGGGGACATTTTGTGGACCAGAAATGACTTTTATATTATGAAAGGCATTAACAAGTAGCAAGGCTTCACACGCTGATGGCTTCCCTAAACACCCCACTTCTGCTGACTTTGGTAGCACCTCCATTTCTATTCTCTATAAGATAGAGCATGGGCTACCACACCCGGCTTCCAGTGTCTAGATCAAGGTCTACATAAACTATTGTAAGAGAATATCAAGTGGATTGCTTCTCAGAAGTATGTGGAGCTAGTATATTCCAACCTTATGAGGTGGTATGCACTTTAATCCACTCAATGGGCATAAACAGGGTGGGAGAATGTTTATTTATTCATTCATTCAGAGAAAGGGTTCCATGTAGCACATGATGACCTCTGATTTACTCTGCAGCTGAAGATGTTATTGAACTTCAGATCTTCCTATCTCCACCTTCTAAGTGCTGGGATGCTTAACTTAGGTAGTGCTGGTGATCAACCCCAAGTGTTCATGCTAGGCAAGCAAAACCCCACTAGCAGAGTGTTTCTTAAACTTTTCTGTTCACCTACTAGCAGCCACTTTTGTTTTGTCTTGGTAGTGGGGTTAGGACTGAACTCAAGGCCTTTACTAGGTAAGGGAATCTGCCAGTGAGCTACATCTCCAACTCATTTACTTTTGATTTGATTTGCTCTATTTGCATTTCAGTCACTTTTTTCTTTAAAAAAAGTGTGTATGTGTGGTGTGTGTGTGTGTGTGTGTGTGTGTGTGTGTGTGTGTGTGTGTGTTCACCATAACGCACGTGCAGAGGTTAGTGAACTTCTGTGGAGCTGATTGTTCCTTTCACCTTTACAATATGTTCCTGGAATCAAACTCACCATCATGGCAAGTTTCTTTATCCTCTCCTCTGAGCTATCTTTTGGCTCCCACTTTTTTTTTTTTTTTTTTTTTTTTTTTTTGGATACAGGATCTTTCACTTGCCTGGAGTTGATTATCTAGGCTTGGTTGGATTGCCAGTGAACCCCTGGAATATGCCTCTTTCTGTCTCCCTGGTATTGGGATCACAAGTGTGTGACACCATTCCCAGCCTTTTAATGTGGGTCCTGCATCAAGCCTGGCCTCTCAAGCTTGCACTGCATGTGGTTTGCTGTCTGATCCAGCTCCTCAGTTCTGGATCTTCCGTCTCCCTGGGAACTGCTGGCAATGGAAGAGTAGAACTGTGCTATGCCTCTGTGCAACACCAAGGTTCCCATTCTCACTCAGGTCCACATTATTATTCTCAATGGAGTTGAATTCTACCCCTAAAAGGACGTTTGAAAGTCTTCACAGTAATTTAGATGCTACAATTTAGGAGTGGATGCTGGCACTTAGAGGGTATCAGATATATTTGCCAGCAAATAATGATCCTATCCAAAATGATTATGGCAAGAGACAGAGAACCCTGTTCCACATGAAATGTTAGATTCCTGCTCCTCATCCCCCAGGACACCAGTAACTTTGTAGGGGGCAATGGGAACATTTAGGACCCAAACCACTAATTTGCCTTTACTTTTGCTTATTTTTAACAGTCTTTGTTTCAGTATGGGGTTCAGAGTTGATACTGAGAGCTAGTGGGCTTTGGGGTGAAATAAAGTGGAGTTCTATTCTTTGGGTCTCCTGAGCACTACCTGTGTGTCCTTGATCAAGAGACCCAGCCCATGTAAACCCAGTTTCTTCATTTGTGAAGAGGGAAGAGCATATTTGTGGGCAAGGTTAAAGAATCACATTTAAGTACAAAGCACCATCTCTGGCCCAGAGATGCTCTTCATGCTATTGGTACCCACCTCTGAGTGGCACCACCAGTAAGCGCCTGCTGTACAAAGAATGAGTGATGCTGCATGTATTCATTTTATTGTTGGTGGTTAAGAAAATATATGGTGCTCCTGTATCACACAAAGATCTCCCCAATCACCATCCCCTCTGGGGAAAGTGTGTCCTATAGTTGTGGGTTTGGGTCTGTACAGAAGCACAAGGAAGCAAGATAGATGCAAATAACTGCACAGAAATGCAACAGACAGGACAGTAAATGCCTAACTCATAAAAATTGAGCAATGATGTGAATTTTATGGTTATAGCATTGTGGAAAATTCTTAATAGGGAAGAAGTGAGTAGGGGGGACTTTCAGGTAAGACAGTGACCTAGGAGTCATGTCAGAGCAAGTGGCTGATTATTGTCAGGAAATAAAGGGAACAGAAATATTCCATGACTCTCAGCTGTGTCTTTAGTGCCCAGGAGCTCTGGGATCTGGATTGTTGCTGAGACTGAGGCCAGCATAGTGGCTGCTGCAGCTGCACAATCTGAGGGACTCTAGCAGTTGACTGCAAACTGGGCACAGACTTCTTCCAAGCAATCTCCAGGAGCTGTATTTTAGGGGTTTTGTGGAAGGGGTTCCCAGGCACTGCAGCTGGCACCATTATCCGCACCCCAGTGAGGAAACTGGAAAGAGCAGGGTGTAAGCACAAGCTCTAAAGAGTGCCTTCAGCTCTAAGCAGAGGCTGCTGCTAGCGGGTTGCAGCATTTGTCTCAGCTTTCCTCAGCTCACAGAACAGGCTTGTGTCAAGTTAGCAAAGGTCAACCGGCTGACTTACTCCTTCCTGTACAATTGCATCTCTTACAGTCCAGAAGCTGAGCTGCTTTATGACATCCAAGTACATAATTATACCATTTTCTTATTAGTCTATTCTTAACTCTTTTATTCCTTTGCCTGTGTTATTCCCACTCTTCTATATGTTTCCCTCTTCCATTTCCCATATAGCAATCTGACAATAATCACAGTCTCACTGTAGTATTGTGCCTAAATAACTAACATATTTAGTGTACACAGGGCCCATTTACTTCATAAAACAAGTGTCTCTTTTTTTTGTAGTCACCTGCTACTCTACTACCAGAAAGGGTTAAACATTGAGTAGTAAAGTTTCTGAAGCCAATACTCAACCCACAAGGTAGAATAAAAATAGAGCTTGGTACTTAGAATGCAAGTCTAACAAAGGAAAATAGGCCCATAACTATACTGCAATCTAGTCTCTCCTGAACACTACAAATATTTTCCAAAGACAGAGAAAATGAAGCCCATTCAAATACAAAAGCTACACCGAACATCAAACTTATAGAACCAGAAAAGGAACTGTCCATGCTATAGTATAGTTAAAATAATGAACACACAGAACAAAGAAAATATATTAAAAGCTGCAAGAGAGAAACACCAAATCATATTTAAGGCCAGGCCCATCAGAATAACTACTGAATTCTCAATCAAAACCTTTAAAGCAAGATGGTCTTCTAAAGATCTATTTTAAATTCTGGAAGACCACAACTGCCAAACTAATTTAATATACCTAGCAAAACTATCCATCATAATTAAAGGTGAAAGAAAATCTTGACATAGTAAATGCAGGTTAATGGAATTTATGGTTACCAAGCCAGTCCAACAGAAGACACTGGAGGGAATATTTTTCCTGAAGAGAAAGATTATTGACCCTAAAAGGCTACAAGAGGGAAAAAACAAAGATACTAAGGTACTTGTTATAGGAAAGAGGCCTAAGGAATCTTCAAATGCTACAAAATCAGCAAAATTACGGACACACGCGCACGCGCGCGCGCGCACACACACATACACACACACACACACACACACACACACACACACACACACACACGTTTCAAGACAAGAGTGCCCTCTTTAGTCTCCTCTACTTAATATAGTGCTTGAGTTTCACTGGAACAGTAAGAAAAAAGATGGAAATAAAAAAATGATACAAAAAAAGAAAGAATTCAAAGTGTTTTTACTTGCAGGTGATAGACTTATATAGAGATCCCAAAGACTCCTTTGAGAAACTGCTAGAGCTGATAAACACTTTTAGCAATGTGACAGGTTACAAAATTATCATAGTCCAGTCAATAGCCTCCCTATATACCAAAGACAAAATATACCTAGAAAGACATCAGAGAAATAATCCCATGCAGAATAGCCTCAAGAATACCTTGGAATAAATCTAACCAGGGAAGTGAAAGACCTAGACAATAAAAACTTTAAAACACTAAAAAGCAAAATTGAAGAAGATACTAGAAAATGAAAAGACCTCCCATTAATACATTGATAGGTAAGATTAATAATGTGAAAATGACCATTTTTTCAAAAGAAATATACAGATTTAATGAAATAACCATAGTAATCCAATACAAGGTTTTCACAGAATTGCAAAACCAATATTAAATTTTGGATGAAGCACAAAAGACCAAAGATAGCCAAAGCAATCTTGAACAATGAAAGTACTGCTAGGAGTATCACCATACCTGATTTTAAGTTACACAATTAGTAACTAAAAACATCATGGTAGAGCCACAAAAAGAGACACATGGGTCAATGAAATTGAATAGGGGACAGATATAAGTCCATATACCTACAGCCACTTGATTTTTAAAAAAGATGCCAAAAATACTCAACAGAGAGAAAGTATCTTAACAAGTCATGTTGAGAAAGTTGGCTATCTACATGTAGGAGATTGAAACTTGTTTTGTTTCTCACCATGCTCTCCCCATCTATTTCAAATGGATCAAAAATTATTTTTAGATGAAACTTCCAGAAGAGTAGAAAGTACACATCATGATATAGACTTAGATAAGAACTTTGTTAATACCATCCCAATCTTACCAGAAAAAGGTCAATAATCAACAAGTGAGACCTCATGAAATTAAAAAACTTTTGTACTACAAATAAAATTGTCCTTTGTCTTAAGAGAGGAGAAAACCTTTGCTAACTATACATCTCATAGAAGATTAAATGTCTAGAATATACAAAGAACTAAAAATATACCAAAGTATCAATAAAATAAACAACTGAATTAAAAATGGGCCATGGAACTAAATATGGAATTCTTAAGTGAAGAAATAAAAATAACTAAGAAATATTTTAAGAAATGTTTATCACTATTAGCCAGGAATGAAATGCAAATTAGAACTACTTTGAGATTTCATCTTACTCTAGTCAGAATGTTTAAGATCTTAACATTGAAAACAAATGTTAGCTATGATGTTGGTGAGAGTGCAAACTGATGGAGTTATAATGAAAATCAGTGTGAAGAAGCCTAAAAAAGCTAACTGTAGAGCTATCATATGACCAAGGTATACATACCACCATGATATATCAATAGGACTCTATGTCCTACTACAGAGATTATGTATGGATAGCTTGTCTATGTTTATTGTTGAACTATTCACAGTAACTAGGAAATGGAATCAACCCAAATGTTTATCAGTTGATGAATAGACAATGAAAATGTGGCACATAATATACAATGAAATTTTATTCAGCTGTAAAGAAAAATTAAATCAGGTGGAAAAAGTTATACCAAGTGAGGTAACTCAGACTTAGATAGAGAATTCTGTTTGTTCTTTCTCCTATGTGAATACTAGCTCGAATCTTTAAATTTATGGGTTTGACTTGGAGTATCTGTAAAAGCCAGGAAGCTAGAAAAGGGGCCACTGGGGAAGAGGTTACAGGAAAGACTTTATGGGAGGGTGGATGGCAGAATTCCAGTGGAAAGAAGGACAATGGAGTAAGAAGGTGTAAGTGAAGAGTGGTTCAGGGAGAAGTGCAGAGAAGGAGTTAGGGATGAATACTAACACTAAGGAAGTTTGAAAAAAAAACTATACATATCTACTAATTACTATTATTAAGTTTTTAAACCAGTAAGTATAAAATGAGTTTGATTGTAGTTTCCAGGTTCCAGAGACACCCCACCTCAAACAATAAAGGCTATTGCAATTGCTGTTGCTTACCCACAATAATTTTATGATAAGACACCACACACTTTGGTCATAAGATATACAGAAATAAAGCAGGAACTTACAGAGAAGCCACTTCTCACTGTAGAACACTGGGAGGTGTCTACAGTATACTCAGAGCTAAAAATATTATGACAGTCACCCTGCTATGAACAGTATGGACTGCAGTAATAACTAGATTGGCGAGATATGTCCATTGATGCATTATTTGCATGAATGTTAGAGTAGTAATCAACCACTTTTTAAAACTGAATTTAAAACCCAGGAGGGAATACATGCATGATATTGAAAACCTGTCTAAGAACCCACAGCTAGGGAAGTCATAGTCTCCACTACTGTTGCTTTTCTAAGTGAACATGATTTCAAAGCATATTCTAAATGCTTATCTTTATACTTAAAGATTACTGAAGATACCAATCCTCGCCAGATAATCTTCCCTTGGCAGTGGGCAGTGGTTAACACAGAGACAGACAAAGTGCAGAGACTACGTGACTATGGAATGTTCAGCTTTAAATGGGTCATCTGTATCACACACCCATCACAGAAGAAAGGGAAACACGACTGTAGGAGACAGAGCTGGGGAGGACTTTTATGAAATAGCATCTTCTGGATAGTGCATGCACTCAGGAACTCACAGCAGCAATGGCTACCTGTCCAAGACCTCAAGAATATTGTGCTGCCAACACAATAGGATGGAATGGAGAAGGGATAATGAGGGTCACCTCTCCCTATGGGACTCTTAACAATCAATGGTGACCCAAGGAAGGGGTGTCACTTTCTTCAGTGACCGACAAGTGACCCATACTCCAGTAGATAACCTCCTACTCCTGCCTGCGTAGACAACCCTGTTTGTACTCTATTGGTTACACACACACACACACACACACACACACACACACACACACACACACATACACACACACACACACACTGACATGGGATAGTACAGAAGTATTTATGGGAGAAAGAAGGGACATTGGATAGGATACCATGGAGAGAAAAGCACTAAACTTCATTATATACCTGTATGAAATTAACAAATAATTAAAACTAAACTTTTAAAATAGAAAAAAGGGGGAGCAATTTTAGGAAGACATGACTCTAATCTTGAGCTAATGGCTCAATCCCAACTCAACTCTGCAGAAATCCTGCTATTATCAGAGATTCCAGGCAAGTTTCTGTGTGTTTTTGAGAGTGCCTTTAACATGGCTTATGGAAGATGCTGTGATAGAAGGCCCCTGTGGTTTTCATTTGGGACTTGACTTAATTAAAAGCAACCACGCTAACAAAAGAGTAGCATAGGGAGTCTGCTTCTCCCAATTTTTCTATTGTGTGACCAATTTCATGTCAGATTTCTCAAAGGGCTTAAAAATATAATACTGCAGAGAAAACATTTAATATAGTAGTGGCAGCATGGACCAAGCCCAAGTAGAGTAAATCAAGCATGAAGAGGTATGGCATTGTAAGGTTGCAAGTTTATTTTTTCCTTTTAGCTTTAGACACAATAGCCCAGTGGTGTGGAGTTGGCCATTCCATGAGTGGACATAATCACTAAGAAAAGGCTTTCATGAGACACACACCAGAGGGTGAAGAACAGCTTTCATTCTTCAGCCAGTTTCTTTTGGTTCAGCACAAAGACAATTTAAGAAACAATGCTGGTGTTGTTCCATGCCTTCATAGAAACAGGAACCTATTACTGTTTGGTATTATGATACCAAATGGATTCAAAAGCATTTCTCCAACTCAGTTCATGTACTTCCTCCATAGAATGTCCCCTTGTGTTAAAACATTGTAGACCTCAGTTAAAGCTCAGATACAACACTTTATTTAGAAATGACACTTCATTGCATATTAGAGTCACTATTGGAAATGCATTAAAAATTGATTGCTGAACAATCTACGAGGAACCAGTTTTTCTTCCTATTGTGCATGTGTATATGAGATAGAGAAGGACTAGGGGAGGGGGAAGCTGTGCATATATCAAGGTGCTCACGTGAAGGTCAGAGGACAGCTGTTTTGGTTATGGAACTTAGACTTTAGTGCCTGAACTCTTCTCTCCAGCCCAAGAGAACAACTGTTGGCAGACACTCCTCTCTTTCATTTGTTAAGACAGGATCCCTTTTGTTTTCTTCCATGCTGTGTATTCCAGGCTACCCGGTGACTGGCCTTCTGCATGATGCCAGTATCCATGTCCTGCCTCATCATAGGATTGCTGGGATTGCAGTTCATTCTGTCGTATTCAGCTTTAACCTTATTTTTACTTACTTGAGGATTTCATGTATGTGTATACCACATTTGCATCATCTCCACTCCTCCCTCTCCCTCCTCTAACTCCTTCCATATCTCCCAACCACCTATTGAATTCATGACCTCTTCTATAATTATTTCTGGGTTTACACACACACACGCACGCACGCACGCACGCACGCACGCACGCACGCACGCACACACAGACAACCTATTGAGTCTAAATAGTGTTGCCTTTATTTGTGTATGTTTAGGCCTGACCACTTAGGATTGAGGTCTCGTCCTAAAAACAAATGCAAAAACCTAGGTTTCTTTCCCTCAGCAGCCATGGACTGACTGCTTTTAGCTTTCCATCTAGGGGTGAGGCCTTATGAAATTTTCCTGCACCTATGTCTGTGTATTGACTGGTGTGGTCTTTGTGGATTTTGTGCCTGCAATCACCATGTTGAGATTTCATGGGTGCAACATGCCTGTTGTGCAGAAGACACTGACTGCCATGCAGTAGCTAATCCAGTCCTCAGGCCCATACAATCTTCCAACTTCCTCTTCCATGACTTTCCTTGAGCATTAGATATAGGGGTTATGCTAAAGAAGTCACTTATAGGGCAAAGCACCCATGGTCCCTTGTCCTTTGTATTTTGGCCAGTTGTATATATCTCTAAATAGTCTCTACTACAAAAAAATTTCTTTGTTGAGATGTGAAAGCTTCATTTATCTATAGGTCTAAGACAGAACAGCCTGTAATTATGTGTTAAGAATATATATATATATATACACACATATATGTATACACACACACATCTATACATATATGCATGTAACAATTAATGAAAAAAGAGGTCACGGATTTGAAAGGGTGCAAGGAGGGGTACATAGGAGAGTTTGGAAGGATGAAAGGGAAAAGAAAAATGATGTAATCATATTATAATTTCAAAAAACTAAGAAATATTTTTAAAAGATATTTGGAAACTATGTTACTTTAGTGATATGATAGCAATAGGTTCTTGTTCTCCTGTAGGACCTATAACCTCTCTAGCCATCATTCTTTGGTAGGATTATAGTACCAGGCATGAGTTTCCTCAAACAGAGCAGGCACTAAGTCCAATTGGATAGCTGTTGTTTGCCCCAGATACACACGGCACTATTATACTCTTGGGGCTGTTTGCGAGTACTATAGCTGTTAGGGCTCTCAGGCTTTACATTTGGAAAAGATCATTTGTAGCTCTTCATCCTTGGCAGCTTGCATAGCATCTTTCCACACTGTGAAGGCTAACTTTCAGCTAGGATGCTTCCAGGAAAGTACCAGTTTGATTTCTCCAAATCTTGTGACCAAAGTGTGTAGTGTTTACAGCAGTGGAGTCTTACCGAGCACAATGGCAATAGCCTACATGCTCCTGGGGGTTTTCTTGGTACCCTAACCAACAGCTCGATGGGATATCCCTTGTCTATGGCTTCTGGTGTGGGGTATATTCATAAATATCTATCTATCTATCATCTATCTATCATCTATCTATCTATCTATCTATCTATCTATCTATCTATCTATCTATCTATCTATCCATCCATCTATCCATCTATCATCCATCTATTACATGTTTTAATATTAAGCTTATAAAATAATAGGTTTCCCTATGTCCTTTCCTGCCATCCTTAATGTTATTTACCCCTCCTCTTTCTATTTATTCCCCCCTCTTTCCTCCCTAGTGACATATCATCCCATTTACACTACTTCCATATTTATAGCACCTGGATCTTGCTGTCCCTTTCTTTAGAGTCCCTTTTCTCCTCATCCAACGGTCCCTTCCTGCTTTCCTGGTTTTTGCTGTTTCTTCTAGTTATACATTCAAACCTAAAGAACTAGATTGGGATCTAGAATCTATCCATGAGAAAAGACACTTTGCATTTGTCCTTGTGGGTCTGTATTATTTCATTCATTGTAATATTTCTCAATTCCATATGTTTATGTGTGAACATTGTATTTTTTTTTCATTCACAGATGAGTAGAAGTCCATTGTCTAGATGTATCACATCTTTCATTATCCATTAATCAGTTGGTAGATATCCAGGCTGCTTCTATATTCCAGCTATTCTAAAGAGAATGGCAATGAACATGGCTGAGCAGGTATCTCTGTAGAAGGCTACTCTATCTTTTGGGCATATGCCTAGGAGTGATATTGATTAGTCATATGGTAGACCTATTTTTAGCCTTTTGAGGATTCTGGACACTGATCTCCATAGTGCATTTATCAGTTTGTACTCTGACCAACAGAGAATAAGTGTTCTCCTTTCTCCACATCCTCACTACCTTATTCTCACTTCTTTTCTTTTTCTCAGCCTTTATGCCTGGAGTAAGGATAGTTGGTAAGTATGTTGAATACTTTTTGAGATATTTCTTAGACATTTAAAAATTTTGTCTTTAGAGAAGTCCTTGTTTAGATTCATAGCTAATTTTTAACTGGGCTGTTTGTATTCTTGGTCTTTTTTTTGAGTTCTTTATATATTCTAGATATTAGTTCTCCACCAGATACTTGACAAAGATTCTCTCCTAGGCTGTGGGTTTCCTCTTCATGCAATTGTTTCCTTAGCTGTATAAAAGGTTTTTAGTTTTGTGAAGTACCACTTGTCAATTGTAGGCTTTAATTTTTGGGCAAATGAAATCCTGTCCAGAAAAGTTCTTTCTTATGTTTATATCTTGTAGGATATCACCTGTATTTTTTTCTAACAGTTTCAGTGTTTCAGGTCTTTTATTAAAATCTTCAATCCATACAAAGTTAACTTTTGTGCAGAATGATAGACACAAATCTAATTTCATTCTTCTACACGTTGAAATCCAGTTTTTCCAGCACCATTTGTTAAAGATGCTGTTTTTCTGTGATATATGCTTTTTGCCATCTTTGTCAAATATCAGAAGATTGTAAGTTCATGTACTCATGTTGAGGTCTTCCTCTTCTTTTTTTATTATTCTACAAATCTGTTTTGTGTCAGTACCATATTGTTTTTATTTATTTATATTATTTAGAAATAATAATTTTACATATCAATCCCCCAGTTCCCTCTCCCTCCCATCCTCCCATGCTCCCTACCAATCCCCCAACCCACCCACACCCGCTCCCCAAGGATAGTGAGGTCTTCCATGAAAGATCATCAAATTCTGTCACATCATTTGGGGGAAGGCCTAGGACTTCCTCCATATCTCTGGGCTGAAATAGTATCCCTCCATAGGGAATAGGCTCCAAAAGTGCATTTGTGTACTAGGGATAAATACTGGTTAGAGGTCCCATGCCTAACTGGCACCCACATCCAGAGGGCTTGTTTGGTCCAATGCTGGTTCCCCAGATTTATAACTGAAGACCCTGTGCTCTCACTAGGTCAGGTCATATGTTTCTGTAGGTTTCTCTAGCACAGTCTTGACTCCTTTGCTTGACTTTCTTTCCTCTCTACTACTGGATTCCAGAAATTCAGCTCAGTGCTTAGCTGTAAGTGCCTGCTTCTGCTTCCATCAACTACTGGATGAAGGCTCCAGGATGGCAATTAAATTGGTCATCACTCTCAGTATAAGGCAAGGGCATCAAAGGCTGCCTCTCCACTACTGCCTAGATTTTTAGTTGAGGTCATCTTTGTGAATCTCTAAATATTTCCCTAGTGCCAGATTTCTTTTTAAACCTATACTGGCTCCCTCTATTAAGATATCTTTTTTTCTCGCTCTCCTCTATCCCTCCCCTGACCCAGTCTTTCTGATCCCTCTTGTTCTTATACCCCTTCCTTGTCTCCCATTTTCTTTTTCCTCCCTCCCTCTCCTCTCCCCCTATTGCCAATTTGCTCAGGAGTTCTTGTCCCTTTCCCTTTCTCTGGGGGACCATGTGTTTCTCTCTTAGGGTCTTTCATATTTCCTAGTTTCTCTGGTGGTATGGATTATAGGCTGGTAGTCTTTGCTCTATGTCTAATATCCATATATTAGTGAGTACATACCATGTTTGTCTTTCTGCAACTGGGTTACCTCACTCAGGATGGTTTCTTCCAGTTCCATCCATTTGCCTGTAAATTTCAAGATTTCATTTTTTTTTCTGCTGAGTAATACTCTATTGTGTAAATGTATCACATTTTCTCCATGCATTCTTCAGTTGAAGGACATCTAGGTTTCTTCCAGTTTCTGGCTATTACAAACAATGCTGCTATGAGCATAGTTGAACATATATCCTTATTGTATGAATATGCATCTTTTGGGTACATGAACAAGAGTGGAATTGCTGGATCTTGAGGTAGACTGATTCCCATTTTCCTGAGAAACCACCATACTGATTTCCAAAGTGAATGCACAAATTTACACTCCCACCAGCAATGGAGGAGTGTTCTCCTTTCTCCATATCCTTTCCAGCATAGACTGTCAATAGTGTTTTTGATGTTAGTCATTCTGGCCTGTGTAAGATGGTTCTCAGAGTTGTTTTGATTTGCATTTCCCTGATGGCTAAGGATGTTGAACATTTTATTAGGTGTCTTTTAGCCATTTTAAATCCCTCTATTGAGAATTCCCTATTTAGTTCTGAACCCCACTTTTTAATTGGATTGTTTGGTGTTTTGGTGACTGGTTTCTTGAGTTCTTTGTGTATTTTGGAAGTCAGTCCTCTGTCAGATGTAGGGTTGGTGAATGTTTTCCCATTTTGTGGGCTGCTGTTTTGTCTTGTTGACTGTGCTCTTTGCTTTACAGAAGCTTCTCAGTTTCAGGAGGTCCTGTTTACTAATTGTTGATCTCAGTGTCTGTCCTAGTGGAGTTATGTTCATGAAGAGATCTCCTGCACCAATTTGTTCAGAGATACCTCCTACTTTCTCTTCTAAGAGGTTTAGTTGTGGTTGGATATATGTTAAGGTTATTTGATCCATTTGGGCTTGCTATAGTTCTATAATATATCAAGACATCTGGAATATTTATCCCACAGACATTGTTCTTTTTTGTGCAGGATCACTTTGGCTATCTGGGATCTTTTTTGTTTGTTTTTGTTTTGTTTTCATGTGAATTTGTGGATTTCTTTGTTACGAGCATGTTCCCCCCCATCCTCCCACCCCCCGCAGCTGGTCCCACTCTTTGTTCCTCCCCACCAGCTGCCTGGTCCTGCTGTCACGCAAGCCCCACATAACACTCAGAGACTCTGTTTTTGATACAATCCTGTTGGCCAGTTACTATTATTGTTTATCGGCTAGCTCTGTCTTAATGATTAACCCATTTCTACTTATCTAAGTATTTCCACGTGGTCATCTTATCCGAGCACGGCGGGCCAGCATCTTGCTTCCTCCAGGCTCTACATGCTGACCCTCCTTACCACTTCCTCTTTCCTCCTCCTCCTAGTCTCCTAGCCCCGCCTATCTTGTTTCCTATTGGCCAACAGGGATTTATTTATTAGCCAGTATGAGAAACATATTTACAGAATAACATCTCCCATCACTTCTTTTTATATATCTGTGAAGAATATTGTGGGAATCTTGATTGGGATTGCATTGAATCTATAAATTCAATTTGGTATGCTGTTCATTTTGCAATATTAATTCTACTGATTTGTGAAAATGATAGGCCTTTTCTTTTTTAATGTCTTTCTCAATTTCTTTCTTCAGAGATAAGAAATTTCATGGTGGAGGTCTTTCACCTTCTTCCTTAATTTTATTTCTAAATATTTTCTTTCTTTGGGGATATTGTGAATGAGGGGATGTTTATGATTTAATTCTCAGTGTGTCTTATTGGTGTATAAAAGGCTATTGGGTTTTGTATGCTGATTTTGTATCCTACCACCTTTCTGAAATTATCCTAGAAATTTTCTGATGGAATTTTTGAGATCTCTTACACATAATACCATATACTCTTCAAACAATGATTTAACTTCTTTTCTTACTTGTGTCCCTTTAATTTCCTTCTCTTGCCATATTGTTCCACCCAGTGCTGCAAGCACTCTGTTGAATAAGTAGACAGCCCCAACTCATTGCTGATTTTTAATGGGTTTTCTTTGAGTTTTTCTCTATTTAGAATGCTGTTGGCTATAGGTTTGTCTTACATATTTTATTATGTTGAGGTATGCCCTCTCCAGTTGTTTTCTTTGGGACTTAAATTGTGAACTCATGCTGGATTTTGTCAAAGGCTTCTTCTACATCTATTGAAATGGCCTTGTGAATTTTGTATTTAAGCCCATTTGAGGATTAGGGTGAGTGCTGGCAGGATAGGGTTAAGAGGTGGCATACTCACCAGGCCAGAGCACAAGATATGCTGGACATGCTGGGTCTATGGGATGGATGTGATGTAGTTGTTGGGATAAGGTCTGGAGGAGGCATCTGGTTTTCTGAGAAACCATAATTCAATTAGCTTAGGATAAACCATATGAAAAAATATCTTCCACATAATGTTTATTCTACATCTGTGGTGGAGGACCATTGCAATAACAATTTAAGCCCTAGCCTTTGTGTAATTTTTCTGCTTCAAAATATTTGTGAATTAGTGTGCACCTTCATCCTTCACCATGACTCACTTTGGCACTGAGTCATGAGACAGAATCTTGAGCTAGGGTAAAGGCACAGAAAGAGGGCAGAAAAGAACATTTGTAACTTGTGCAGATTTCACATCCAGAGTAATACTACTTAAAGGTCTGTGTTGCAGGGGCACTGAGAATCTCTATATGAACATATTGACACTCTCTGGGGGTTTCTCACTGTGCATTCAGCCTAGTTGCAACCCCAGTCAGGGAGGAAAAGAGGCATGGGAGAGCTGATCATGATGGGTGTTGGATGTGTGACTAGCTCACTAGTGACTGGAAGGTTAATGATACAGCAGCAGGGACAGAGAAGGCTGGCATGTCTGGGATTAAAGCACAAACCAACCAACCAACAAACCAGATGTTACTCACTCTCCAGAGTTCTCTGTGTTCAGTCATGTTCTTGAGTATTGAGATATTTCATAAACAGAGCAGCCTTTGCAAGAACTTTCTAGGTGAACTATAAAAACCTCAGAACTAAAACATTAAAGCCTTCATTGTGAACTAATGGTTCTCAATGTATTTCCATGGGTCAAACAACAGCCAGACTGTAATCTATGAAGCTTGAGACACAAAATGAGGTCACTTCGACACTGTGTGTCATTAAACTGATGACTTTCTGTGTGTCTCTTGGTAGCTGGGTGCCTGACTCCAGCCACATCCAGCCTCCTCTGTTCCTGAGAGCCCACTGGGTTCCAGGGCCAAGAAGGACCCTATTTCAGCTGTCCTTCCAGTTGGCATTTTTTTCCTCCCAGAAAATCCCCTTCTGGCAATCCTGGTTTGGTTATGCTAGTTGAACATTGAAAATATAAGATGAATCACTAAAAATTCATCCTTCAAAGTTTACATGCAATTGTCCTCTAACACAAGTGGCCTACCTTGTCCCACATTTGTGTTAATCCACCTTTGACTAATTTCATAAGACCTGAAAAAAAAAAAGAAAATGGATGAGAATTGAAATGGATATGATGAGAATTGAATTGGATACAGATCACGTTCAGTACTTTAAGAAATCTGAATTGCCATGAATAACATGGACCTTTAGATACATTTCTAGGTTCCTCTGTGTTATGAAAATATTTGTCATTTACTTCCCTACACACTTTCTCTGCAAATACATAATTCTCACAGATAATATTTTCCTTGAAAATGATGAAATATTGTATCACTGAACTGTAATATATATCAGTTTTGATGTCAAGAAGGTATTTGATCATCTTTATCACCTTCAAAGGGAAAAAGAGCCTGTGGTGAATGAAAATGTACTTGTGGCAAAGAAGGGCTCATGGATAAAGGTCATTCTAGCTTTATTCTAGACAACCATCATTCCTGTTTCACAATCGCAATTTACTGTTCATACAGTAAATAGTTGCTGACAGTTCTCTATGTGCATTTTGAAACTGTCTTCCTAGCCCTTCTGAAACTGCACCCTCTTTGGTCTTTTATTTGCTTACTTATTTACTTAAATATTTTTGTTGACTGGAGGGAGGGAGGGAGAGAGAGAGAGAGAAAGAGAGAGGAAGAGAAAGAGAGACGGAGAGAGAGAGAGAGAGAGAGAGAGAGAGAGAGAGAGAGAGAGAGAGAGAGAGAGAGAGAGAAAGAGAGAGAGCTCGAGCTCAGTGGGTAAAATTGCTTGCCTTGTATACAAGAAGACCAGGGTTAGACCCCATTTTACATTCTTGTGATTCTGTCCATGGGGAGGCAGTGACAGGCAGATCCCGGAAACCGTCCAGCCTATTAGTGAGCTCCAGTCTATTAAGAGACTGTCTGAAACAGAAAAGAAAAAAGGTGCATGGCACCTGAGGAATGACACTCGAGGTTGTCTTTTGACCTTCCCACACCTGTACACACATGTACACTGGCATAACATGCACACACATCCGTATAGTACATGAAACTATTGTTGCTCCTGGGTCAGTGCCAGAATTGTTTATTTTTACTGTTACTTTTTCTCTAAAAATTTTGACGCATTATCTTCATTCCAGGGAATGTTCCACTTGTGTACAAAATTAGCATAATTGACTATTTATGCATATTGTTCACACCCACTTACGCAAATGGTTCTTTATCTTGTTTTATAGATTCTTTATTCTTTCTTGTGTTCCCCCCAACCCCCACTAAGTATTTAGGATTGCCATTGACCAAGAGAATGCCAGCTTCATGCCTGGTATTCTTTTCCAAATAGCTAGACATAGGACAGTTGAGCTTTAGGACTCTCCCTCTCCCCCCCCTGGTCTGTCTGGTGGGCTTCACTGAGCCTCAGTTTCTCCCAAAATTTTATAGACCTGATCAGAACAAGCATGCAACTGGTCAGAATAGCTAGCATCCTAGCACAAGTGTTTTGGCTCTTGCTAGCAAGGATTCTCACTAGCCCCAGAACCTTCCTGGGACCACTTCTTGATTGCATCCAACTATAGTTTGGATCTAGGACACCTTTTCACGTGGTAACTATGATAAAGAACAATTGAGCATCCAACATACAGCTGAAGTTCTTCTGACTTCTGGTCTAACCATTTGAAGTTGTTAGTATATGGCAAAACTAGTTACTCAATCACTATGGTCTATGGGACTGTGTGAAGCAATGCCTGTCCAACTCTGCATAATAGTTACCAATGGGCATCTAATAAGTATTGATTTTTCTTTTCTAGCAATGAGAATCTAATGTTTTGCCACCACAAACTGTACAATGAACATCTATCCACTTGTCCCAGAACTGTTGTGAACTTTATATGGAGTCAAATTGCTATTTCTACGGGGGAAATATATATATGTAATTTGCCTGCATTGTATCCTAGTGTTCTATGAAGATTTGCTTCCCTACCCAAAGCTGAGTGATCTGGAATGGGTCAGGTGACTCATGCTGAGCAAGTTTGGCTCCATCTAGGATAGCGTATCTCATCATCTGACATGGGAGCTGAAGTCTTAAGAGCTGTGCCCATGGCCTATTTCTGTCACCTATGCTTAGAGTGGCAGAGAAAGTGGCATCCTTATTATGGTTTCAGTGTGAAATGACCCCCAGAGTTTGCATTTTAAGTGCTTGGTTCAAAGGGTGGCACCATTTTGGGAGATTGCGTGGCCTGGTTGGTGGTGGTGAATCACTAGGGTTATAACCCAGCCTTGCTTCCTGTTCCCTTGGCCCCTTTATCTGCCAAGATGTAAGTGGCTGTCACCTCACACTCCCACTGTCCCAGACAGAGCTGCCTCCTACCATGCCTTCTCCACTGTGATACACTGTAGGTCTGGAACTATGAGCCAACATAAACTGTCCTTCTATTAAGTTACTTCTGTCAGGTATTTTCATGGAAGCAGCAAGAAAAGCAGAGCCCCAGAGAAGAGACCATAGTCAACACTGAGAGGCAGAGAGAAGAAACTTGCATAGACCAGCTGTCGTGATTCATTCATCCCATGGCTTGAGTTCCATCTGTACTGACTTGTTTCTTGCTATTAATTCTGCAAGATACTCTTATATAGCCACACCCCAAAGCTAAATGTAGTGAATTTCTTTTAGTGGTGATCAAAAATCCTTTTAACATAGAAAAAATGAATCATCTTAAAAATCAATACCAAACATGATCTGAATGCTTTTGGAAGTTTAATGCAACATATCTTAGAGATCGTTTTGAGGTAAATATTTTAGTTTTGGCTGAAAAGTGATTGTTATCAGTTGCTTTTCTCATGAGAGATGAGACTCTTCTCATGTATGTGGTAGACACCACTCCCCATAAAATGACATTAAGTAACATCCAGCTCAGATAAAAACAGTTCTTACAATGTGTGACTTTCAAAGAGTCTGCCTGGCATAATATAGGCACAAGAACAACAGCCATCATTGTCTTATTTAAGGGTCTTCTGTATTACTGTATAATGTCCTTTCATCAGTTAGTACCTTGCACTGTGTTTGAATGCTTTACATTCCGAGTAGGATATCATGAGTTTTTCCTACTTTCTTTTCAAAGACTGGTTTTAAAATAGCTTGGTCCACTTGTGTGATTCTTAACAGCAGGAAAAGGGGCTGTCTCCAACGTTTTTAATGTCTCTTGGATCCTACTTCTCATACTAGGTCTCTTTGCCCAGCTTCATTACACAGAGAGGTGTGTAGTCTTACTGCAACTTGATATGCCATGTTTTGTTGATGCTCATGGGAGACCTGTTCTTTCCGAAACAGGAATGGAGGAGGAGTGGATTGGGAGGATGGGAACAGAGGTGGGATGGGGAAAGGGACTGAGAAGAGAGGAGGGACTAGGAGTAGAGGAGGGAGGGGAAACTGGGTCAGGCTGTAAAATAAATAAATAAATAGATTTATAGAAATGAATATCTCACTGAGCAATGGAATAAAATGAAGTGTTTGATCAAAACACATGGCAGTTTGTGAGATGAACATTACTGAAATGCATTCCTTTGTGGCTGTGGAGGTGGTTGAGCCTTAAAGTACTTACTGTATGAGGATTCCCAAGAGAAAAGCCTGCTGTAGTCATGCATCTGTAATCCCAGTTAAGGAAACAGATGGGTTCCCAGGCCTTGCTGGCCAGCTCATCTAGCTGAAAAGATATGCCTCAGGTTGATAAAAAATTCTGTGTCAAGGGAATAATAAAGCAGAGTACCTGGCTTCCTCATCTGGTCTTAGTACTCAGGTGCAGGGGCACCTCTCCACTCAAAGGTATGAATATCATGTGCATGCACACATTCATGCACAAATGCACATGCATACATGCACTTGCCTTTGTCACGAAAAAGTGTATGAAGAGTAGTGGGAAGAAACAGTTCATGCAGAACAAGGAAGCACAATTGATATAATGCCAAGTGACAACATAAAGGTAAATGCCACTGTTTGTAGTTTTAGTAAGAAAATGTCACCCCTATTCAAAGTCAGTTGTCAGATCTTTTTAGTTTTATTGGGGACATCCCTTCTATTGCACACACCCCCTTCTCAGTTATTTTACCTTTTACATGGTTGTCACCCAATACTTTAACCCTTTTCCTCCCTTTTTTCTTTTCCTTGGTCCATTGATCATCTATTGTGCATCTCAGCTAAAATTCATCAAAAATTTAAGATTTATGAAAAAGGAAAATGAGGATCAGGTGTTTTCCAGTTCAGGGAAACAGATCCTTAGTGGCAGGAATGTAGCCAGGTCACGGGGGAAGGCAGAATATACAGCAATGCTTAGGAATGATAACAAATGTCTGTCCTTTCATTTGGGTATTTGTGAGATCAGCAAACAAGGTTTTGGTTCCAGGAAGCAGTAGCCAAGATCTATGAGTTTACCACAAAAAATCTTAACTTATTTCAATTTGGAAGCATTTGCTTTTCCCATGAAGATAAAAGGCAGCATTTGAAAGCCACAGTTCCTTAGCTCCTGGGAAATGTTCCTAGGTTCACAGCTTTGTTACAAACTTTTAGCTTCTTTCTCTTGCCTGAACAAATGAATTGCTAGAGTTAGACCACATGGTTACATTTTTTGAAACCTCTTTCCCTCATTTAAACTTTATGAAGTAAGTCAGACTAACTGGATGAAGATTTGCAGAGCCTGGCTCCCATGTTCTGTGAAGTCCTTCTTCCATGGCCTTGGACTTCTCACTGTGAACAGAACTTACTGTCTGTGACCAGACACGTGGCCACCTGTAGAGATTCAAGAAAATTAGTTTCTGGGGATTCTATCCTCCTATCTACAGACTTCACTATAGTTCACACACTTATGTAACATGCTTGGTTCCTGGGGCAACTTTGTAGAGTATCACTTAGAAGAAAAAATAACTGGTCACACCCAGGCCATCCATGCATCTATCCTTGCATCCATCCCATCCCATCCTATCTCATCCCATCCAATCCCATCCCATCCCATCCCATCCATCCATCCATCCATCCATCCATCCATCCATCCATCCATCCACCCATCCACCCATTAACAAAAGTTTATCTCTGCCTTCTATATACTAGGGTCCATGTGACATGCTGAGGATGTAATATCAACAAAATGCTCTCCTGGTAGGAATTTTGGATTCTGGTGCTATGTGATTAAGAATCACAAACATACATTAGTCTTATAAAGGAAGAAAGTGCTCTGGACTAGAGGAAGGAATATAGTCAAGAAGAGTCTCCCCAGTAGGATCTGAAACCTGTAGGGTTAATAATGATGACATGGTGGAGGAAGGTACTACCAATGGAGGGCTCAGCAAGTGGAAGGCTATGGGAGAATGTGACACCACTGACCTTGCATGACCAAATGTCAGTTAGAGAAGCTGCTCTCTCTCTCTCTCTCTCTCTCTCTCTCTCTCTCTCTCTCTCTCTCTCTCTCTCTCTCTCTCTCACACACACACACACACACACACACACACACACACATACACTCACACGGCACACACATGCACATGGTATGCATGTAAATGTATGTGTGTGGTGTGTATATATAACATGTTAGATGAAGTGTATGGTGGACATTTCTTTGAGGTCCCAGAGATGAATTAAGGCTTGGTTCTTATTCTAAGGGTCATGAGAAATCATGGACAGGTTTCAGAAGGCAGTGCTGTGACAGGGGAGATGTTTCACAGGGACATTTCTGGATGCTAAGTAATAAATGGATATCTGGAGGCAAGAGGATCAGGGTTCTAAGGCTTTGAATCAAAACGAAGACCTGGGATGGGAGTCTAAGTTAGCAGAGCTAGGAGGCTGAGAATAAAATTGATAGTCCTAGTAATAGATTGGACTTGAGCGTGAGGGCAGGTAGAAAAATGTCAAGAATGATCTCTAGATTTCTCTCTGGCCATGTGACAGGAACAGGTCTGTGAGATGGATTATTATATAGGAGTCACAACTCCACTGCATCTTGGATATCCAGGAATGACAGTGCCCTCTGTTTGACCATGTTTCATTTCAAACTCTGTCCACACTGAATTACAACTTGAGAAACATGATGCAGTGCAAATGCTTTCAAAAGTGACAGGTAAAACGGGCAATCCCGCTTCCCAGGCACAGTGCACCAGGCAGAGGTGAGTGCCAGAATTCCAATGGCTGAGAATTGAGCCATAGCACTACCCAGTGAGGAAGTAATAAGGTGAGAAGGTGATGGTAGATTATAATTACTTTATTTTATTTTATTTTATTTTATTTTGCTTTGTAAGTATTTTGAGAATACAGCAAAGCTCTGGTCGTTGAGCACAGGGTGAAGATGATAACCTAAGGAAGGGTTTCCTTGGAAATGATGATTTAAGTCAAGACCAATTATTACTTAGCAACGAGAAATAAAAATGTTCCAGGAGGACACTAACATTTTTCAGGTCCCAAAGAATGGAAAGTATGAGGGGTCTAAGAGTTCTTTTTCTGCGTTATGACTATCAGGCTGGCAGGATATGAATCAGGTGAGGTCAAGTCCTGGCAGATAAGTGCTTGTGGCTTCCTTTAACAGACATTAAAAAGATGTCTTTAGACTAGATCTCTGTTCCTTGGAGTTCAATGGAGACAAGAGAAACTGAATTGGAAGAGGTGTGGTGCATAAAAGCAAGATTTTTCAGGGGAAGGAAGAAAGAGACTTCAGGCTGTTGGAAGGCAAAAGGAGGCTGCAGGTTGCAGGTAGTGAGGAGGGCAGGGAGCTTCAGGCTGCAGGGAGTGAGTACAGTAATAGTGAGCTCAGATTCCACAGAACTTCTGACTTAAAAGCACAATTCAAAGGGACATATACATATGTACATACATATGTATGTATGTATTTATGTATGTATGTATATATGTATATATGTATGTATGTATCCTGAGATAGGGTTTCTCTGGGTAGAGCTGGCTGTTCTGGAACTCACCCTGTAGACCAGGCTGGCCTCAAACTCAAAGATCCACCTGCCTTAAAGGTATCATTACTGACTGAGTGTTTTATTTGCTTGTTTGTTTATTTGTTAGTTTGTTTTAACAGAAGGCTGCTGTGGGCAAGAGTCACTGTCCATGCACTTGTAGAGACACTGACTTTGCTTTACTTGTTCTTTCATCTCTGGAAAACACACATCGCTGAAAGAGTCAAGACAAATTATTCAGTGCCTACAGAGGTAATGCAACCTGCACTGTGCATCTGTGTAATGATAATAGGTCTGCCATCCAACTTGGTTTCTTGATTCTAATGTTCAGTAGTACTGAGGGATGACTGAACAGCACACAGATGTGAGTTATGCCGGCCGAGACATCACAGCAACAGAGAGCACATTTTGGAGGTGGGGACTGAGTTGAACCAGACCCAGTAGTGTCTTAGAGTTCCTATTTCTATGCTAAAATACCATGGCCATAAGCAAATCAGGGAGGGGAGAGTTAAGTTGCTTACATTTCCCTGTCATAGTTCATCAGTGAAGGAGGGCAGGGCAGGAACTTAAAGCAGGAAACAAGACAGGAACTGAAGCAGAGGCCATGGAGGTATGCTGCTTACTGGCTTGTTCTTTATATAGACTGCTCACAGGCATTGTGTAGAGCACTGGGATTCCTAGCAGGTACACAGGTATTACTAGACCATTATGAATGTGGACCACTAGTGATGTGAATGACAATGACCCTCATAGGTCTTTGTTTGAGTATTTGACCCCCAGTTGGTAGAACTATTTATGAGGGATTAGGAGGTATGGCCTTGTTAGAGCAGGTGTGTCACTGGGTTTGAAGTCTCAAAAGACATTCACTATTCCCAGTGTGTCCTCTCTGCCTCCTGGTTAGGGATTAAGATGTGAGCTCTCAGCTGTTCCTGCTGCCATGCCTTTGCTCCACTACCATAGACCCTAACCCTCTGAGCCTGTAAGCTCAACTAAACACTTTCTTTTGTAAGTTACCATGGTCAAGGGTGTTTCAGCACAGTAACTAAGACAGAGACTGACATGCATGCAAATTAGTAAAATAATTATAAATTGTAACATGTGAGGCCCTGCACATCGAAGGGGATTTGGATTTCAATTTCAGTGTAAAGAGGTGATATTTATAAAGCCTTTGTAAGGAAATACTGAGCCATACTATAGGTTGAAAACTTTGATTTTGCTAGTGGGTTAAGAATAGATTGTAGAATAGGATAGCTAATAGGCCCACTCAAATGCACTTGACATTATTAGTCATTAGAGAATGTAAACCAAAGCTACAATAGGGATCACAGGGAGCTATCTCTTCCCATTTAGTAGGAAGGCTATAATGAAATGATAGGAATAATAAGTGTGAACAAGGATATGAAGCACTTACTGATAAGACTGAAAAATTGAGGAGGTGCTTTAGAAACAGACAGGCTCTTGGTTAACTTTATCATAAGTCCTAGCAATTCTCCTAGGCACATATCTATGAAAATGAGGCAATTATATATGAATGTTAGTAGCAGTGTTACTCATAGGACAAGTTCCCCTTCTTGGCACCTATGTCCTGCTATCTCCCTCTTTACAGCTAACTTTCACTACCCCCACAATCCAATTTTATCCTGGTTTCTGTGGTTATTCCATGTTATATACTCACACACAAAGATTCAGTGCTACAATCCACAAATAAGAGAGAAGCCTTGACATTCAATGATTTCCTGAATCTGTATTACTTCACTTAGCATAATATAATCTGGTTTTAATCATTTACCTGCAAACTTCATGGTTTACTTGTTCTTTTACAGCTGAGTGGAGTTCCATTGTGCATATGTAGTACATTTTCATCATCCATTTACCAGTTGAAGGACACTTAGATTTTTTTTCCATTTCTTAGTTATTATGAATAGAGTAGACATGACCATGGCTGAGCAAGTATCTGTAGGGTAGTATGTCAAGTCCTTCTGGCCTATGTGATGGAGTATTTAGCATTTCCACTTTTCTTTTTTGAGGATTCTACACACTGATTTTCATGGTGGCTTCAACAGCTTGTAATGCTACCAATAGTGAATGAGGGTTCCTTTCCCCCCACATCCCTGGCAGCATTGGCTATCCATTGTTACCTCAATCTTGCCATTCAGAGTAGTTTTAATTTGCATTCCTCTAATTGTCCTGGCAATTGTGAGGAATGTGTGTGTTACACACATGCATCTTGACCATTGAGATACCTCTATAGATCTTTCTATTCCTTCTCAACAGCCACAGATCTACTTGCCGTTTTGTTGAAATAGCTTTCATTTCTCCTTGATGCCACTAAGGCCCTGCTCTATTTTTCCTTTCATTCTCTTCCTGTTTGGAGAAGATGGTACTTGGCTAATTCTACAAGCTCAGTATATACTCTTCCTTGAGACTTGTCTGCCTGTCCCTGTAATACCTGGCTCTTGTCTTGTTTGAGCCAGCATCTGTGCCTTCTGTCTCTGCAAGATCTGAACATGTATCTCAACTTATCAACATCCCTCTGTTCTGCCTCCCTTCCTTCTATCCCCCTTCCTTTCCTTTCACTCTTTCTTTCCAGCTTCTATTTTTCCCATCTTTTTGACAAGCAAAAGGAAAAGTCCCTAGATTTCTCTCCCCTAACAGCTCTCTCTAGATCTCTCTACTCTTGCTGTCTCCACACCTGTGTGTCTCCACACAGGTCAGCTGTGTAAAATGCATTGTTCCTACAAAAGCCCATCCTATTTTTACCATCATGCTCCCCTCTCTCTTTCTGCCACTTAGGTTTTGCTGACAACTTTCAGCAGGCTGTAACAAGCAAATTTTGAGTACCTACTATGTACTGGGCCTTGGATTCCATATATATATATATATATATATATATATATATATATATATATGTGAAATAATGTAAAAATTTGGATGATATATGAGATTAGAGACTAGCAAGTCCCTATAGAGACTTAAAGTAGGAGATGTAAGAATGAGTGACAGGTAATATACAATAAGGTGGGGCAGGGAAGGCCTATGGACAAATTGTATTTAAATCATGATCTAAGTGGCTGGAAGAATCCAAAAGATTTCCCTGCAGAGGAGAGAGTTCATGCATGTTTTCACAACAGAAGGTGATTGGAGAGTTCAGTGATGTAGTCTCTAGTATGGCTACAGTTTGAGAAGTACAGGAAAAAGAATCATGTGCACAGGCAAAGTACTGGCACTGAGGCTCGCCCATCACTATATAGCCTCAAGGTTTGTCGGATTGCAATTGGAAGGCACTGGAGGAAATTTGACTCTAGTGTGAAAATGGGTTGTAATTTGGTAATTTAAAGGGTTTCTATTTTATTTTCTCTATATTTTGACAAGAAAGAAACTAATATAGTCCAAAATGCCAGAAGGGAAAGTTGAAAGAGAGATAAAAGGTGAGCTGAAGGTTCTTCACTCTAGCTGAGCAACTACCTACTAAACACAGAGACATATACAACACTGAGTTTCAATGGAACGACACCATCTAAGGATGCTGATGCCAGCCATTGCATATAAATTTTGTGTTCTTTGTGTTTCTGCATACTCAAATTTCAGCTTACAGGCAAAAAAGAACAGATTCTTCTTTCTCCTTTTTATTAATCAGGATGTGTGTCAGAGATTTCTTTTTGCTTCCCAGAAAATAGTGTATGTTCCATAATGGGCTTGAATGGAATTCTATTCTTAGAGAATCAAAGAAACATCATACATCTCAGCCAGAATCTGAAAGGAGATTTGGGAAGAAACTATACCATTTCAATTAAACTCTGTTGGATAGAGTACAATATTTGATAATGTTAATTCTTTTTGGATTTCAAATAGTGTACTAGTAGAAATTTATCTTAATGAAAAACTTTTAGATCCATAGAAAGATGGTTAACTGGAAAAATGATAAGATCTGAAATCTTTCTAAACGGCTAGTAAGTAGGAATGCTTAACTATTTCAGTGCAGGGCAATAGTCTGCATTATGTACAATGATATTCTAGGAGACTATCCGGTAACAATTTTTCCTATGAAAACAATGATTAGCAGCCGGGTGTTGGTGGGGCACATCTTTAATCTCAGCACTCAGGAAGCAGATGCAGGCAGATCTCTGTGAGTTCAAGGCCAGCCTGGTCTACAGAGCAAGTTCCAGGACAGGCTCCAAAACCACAGAGAAATCTTGTCTCAAAAACAAAACAAAACAAAACAAAACAACAACAACAAAAGATTATGAAAAAAAAATAGGACAGCTTCCCCCCAAAGTTACTGGTTAGGTGGGAGAAGTTATAAAACATTGTGTATGCCTTGACATTAATCATATAAAAGGAAATGCATAAATAAAAGGAAATGTGAGCAAGCTGTTGTGAATCTAACAGTTGACGTCTTTGAGAAAGATTGGAATACAGATTTTTTTTATTTTCATTTTTTATTTGTATTTCTCAATTTCATTTATCTTTTAAAATTCCCATGGTGAATATAAATTAAAAACAAGTCAACATGCCAATAGTTAATTGATAGCTTGACGGGCTACAGTGAGTTCAGTATGTAAAGTACTTACTGTAAGAGCACGTGGTTCCATGTTTAAACACCATAAACCAAGCAAAAAGCCAGCATTTTGATATATGCTTTATGATATATTTATTACATATGATATATGTAATCCTAGAACTGAGGAGATGGAGGTAGGTGATGCTCGGGCTTGCTGGCCAGCCAATCCACTATACTTAGAAAGTTCCAGGCCCGTGAGAGATCTTTCCTCAAAATAAAGATGGACTGTGCATGAAGAATGATTTAAAGGTTTTCCTCTGGTTTTCACATGCATGAGCACACACATGAATGTGTATCTGCACACACACATACATAAACATATCCACGAACAATAAAAAATAACTTGGATTTTAGAGGTGGCTTAATAGATAAATTTCTTACTGCATAAGCATGAAGACCTGGGTTTGGATTCCCATGATAAAAGCTGGTCATAGTTATATGTACCTGTAATTCCAGTTTGGCGAGTTAAAGACAGGAGGATTCTTGGGGTGCTCTCTGATTAGTCAGCCTGGCCAATTAGTGAGCCCCAAGTTTGATGAAAGACCCTGCCTCAAGACCCTGTTCATAGATAACAAACATGTGGTACATATATTTGTTAGAATTCTATTCAGCTGGAAAGAGAAATGAAATCATTATATTTATAGATAAATGGAAGGGTTTGGAGAGTATTGTACTCAGACCTAGAAAGACATGCTACACCTTCTTCCTTATCTGTGGATCCTAGCTCCGAATCTTTGGATGTGAGCATATGGCCCTGAGCAACCACAGAAATCAGGAAGGTAAAAAGATATCCCAGAGGGTTGGAGAAGCAGATCTGGATAGACAGGTGCTATGGAAGGGAAACTGAGTGGACTTTCATGAAAAATTGGGATAGGGAGGACATATTGAGGGAGAGGGCAAAAGGAGGGATAAATAACACTAAAGATATTTAGAAGTAATAGGGAAACGTTCTTTTCTAAGATTACTCTGTATTTATATGTATATCTATCTCTCTATGTAGAAAAATATAGAGTTGAATGTTGTTATGTCATTTGGGTTGATAATGCTCTTTCCTAAGAGCCATAGACTATATCTTACCAAAACCTCAGGGCCAGGCATGGGAAACCTCCCTTGAGTTGTTTGACAGTGGAGTTAAAGAGACTCCCCAAATAACATAGATTATTGCTGCTGCCTTTGTTGCCTACCATACTTGAAGGTAAGACCCAATGCTAAAGACACCACACACTATAACCTAGGACTTGTAAGAATTGAGCTGAATCTGACCTGGACGTCTCCTTTCTGAGGACAGCCTCTTATAGCATTGGGTATGTGAGCTGCCAAGGGAAGAAAGCAACCAATGTGTATACCCAGTTATCAATCTTATGAACAACAATAACAACAAAAAAAGGTAACCAAGGCAAGATATCATCCATAAGGCACAACTAATTTAACTTAAGGGACCCCTCCCTCAATAGGAGGAAATTCATGTGTGGTACTATATATTTCACCAGCTACTCATAGCTAGTGAGGTCATGGACCCTGTGAGTGTCACTTTCCTGAGCCAGTATAATTTCTAATTGCATTCTGAATACTCGTCCTTATACTCAGATAAGTGTAGTTCTCATCCCTCATCAAAAGAGCTTCTTTTTGAAACAGTAGGAGACCATTACAAAAGCCACACCGATCAAAATACAGAGAGAGAGCAACTGGCCCTGGCATGTACAGCCAGCCTCTTTTGCTGAATCTCCAACACAGCCCCTATACCTATGGATCAGGAAAAATTGCGGAATAGGGGTCAGACAGAACTAAAGTACCATGACACCTGTTATCAGACAGTGTTTTTCATATGTGACAGGGAATCTGCACTCACAAAATCTCAGAAATATTGTCACATACCTGCACAGTGACAACACTAGTTGACACCTGAATGTGGATGGTGGAAAAGTTATACGACTCCAACTTTAGATGTAGAGCCACAGGCAATTAATAAGAAAAAGATGATAAGCCCCCTGATATGTTATCCAGTCCTAAGTGCTTAGCTCTAAACATATAAAGGAACAACACTAAATGGATACAGCAGGTGGTATTTACACACACACACACACACACACACACACACACACACACACACACACCAACAATAATAATTAAAGAAGAGGTCATAGATTTGAGAAGGGGCTGGAAATGCAGGGCAGAGGAGAGGTAGAAAGGTTGAAATTACTGCATGTACTTACAAAGGTGTGAAATATTTTTAATTAAATAAAAGGAAAAGAAAACAAGATGAAGAGTGACAAGGAAGACATCTGACATACATGTGTGCATCGGCAAATCCTGGCACTGGATCTAGAATAGATAGTATGGCGCCACTGTTTGGATTTCTAGCAAATGCCTAAGCAAACCTGTTACCAGACACATGAGAACCCCACACACATTTATTGTGAAGTCATTACCAGCTTCTAAGTGAGGAGTGGTGAGTAGCTGTGTGTCATTTATTACCAATTTTATACATTACAGATGACCTTATAGATTACAGGCTCTGTCATTTTCTATGACATTTTATGACTAAAGGGCACACCCACATCTTCTCCTATGGTAGTACTTAGACAAGTAGAGTGTACCAGATTTCATCCCAGTTAGGTTTTTGATGGCTGTATAGTGGGAAAAATCAGGTGAGCTGCTTTTATATAATTGTCTTAGTTTTGTGTGCTTGCTTCTGGTTTTCTGTGTACTCAATCAGCCCTACTTTGCCTTTATTGTTCAAATGGTTTTGGCCTAACCCTTGTCATATATGCTTTTTAAAAAATAAGCATTGACTCATTGACTCTGTGTTTGAGTTAAGAAAAGGATACAAGAAGCCAGGTGGTGGTGCACACCTTTAATCCCAGAACTCAGGAGGCAGAGGCAGGCAGATCTCTGTGAGTTCGAGGCCAGCCTGGTCTACGGAGAGTTCCAAGACAGGCTCCAAAGCTACACAGAGAAACTCTATCTCCAAAAACAAAACAAAACAAAACAAAACAAAACAAAACAAAACAAAACAAAAATAATAAAAAAATAAAAGAAAGAAAAGAAGAAAACAAAAGAGGAAAAGGAAAATGTACAAATTTGGGTAACCATGGCAGGAGAATATATCAAATGACATGTGACACTTTTGCTAGGCATTTCACTGCATGCAATGTGTTCGCATTTATTTCTCACAATGGACTACAACAGCAGTTCTCAACCTGTGGGCTGTGACCCTTCAGAGGTGAAAGACCCCTTCATGGGGGGGGTCACATATCATATATACTGTATACCAGATACATGCATTAGGATTCATAACTAGCAAAATTACAGCTATGGAGTAACAACAGAAATAATTTTATGGTTGGGTCACCACTACATGAGGAACTATATTAAAAGGTGATAGCATTAGGAAGGTTGAGAACCAATGGTCTACAAGTTAGGTGTTCCATTTTCCCTTCCTTGTACAGAACAGGCTGGTGTGCAGAGGAAGAAATTGCCCTTGATCCTACATCTAGGACTAGTATTTTAATCACAGGTGATTTTTTTCTTTCATAATTGCTGATGACATCTTTCTTAGCCAATACCATGCTTCTGTTTCTTCCCCTTATTATTGTTTTATTATTATTTTTCCTGTTCTGCATAACTGAGTTAAACACCTTTCTTTTATGATTTTGGACTTTGAATTCAGGGCCTTACTCATGCTTGGCAAGTGCACTGTCTCTGAGCTATTTTTCTAGCCTTTAAGCACATTTCTTATGTGTACCTCTGATGTTTTTCCTGATAGAAACAATCTTCTTACTCCTGAAAAACAAACAAACAAAAAAAAAAAAAACAAAAACCAACCAACCAAACAAAAAACTCTTGACTTTCTCTGTGTTCAGAGATATAAGTGTTGAGTGTTTTCTGCTTCCTCTGGGGGTTATAGTCTTGAGAGTTGCACTAGCAAAGACTATGATGCTTCTCCACTGGGACCCTGGCAGGAGCCTCATCAACTTTATCTATTTCAGTAGACACCACACTGGAATACCCAGAAGCCTGTAGTACCTGACACATACACACCTGTTCCCATTTATCTGTCACTGTGGCCTACCCTGGGTATTCCCAGACAATATAGCTGGCACTTTAGTTCCTCTGGCATTTGAAAGCTATTGAGAGATTTTCTTGCTTTGTCTCACCCTGGACTGTTCCCTGAGCATCATCCATGGTGTTATCCTGGGAAGAACCCATCAGTGTGAACTGACTGCACTGTCATTTGACCTTGTCTTAAAATCAGAGCCACATTGCAGGCTCAGACCCTCTGTTGTTGCCTGTTACTTGCCAGAAACCTCTGATGGGTTGTCAACAGTTAAGCTGCATTCTTTAAAATTGGGTATGCTCATTTTGAATGTATCAGCACTCAGCTTGGGTAATTTTCAGCTTAATTTTAAAGTGGCATCTTTACCCCCATAGACTTTTTATATTCATCTCATTCATATTGGTTCTGAAAAGGATAGGTTATTTTACATGGCTTTTTGGCATGGTCTAAGTGATTACAACATTTATAAGCCTACTTTCACCCTGCCTTTCTCTTATAGCCCATTTTTCAGTGAATTACAACACATTTAAATAAAACAATCACTCCTGTCCTTGCACAAAAGCAATGAATGATCATTTTAGAAAGTGATTTAAAGAAAAAAAATACATGCAATTTAAGTAGCCAGAGATTATTAGCATCAACATATTGATGTCTTCCCGTTACATTGGCATACAGCCTGTAATTTACAGGTAAAGTTATATATAGCTATGTAGTTGTGAAAATTATTTCTTAAATTTGGCTTCAGTTTTATCCATGTGGTTAGGGAATAATGACACTTCAATTTGAAAGATGTTGCTTTGTTTAGCAGAGTAGTGATTTTTTTCCCTTATAAAGCTTCAATATATGTGTATATATCTATGCATAATATTTGATGTAGAGTTTGGTGTTTACTTATATACATGTACATATAGTCCCCACCAAAATAAAGATGTATAATTATTTAAACATCTTTCTAAAGATTCAATTTTTTTTCTATTCAATACCCCTATTGACAGGAAGATTGTCAAGAAGCCACTGCGCCAACTCCTCTGACCACACATAAATTTTGCAGTTCTCAAACTTCAGGTAGATTTACACACTCATTATTCTTTGCTATCTGGTTTCTTTTGTTCATTCTTATACCTGTGAAAGTTGCCCACATTGTTAATCTTCACAGGAGATTGTTCTTTCTCTTTTTAAACCATATGTATTCCTTCATAGTATTCCTTGCCTGAATATACCACAATTTATCTTTGCTGACGGATGGTTGGAGAATTTCCAGTTTTAGGATCTTTTGAATAAAGATGCTGTTTTGACTAAGGCTAAGGCCTTTATTGTAACTGCATCTTTTAGCATCACACTCTACCCACCCACCTCCACCACTGCCAATCTTGAAGAACTCTGCAGAGATCTTCCCCCAGGCTAATAATCTCCATCTCCCAGCCTATTTTCTGGACCTGAGCTGCAACAACAGCCACAATGGATTTATTTTGGTCAAATTGGCTGTTCTGTTTTATTTATTTATTTTTTCTCTAAGAATTGGAAACTCTCAACCTTAGAAGTCAAGTTCTCATAAGGCCCTGATCACAAAAGGGAGAGAAACTGGCATGCCAGGTGCAATGCCAGATTGAATGTCATGGTCAAAGGAGATTTCTCTAAATATGAATGAACATTCTCTAGGTCTTTAGAAAACAAATTCATGTAAAATGAGAAAAGTGGTGTTCTGGGAGGTATAATCAGTTTTTGTATGTACAAAAGGAACTAGAGAGGCGAAATTTTAAAGACAATTCCGATAGTTCTGGCAGAAGAAAGCAATAAGCAGGAAGGAAGGAAGGAATGTGAGAGGCTTTGTGGGAGAAGGAGGTCTAGGTTACGGGGAATGTGGCCATGTGTGGGGCTGTCAATGAATCCTATGAAGAAGAGAATTTTGACACCAATGCTCTGGATCCAGATGGCTGGGTTTACATTTCTCATTTCATTTGCTTGGGTTTGAGGAAAGATGTAAAGTGTGTAAAGAAGTATGCTTTTGAAAACATAAAGATATCGGGGGAAACACTGGTGTGTGGGTAAGCAGATGTGGGTCCAGTTTAATAGTGTAGTGGGATGAGGAAAAGGGTCTATCGAGGGATGGAGGTCATAGGTCTATAAAAGTACATAAAGTACATTTGGGGGTAGATGCCATGGTATATTATTTATCTATTGTTCACAATAGGTTGCCCCTGGATGTAGCATTTCAAAATGACTATGTACTTATGATTTTAGACTCTGTAAGCCTGGGTTGTTCACGGGGCTGCACTCAGCTCAAGGTCAGTCTGAGAAGAATTTTCTTCCACACTCTTTCATGTGTTTATTGGCAGGCTTTCACTCCTTGTGGCTTGTAAGAGGGACATTTGGCTTTTTATGAGCCCTTTGGATTGTTGCTAAGTTGACATCTCCACGGGGCAACATGGCAGCACTATGGCAGAGGGTAAGAGAGAATGCCAGCAACAAGAGAGATGCTAGCAAGACAGAAGCTGGACTCTCAGAACATGAACAAAGTAGATGTGCTTTGCTGAAAATGATTGTCATAAGCTCTGGACCATTCAAAGGAAGGAGCTTGTGCAGGGGGCTGAGTAGCATGGGAAGTCACTGTGAGTAGGGATAGAGTGCCTAACCATATGCACTTAAAGTCATCCTTGAGGACCTGGTGCTCATATACTATAGACAAACTGAAGAATTTATTGCTACTCATAACTCTGTAGTTAGAAAGTTCCAGAGGAATATTAGAAACACGTTCTTTAAGAGGAGGCCATATGTCAGTGGAGGTGTTTTTGGCATTTACTAATGCACTCGGTAACTTGATTTGAGAAGCAAACTGTGCAATACTGTATAATTTCAAACACTTTTCTTGCAAAAATGTATTACCTTTAATTAGGCTCATTTAAAGCTGTTAAGACTCTTGTCAGAAATAATTTTTAAGTGGTTGTGTCAAGATAAAAACAGCAGTTGTCAAGTGAAGAAAACGGTAATTTGTGCATATGCTGTCTGGTTTATGAGCAATTGGCTCCTTAAATGCTAGCTGAGCGTTTGTACTTAAAATTCTTTTACAGCAGCCACCTTGGCAGCCAGGAATTCAAGCTGTTGGAATGCTATTGTTTGTGGTAAATATTTGTCCTATGACTAGGGAATTAGATTTGGTTCCTACCCTGTAATATAGACAAAAGCATCACTAGGGAGGGAAAGCATTTGAGCTATTGAGTTCACCAACTGGCTGAACTCATAACATGAGCAAGGCATTCTGGGTGATTACAGAGCAGAATAATAGCAATTATGAAGACCAATCCTTGGTGAAAGCAAATCAGGGGACTCTAAGCATTTGAAAACACTTCAATTCTGCATGTAATCTTTTAGGCTGCTCAGTTCTCTAGCAGACTCTTGTTATAAAACTCTGGGAAGGTGTGCTGTCACTTGGCCTTTGTGGCAAAGTTTCTTTATGGGGCTACTATTGAAATTTTGACTCACATAATTTTTTGTTGGGAATGTGTGTTGTGGAATGTTCAGTAGCATTCCTGATGTCAACTCACTCTATCTAGTAGCTCTGCCTCCTCCAACTTGAAATCCAGTTTGGATAACTAAATGTTTTCAGACATCATCACGTGCGCTCACGAGGAGGACTAGGATAGAAGAACAATCAGCATTCAATGGGATCGAAATTAGTATTTGAATTAGAGAAATCTGAATTATGAAGATATAATGTTATCTTATTTTTCTGTAGTATATGTGTACTCATTTGTGTGTACATGTTCCTATGTGTGCAGATGTGTATGTTTGCATGTGTATATGAAAGCCAGGGGTCCATATCAGGTGTCTTTGTCTATTGCTCTGTACTTTAATATTTGAGACTGAATCTGGAGGTCACTGATTCAGTTACACTGGCTGACCAGGGTCTTAGTTAGGTTTTCTATTGCTGTGAAGAGACACCATGACCATAGCAACTCTTATAAAGGAAAAACATTTAACTGAGATGGATGGCTTATATTTTCAGAGGTTTAGTCCATTATCATTATGACAGGAAATGGTGGCATCCAGGCAGCCATGGTACTGGAGAAGAAGCTGAGAGTCCTAAATCTTGACCCACAGGCAATAAGAAGTAGTCTTAGTTACTGGACATGGCTTAAGAATATATGAGACCTCAAAGCTCACCCCCACAATGATACACTTCCTCCAACAAGGGCGTTCCTATTCCAACAAAGCCACACCTCCTAATAGTGCCACTCCCAATGAGCTTATGGGGGATGATTATGTTCAAGCTACCACATCTAACAAGACCCAAGAATCCCTGTGTCTCTATTTCCTCAGCGCTAGATTATAGGTATATGCAATACTCAACTTTTTACATAGGTGTTTGTGCATCCAAACTCAGGACTGAGGACTCAGGTCTTCATAATTTCAGAGCAACATTTTAGCTGCTGATCCGTCTCCCAGGCACTATCTTACTTCTATACACTGAGTTTATACATTTGTTGTCTTTCCCCTTGCTTCCCTATAGCAAAATCCCATATGCTACATAAGATCATTCACTTTTCTGTTTATTTATTGACTGCTTACTATATGCAAAATGATTTACCAATACGGTGTGGAAGGTAATGAGAAAAATAGATATAGGCTTTTATTACTTACAATGCTAGAGGGTATGAGGTTTAGACATTATATATATATATGCAAGTAGAGTCCATTTCAGGAAGGATTGGGTTAGGGAGGAGACAGATTTAGAATTTTATGGCATGATGCAAAGGATCAAAGGCTCTTACCATTGAGCCACCTCTCAAGCTCCAAGTATGCAGGTTCTACAGTTAAACTTTGAGCTTGGGTTCTTGAAGTTGGATCAAGTAAAATGAGGTTGACCTGTAGTGTTGAGAATATATTGGGAATTGCAATATATTCTCAGATGTGTTGGCATACATCATCAGATCAAATAGGGCCAGAGAGGGAATTAGAAACTAAATCTAAAGCCGAGTCCTTATCAAGAAGTAGCAATATGGAGGCAGAGGACCAGAGATAACAAAGAACATGGAGAATGCTCCAGAACACTGGTAAACATATCTGCTACCTTCTGAGAGAAAACTATTAATGAATTTCATGCTGCTTGACTGGATTGATGGATTCTGAGATTTCCAATAGATAAACGTGTTAAGTTTTTCTTCCTGTTGCTGGTATAAAATACTCTGATAAAAGACACTTAAGGGAGAAAAGGCATATCCTAGCTCACAGTTCCAAGTTGCGGTCCATAGTGGTGAGAAAGTCACAGTGAGAGACACTTCAGGGAGCTGGCCATATGACATCCACAATCAATAGCAGAGAGCGATGAATTTAATGAATGCATGCTAGTGCTTACCTCACTTTCTCCATGCTTATACAATACAAACTCCCCTGCCTGGACAATGGTGCCACCCAGAGTGGGCAGAGCTTCCTATCTCAATTAATGTAATCAATATAGCATCCACAGACATGCTCTATAGACCAACCTATGGTCTGCCAGTCATTGTATGCTGTTAGTTCAGAACTCCATCCCACAGAATGGTGGCCACACTTAGGGTAGGTTTTCTTCTTCAACCCAACTTATCAACTCCTTCACAGACATGCCTAGAGCTTGTCTCCTAGGTGATTTTTGATCCTGTTAAATTGACAACATATGAGGTACAGCAAGCAACAGATTTTACCTTGTCATCCTATGTTCATCTACAGGACATATAATCCCCACCTCTATTTTACCCAGCCACATGATCTCTGCCTTCCACTAAACTCTCTACAATAACTCATCAACCCAAACCTCGCAGATACCACCTTGGTGCTTACCCTCCTCTTATTTAAAGAAACTAGGGATCATAAATAAGTAGAAAGAGCTTTAAACATTCATCAAGGATTGATTAGATAAAAGCCAAGTTAAGAATTAATTATTCCTTACTACAGCACTCAGAAAAATGTTATATGGCAGCTCATTCTACCATTATCAAATTCAAAGGCGTATAAAGGCTGCTTTCAAGGCTAGTCACCTGTTCTGCTCAGACACTAACAGCTGGTCACAAGATCTGTCCCACTTTCTACTTCCCTCTTGATAATTCTTTATCTCCCACATTTACTCATTGACCTTTCTAGAATAAGCCGTTAGCACCTACATCCTTCACCTCTCACAATGATGCAAAGCTCGACAGTTGGTGATGGAGAGAGAAATCTGTTTTATGAAATGAAAGGTGGTGGAGTCAAGCAGACAGTTAGGCCTTCCCTCAGCAGTGTCCAAGGCTGATGTCTGTCCCCTGCCATGATCCATTCACTAGGTCCAGAGACTTGGCAACAGCCACTCATTTTGTAAGTTCATTCAAAACAATTGAGGTTTATCAGAACATAGACCATGTTCCTGTGAGATGCTACAAAATAATAGTCCTGTAATCAGATAAATGTGGGTGAGGATTCCTATAGTATTCTTCAACATGGCCACAAGGAAGAGCCCAGGCCATAGGAAAAGAAGACTAGAATGACTTTGAGGGCATAGAGCAATTGTATAATGTTATCAAATTGTTTAAGCTATTGGCTTCTGAGGCTAATAGTCCCTGGGTTTTCTTGTTCTGGAAGGACTCCATCACACCAGTTTTGCTCAACTCATTTAAAATTTAGTTTCTTACACTTGTAACCATAAAGACCTCTTAATCAATGTTCTGGCTGTTTGGCAGACAGAAAGATGCCCAGATGGAGAAAGGCCTCAGCAATGAAGTAAACTTTGCTATGAGCAGAGTCTGCTGGAAGCCCCACCAATGTGAGAGGAAGAGTGGGAGGCCTTCAGCGGGCAAAATCAAGTTAGCATCTCCTCCTTTCCTTGTGTTGACTGCATGTCCATGCTGATGAGACAAACGAGCTGAGCTCTGAGAATGGCGATTGGACTTGGAATTACCTATATTTATTGCATTTATACCTATATCTACATCTACATATCTACATCTACATATCTACATCTACATCTACATCTACATATACATATACATATACATGTATATGTATATGTATTACTTCATTTGGGTAAAACAATACAGGTTAGAAGTGATGCTTTTTTTATTATCTATTTTTTAAGCACCTTTTCAAGTTATAAAAGGCTGTACATTCAAAGAAAACCCAATGCTTCTTCATGATCATCTGGCATGGAGTGTGGACTACATGTCTCACCATCTTGAGCAGTGCAGAGACTACCCTCATTCAGTCTCGCACAACTCCTCAGTGTGGGAAAGGGACAGGGAAGCATGCTGGACCGTATTGGTATCTATAATTGCTTTTCAAAGACTATCCCCATAGTCTCCTTTAGAAAAGTCAGTCTTTGAGCTGTACACACCAGTGCTTCATTTGTGTCTGTGTGAGGCGGGAATTTGGATGACATGCTTTGAAGTAAAACACAGTTGCATTCTTAAGAGGAGGAAAAAAAAAACAGTAACTTTTTTGGGGGGAGAGGATGGGCTGGGAAATTGAAACAAAAATAAGAAGCACCTTACCAATTGTTGCTCCTTGTTAATTATTTCCTCTTGGCTGTTAAAGCAAAGTGCTTGCATAGCTGTTTCAGGTCATGGATTATTGTGTCCCACTTTTCCTATCCTCTGTACTCTCAAAAGAGTGATGGAATGTGGACTCCTTATTGACCAGAAATGTACTTACTTGTGTATACATATGTAAAGTATGTGCAAAGATTAGCAGGGAAGGCTGGGGCATGTAGTGGATATATTATTTATGGGTTATTAAAGCTTGCCTGAGGATACAGAAAGCAAAGCTAGCCACAAGCCACAAAGCCAGGCAATGGTGATACGTACCTTTAATCTCAGCAGTCATACTAGCTAGTCATAGAGCCAGGCCATGGTGGCACACACCTTTAATCCCAGGACTCAAGAGACAAGCAGATGGATCTCCATTAGTTCAATGCCACACTGAGCTATACGAAATTGATGCAGTCCTAAAGAGAAACAGCTCACACAAAGGTGAGCTCAGCATTTGGGATCACATGCCTTTAATCCCAGGATTTGAGAGGTATAAAAGGAAGAGGCAGGAGTCTGGGATTGCAGTCTGAGGCTTGGTGGAGACAGGATTGCAGTCTGAGGTTTGGCAGATATTTATTCTCTAGCCATGCTGAGGAGAGAGAGGCCAGCCCTTTCAGTCTGACATAGAGGTAAGATCTACTGGCTTGGCTGTTTTGCTTCTCTAATCTTCAGGTCAAGGCTTAAGTCCCAATATCAGATTCTGGGTATTTATTTTTTTCATAAAATTTTCTATACCTCAGCAGCAAGACTTGGAATCACTAACCTTAATTCTGGACATTTGCAGCCTCAGTAAATGTCCTTTCTCTTAGTGTTCCAGAGCAAAATTTCATGTGCTACATCAGATCATTCATTGTCCCACCAACTGAGTTAGTCAACAGTCTAGGAGTGCCAAATGTGCTAATTGGACTTGAAAAATCTTGGCTGAGATTATTTTCTTGCTAGGCTGACTGGCCAGTGAACTCCTGGGGTCCACCTGTCTCTGACTCATTAGGATTGCAAGCACACATCACCAGAAATACTATTTAGTTTATGTGACACAGGATATGTGTATGCGTAGCCAATACATGAAACTTGCTTGTCCAGCATGATGTTTTGTTTTAATGCTGCTTAGGTTTTTTTTTTTTTTTTTTTGTATGTTCTAAATACTAAGTCTGTCATTGTGGAACAGATATAAAGGGTTCTCATTCTACAGGCTTCTTCTTCACATTAAAGATGTTGTCCTGGTCCCATTTGTCAATATTTGACCTTAATGCTTGTGTTACTAGGGTCCAGTTCAGAAATCTCCTGTGCCTATAAGTTTAAACCTATTCCATCCATTCTCCTTTTCCAGATTCAGAGCATTATATCTTATGTTGAGGCCAATGATCCATGTGGGGTTGAGTCTTGTTGAGGTGAGAGATGAGGACCTAATTTCATTCTTCTACATGTATCTATCCCATTTGACATGCGTTCTTTGATGAAGATTCTTTTATCCGATGTATATTGCTGGCTTCTTTGTCAAAGTCAGGTGGCTGTAGAAGGGTTATTTTTACAATATTAATTCTACCAATCAATGAGCACAGAAGGTCTTTCCATTCTCTAACATCTTCCTCAATTTTTTTCTTCAGAAATTTAAAGTTTCCATTGTAGAAGTCTTTTGCATACTTGGTAAGTAAGGTTTGTTCTAATATATTTTATTTTCTTTGAGGCTCTAGTAAATGGTATTGCTTCATGATCTTCATTACCCCACTGTGGTGTATAGAAAGGCTACTGGTTTCTGCAAGGCATATTGTATTCTGCCATTTTGCTGAAATTATTGATTACTTCTAGAAGTTTTAGGAATGTGTGACTTCAATTCTATTCCATTAGTCATGCATTTTTATTACTTTGGCTCTGCAGTATGGCTTGAAATGATGGCAAATACTGGCATGAATGTTGGGAAAGGGAGACGTTTATTCTCTGATGGTTGGAGTGTATATGGTCCTTCTGCCTTGAAAATCAGTATGAGTGTTCCTCAACATGCTAGGAATATATCTACCACATGATCCAGCTATACAACTCTTGAGCATCTAACCTAAAGACTCTACAGCTTACTATAGAGATACTTGTTCATCCATATCATTGCTGCTTTTCTCACAATACACAAGAAATGGGCATAGCCTATATACTTATTAATCAATGAATAAATAATGAATATGTAGTACATTTACATAATGGAATATTATCTAGCTGTTATTAAAAATGAGATTATAAAATTCCCAGTTAAACAGATGAAAAAAATCACACTGAGTAAGGTAACCTAGGCCTGGAATGACAAGTGTTGCTTGTTTTCTTTCATTTGTGGGTATTAACTTTGTATTTTTAGATGTATTTTTCATTTGGAATGGCTACAGAGACTAGGCCATTAATAAGAGGCCATGGGGTAGGCTTTCAAAGTAGGAAAATAAAACAAAATGATATAAAAGGGGAAGGGGAATGATGGAACAGGGAAGGTTAAAAGGGATCTGGAGGGGCAGGATAGAGGAAGGAATGAATACAGGGAGAGAAAATTAATACTGAATTAATACTGAAGATCTTCTGAAAAAAGTCTTATGAAAAACTACTACTTAAGAATCTTCCTAAAATATAGCATATGCGTTTATCAAGTGCTTAAGAAGAGTTACCCTGTAACATGAAACATTTCTTCTTAATAGAAACCACAGGCTAACAAACAAAATTCTCAGTGCTATAGGGTTACCTGTGGAGGTTGTTGTCCAGTGAGGGCCTTAGATTCTCAAATATCACAGGTAATTTGCCATCGACCTTGGTTATAGTCCAGAATGTGACTGTAAGACTGTTGTTGAAGAATCTACATACTTGAGTTAAAAAGCACAGAGAAATAAAGCTGGTACTGCAAAATATTAAGAATAAGATACGATGGAGTGATTAGTCCTAAATGAAAAATCTTCATCACATTTCCCACCAAGGCTCAAGGATCTTCATGGGAGATTGGGAAAAATGATTGTAAGAGCTAAAGATGGTGATTTTCAGACACAACAGGCAGTTGCATGTACAAACTCACAGTAGTTTGTGACAGCATGCGTAATATTTGGGAAAGCTTAAGCAATACAGCAACTCAGCATGAAGGGAGGAAGTAGTCATGAAGTCCCACTCTTAGCTGAGGAACTGTTGATATGTGATAACTACCAGAAGAGGGTTGTTGTTTAAGCGTGTTACTCCTGGGAGGTTGACCACTCTCCATTGGCTGTCTACACACTCAAGAGTACAGAAGCATCACTTAATTGGACACAATATTTAAAAAAAAAAACAGGAGGACACAATATTGGGTGGGCTGGGTGGGCTTAGATGTGGGAGAGGTTGATGGGAGGTGTGAATATGAATAGTATAACACATGGAATTCTAAAAACATTAGAAGAAAGAAATAAAAATAAATTATACCAAAATGACCAGGATGGGTATGGAAGGATCTTTTAAGAGGCCACTCCATTGATACCATTAGAGAGAGAGAGGGAGAGGGAGAGGGAGAGAGAGAGAGAGAGAGAGAGAGAGAGAGAGAGAGAGAGAGAGAGAGAGAGAGAGAGAGAACAGATGAGGTGAGCTAAAGCATTTGATTGAATTAAGCTAGGTAGGTAATCTTGTCCCAAATGTTCAACCTGCCAAACTCCCTGTGCACCTCTCATGCATTATAATTCCTTCCATTGCTCCTTATTTTCAACGAACTGACCAAGGAAACTTGGGGAATTTTCTGAAGAAACCTGGGTCATAGACAATACTAGTGTAAACAGGTGATGTAAACTTGTTCTTGGGTGTATATAGGAGTCTGAGTTAAAGGAGAGTTAAACCTTGAGTGAAGATGAAGAGGACAGAACTGAAGGGCTGGCTTGGCTGTAGATAAGATGTGAAAAGGGAATAAAGGTACCATCTGTTCTGAAGTCAGTCATCCTAAGGGAGTAGGAACAGCAACAGATGGAGAACCAGGAGACCTTTGAAGCCACCGAACTTTGTCCACATCATTTCCCCTCCTTACTTCCTTTGTCTAGAGAGCAGAGATAATAATTCCTGTCCTACATTACTCATGGGATTAGAAGCAACATTCAATAAAAAGTACACTGAAATACTTTAAAAAGCCACAAATAATTCTGTAGACATTAACTATCATGTTCAACCACCGAGCTGAAGAGACAATTTGTGGATCAAAAGGCAACTTTCCTGAGGACCGTGTGCACACTTAATACCTCACTCTTCTCAGGGCTCTGAGTGTCACTATTAAGGTATGATTACTTTCCACTGTCAAAGGCTACTTGGCAACTTATGATACTGTTTTGGGGAAGCTGTACTTTCAGCTGCTGTGAACATGAACTTTGAAGTGATGTGGATATAGATTTCATTCTCTACATTGCAGTTGACATCTGTATGGCCATGATGAAAGGCTTTAATTATAAGAGAAAGAGTTATTAAGAGAAAACACCTTCCAGACTCCAAATAATACTGTCTGCAACTGTCAACTGTAAAGTCAGAAGGCAGCAGACAGCTTTGTGCCTGCTTTCCCAAGGCAGAGATTAGACTGAGAACTGTGCCCACTTCCCCCCCTTCCTCAGTGTAAGCTTCCCGTGGATATGATCATGCTCTCAAAATTTGAATGGGGGGAGGTGGAAGACTGCTAATTACTTACATGAGTTGCAGCCTCATTTAGAGTTCAAGCTTCCTGCTTGTCTGCCAGTGAAGTTTTCTTCATCAGCATGTTTATCTGCTCTGTGAGGATGCCACGTATTTCATACTTGTTGTCCATGCATGTGTGCACACGTGTGCAAACTCACGCACAGCATACACATATCATTATTTTGTTTCCCCCACTTTCTTTTTTCTGACGTTTTAGACTATCATACCAACTAATGTTTCAATGCAGAATTGTCTAACATTGTTCTCATTCACTCCCCTCCCTATACTTTCCCCCATTCCTTTCCTGCTCTGACAGATTATCTTTTGTTTCCCAGTTCATTATCATCTGTTTTCAGATGACATGTAATCTGTTACCCTATTGCCCACCTTCCTTAAAGATTGTTCCTCTTCTCATGATTACCTTTCTAGTATCATCACCTGAACACACAAACATACATGCACGTCCCATAGAAAAATGCAATATTTGTCTTTCTAATTCTTTTTATTTCATTTGATACACTGAAGGATAAATATTGCATGTTTTCTTTCATTTTGGACATTAGTTCTGAATCCTCTGATGTGTGTGTTCCATTTGCAATATCCATAGTGTCAGAAATTTAGTAAAGAGCATTTGTGGGGACAGGCTATCAAGGGAAGAGAGATAGAACATAGTATAAAAGGATAAAAGGGAATAATAGAACACTTTCTCCACTCTTATTCTGTACAATGCTTGATGAATAGGAAATAAAAAGGACTCCGAAAGGATAGGAATAGTTCAAAGTATCCTTATTTGCCAATGATATGATTCTATATATGGGGGCACTAAATACCCAACCAGAACTCCCAATTTCATAAAACACCTTTAGCAAAGTGGCAGAATATAAAACTAATATACAAAAGTCAGTAGTCTTGCTATGTACAAATAAGAGCCATGCTGAGAAAGAAAACATGAAAATAGCCTCATTCACAATGCCAAAACAACCAAATAACAATAAGACAAAATAACCAACACACAAAACTAACAAACAAACAAAAAATCTGGAACTAACCTAATAAAGGAACTAAACAAATCTCTAAGGTAAAAACTCAAACACTGAATAAAACAATTAGAGAAGACACTAGAAGATGGAGAGCCCTCTCATGCTCAGTTAATCAATATTTTGCAAATGCATTTGCTACTTAAAGCAATCTATAGATTCAATACAATTCTAGTCAAAGTTCCAATGATATCTACACAAAATTGAAAAAAATCTTAAAATTCATATAAAAGCACAAAAGGTCCTGAATGGCCAAAGAAATCCAGAGCAAAAAGAATAACGTGGGCTAGGTATTGTTTTATCTGACTTGGTTACTCTAGAGAGACAAAGTAACAAAACCAGCATGGTACTGAAATGGAGATAAAGATGTAGAACACTATAAACCAGTGTAGCTGTATTCACCTGATTTTTTTTTTTTTTTTAACAAAGATGCCAAAAAGTGTACTGTGGAGAAAACAACCTCTTCAATAAGTGGTGATGGGAAATCTTGATGTTCAGTTGTTTAAAAAAAAAAAAAAAAGTGTGTCTATTTCGTGTCTTGCTCAAAATGTCTTTAAATGGATCTAAAATCTTAACATATTACCTGAATAGTAAAACTAATAGAGGAAAAAGTTGGGAAAGCTCTTCCAAGCACAGAGCAAGACTATAGCTCTCTGAGCAGTACTCCAGTTGCATAGAAGATAAAGTCAGCCATTGACAAATGGGACCTCCTGACACTTAAAGCTTTTAGAGCAATGGAAGCAATAGAGAAAAAGATAGCCTGGGGGCTATAAAAATAAATATAGCTATGGAACTTACAGATAACTAATATCAAGAATATATAATGAACTCAACTAAATAACAAGAAACAAACAGCCCAATCAACAAATGAGCCAAAGAAATAGACAAGAGCTAAAAGAATGAAGCACAATGACCAGAGAACTTAGGAAAAAATGTTCAATTTCACTAGCTTTTGAAGAGATACCAATCAATGCTATACTGAGAATCTTTCTCACCCTAATCAGAATGACAGTGACTAGAAAAGCAAATAATTATTAATGGCCAGTGAGAATACAGACAGAAGTGAATATTTATACTCTTCTGGTGTGGATATAAACTCATCCAGCCACTATGAAAATCAATATGGCTCCTCATAGAAAAATGAAAGCTTATGACCTAGACATAGCATTCCTGGGTATTTACCTGAGGGATGTTGTAGTAGTTTGAGTGAAAATGGCCCCTAAAGGCTCACAGGGAGTGGCGCTACTGGGAGATGTAGCCTTGTTGGAGTAGGTGTGGCCCTTTTGGAGGAAATTTGAGGTTCAAAGGCTTAAGCCAGGCCCAGGGTCACCCTCTCTCTTCTTGCTGCCTACAGATCCTGATGTAGAGGTTCATCTATCTCTCCAGCACATGTCTGCTGTGTGCCACTATGCCTCCTATCATAAGGATAATGGACTAAACTCCAGAAGTGTGAGCCAGCCTCAATGAAGTGTTTTCCTTTATGAGAGTCATCAAGGTCATGATGACTAATTCATCCTGACATACATACACACACATTAGCATTCACTGTCGCTTTGCTCACAATATCTCAGTTATACTCAACCTCCACATCTAACAACAGAAGGGTAAATGAATAAAATATGGTATAGATACATAATGTTATCAAAATGTTTGTTAGTCATAAAGAAGAATAAAGTTATATTCTTGGAGGAATATGGATGTGCAACTGTAAATAACTGTGTTAAATGAGACAAGCCAGCCTCAGAAATACAAGCATCACATTCTGTGTCACATTTGTAGTTCCTAGATTTTATACAGACACATTAAGACATGTATGCACATGCACAGCATGAAAGTAGAAACAAAGTATCTATAGGGAAGAGAGGACTAAAGGGGGTGGTGGTATAGGGAGGGCATGGAGTTTGAGAGGGACTATGCTTAAAGTACATTATGTGAAAATGTCCTTATGATTTTAATGCTTTTGTGTGCTTTAAAACTCACCAAATCTCCCCATCCCTTCATCCATTAACCAGGAAGGTTTGATTACTATCTATGTCACTTCCTTTATCCACTTAAGAGTAGTTTTTCTATGGACTATATGAAAAGTTTTCTATCTCCTCAAATGCTTTGGAGAATGTTTCTGGAGAGGAAAAAAGTCTGAGAGAAGTGTAGAGAGCTTGCTTTTGGAAGGGATAATGAAAGGAAAGAAAATGAGGTTGTTTACATTCTTGACATCCCAGGCTCACTGATCATCCATCACTACAGAGGAGTTCACGCCAGCTTTTGCGTCATGAGCTGTGTTCCCTTGCTGCATGCAGACCCTTGGGAACACACGTTGGCCCAGTGTCCCTGAGGCGATGCTGACGCACAGCCTTGCAAGGGAAAGCAATAGGCGCAGAGCTTCATGATGTCACTTAGGAATCTCTCAGCACTTGGCCAGTTGACAGCATCTACATCTACATTTGCCAGATACGCGCTGGAAGTCTGGAGGGAATGCTGCTGCCAGAAAGCAGGTCCAGAGCTGGTCAAATTCAGCACAAGACAGCACAGAGACTCTATCAACACACACCTGTAATTGTTGTGGACACTAAAGAAAGTAAAGTGTTGAAAGGCTGTCCTGAACAGTAGTCAAAGAACCTCTCTCAGCAGATGGACTAACAATTATTCCCCAATAAGAGCCATCTCTTCCTTCTAACATCTGACCAAGAGTTTTTTCATCCAACCCTGACTTCCAGAAGCCTGGATGTTCACCTGGTGGAAACTCTAGGGGGAGCTATTTTGTTTGTAATGTGGCCTATGATCTGTCTTCAAGTAAGGAAGATGTTACTAAAATTCCAAGTTTCTCTTAAAGAAAAAGATTACTGATGAAATTCTTGTGGGAATAGTCCTCCCATCTTGTTGGAAATCACATACTCTTCACTGGTGTAACCTAGGAAATAATGCAAATATTCATGGTTAGATCAATCAAGTATGTGGGTTTATTAGGGGTAAGGAAAGAAAAATAGGCTTGAAAGCTAAGTGAGCCTGTACTTGGAGTCTGACTCAGCTAGTAGCGGTGTGACTTTAAGATTTGAGTATGAAATGCTCATGAGAGCTTAGTTGTTGAAATTTTCATTTCCAGTTGGTGGAGCTATTTGGGGAGAAGTTCTGGAATCTTTAGATTGCAGGCCTAGTTGGAGGAACTGTATCACTGGGGCAGGTTTTTGAGGTATCTTGTCCCTGCCCCCTCCCTCTCTTCCTCCCTCCTTCCCTCCCTCCCTCCGTCCCTCCCTCCCTCCCTCCCTCCCTCCCTTCCTCCCTCCCTCCCTCCCTCCCTTCCCCCCTCCCTCCCTTCCCCCCTCTCTCTTTCCTCTCCAAAATGAGGCAAAGCAACCCCTCTATGACATGTTCCTACCACCATGAAGTGCTGCTAATTGTGTGGGCCCAAAGGATTGTCCTCTAATCCTCGGGAAACTGAGTCAAAGCAAATTATTCCTCCCTTGAGTGTTTATGTGAGTTATTTTAAATACAGTTATGAAAAGCTAACGAATGAGCTGGGGGAGGCACTGAACAATTGGCTTCACAACATGGTAATAGAAGCCTGTGTTCTCCACATCTCTTATTTGGATTTAACTTGACACCTGCAAACTGAACGGCTTGTATGTGCTCAAAAGCTATTTCCACTCCCCTACTAGTTCTGTAGACTATGAGATAATATTCCCACCTACATTCCTGTGTGGGTTTTGCCCCAGTGACTACCTTCTTGCTGTTTTACAAGGACAATTAGGTTCACAAAGGAGGGCACATACTCCAGAGTGGTGCTGTCACTCCTCGTTCCTGTCACTGATGGGGTGGCAGCAGGATGGAGCTTCAACAGAATAGTGCTTGAGACTGTTGGGAAGTGTAATTGAGCCCGAGCACAGGGCAGGGAGAAAATAATGGCAAGATGGCATTTGCTTCTGTGGAGAGGTCTGGCTGGTGGTCTGGCTGGTGGTTTGTAAAGTTTTCTGAACAAAAGCATCTATTTCCTGAATGCCAAGGCTCTGCATCTGTGTCAGGCTGGGGACTGCTCTGCCTTGTGCAGCCTCACCTTCTACTCAGGTTAAGACTCCTTCGGAATGCCATAAGGAACAGAAATTCTATTTTTAAGCATCCATCAAAGCAAAGATTACTGTGGAATTTGTTTTATGAATCATGAGTGGGGCTGACTACTAGGCCAGGAAAACTGTTACTAGTTAACCAATACATGGAAACCAGGCATGGGGAGGGGGCAGCCACCCACAAGGACAGGGAAACATTTTACTTACTCCTCATCTTTGGCGATTTGGACCGAAGGATCATAACGAGGAGCTATATCCTCTCAGGATATTACCTCAGAGTTTTTCTAAAGCCTTTCTGAGAGTTTCTGTCTTAGTTTTCCTCCGCAGCCACATTTATACAAGCGGATTGTATTTGATAGTACCCTGGCAGCTCCTTTATTTAACAAAGGACTCTTGGTTTTTCCATGATGGTAGCATTTAAGTTACTTCAAGCCCAGTGTTAAAACACTTGTCGTGTTTGAATGTGTTCTTAAAATAAAGCTGGAGGGACACTTGGGGATGATGGCCTCTGTTCCCTAATCATACAGGTGACCAGGTGACCATGTATGACACTGCTTGCCCACAGTACCACAATGACTAGGTTTTGGATTTCTTTTTTTTTTAAGTACTTTTATTAATCCCTTGGCATTTTAATATCTTCATACAATATTTTTTATCAATTCACTCATCTCTCCTTCCCTAACTCCTCTCAGATCCACTCTCTAACCTCTCCCAGATTCATTTCTTTTTCAAAAATCCAAGTTTGCATTGGTATGGATTTTGGTTTATTGATACAAATTTAAGGCCAATTTGTTATATGTATATTTCTCCTCTTGTTTAGGTATTATTTTTATATAGCTTATTTGAAAATGTAATATTAAACAATTAAATATAGACTATATATAGTCACCTATAATAGTCAAAACTTATAGTTAGGTTAGTCAGGTTTTCTAGGTATACAGAGATATACTTGAGAGGGACAGATAATCTTGAAGCCTTTCAAAGACCTATAGAATATGACATATAACATGGTTTAGGGTTTCTCATGGCAAAGAGACACAGCCACTCCTGGTAATACCACCTGCATCAAAAAGGAAGATGGCCATTGAAGAAACTTGTTATGAAATTTGCCTTCAACATGGCAGGAAACTGCTCTTGCCTAGACTGTCTGACTGTATGCTGTCTAAACTGGACATACAGGACCCACAGGAAAATGACTGCTAAATTTGCCAAAATGAGACAGTCCTTCAGGGTTCCTGCTTCATGGAAGAGTCTGCCAGACATTCTGCCAGATACAGAAAAATGACGACAAACTGCCAATGCAGATGGACAGTTTAAAATTTCCTGCTTTGATAAGAACTCTGCGAGACATACTGTGGCCTATGGGCTGAAGATAGATGCTCCAGTGTTACAGAGAAATTGTAGATGACTGTCCGGGCAGTGAGATGTCTTTGTCAATTCTAGAATTTATATATTATCCTTCTATGTTCTTTGATGGAGTTGAAGACAGACAGTTACAGTTATGGTTTTCCATAGTTATGATGAAAGATAAGTTACATATAAAATTTTAGACTCACAAAAATAGGATAGATGATAAAATATTTTCTTTAAATTTTGCCAAATGTTGATAGACTAAATATTGTTAACTGGCTCTCCTTGTAGAAGTCATTAGCTGTAAGTATCTCCTCATCCAGATGGGTTCCATGAGCCCACCCCAGTCAATGGCAGAACATTGGCTTGATCTCGTGAAGGTCCTGTGCAAGCCACTAGTGGCTCTGTGAGTTTGTGAGCGCAGTAGCTCGGTCATGTCCAGGGAACACTTGAGTCCTCTTTGATCTCTGGCTCTTACACTCTTCCTGTCCCTTTTCCATGATGGTCCCTGAACCTTTGGGGGGAAGGATGTGCTACTTATTCCCTACACTTAGACCAATTGTGAGTTTCTTCATTAACCACCATCTATTGCGCAACGGAGCCTGTTTGATGAAGTCTGAGAGCTGCACTGATCTACATGTACAGAAATTCACCTAGAGGGCAGTTACTATACTCATTTAGCAAAATAGTAGCAAATTCACTCTTGGGACCTATGTATCCCCATTCATGAGTGCTTGGTTAGATTTACAGCATGGGGCATGTGTTTCCTCTTGTGGATCAGCCCTTAAATCCAAACAGAAAGTGCTTGGTTACCCCCTAACATTCATGCCTCTGTTGTATCCATGAGCATATATGAGAGGCTTGGAATGTAGAGGAGAGGAGTGTCAGGCGAGGGATAACTGACACCAAAGATATTTGAAAAAGTCACATGGAAACCTAATAGTTTATAAGCTTAATATGAATCTAATTACATTACACAGAGGAAGATGCCTCTTCTAGAAGCCATAGATTACCAAAGAAAAAGCCCAGTGCCAAGTGTGGGAAGGTTCCCACTGAGTTGTTGGCCTGGAGATGCCATAGACAATACAGGCTGTTGACATTGCTCTTGGTTGCTATGGTGGTTTGAATGAAATTGGCACCTATAGGCTCACAGGGATTGGTACTATTAGGAGGTGTGGTCTTGTTGGAGTAGTTATGGTCTTGTTGGAGGAAGTGTATCTTGTTGGAAGGGTGAGGCTAGGAAGGGATTTGAGGTTTCAGAAGCTCAAGCCAGGTCCAGTAGCTTACTCTTTTTTCCTGCTGCCTGCCAATCCAGATGTCGGACTCTCCATTATCTCTTCAGCACCATTCTGGCCTATATGCTGCCATGCTTCTTGCCATGACAATAATGAACTAAACGTCTGAACTATAAGCTGGCCCCAATTAAATGTTTTTCTTTATAGAAGTTGCTGAGGTAATTGTGTTTCTTCACAGCAGCAGACATCCTACCTAAGACAGTTGCCCACCAGAACTTGAAAGTAAGATCTTATTTCTGAAGACACCACACACTTTGGTCACAAAACATGAAGACAGAAAGTTGATACTGCCTAAGAAGCTTCTTCCCTGCTGGACAGTTTTTATACGTCTAGAAGCACTATGCAGGATGCAGGGAGAATAAAGTTATCAAGAGTTGTACACAGTTATGAACCCTGCTAACTACAATAAAAACACTGTGTGGCAAAGTTTATATTTCTATCCTATGATTGGTCAACTCTGCCATGTTATCCTTGGGGACTTCTGGGTAGTAATGGCATAACACTAATTATATTCATTTCATGAAGACCATGTGAAGTGTTATGAAGGAAGGACCATAAAAATTATGTCACTTACATTTTATTGTTAAATATGGCAAAGAGTGGTTGAGCGGTTTGCTTGAGGCAACATTATTTGTAACTAATGGAGCCAAGATTTTAACTCACCATGTCTGGACAGCTGGTATTTATTCAAAACGAAGGTAGTGTTGGCCCACAGTTTCAGACTGCTCAGTCTGTATTTGTACTATTCTGCAATGTGCTGGCCCTATTCACTGGGTTGGGAAAAGCCTGGCATTTGGAAATTTGGATGATTTAATGTTTTCCCAGCCTAAATGGAGAGATTTGTCCACAGTTGTCTCTGATCTTATATCATGGAAGAAAGATAATAATTACACAAGGCTGCTAAAGGGCATGGGAATATATGTGCTTTGAAGGGAAGTGGTAGCATTCTTGGGAGATTGTTGTTTCTGCTGCTTTCTTCAATACTTTCCTTTATAGACTAGGAAAGGCAGCTCTCTTACTGGACTATAGGAAGGCACAAGATGGTTCTTCATGCTTCTTGGAATTAGTAATCATGGTTTAATTAGTTACTTTCGGAGAGATATATTATAAAGCCACATATGTTTGAGAAATGAAGTCACCAACCCAGGGTGCCATGATCAGTGATTGAAATCAGAAAGCAAGTTTTTGAGGGAAACAGGAAGAATGAAATAATAAATGAATGGTCCAGAGCAATTCAATGATGCACAATGAAACTTCGCATATGCTTTCTCTTCACCTGGCTATATTAAGATTTGATTGTTGTGATCTTGATCATAACATGAACAAAATGGAATGCAAGGTGGAGACAGGGAGGAAAAATGGGCCGTGGTGATGTCATGTAGATATCCAATCTATTGGCTTCATAAGCCAATTTCTACCTTGAACATTTTTGTTGCATGGATCGGCTTCTCTCTTTCCTTGTCTCTGCATCATGTCCCCCATTTCTTCCTGACTTGTCAGATCAAGGTAACCATTCATCCCTGTGATGGATGCGTACATTTTACACTAAGTCATGCAGCCCACCTCCAGCACAGAAGAGAAGAATTGCTGGATCAGATGCCTTTTAATGATGGTTGTTTTATTTATTTTGCTACTTGTTGTTTTTGTGAGGAATGTGTCAAAAATCTCCAACTGAATTCTTCGTGCCTTTTTTTGTGATCTTCCATGCTCTTTCTTTTCTATCCTCTGAGTGGTCTTTGGATCCTGTGCTTATAAAAGAATGGGACATGACATCTGTCTATAGGAAATAAATAAGAGGCTAGCAACCAGAAACAGTCAAAATGATTAAAGCAGTGTGTGGGGGGGAGGGGGCAAAATATCATATTTGAGGTAGATGTTATTTTTCCAAAAGTTTCTACAAATTGAGAAAGGCACAATTAAAAAAGATTTGCTTAGAAGGCTGTGTGCTCCCAATTATAATGGAAATTAATTAAAAGCTGTTCCCGCAGAGACAGCATCTCTCTTTTGAAACAGAATCCTGGCACTGAAACTCACTGGTTTGGAAATTAGCCTTACTCAAAATCCTTTGTTTATCTGTGAACTAGTCAGTTCTATAGATTTGGAGGTGTGATTGGTCATTTTAAATCATGTAACTTGCAAAGCAATGAAGAAGTTTACCACCTTCCTTCCCAATGTGGAATGATCATTTCCACAAGAAAATTAGGATATAAAAGTTAATGGATGGAAGCCAGGAAAGTAACAGAAAACATCTATCCTAAAGCTTTCTTCAGCATTGTACATTAGTCCATTTCATACTACTGTAATAAATTACCCAAGGCAGGCTAGCTTTATAAACAAAAGATTACTAAATTCAAATGTTTGCATGTTCAAGGGTGTAGTATTGCCACACCCTCAATTCTAGTGAGGAACCTCTTAGCTATGTCACATCATGTTGATCTCACAGGAGCAAAGCTCACATTGTTAAAGTTGAAATCCAGAGCAATCCTCTCTTCAAATGACACACATCCAATTGATTTAAGGACCTTTACCAAATGCCACCTCATAAAGTCCCCACTGTTGTTGTTTTGCAGCTGCTATGGCCTAAGAAACACAAACACGAGATTGAGCGCCCACGTGGAGTTTATTGAGAGAGGGGAGAGGAAATGGGGGTAGCTGGTGGCCAACCGAAAGTGGGGAGAGAGAGAGAGAGTGGGGTGTGGGGCGCTTGCTTTTAAGGGGGCTTGTGCATGCGTATCCCAGTCTCTGCGGCCAGGTAGCTTGGGTAGGGGGGCTGCGTAACCCAGTCTCCGCCCAGCCAGGTAAGGTCTGATGTAGTGATTACACGTCCCGCCCATCAGAGGCGGGGCCCACAGACTGCCGAGGCTCAACATTCCCACCTCTTATTACTATTAAAAAGGTGGGGGTTGGGCATGGCCCAACAGGGTGAGACTGCAGGTTTCTAACATTCCCACCTCTTGTTGTTATAAAAATGAGGGTTGGGCGTGGCAGGTCAGGGAATAAGGGCGTTGAGTTCTCAAAAGACTGCTTCCTGCTGACTTGGGGCGTTGATCATCCTTTGGGGAATCTGAGAAAGCTGGGGTGCTGCCACGTCCTGGTAGCTGGTTGTTTCATCGCAGTCCTGACTGTATGGAACTCTGGTGTCTCTCTGAGACCTGGCAAGATGTTAGCAGAGCAGAGGACAAGGTTAGGTTTTTCTTAAGAAATGTAAGGTGGGGGAGGAGTTCCCAAGGGGGTCCCAGGACAAGGGAGGGGAGTCCCGGGGCCAGGAAGAAGTTTCGTAATATTTATTTGGAGTGAATCTGACCTGTTTGAATGGATCCATTTCAGCTCCCTGGAACCTAAAGAATCCTTTGAGTTTGTGAAAACATAAATGTTAAGACACATTAGCAACATGTTTATGTTAGAGATGTTACCTTCACTTAGGAGTTACAAGTGTTTGATGATTTGTGTCTCTAGATCCGTGGCTGTCATTCCTGTAACAATAACTAATTGGTTAGATTAAAAGTTTAGGTCAGCCTGCGGGCAGGAAGAAAACATGAAGCTTCCAGTCCGGCGGGGTGAGGTTACAGGAATGAATCCTTAATCTTCTAGAATAGGAGACAGTGTAGTTGATCTCGGTGTCCTCCGGAGCTTAAGGGAGCAGGGTCCTGTCGTAGTTGCTGTATATGAAGGATTAGTTTTGGGTGAGGAAGTAAAGGGTTTGAGATGGGATAAATGAATCCAGTGGGAAAGGCCCTCAAGCTTGGCAGCTGTTGGAGTGACAAGGATTACCTTGAAGGGGCCCTGCCATTTAGGGGAAAGGGGTGAGGGGCGTTGGTCCGGGGGAGAGAGAAGAACCTGGTCCCCGATGTTAATTGGGGATGTGCAGAAATTGGCACAAGGTCGAGGCAGGGAGTGGTCAGTAAAGTTCCATAGGAGGGAACGGAGATGATGAAGTAAGGGTGTAAGCAGGTGGTCAGGGAGAGGTGACAGTTCAGGTGAGAGACCAGGTGTTAGAACTGGCCTCCCATACATAAGTTCAAAGGGTGAGATGAGAAGGGGTCGTTTGGGGAGGGCCCTAAGCCTGAATAGAGCCAGAGGCAAAAGTTTTACCCAGTCAAGGTGAAGTTCCTGTGACATTTTAACAAGAACATTTTTTAAAGAACGATTAGTACGCTCTATCTTCCCTGAAGACTGGGGGTGATAGGGGATATGGAAATGCCAAGGGATGTTTAGAGCTTTAGATAAGATTTGTGAAATCTGAGAGGTGAACTCAGGACCATTGTCTGACTGAAGAGAAGCTGGGATTCCAAACCGTGGAATTATTTCCCTGAGAAGGGTGTCAGAAACTGTCTGAGCTCTCTTGTTAGTAGTTGGAAAAGCTTCCACCCACCCTGAGAAAGTGTCAACCAATACCAGGAGATATTTGAACCGTCTGACTGTAGGCATGTGGGTAAAGTCCAGTTGCCAGTCAGTCCCTGGGAGAGAGCCCCTGGCCTGGTGGGTAGGAAAAGGGAAGCTACGATACCTAGAGTTAGGATCTGACATCTGACAGATCTTACAAGAGGCGGTGATAGTTTTTAAGAACTCCAAGTCCTCAGGAGTGGGCTGGAGGTGAGCCTTGACAAAATGAGAAAGAGCCTTGCTGTTAGGATGAAAGAGCTGGTGTAAGTAGGACAGAATCTGTTGAGTATTAGGAGGTGACTGTGAGGCTGTGGGTAGTAGTGTCAAGACTCCCTGTGGTGGGTGTGGTGAGTGTGGGCTTCTGAGGGCTGCAGCTTTAGCTGCTTCATCAGCCCGGTTGTTTCCCTTAGAGATAATGGAGCTGTCAGTCTGATGAGACCGGCAGTGAATAATCCCTATAGCTTTGGGGAGGTGAGAGGCCTTTAGCATGGCCATAATATAGCCTGAGTTAGTTATGGATCCTCCTTTTGTGGTAAGCAGTCCCCGCTCTTTCCAGATAGCAGCATGGGACAGGAGGATGTGAAAGGCATATTTGGAGTCTGTATAGACATTTAGGGTCTGTCCCTGTGCTAATTGAAAGGCACGGGTGAGGGCTATTAATTCAGCCTGTTGGTTAGTAGTATGGGCAGGGAGTGCCTGTGCCTCTATCACCTTAGTATCTGACACTATGCCATAGCCTGCTCTACGGGTCCCCTTATGTAAAAAGGAGCTGCCATCTGTATACCAGGTATAGGTGGCCTGAGGTAGTGTGCCCTCCTGGATGTGTGCAGGATGGGGCAATAGTTCCTCTAAAGTTTCAATGCAAGAATGAGATGGGGAATAGTTAGTATTAGGTTGAGGTAGGAGATTTGAGATATTAAGGGGTGGGCAGGATTGAAAAGTAAGTGTGGCATCTTCTATTAGTGCCACCTGGAGGGAAAGAACTCTAGAAGGAGGTAGGGTTTGTAAGCCTTTATAAGTTAAGAGATGAGACAGGTTATGGTGGGAGAAGACAGTGATAGGTGACCCAAAGGTTAGTTTTTTTGACTCACGAATGAGGAGCTCAGCAGCTGCTAAAGCACGTATGCAGGGTGCCCATCCTTGGGCAGTTAAGTCTAGTTTCTTTGACAAATATGCTACAGGTGCAAAGGAAGGTCCCAGCTGGTGGCCTAGAACTCCAAGCGCGTATCCTTCCTTTTCTGTTATATATATAGAGAAAGGACGAGTTAGGTCTGGCAGGTGAAGAGCTGGGGCCTGGAGAAGAGCCTGTTTGAGTTTTTGGAAGGGCTTAGTAACAGGATTAAGGAGAGGTTCGTGAGGGGAGCCAAGGGCTGCCTCATATAGGGGGCGAGCAAGGAGAGAGTAAGAGGGGATCCAGGAGCGTAAGAAGCCAGCTATTCCTAAAAAAGACAAAATTTCCTCTTTAGTAGAAGGAACTGTAAGAGATTGGATTAGATTTTTTCTGTCTAGGGTAATAGCTTTATGAGTTGGGGTTATAGTTAGTCCCAAGTAGGTGACCTGAGAAGTAGAAAGCTGGACCTTGGAAGGTGAGACTCTATAACCCCTGTTGGACAGGAAATTCAGAAGAGCAGAGGTGTTAGTCTGGCTGACTTCTAGGGATGGGCTGCACAGTAGAATATCATCTACATACTGTATGAGTTTAGATTTGGGGAGAGACAGAGAAAGCAGGTCAGAGGCCAGAGCTTGGCCAAATAGGTGTGGGCTGTCCCGGAATCCCTGAGGCAGGACAGTCCAGGTGAGCTGTGTGGAGACATGGGTATCAGGGTCAGTCCAGGTGAAAGCAAAGATATTTTGAGACTTAGTATCAAGGGGGATAGAGAAAAAGGCATCTTTGAGATCCAAAACTGAGAAATGAGAAGTCCCTGAGGGGATAGTAGAAAGAAGTGTGTAAGGGTTAGGTACTACAGGATGGAGGGGGACCACTGCAGAGTTAATGAGTCGGAGGTCCTGAACCAAGCGATAGGTCCCATTAGGTTTTTTAACTGCTAGTATAGGGGTGTTGAAGGGAGAGGATGTAGGGCGGAGTAACTTTTTTCTTAAGAGGTCAGAGATGATAGGCTTAAGTCCCCTAAGGCTCTGGAGTGGGAGTGGGTACTGCATTTGAGTGATGTACCTCAAGGGGTTCTGCAGCTGAATGACAACGGGGGAATGGTGTCTAGCCACAGAAGGGTTTTTGGTGTCCCAGACTTGGGGGTCCACCTCAGAGGCTGGCAAAGGGAGTGGCGTATTAGAACCAGTAGGGTGAGTGGCTAGGAGAAGGAGAAGAGGAGCCGCTGACGAGTGTGGGGTTAGGCGAATGGGGGGAGCAAAAGAAATAGAAGCTCCTACCTTGGCTAAAAGATCCCTTCCCAGTAGGGGCACAGGACAAGTAGCTATAACTAGAAATGAATGAGTGAGGGGAATTCCCCTAAAAATACAACTGAGTGGTGGGGTTTGATGAGGTAGATAAGGCTGTCCCCCTACCCTGACAATAGGGAGACAAGAAGGAGAAGTGGGTCCCCAAAACTCCCTCAGAACCGAGTACGTGGCACCAGTGTCCAAAAGGAAGGAGATGGATCGCCCTGATACTTTAATTTCCACCCGGGGCTCCCTGTTAGAGATGACAGTGGTCGGATCAAGAGAGCCCGGGCCCCTTCACTCATCATCGTCCATGGCCAGGGCCATGAAGTCCGCCAGAGGGCGATCTGGATCTGATGTCCCCCTGCCACGAGGGGCATGGGGGCAGTCTGTTGACCAGTGACCCTCTTCGTGGCATCTTGGACACAGTTTGAGTGGCACACGGGGATTAGGACAGATTCGGGCCCAATGTCCTTCCTGACCACATTTAAAGCATGGACGCTGTGGTCCTCGAGTCCCAGAGGGGCCCCGGGCAGAGTCCGAGGCCAGTCAGAGGGCCTTGGCCATCATATGGTACTTGTACTTAAGGGCTTTTTCATCTCTCCCATGGTACACCTTAAAGGCCACTTGTAAGGCTTCTGATTGTGGGGTTAGGGGTCCCAACTCCAAGCTTTTAAGTTTAGCCCTAATGTCAGGGTAGCTCTGAGAAAAAAAATGAGTCATAAGGAGTTGCCTGCCCTCTTGCGTCTCAGGGTCTAGGCTAGAATACTGTAAGAAAGCCTGTGTAAGGCGGTCTAGAAACTGAGAGGGATTTTCTGTTTTTTCCTGAACTACCTCCAGAATTTTACAACACCCACAACATGCCATGATCAAGTCCAACATATCCAAACTCTATCAAACACTGTAAAGAATTGTTCAATGATAAGATTTTCTAAGTACTTTTTTTGTTGTTTAAATAAGTATTTGTTAGATTTGTAGAAAATATACCCTTTCTCTCTACTGAATATTTCATATATGAGGCTGTAGTAACAAAACACTGAAACTCTTAGAATCTTAGAGAATTTTTATGGTTTACAATACTGAAAGAGTAAATATTGAATATTATAAACCATAAAGACTTCATTTTCTGTTTGTATATTATATGATCTTACTGTGGAGCTTTTGCAGAATGCATTAGTATAAATAATTTCAGATATCTGAAACCAACAGCATTTCAGAGGTATTTTTTTAAGTCCATATACCCTAAACCGTGTGAACGGATTACTCCAAGGCACTTTCTCAGTGGTCTGGCTACAGAAGAACACATTGCTTGGGGCAGCTAACTGCCCAACTTCCTAGAACAGCACTTGGAGTTACTTTGTCTCATGGAAAGAAGTTTCCCTTTGAAAACAAAAATTGCATATTGTGTTGTTTCAAAGACTGTGCCATATGGTATGGAGATATTCTTTGCACAAACTCTCTGTCTCTGTCTCTCTCCCTGGCCTCTTTTCTATGCTAGAAATAAACCCAAGGACTTCAAACATTCTAAAAATGTGCTTTTCCACTGAGCTTTTAACCCCAACCTTCACCACACTTTCTTTATTCCTTTTGGGAAAAGTTGACACTGATGATTTATTAATTTAAAAATCTTTCTGACTAAAGGAGATGGTTCAGTGAATTGCATACTTGCTGGATAAACATAACGACATGAGTTTGGATTCCCAGAACACACGTAGAGCTGAAGAAATGGCATGCACCTGTAATCTCAAAATGCTTAGTAAGAGATGAGAGATAGAGACAGGAAAATCAGTGAAAGCTCACAGGCCAGTAATTAAGGTACTTAGTGAAAACCAATAAGAGATCCTGTCTCAAACTAGGTGGGAAGCAACAACCAATAGCTGCCCTCTGACCTCTATATATGTTCTGTGGTAAGTTGGACATTCACAAACATACAAATACGGACATTCATACCCCTTATCTACACACCTAGCATCACACCTCCATGCCTCCCATCACACCACACACCACACACACACACCACACACACACACACACACACACACACACACACACACACCATACACATGCATATGTAATAAATCTTTCACCCCTGGGAAGTTTGTTTCATTATAATATAAAGATAGCTGTATTCAATAAAAAGGAAGCATGTGTTAGACAACAGGCCCTGCTGGGTAAATGGGGCTCTGGGAGATAGTATAATGGTTACCCTTGTGATCCAACTTTCTATTCCTTGGTTTCATACTTCACCTTTAGAGATGGGTGAACACAATGATCACCATACTCGCCATTTCCTTTGTAGTGAACGCTACCGGCTTTTATTACCATGTTTGCTGATATGATATGCACTATTTGAGTTAAAAGAAGCATGAGAAGCTTCAATTACAGCTCAGTTTCTTAGGGAACTTTGCTCTTAAATTCAGGGAGTTGAAAACTGTCTTGTAACAAATTTCATGAACCCACAGACGTTACTGTAAATAAAGAGAGCTCTCAAGTCAGTGACTTGAACCCACCCTGGGAGATCAACTTTCACACCAAACTGTCAAATGTATCTTATAAATTCGGATGAGCGGTTAGCATGTTCTGTGTTGTCTTTGAAGCTGGATTGTTCTCTTTTCTCCATCATGTCCATCAGAAAGGAGACTTCTCATCTGGGCTTGCAGATTTCTCTTCAGGCAATCAATACCTCACCCCATCTCTGAGTGTCATTTCTTTGTTGTTACTCACATTCATCAACTTCTGAGTATTTTTTTCTTCTAAAACTCTAAGGGTTCATGGGTTAAACTGTAACCAGTGATTGAGAATATTAAATAACACCTTGTGAAGCTGCTCTGCGGGCTTCAGAGTGGCTTTCTGTCAGGTATGGAGGAAAATGCCATTAATATTCTTGTCTCTTTACTTTTTTGAGCAGGAGATAAAAAGAGTGAGAATGTGGTATGTGTGAAAGGGAGAGAGGGGAGGAGAGAGACAGAAAGAGATAGGAAGAAAGAGAGAGAAACGGGCAGAGATGGAGAGAGGCAGAAAATTTTAACTTAGAATCAGGTTGGAAGAATACTATCTAGAAGAAAAGGAAAGTTAATTTCTTCAACACATTCTCTCACATATACTCCAAGAGGCATTTGAAACTAAACATGCAATGTATTTGTCAAAGAATCCTCACTGCCCTATATTTTGTGTGACAAATATCAAAATTTAAAACTATCTAAATTTCCAAATATGTGGATCTCAACCTTCCTAATGCTGTTACCCTTTAATATAGTTCATGTTTTGGTAACCCCAACCACACAATTATTTTCATTGCTACTTCATAAGTGCAGTTTTACTACTGCTATGAATCGTAATGTAAATCTTTGTGTTTCCTTATGGTCTTAGGAGACCCCTGTGAAAGGAACATTTGAGTCTGCAAAAGGGGTTGCAACACATAGGTTGAGAACCATTGGCATAGCGTAAATGATTTTCCTTACAAAAGAAGGCATCCAATTTAATTTGGGGCTTGCTTACAGTTTTAGGGAGTTAGTCCATGACCACTGCAATGGGGAACAGACAAGCAAGACAGTGGCTGAGAGCTTTACATTCTGATGCGGAAGCATTCAAACCTATGTGCCTTTGAGGGCTATTCTCACCCAAACCACCACAGATCTCAACAGTTCTACAGATGTAAAAGTTGACATCGGCTTTTTACAAATCGATTAAAAAAATAAAAAAACTCTTGGAGCGAGCAGAATGTTCCTCAGAAGCGTTTCTCTTTACAACTCATAAATGACTTGTATATTTGTAATAAAAAGTATAATTTTTCCAGTCACTCCACTCTGCCACTTCAATGCCCTTGCTTTTACTCCAACGTGCTCTGTGACAGCTATAAGAGTGATTCATCACATTCTGCCATGCCTCTGTCTAGAGAGGTCTTTCGAATGTTTCATTCCTCTTGTACTCATCTAAAGGATGAAGAAAATATGCTCAAATGCTCAACAAAACTAAATATTCCAAAACACACACATATCCACTGTCCTGTTTTCCTTTGCTCATCTTGTTCTCCTCTCTCTCCGTCTTTCTCTTCTCCTTTAATGCTCTCTTTCTAATGCAGATTTACATTTGATCTACTGTAATGTATTTTAGAATGATGTTCATTAAATACTTACTGCCAGCATTTATCATTATAAGTGTGTGTGTGTGTGTGTGTGTGTGTGTGTGTGTGTGTGTGTGTACCCTTAGGCAAGTTGACATAAGTACAGCACAGAGCTTTCAAAAAAAATTATACAAAGCAGGGAAACATTTCAGCTCCAAAGGGGTGGTGACCCACAATTTGAGAAGCACTGACACAGTGTAATCTTATAGTGTTTAAGAAGGGTGAAATAGGCTTATTTACTCAGAAAACAGTATTATAAGGAACAAAGCCAATTGCACAAGTGCTGTTCTAGTAGACGGGTTTCCAGGGACATTCATGTCCTGGTCACATCCATATAAATACATACAGACTCTAACAAGCTTCAGGACTTGAGGGTAATTTGTGGAAGGATTTTACAGCTATTGGGGTATAAGCCTTCATTTTAAAAGTATGAGGATTTTGTATAAAGATTTTAAGATATGCATGGACAAAAATAGCAAGTGATAAAATTCTCTAATTTTACAATTCTCATTTTCATAGATCCCCCTCATGGAGAATGAAAGGACTTTCACAATGAGCACAGCTCCTAGCATGAGAGGTGGGTGTGGATCTGTGCCATGACTTGCACGAGACAATCTTGTATGGTGTTTCCTCACCTAGACTGGCCCCTATGTTAACTGCTTAGAAAGTAAATCATGCAAAACCATCAATACCCATGTCTGCAGCTTCTCTGACAAGATTATTCTTCATTTTTTTGTTTCGTTTCTTTATTTTGTCTAGTTTGTGGTTTTTCTTTTAAATTTGGTTTGTAATGGGGAGGGGAGGTTGCAAGGGCAGAGGGTAGATTCCACGAGATGGGGAGATAAGTGGAATTAAAATGCATCATGTGAAATCCACAAAGAATAAAAGTTAAAAAAAATGAGTACAAATCATGCCCCTCTCACAAAGAACTTTGAACTTAAGTTATAGAAGTTTAGATTTTGCTTTTCTTCAACACACACACACACACACACACACACACACACACACACACACTTACTTCTCAGTAAGTGGAAAGCCAATACTTGTGTTTACTTTTCAAGTGGGTTTTATTGTATGATAAGCAGGATGACTGTAGTGAAGATTTAATTAACTGATGGATAGACCAATCCAACCAACCTACTAAATTAAGAAGTAGATGGATGGCATAGATATTCATGCTGAATATCTGGTAGTTGACTATTTAGAGCCAGAAGAAGTCTGCATGGCTCCGTGGTACAACAGGGGTGCTCACTGTGGTGTTTCCATGAACCAAGTCTACAAGACCATTTCTTCATGTAGACTTGGAATTGTGTTCTGTTTGTTCTACTGTTCTGTAACTTTTTACTATTACTATTCTTTGCAGTGCTGAGGATCAAACCCAGAACCTCTTCATCCCAGGTAATTGCTCTGATACAGAGCTACACCCCCATCCATTGTTCCATTGTTTCCATTTTCATTTTCTTTTGGAGACAAAGTCATACTGTGTATCCCAGATTGGTTTCAAGCTTGCAATCTCCCTGCCTTAGCCTTCCCAGTGCTGGAGTTATGAGTATGTACCAGATGGCTAGCTGCTCTACTTTGTACTTAACCTCATTCTTTCCTTTCTCTCTGTTCACTCACAGATGATCTGGATAAGGCACAGGCGGGTGACCATCTCTGGCCATACTGGTGAGTGTCTCACTTGCTGTATTCTCTTCACATAGCAGACAGTTTTACTTACTAAACTGACCCTTTGTTTCCCACTGGGAAGGATGTGACCTTAGTGAAAGAGACTAAATAATGCAAAACAGAAGAGTGTCAATGAGGCAGTTGATTCTGTGGTAAATTGTGATGTCATTTTCTCTGTTATCATCTGTCACCATGATTATTGCACTTGGGTTGTCTTCTGTGATGGCTATCTTGGTGGTCAGGCTGACACACTTGGGGGAAAGTAACCTCAACTGAAGAACTGCATCCATAGTATTGGCCTATGGGCACATCTGTAGGGTGTTTTCTTGATTGCTACATTATGTAGGAGTGCTTGGCCACTGTGGGTGTTACTATCCTTCAGCAGGGAGTCCTGGGCTGTGTTTGAAAGACAGCTGAGCAGAAGCTAGATGGGTTGTAACCTGGAAATGTAAACCAAATACATTCCTTTTTTCCCCCAAGTTGCTTTTGGTCATGCACAGTATTTATCACAGCAACAGGAAAGAGACTAGGACATCTTCAAAACTACCAGTTTTTTGGCATTTCAATAGCTAGCCTACTTCATGAGATTTGGAATCACCATGGAAACAAATCTCTGGGTCTCTCTGTGAGGGATTATCTGGTTATTAGACTAACTGATGTGGAAAGACCTACCCCAAATAAAGACAGAACAGTTCCACAGCATGGGTCTGGGGCTGAGTAAAACAGAGACAGCAAGCTGCATATCAGTATTCATCACTTTTATGTTTCCTGGTGATGAATACATATGACCTCCACTTCCTACCACCTCCTGCCATGATGGACTGTATCCCCAGAAACTGTAAGACAGAAGTCCTTGTTCTTTGAAGTTTTTTTCTTGTTAGGTTGTTTCTTTGCCAAAAGAAACAAGAAAAGTAAGTAACACAGACATTAACTAACTAGAAGCCAGGAGCCAGGTCCTGAGGTGGGTTTAGTATTTTATTTTGCTAGAGCGGTGCTGTTATTCCTATTTGTATAAATAAAGATTTAAGCCAAAATGCTGAAGAAATTTATTCAAGTTCATATTGTCTAAGAATTACCTTTCTTGTTTCTGAAGAAAATGGTTTGTTAGGATTCAGTGTCTGGGCAGGAAAACAGACTGTTACATATAATAAGGGGGTGGTCACAGAGCAAATTCTTTCAACAAGCCTTTCCCTTAGTATATACTGCTTATTAGTTTACAGAGGGGCCCTTGGCTTTTTTGAAAGCATGTATTGATTTTGTTGTGTGAGAAGATTTACAGACACAATCTGTAAGCCTCAGATGCCATTGAAACCTCCCCTGCTTTGGCATGGATAGGAAGGAAGCTTGTGAAAGGAAGGCCATGTAATGTCATCATTTGGCCTCATTTGTGAAATGGATGGCTGTGTTCCTGACACAGAGAAAGATGCCCAATGCCATCTGAAAGATGAAAGGGATAATCTTGAAGCAGGATTGCTGCGAGATCACAACCTAAGCATCTAAAATGTTAGTTCAGACAAAAGGACAGAGGAGATCGGCCAGACTCTTCACATTGAAATGGGTAATTAGAATTTTAACAGCATGTAGGGAAACTTTCTTTGCTCAAGTCTTGGGAATTATCTCATGCTATAGGACAGAAAGTTTTCGTACCTCTTGGTTATGGATATTGATGTTATGTAGTGACCATGATGTTTTCATTTTGTCAGACCTTGCTATCTGGGTATGTATGTTTGTTATATTTTATAGTAAAATTCCTTTTCAATGCTCCAGGCTAATTTTAGTATAATAGTAAGATTGTCCTAACTTGGGTAGATCATTAAAATAACATCCAGCCATTAACCGGATCAAAAACAAAGGAACACACTATATCAGTACTCTATCTCAGATATCACCCTGTGTTTAGGATTTTGTTTCTGCCCAGTTAGCCTGAAGCAGCTGTTAGCCTAAGTAACTAGGTTGTAAATACAAAATGATCAAGTGCTAGTCTTTGATCATATTTTCTGCAACCTTCTAATAACCACCAAAATTATTTATGATTTATTAAAGCTTGTCTGGGGATTCAGAAAGCAAAGTCAGCCACAAGCTATAGAAGCTGAGCAATGGTGGCATACACTTTTAATCCCAGGACTCAGGGTTAAGAGGTTGATGGATCTCTGAGTCCAAGACCACCTTGGGCTACCAGAAAAGGTAATCAGAGCTCACACTTTTAATCCCAGGACTCATGAGAGGTATTTGAGACAGGAGCAGGGTCTCAGAGCTATCATTCATTCTCTAGCCACACTGAAAGTAGGCAGGCATAGAGTCTCAGGATTCTCCAGACACGTTGAGGAGAGCATAGCAGTCTGAGATTATAGTCTGTGGTTTGGTGGAGTAAGGATCACCTTTCAGTCTGAGGCAGAGTAAGAGATAGTGACTGGCTGCTTTGCTTTTCTGATCTGCAGCTTAAAGCTTGAATCCCAGTATCAGTCTCTGGGTCTTTTATTTTTCATGCAATCACCTGTTAGATTTGGAAATTGTAAAGATGGATTTCTCCAGGCGTGATCAGCTATTGTATAGTGTGTGGTGAAATATAATAATTATGTTGAAATGTGGTTATTTCATACAGTGCTTTCCACAAATGTTTATATTCCACATAACCTTGAAGGTTGCATATTGAGGTCTATACTAATAACTGCAAAACACTTGATGTCTATAAAAAAATCCAGACTGTAATTTTATAGTTCTGTAAGTATAAACATGTAAAACGTGTGTGTGGTGGTGGTGGCACCATCCCGAAGGTGATGAGTCTGAAGGCTTTGCCTCCTCTCTGGAAGCTGCCACAGTATGCCTCCCTTTATCTGCTGAGACATCCTGTGGACATGGAAACCTAACAAACACAGGGGATCTCCCCTTTTCACTCTTGCCATGAACACCATGAAGGAATACAGAGGTATGAAGTTACATGTGTAATACAGTGGGATTCCCATTTTCAGTCCTGTCTGCTGCATAATAGTGAGCAAAGGAAGAGAAAGGACAGTGACAGCATCATGCTGTGATACTAGAAATAGATTTCAAAAACAGTACTTCTTTTTGGATGAGATCATTTTCACTGCCCCGTTCCCCACTGCTTCCCATCTCATCTTTGACCCAACTGATTCAGAATTTTGGAGTAGGAATCTCAGAAAGAAGGCACTGGACCAACCCCTCTAATGACAAACTAAAGATTTCTAAGAAATCAGTCCTTTAGAGAAGAAATGGGAATGACCACAACAATAGTCACCTTTTGTGGGGTTGTGGAGTTGACCATAGGGTGAAATGTTTGCTATATGAGCATGAGGTCCAGAGTTTATGTCCCCAGTACTCATGTAACAGCCAGATTGGCTTAGTGGCCTCCTATACTATAGCTAATGGGAAGCATAGACAAGGGATACCTGGTATAGTGGGTTAGTTAGACTACAGAAAACCAGCCAGCTCCAGACTCAGTGGACTAAGTGGACAGAATCCAAAAGGACACCTGTTGTCAATCCATGGTCATCATTCATATATGTATGTATGTATGTATGTATGTATGTATGTATGTATGTATACACACACACACGTGTGCATGTGTTTTCATGCACTTGCACATGCTCACATGTATACTTACCCATACCCACACCCACACCCAGCACATACACATATGTAGCACAAATAATATAAACCCATAGACAGATACTGGGGCTCAAGCTGAAGATCAAAGAAGCGAAACAGGCATACAGTAGTTTTTACCTTTATCAAGGCTGAGATGAAGATCCTGTCTTCCCTGTGACTATAAACAGAATCTCTCATGAGACCCTTTTCTTCTTCCCTATATATCTCTCTAGTGCTGGGTTTAAAGGTATGAGCTCTATTGCTCTTTTAGATGGGATTCATTCTTGTGTAGCTCTGGGTGATCTTGAACTCACAGAGATCCAGCGTCCTCTGTCTCTTGAGTTCTGGGATTAAAGGTGTTCCAGCATTGCCCAGATTCTGTAGCTAACTAGTGTGGCTGGCTAAGCATTTTGATCCCTAGGCGAACTTTATTAAATCATAAACAATATATCACCACACACATGGATATACCAAAAAATCATCTTTTTAAGAACTTTGAAAATTAAGTGGAGATTAACAGCAACAATTTTGGTAAGATCACCAAGATTTTATAGTGTTTTAAAACTTGCCATAATGTCACCCATGTATCTTGACTAAGGAAACCTTGTAAAGCACTATCTTTGCCATTGTGATATCTGTAAAAACTAGTAGCATATTGGTCACTAGGAGTGAAGGATGAGTTTGGAGTCTTACTAAGGCCATTCCTCAGAATAGCTTTGTTGTTTGACTGTCTGGAAGCCTCAGGAGGAGCTGCATGCTCAAGGCTTGTTTATTTTGGTCTGATATAGAATTCATACTACATGGATGGTTTCCCCAAGGCAATAGTCTTTAAAATAAAAACCCAGAGGCTGGAGAAATAGGTCTGAAGTTAAGAGAACTTATTGCTCTTGGAGAAGACACAGGTTCTATTCCCAGTACCCACATTACTACTTATAACCATCCATAACTCCAGTTCTGGTGTATCTAATACCCTCTTCTGATCTCTCAAGGCACCAAGCATGTATGTGATGTGATATATATATATATATATAATGTGTGTGTGTGTATGTGTATATATGTATATGTATATATGTGTATATATGTATACATATGTATATATGTATGTATGTATGTGTGTGTAAACATTCATGCACATAAAATAAAAAGTCTTTAAAAACACCTAACCAACCCCCCAAAAGGTTTTTAAAGACAATTATTAGCAGTTATCTGACAACACATCTCTCTGAAGCACAATTGCCAATTGAAACTATCAAGAAGCTGAGCCACAAACCAGACCCAAACAGAAAACCAGAAAAACACTCTTTCCCCCAAATCTTAAGAACTGTGGAATTGGATTCTTGTAAGGTCATTAAATGGCTCTGACTCATTCTTGTATTTAAAAGGCTCCAAAAATTCCAATGAACATTTATTAAAGTCACCAAACAATTTTAGTTAGGTTGTAGTTAAAATCTGAAATGCCATCACAAACTCCTGTATTTGAACACCTGTATTTGGTCCCCAGCTAGTTTGGGATATAGGCCTAGCTGGTAGAAGTAGGACCCTAAAGATGAGCTTTTGAAGGTTATTCTTGGCCGGAAGTTACTGTCTTGCCATTTCCTGGATCACCATGGTGTGAATAGCCTCTACTATACAATCTTCTCTTCTTTGTTTCTGTCAGGCTTTGTGGTCACAGTGGTATAAAAGTTGGCAATCTAGTTCTAAGTGAGTCCATCTAAGTTGTAGGACAGACAATCAATAAACAACACTCAAGTGCTATATGTGCATTGAAAATGAAATAAAAAAGGCCATTCAGTATGGAAAAATGTTAAGGAGAACAAAATTTTTAGGCACAAATTAAACATAATTGTGGGGGGACTGGAATAGGAGGATCAAATGGGGATGGGAGAGAGAAGAGAAGAAGGCAAGGGAGGAAATACAAGGAGGGGTAGCTAAAGCTAAGGACCGTTTGAGAGGTCATGTGGACATCTAATACAGCGGAAGCATCTTAAAATATATACATATAGGAAGACAATGTAAATGACATTGCTAAGTATAGGGGAGATAGAGCCCCAGCTGGACATCTCTAATCATGAAATGAAGTGTCCAATACTGGGAATGGGTTAAATCTAATGGAGTTGTTGGCTAAAGGGGTTCTATGGGGATCTCCAAACAACTCAGGCTATTGCTGAGGCTTTTATTTGCTCTCCACAAACTGACGGTAAGACCCTCACCTAAACAAATCATTAAACTTAGAAAAGTTGAATGTTGCTTACATAAAACTTTCACTCTGACAGATTAGTGTTTGTAGTACTAGAGGGTATTGTGTATTCTACCTGTTTGATAAACATCAAACCAGTTTCAAATCCATCAATTAACAATGATGATCTGCCTGCAAGATGCAACAGTATAGTTACTGTATAAAGCTTATGGGAGTAACCAAGGAACATCTAATTTGATTTAAGATCCATCCCCAATACTGATCAGGTGGCCAAGAACTTGAGACTAGAAAGCTAAAGGCCTAGGGGAAATCCTAACACTACTGTTTTCCTAAAAGAACATAGCACTAAAATGACCCCTGATAACATTCTGTTATACTCACAGATCAGTGCCTTGCTCAGCCAACCTCAGAGTGTTGCAGTAGGTCGAAACAGATACAGAGACTCACAGATAGACAATAGGCAGAGAGTGAGAAACTTTGGAATACTTAGTTCTAAGTGGGTTGTCTCCATCATATCCTTCCTTTTGGGGCTCAGGGAACCTTATGGAAGAGGAGGCAGAAAGAGGGGAGAACATCATGGAAACAAGGCCCTCTCAACACAGCACTATTGAAGCACATATGAACTTAAAGAGACTGGAGCAGCATACACAGGACCTGCGTGAGTCTGCATGATATGGAGTCCCAGTGCTGAGAGAGGAAGTGGATACAAGCTGCTGTCCATAACCCAGAAGCCATGTTCAACTGATAGGCCCTGGCAAGCGAAAGAAGTAGTTTCCTCCTACAGAGTCTCACTGGGCATATAAACTATTCTTAAGGGCAGGCTCCATGTCCAGCAGTATATGGCTGACACAAAATGAGCTCAACAGCGGGGAAAAAAAGAAAGAAGCTAAAATCATCATTGATTGAAGTTAAGTTTTCCACACCTGTTGAAATGGGAGAATTGACCTTAAGAAACAATTACTCCTCCAGTTGTTCTACGAAGCTCAAGGAAAGGTTTTTTTTTTTCTTCAAATCTAAGGTGCCCATCTGTGAAGCAATGAAAAGCTGATCTCAAAATTCAGATGGAAACACAAGGGACCCAGAGAAGCTAAAACATTCTTGAAAAGAAGAACAAAGATGGGGAATTCGTACGCTCTCATTTGATATCTTCTGCACATCTCCAGTAATCCAGGCAGCACAGTACTGCCATAAAGATATGTAAATGGAGATCAATGGAGTAGAACTGAGTGTCGTCTAGAGATAAAGCTTGAAATTTTTGGTTAATTGATTTTTTTTTTTTTTTACAATAGTGCCCAGACATTTCAGGGAGCAGCAGCATATAGATTTTAGATAATCATGTGATTTGATGAATGGGTGTGTGGAAGAAAAAGATATTGTGCCCTAATCTTATATCACTCAGGATGAACACACACAAGAGCATAGATGTACAAGTTAGAACTAGCATTCACTTTTATGAGATCAGGTATGATGTACTTTCTTAGAAATGATGCTAAAAGCATAAATAACAGGATATATATAAATTGGCAACCATCAAAGCTAAAAGCAGTTACATTAAGTTATATCATCAATAAAGATAATAAACAAGTAATGGGAGAATATATTTTCAAACAATATATTTAATAAAGTATAACAACCAAATTATTAAATAATTTCTATAAGTCAACTATAAAAAGAGAAAAAAACTCTTGATAAAGAGTTTTTATAGATCTTTCCTCCAAAGAAGGCATACAAATATTAAAAAAATACTATAGTCATCAGGGAAGCATAAGTTGAAACTATCTAAGCTATTGTTTGACAAGCACCAGGAGCATTGGAATAAAAAAAACAGTAACAAATGTTTGGAAGGATATAAAGAAAAGAGAACTCACACACATTGCTGGTAGCTTTACAAGAAAAAAAAAGTGTACCAGAACTTCTCAACCTATGGATTTCAACCCCTTGGGATTGCATACCAGATATTTACATTGCAATTCATAACAGTAGTAAAATTACAGTTATGAAGGTAGCAACAAAATAATGTTATAGTTGTGGTCACAACATGAGGAACTGTATTAAAGAGTACCAGCATTAAAGGGTTGAGAACTGCTGATGAAGAGAGTTTTGATAGTTCTTCAAGATAGAGGTCTCATATGGCTTAGAAATTCTGTTATGTATGTACTCTGAAAAGTGAAAATATATACCCACACAAAAAATTCTTAATGTAGCTTATTCATTTCCATCAACAAAAGTTTTAAATTTTTATGTGTACGATTGTTTTGTCATGGATGTATGTCTGAGCACCCCGGTCTTCATTGTCTGTGGAGACCAGAAGAAACTGGATCCCCTAGAACTGGAATTACAGAATTTTTAAAAATTCATTTTACATACCAACCACAGTTCTGACTCCCTCCCATTTCTCTCAATCCTCACCACCCGTCTCCTTCTCTCCCCTCCCCTCTCCTCTCTTCCCTCCTCCCCCACAATCCACACCTCAAGAGGGTAAGGAGTCAACTAAGCCTGGTATATTGAGATATATCTTAGCCATTATTTGTCTTTTGAGAATTCTCTGTTCAGATCCCAGACCCATTTTTCAGATGGGCCACTTGATTTGTGTGCTTTGATTCTTCATGTTTTGAGTTCTTTATATATTCTCGATATCAGTCCTCTGTCATATATATAGCTGGCAATGATTCCCTCCCATTCTGAGGACTTCCTCTTCAAAAGGCTCTTTCTTTAGCTGTGCAGAAGCTTTTTAGTTTTATGTCATTCCACTTGTTGACTATTGGTCTTAATTCTTGTGCAAATAGAATCCTATTCAGAAAGTCCTTCCCTATACCCATGTAATATAAGCAATTGCATATGTTTTCTTCTAGCAGTTTCTCCCTCCCTAACTTCATAATGGCTCCCTCTATTTAGATATTTCTTTAGTTACTCTCGCTTCCTTCCCCTCCCACACCCACATCTCAGTTTGCCTTTTCAATCCCTCCCACTCCCATTGTCCCATCCACTCCCTTATGCCTTTCCAGTTTACCCAGGATATCTTAACTCCCTTCCTGAAGCCCTCCACACACACACCAAAAATTTTAAATGAATATTCATAGTAACCAAAAGGTGGGCATGATTCATAATGAATTGTATGTGTACAATGGAATAGTATTGGCCATAAGATGGTCAAGTGGTGCCATATCTTATAAATGACCTTGAAATGGTATGCTAAGTGAAAGAAGACTTTCGGGGAAGTATACATATTATAGCCAATATATATGTGAATTGCCCAATTTAGGTGAAAGTAGAAACAAATGTAAGGTAATTGTTGCCAGGGGTGAGGCAGAAGATGGGGTGGGTTACTGGATATGGGGATTCTTATAGAGGTGATTTTAAAGGTCTAGAATGAGTGAGAATGATAGACTACTGAGTAAGAGCATTTGTGCAAGCACGAGAACCTAAATTAGGAACCTGTATTTTTAAAAAGCAGGGCTTAGCTGCATGCATAACTACAACCCCAATACTGTGGGGGTGCTATCTGGAGGATCACTGGAACTTGCTGGCCACCGGCCTAGTTTTGAACTTAGTGAGAAATACTGTGTCGAGGGAATTAAGGAGGAAAGTGAGAACAGGACATACCAGGACATGTGATGCCCTTTTTCTGGCCTCTGTACTGCACACACATATATAGGCATGCTCACCCATGTACACACACACACACACACACACACACACACACACTAGAATTGATGGTGGTGGTTGCACAACTTTGTGAGTGCATTAAGACACTGAATTGTACACTTTAAAAATATTCTTAAATGGAAAAAAAGATAAGAGTGTAGTGTTTGCTTCCTTCTTGCTCCTAAGCAATGCTCTCAGGATTGTTGTGGGAGGATGACTCAGCAGAAATCAGTATTTTCTAACTTAGATTTTTAAAAAAGCCAAGCCATTTTGTGATACAGCAAACATATTATGTAGGACATAATCACTACATATCACTGTTGCAGACTGCATCAACCAAACAGGTTTCTTCCCAAATACCATATGGAGATAGGATTCACTCATAAGTATAGCCAAAATGTTTTGGTATTATATGCAGTGCTTGGGTTGGCAGAAGCAGAGATACGGAAATTATGGCAGATCAACACAAGCTTGCACACTTTATACTTCATCAACAACAGTAAAAGGCCCTTCTTAGATCCTTAACTGTCCAGCCTGGCGCTCTCTACTGATTACCTGCAACAGATAATGGCTTGTCTGCCAAGTGCTGCTAATTATTTTAGATTGTGAAATTTCACTGTGATTAAATTAATTAAAATCTGTCTCCCTGCCATCCTAAATAAAGCGCCTAGAGTTTAAGCAATCTCTTACTTCTATTAGACAGTGTCTTAAAAGAGAATTGGTGACTCCTTGGAAAGAGAACGTCAAACTCCTAGTTTAATGTTAATAAAAGATTTTGAACAACAGGAGAGTTGAGCCTTTTGGCAACTGAAATGGTTTAGGTCTCAAGTGGCCAGACACATATTTTTGTCGTGGTTGGCTTGGTCTGTTTCTTTGCAGGCAAACCTCCTTACTTAATGTTCACATTTGATTTTGCTACTAATGTTTCCATACCTTTGTCTCTAGGGGAATATATTACAGAAAGATAGTCTGGATGAGCTGATTTACATTGCTGTTAGAAATAATGAGATGCATTAAAAGGAAGAGGATACATATGAAGTCTCAAGTTTGGGCTTCAAGACTCTAATTTATACATTCATATGCACATTTATATTTTACTATTTGCTTACTGACTTAAGTATCACATGCTTATATGAGGGCAATATAAGCAATGTGGCACACATGATGAAGTATAATTGTAAAAGTAGATTATAATTTAAAAGTTCCCTGAGAACAAATGATGTGTATTGCTCATTGATAGACTGACAAGTCATTTCAGGAAGAAGTTGAGCAATAGACCAAGCATAATTCTTCCTCACTGGTGAACTTCTTTGGGCTACATGAGATATAATACACCAAATACATTATATTTATCTTTGATTTATCACAATAAGACAAATAAAGAGGCTTTGAACAGTCATCTGCAAACTGAATTATCTGGTATCATTCCTACACTTTAAAGAATCTGGGGCTAGAACTTCTTTGTTTGTATCTGATTTATAAAATTTATTAAATTCCCATGTGGCTATGATGAACACAGTAATCTTGAAGAGTAAGTTAGGTTGTCTGCAGATGTCTCTCAATGACTGAATTTTTTCTAGACAATGTATATAAATTACCAATTAAAAGGAATCATAATTTTAGAGCTTTGTATATATGCTGGTGACTGATGTAACTGAACACTGTCATAAACAAATGAAAGATCTGAAGATATTTCTAAATAAATGGGAAGATATTGTTTCACTTCTGCTCAATGGAAGAATCCTCAGAAGAAAAACAAATGGGTAGGAAATTGGGATTATCTCAATTTTAAGAGAACTAACCCTGAAATGGAAATACAGTTTGAGACCCAGATTAGAATCTGTTTGACTTCAGAGAGTGTAGGAGGCTAAATATTGGTTTATCTGGGTGCTAGAGCCGCAGACTGCATGGGTGCCTTGGAGTATTGTCATGGCAATCAATAATGGAACAAGACAAACCCAGAGGTAAAGTGTGCTAGCCTGCCTCTAAAATGTTTCCCAGACCCCAGCCTCCTATGTGTATCCTCACCATGGTGTTATTGCCTCCTCTCTTATGTGATGCTGGCTTTTTGAAATATAAGCTGTGACAGGAGTGCTAGCGTATGGTTTTGAAGTTAGTTCTCAAAAGCCATTATGACTATTGCTTTGCAGTCTTGGGTTACTTCCTCTGGAAGATGCTAAGGCAATGTCATGAGGTCAGACTCATATACAATCTCAAAAAGAAGCCAACATGGTAGGGCCTGCTGACAGTGACAACTCCAGCTTGGTGGTCATCTGAGTGAGCTGTCTTGGATAGACTAAGTCTATCATACTTTCAGCTGATCAGAACCTTCTGACATTCTGAAAGACTCTGAGACCTTGTAATGTGGCATCAGTGTATTTCCTGACTTTAGGAGCTATAGGGGGCAATACATACCATTTGTTTGTCTTAAGGTAACTTTGGATAGTTCTATAGCAATAGATGACTGTTGTGAAACACTTGAAAGTGATCCAAGGAACCATCAGCTCGGGAGGGAGGCTCATGAGTCAGAGAGGAGAGAGCTCAGTAAAGGATATGCAAGGAAGTTAGTTATGGTTTGGACAACTGGGCAACACACTGGGGCTTGCTTAGGATGTACATGAGAACCATCTTACCATGGGAGCGGGAAACTGTGTCTTGGTTCACTGTCTCCCATTTGTCATTGACTGAACTATGGTGTCCTTAAATCCTCTTTACCTGTTGGCTGCTTTGCCCTTGGGTTTCTACAGACTCCCAATCTCTGTCACAGAAGCAGAAAGGTGTGTGAGCATGAAACTGGGGAGCTGCCAGCATCACTGACCCACTGAGGCCAAAGCCAAATCAAGGTGGATTGAATAAATCACGGGGCAGCTGATGGCATGGGATGCTGAAGCTCTCTGCTACATTTTGTCATCGCCACACTTACAGCACCACTCCCAATCAATTAGAGCCGGGATTTGAGATGAGGCCCACTTGTCTCCTTCAGTCTGGAATGTGCCCTCTGTTCTTTGTTCTCTCTTTCCACTCAACACTACTTTCCACCTGGTGCATTCTTACTTGACTCTCAAAGGCCAAAGGTTACCTACCCAGTGACCCTTCCCTAAGAAGACCGCCTTTGCCTGGTGAATCTTACCTCTCTTTGTTTCTAATCCCCTTCTTTTAATTGTTAGGGCATACCCGGTTGCTTATGTTCTGCTCATGCACTGATACTCATCTTGAACTTCCTTTACATCTTCTGAGTCCTAGTATATACTCTAGCATATATAAACACTCAATGCATGTGAGCCGAAAGAGCATGCAGAGTGGTGTGAAGACACTTACACTGCCCCATGACCTTCCATGAGATTCTTTGTGTGACTTTTTTTTTACAGAGATACTCACAGATAGTCTTTTATTAAGGGTAAGAGAAAAATATTTACACACTTTGGATTGGTTGGATTTCATTGTATAGAGGGAGTAAGCCAAGTGAGAATAATGACTCTGCCAAGCTCACTGGGTTTACAAATACATAATGTTCACCTGCTGGCTATCCAGTATATAAATCAATGCATGTGCTTTTTCATTCCTTGTAGGACACTGTCTTTGTAATGATACTTGTGCTTGCAACTGGACTCTCCATAACAAACAAATATAGTAGACACATTGCTGTATGGCAGAAGGCTTGGTTTCTATTATTAAGGTTTGAAACATAATGTTTATATCTGGAGGGAAAAAGGGACCAGCCCTATTTCAATCCTAGCATTGTTTGTAAAAGTGCCCAGGAATGCACCATTCCCGAACACTAACAGATGTCATTTTTCTTGTCCTGGATTGACCCGAGGCCCTCATCCATGGTTCAGTCTATTGAGATTTAGCCCGTGTGGATTAAGTCATCATTTCCCTCAGGGCAGGACAAGCCAAAGCGAGGAGCTTCACTCTGGCGTATTTTGCTTGGGTTTTTACCCCATCAGAGGACTCTGTGACTTATGTAGGACATCTATCAGTTGCTGGACCTAGAGAATCCCTTTCTGTCAGATGCTAAGAGTTAAGTGGATTTTCCAGGGGGCATTATGAAAGGTGCTAACAGATGTTGATGTCGACTTTGTCATTAACATACTTCTCCAGAGCCACCTGAAGTCCCCGGGTTAGAGCTTTTCTTTCAGCCTTTTCTCATTACATTTTAGCTCTGGTTAGTGAAACAGACCTTTGAAGAAACTTGAGAGCTATTTTGGAAACTTAAGCAAGAGGGAGATGTCTGCAGTTCTGAAATATGCCTTTGACCTTATTCCCTATGCCCACAGGCCAGGGAAGGCAAAGGCAGATGTGATTTTTTTTTCTTTTCTTTTTTCTTTTGTGCTGTATCCTAAAAGAATAGTATTGTTCTTTAAAAGTTAACAATTAATTCTGATACAACTATGAATATTCATAACATTTACCACTTTGTCTGTAAAAAACCCTAACTTTTGATGCTAAATTCTTGTCATTTTAATCACAGAACCACAAAAGTCCATTTAAAATTCCCATCATGTTTAAGACTCCTGAGTGTTTTCCCTTGTCCTAATGCAAGTGTCACTGTCGATATGCATCTTGATGCTATTTCTTTCTGATGTCAGCTGAGCTAGAGACAAAGGGTGCATGCATACTTAGGCTCTGCTTTTTATTTCAGATCAGCTTAGGATTTAATTTTGGAAGTGGTTCAAGATGCATCTGGCATCCTTTGAAAGAGAACTAACTAGCTTCACTTCAGCCCTGGCCAACACAGCCCAGTTTTCTTGGAATTGATTTAGATTAGACTGAGAGTGATAGCTGAGTCTTCACAGCAGGGAACATCAGTGCCATGTTTTTGAGGATGTCCTTTAGCAGAAATAGTCCCACTTCCATCAATTACGGGTCAGGATGTGTCTTGTATTTGCCCATCAAATATGCCCCTTTTGCTTTCTTTGGAGAATACCTGTCTTTCTCAGTGTAGTCTGCTATTACTTTTAGTCAGGATCTAGAAGTGGCCTTGAGAATCAGGTAGGATGAGCTTTGGCTCACATTTTCATTCATCTTAATGTCTGACATAGGAATGGACATGACTTAAAGGAGGCCAGGCAAACCTTTCTAAAGACGTTTGCTGGAATCACCAGGCAAGAACTGTACCTGTCCTGAGATCTTAAATGTCAATAAATAAGCCTATAACTGTCAGTGGCTACTTTTGGCACCAAATGAAGAGAACATACCTTGGAAAAGGGACATCTCAGAAGAGACATAAGCCTAGCCAGAGATGATGAGAGACATTTCTTTCTAGGTTGAGCCATGCTAAGGACAAATGAATTTGCCTTGTTATGTGAGTTGGTAAGACACCTCTGTGGTTATTGCTTAAGCTGTAGGAGTTGGAATAACAGAGATAACCTGCTGAAAGACCCATGGCAGAGTGAAGTTCCTACAGATGTGGTAGGGAGCCAGAAAGAGACATTGTTAGGTTCATGAAGACCTGTCTTCTCTATCATTCTAGGTCTTTGACTTGAGCACCCTGGTTTTGACCACTGATGGACATATAGATAGAGTAAACCAGAGGAATCAGTATTAGTACTTAGAGTCTTACCTCAGCTTTGAACTGTCCCAGGAACTGGTACAAATTCTTTCCAGAGCTAATGCCTTTGAGTTAAGTTTTTAAATTTTACTTTTTTTGCATTTGTTTACACAATGTTTTGAACTGTCACACATGTGTAATGCATTCACATCATTTCTATCCCATTCCTCCTGTATCTTTTCCACTCCCCTTTAACTTCACAAGTTCTTCTTAATAACTATTGTAGTAGTAGCACACTTATATGTATGTAAATCCAACCTGCTGGGTTCATTTAGTCTTGCTCTTATGTATAAGTGTTTAGGGCTAACCATTTGGATAACCAATCAGGTACTCATCACTGGAGAAGACAGATTCTTTTCCTTGGCAGCCATTAATTGATTAATTGTGAGATTTCTTCTATCCACATTAAGATGTCAGTTGGTGTTGCCATTGTGTGGGTTCTATCCTGGGTCTCTAGCTCTTACCATCTTACCATCTTTCTACGGCCTCTTCTACAATGATCCCTGAGCCTTAAGTGTAGTGTCATGTTGTAGAGGTTGTAGAGCAATCAACTGGAGCTACATTTTGTTCTCGTTTGTTAACCTTTCATGGATCATTGCTGTGGTCTCCATCTGCTGCAGAAAGAAGCTCCTAGATGAGAGGTAAAAGCTACAGTTAACTGTGGCTAGCAAGGTGTGGAATTGTGGGGATAGAATCACAGAAAAAAGAACCTCCACCCCATTGCCCTGGGAAGAAGGATATTATGGAAATGAGGCCCTGCTGAGAATGTATTTGGAGATCAGCCCCGAAAAGCAGCACTACCTTGGAGTATGCATCAATATGTTCATTTTCCTACAAAAGGAAGAATTGTGCATGGCATTCACCAATCGCTGAAACCAAGAGATATTCTACTTTTTACACAAGGACACTCTTCACACCCTAGTAGGGGCAGTGCCTGAGCCAAACCACAGGCCTTTTCTGACTCCAATGACTTGTGTGTTCCTCCTCTTTTAGAGCAAGTTGACAGTAAATCCTTGAAGCTGAAGGGATGCATGTCCTTTCCATATACAGATAGAGCCCAGGCATGGGGGCAGATGTGTCTGTTATTCACTCTTGGACAAAAGGCCTTGCCTTATTTTTGTTGGTGATTTTTTTTTGAGATAGGGTTTCATTATGTAGCCCAGACTAGCCTTAAACTCTCTAGCTAGTTCAGGCTAGTCTACACTCATGATCCTACTGCCTTGTCTATGAAGTGCTTGGCTAACAGGCTTGTGTCACTGTGTCTAGGTTAAAGGCTTTGTTCTGCAAATCATCTATGAGAGCATGCTATATATTCACATCATAGTGCCAGGTCCACTGCTAGGACTCCAGCTACCCATCCTGTCTGGATCAATACATTTGTGTGTATTGTACAAGTAAACAGGAGGAAAAAAGCTATTTACTTATGGATACCAACATGGAATGGAGAATCTTGGAACTTTGAAGAATGAACACTTCCTGTCTGTTAGTGAGAAGCTACATCAGGAGCTCCCTCTCACACTAACAGCTGGGTTTTTGTCCCACAAAACCTGACTGAGCCTGCTGTCCTCTTGGTCATGTAATTGGTGCATAGGGAGAGCTTGTCCTAGTGGCCTTTGAAGCAGTGACAAGCTAATTTTCACTGCTGTGTCATCACATCTATTGCTTGTAAATACATGGAGTATTCCTCCAGTTTTAAATTTGAGACATCCCCAGGCAGTATGCAGACTTGCCTCTTTCTTGAAAAGTAAATAGTGATGCAGCATAATAGGAACTACAGCAAGAACTGAAATCCCTTGTTTGCTACTTGGTTCAGAATCCTTTCCTCCAATTTCTCCTTTCCACATTATGGCCCACATAGATAAATGTTTTATGGGGTCAGGGAAGTAAACAAATTAGGAAAGTTGCTAGGGAAAAGACAACAGGGCATGGTGGTGTACTGAACTTCCTGATCCTGTAGGATTCAAGGGCTGCAGTTCCTGCGAACTGAACTATCTCTTGACTGCCATGATGGACTAAACTTCACAAAATTGTGAGCCAAAATAAGTTTTTCCTCCTTCAAGATGTTCTGTTGGCTATTTTCTCACAACAACGAATGAAGTAACAGACAGGTCACCCGTTGAATTTAACCATAGGTCTGGAATATGTGGTGAACCAGGTCATTTGACACAAATGGTCCTTTCAATACTCATAATTTTCTTTTTTAAAAAATTAAGTGCAACTTTCTTTTCATTTCTAAAAGATACATTCTTATTCTTGAGACTCCAACAATATGGCTGCCTCAACAAGACTTAACCAATGATAGCATCAATAAACATGCTAATGGGAAGCAGAGGAAACCTCATGGGAGTCCTAACTCTAGACAAAGAATTACAGGCAAATAATAACTGCTGAGAGAGGGAGAATTAATCTTTGCCAAGGATGTGTCCCCTAACTGATTTTTCTAATATCAAATGACCAGTCTCCACACCACAGATGCACAAGCAACACTAAATGGATTCAACAGGTTGTATTTATATATTTATGCATATATATCTATAACAATAATAATCAATATGGAATCTTCAGTATGAGAGGGAGTAAGAGGAGACCTGGAAGGAGTTGGAGGGTGAAAAGGTGTTAAATTATATACTTATATTTTGATTTAGAATTGAGTAAATATCATGCAATCACTCCAGTGCCTGTCTAAAGCTTTTGCAAGTGATTGTGTTGCAATTATGAGCAAAAAGTGTGAATCAGTTCTATTTTTGTTTCCTTGAAAAAGCAGGGTTAGTAATCAATAAGAATTTCTGAAAACTTTCTGACTGTGGGCAAGCTGGTGGCCAGAGATAGGCACAGTGTCTACTTCATAGTGTTGTCTCAAGGATTAGCTGAGTTGTATGTAAATGGATTGAGATTGTACTGGAAACCTTGTAAGCCCAATGATTTTTGTTAGTGTTTGGGCTATTTTGCAGTGTTGATAGTGAATTATACTTATCTTTGTATCTCCAATAGGTTGTAGCTGGAGAAAGGTCTGGCATCACCCTTTAAAACATGGAAGCAAATGAAGTCTTATCCCTAGGTACTCTTATATTATTTTGCTGTAAGCAAGGAGTTAGTAGTTCACACAGAAGTTAATAAAAAAGATGGGATGGAGTTCCTTGGTAGAGTTTTTTGGGTCACTTATGTAAACTATCATATCATCTGAAAATAGTGAAAGTCTGCCTTCTTCCTTTCCAATTTATATTCCCTTGATCTCCTTTTGTTGTCTTATTGCCCTTGCTAGTACTTTAAGTATAATATTGAAGAGACATGGAGAGAGTGGGCAGCCTTGTCTTGTTCCTTATTTTAGAGGAATCACATTGAGTTTCTCTCCATTCAGTTTCATGTTGGCTGTTGGTTTGCTGTATATTGCTTTTATTATCTTTAGGTATGTTCCTGTTATTCCTGATCCTTCCAAGACCTTTATCATTAAGGGGTGTTGGATTTTGTCAAAGGCCTTTACAGCATCTAGTGAGATGATCATGTGGTCTTTCTTTTTCAGTTTGTTTATATAGTGGTTCACATTGATAGATTTTCATATGTTGAACCATCGCTGCATCCCTGGGATGAAGCCTACTTGGTCATAGTGGATGATTTCTCCAACGTGTTCTTGGATTTGATTTGCCAGTATGTTATTGAGTATTTTTGCATCAATGTTCATGAGGGATATTGGTCTGTATTTCTCTTTCTTAGTTTGTGTCTTTGTGTGTTGGGTACCAGGGTGATTGTAGCATCATAAAAAGAGGTTGGCAACAATTCTTCTGCTTCTAATGAATGGAACACTTTAAGGAGTATTGGTATTAACATTAGCTGTTCTTAGCTGTTCTTTGAATTTCAGGTAGAATTCTGCCCTGGGCTGTTTTTGTTTTTTTGTTTTTTTTGTTTCTGGTTGGGAGACCTTTGATGACTGTTTCAATTTTATTAGGGGTTATAGGTCTATTTAAATAGATCTATATTTATTTGGTCTTAATTTAATTTTGGTAAGTGATATCTATCCAGAAAACTATTTTCATTTAATTTTTGAATTTTGTGTAGTACATGTTTTCAAAGTGATTCTCTGTATTTCCACTGTGTCCATTGTTATTTCTCCCTTTTTCTTTCTGATTTTGTTAATTTGCACATTCTCTTTCTGTCTTTTGGTTAGTTTGGATAAAGGTTTGTCTATCTTGTTGATTTTTTCAAATAACCAATTTTTTGTTACCTTGATTCCTTGTATTCCTAGTTCCTACCTTATTCATTTCAGCCTTCAAATTGATTATTTCCTGGCATCTACTCCTCTGGGGTGATTTTGCTCTTTTTTTTTATTTTTATTTTTTTAGAGCTTTCAATTATGCTGTTAATTCTCTAGTGTGACTATTCTCCAGTTTGACCTGACTAAGATGGCATTTGAAATTCTCAGAGAGTGGCCCGGGTTTATTTAAAACTGGAATTTCTCCCATGTCAGAGTGTCCTATATCCCCATTCTTATCCCAAAGATGTCATGGAAAATAGCAATCTCTGCTACTGTAATTAATTATTTATTAGGCTATTTAATATCCTTAGAATTTCTAATAAGATATTTTAGTGTCTTTAGATCCATTCTAGTGTTGCCTTTCATTGACTTCCATTTTCATTACTCAATTTAATTTTTCTTGGTTTTTATCTTGGTGTATAGGTGTGAGTCTTTGTTCCTGGTTACTTGATTGCTTTTTTATTACTGTGATAACATGCTATGGCCAAGACAAATTACAGGAGACAATAATTAATTACAAAATGTTAATTTGGGGCTTACAGTTTCAGAGAGTTTGAGTTCATGACTATCGTGGCAAAGAGCATATCAGTAGGCATGGTGCTGGAGCAACAGCTGAGAGCTCATGTCTTGATTCACAAGTATGAAACAGATATCACAGTGAGCGTGTATGGCACAAGACTTTGGAAACCTCCAAGGCTGCCTCCAGTGACCCACCTTCTCCAAACAGGGCCATACCTTTTAATTTTTCCAAATATGTTCACCAACTAGAGTCTAAGTATTCAAATACATGGGCGTAGTTGTCCACTCTAATTCAAGTCACCATCACCACTACCCCCACAACACACACACACACACACACACACACACACACACACACACACACACACACACACACACAGACACGTATTAGTAGTTTGAATGAGAGTGGACCCGTGTTTGTGTATTTTCTATCTATCTGCTGGAATATCTTACTGAGGTGAAAATGTTTTGGGGGGTTCGCTTGCCCTGATTTTTGTTTTCTGTCAGATGAATGGGAAACATTACTTTGATCTGCTTTTTCTTAAATTGTGATTTCCAATTCTTGACTAAAACAGAAGCAATGTGTTCATCATATTCTTCTGTTTTTGTAGAAAATGTATCCACACTGGATGCATCATGGTTTCCTCTTGCACTGTTCATGACACATTGTCTTCTCAATGGACCAATTATGGTGAACAAAGCACTTCAGTGACATCTAACTGGACACATGTAAACTCCATTGCCACTTTAGTTCTGTTCTGTCACTCATTGCTGTGTTTTACTTGCCTTAACTGTAGTCTCCATGTGGTTTCTAATCCATCCCAGGTGCTGAACCTCATAAATGTTATTTGCCTAGCCAACACGCTATATTAGAATGGCGTCTCTTAATCTGCAGTGAATTGAGGGCTTGGTTGACATGTGGTTGCATCAGCTCTTGTTTCTTCAACTGAGAGCCTTTTCCATTTTTATGGACACTGCTAAAGAGGTTATCCCTTCCCTGGTATATAGGCAATTACTATGTACTCCAACTCACAGCTTCTAGTGTTTTCACTGTGGTTGGAAAGCTCTGGGTAGCTAGGCATTTTGACATTGTGATAAGAACTGACTTTTATGTTTACTGTTGATAAGGGATTTTTTCAGCTGTCCATTTAGAGATGTGGTGGTGGAAATCCTTTGTGTGCTGAAAACAGCACACACTTGGAGTCTTGGAAAGTGCTGGAAAGTCTCTATCAAAGGCTCAAAGAGGTGAGGGTGGAAACACACTCTTGGAAATAACATGTTCTGCACCATCCTGTACTGCAGCCCCCAACCACATGTGCTCTTGAGTAATTGAAATGCAGCATGTATGTCCAAGAAACTCAAATTTCATTTAAGTCATCTCATGCGGCAACAAGTAATATTTATGAGTAGTAGAAAGTTGATTATTAAGACTTCTGTTAAGTTTGTGTGCCAAGTCTGGTAAGTTTATTTTCTTGTTATCTCTCCCTGTATTTAAACCTACTCAGACAAATTAATAATGTGTTTTCTCTATTAAGTACTGTGTGCTGTTGCGTGGTCTCCTTTGGTCTCATCTCCAACTGCAAAGGAGTAATGATTCCCATCTCTCCTTTAGTGCTGCTAAGATGGACTCAAACAGGAGGTCACAAAGGGAGCTGGAGTTGCAGCCTGAGATCCCAGGCCCCCTATGGATGGTTGTATTTGTCTAGAAAATGGAAAATTATTACATTTTTTTCTTGAATGGCCTGCATGGGATCCATGTACATTTGTCTGAGGAGACTGCCATAAACACAAAGTACAAACTGAGGTGCTTAGAACACTGAAATTTACAGCTCAGATCAAAGCTCACAGAAGTCTAAGAATCCCCAAGGTACGGTTACCCACCCCTAACCCCCAGCACTAGCAGAGGGAACCCTTTCTAGCCTATCTCCTCTGATGTGCTTACTACTTGGTTTTCTTGGTGTGCTGATGCATCACTCCCTTCCTGTGCCATCCTGTAACTTCTCCCATGTGTGCCATCTTCTCCTGGCACACTGTGTCACACTGGATCAGAGCTACCCTCCTCTTGTGTAAGTTTAACTGACTGCATTTGGAACACTTTACATTTCCAAGTCTGGGATTAGATACCCCAGTGTGTTGTTTTTAGAAGGACACAATTTAGCTCAAAACAAGAGCCTGTTTTATTGGGTTTGGGGACCTGTTTCTGCATTCTCAAGAAATTTTACACTGAAGTTTTTCTAGAAGCAGAGTGAGACTAGACTGAGAACCAGGAGGGTAGGGTGGGATGCTCAGTGTATGACTCCCTCCATTCTTTTGTCTGCCCAACTGTGAACCTGGAAGGAACAAAAGATGGATCCAGTGTCCCCTTTCTCTTCCTCTGCTCCAGCAGGCCTTATTAAGCAATCAGGAATGCAGGCCATGGCCTGTGCAAAGCCTTCCCTCCACAGGCTGAGCCCATTGATTAATTCCAGGGCTCTCTCTTACAACCCCTGACCCCATAGCAGGTGCTGGGTACAGTCCTTCCTGCAAGTTCCGAAGGCAGTGAGGTGATGGCAGAAGTCACTTGACTCTGTCCCTTCACTGTTCTTCAGTGCCTCTGAGGACAGCCTAGTGTCGCAAATAGATTCTCCTGGTAGAGAGGAGGGCAAAGCAAGAACAGTATACTATGGAGAGAGAGGTGAGGTACAACTCACTCTTTCTGAGGTCTAGTGTTGTGGGGTATCAGGTGGACCAGAGGTGGTCTGGGTCCTAATAGATTCCCTGTTGGCAATGAGGAGAGTCTGTTTTCTTGGAGCCTCATTCTGCCTTAATATTCTCTCAGCCCTTCCTCTGCCTAGTGATGAACACAGAGTTAAACCAAAGACCAGTGACACATTAAAAAAGACATCAGGCCTCAATCATCCCTACTCTTTTCAGAACTGAGTCTTGCTTTGGCAACACTGAAGAAAAATTCTACCTTTGCTCATGCCTGTGCCCACAGCTTGACATGCATCCCTGCTCAGAAGGCAGGGAGTGCAGTGTTTGTAAAAGCAGTTAACCTAACCTGAGATGAGAAGCCATGATTCTCAAATGCCTGGTCCTGCTGATCTCAGAGTCTGCTGCAGCTCATTTTGACCAGCGCATGCTTGGTGTTCCAGCTGTGCGCTGTGTGCGTTGTCCTCTTTAGCCACCATATTTCTGTATTCTGCTGGAGGTCTGGGTGCAGTGAGTTGAACTTGCCCTGTTCTTTACTCTATGCCCAGAAACAGAGCTGGTATCTTCTGCTGACCTCATTAGCCACAGAGCTCCACACTGCCATACCCAGGTAGCTAGGAAAGGTGTTTGCCTCTTTGTATTATGGGTTAGATGCTATTGGTTTCTTTAGAAACCAATTTGCTTAGAGCTGCAATGCAATGAGTTGACAAATGTATCTTAAAATGGTTGTCTTTTCATGAAAATTTAAAAACTGCTATTGCGTTATTGTGAAAATATGACTTCTTTTAAAGACACAACTTGCAGCATATACCTTTCTCTAAGTTTGGAGGTATCAAGGGAAAATTTACTTCAATTATGACAATGTCAGTTTCCTTAAAACATGTCTAATAACTTGATAGAGGAGTTTAATTTAATAATTATTTAATAGTCAGCCATAGCTTATGCTACATTTTGAATCTTCACATAGCAGTGGTTTAAAGATGGTACACTGTTTCTTTCTTGCATTTTAGAAGAAATAACCATCCAGGCAGGGGAAGCATGGCAGTCTGTGGTCCTTTCACCTTGTCACCTTTTTTTTTTCCCCCTGGGAACATTTGGTAGCTCAAGATGGGTGCTCACTTTCAACCATTATGCCTATTTTCTAAGCAATAGTAAAGAGAAAAGTGTGGCAAAGGAACTCCATCTTGCTCTGAAAAGGTTTTCTAAAAGTTGTACCCTTTATTTTTTTTGGCTGATATCTATTAAGCACTTAGTGCTAAGGTTGTGGTTAACAAACATAGATTTAATTTTAGACTATCTATGTACAGCCAATAAAGAAGTGTCCCTTTATCAGAAGAAATATAAGAGTGATGTTGATAACCTCTGCTTAAGCAACATGTTCCCATCCAACTGAGATGCTGGACAAGCCAGGACTGCCCTGGACTGCATGCACACGTTCCCTACTCTCTGACCTCTATTTGCCTTTAGAGCCTCATCTTGCAGTAATCTCTTCCAAAGCATCCAGTCTCTCCCTGATACACTACATCTTTCAGTTCCTCAAATTGTTCTCTTTCAGCGCCAGTATGTGCACATCCCATTCCTCTGTCTTAGAATGCTCTCCTCTCTGTCTTCTACACACTTCCTGTTTATGTGATGCAGTTTATTGCAAGCTATGACAAAGAAACCCGACAGAAACAACTTCAGAAAAGGAAGGGCATATGTTGGCTCTTGGTGTAAGAGGTTATTTGCTCATGGTTCATCTGATTTATGGCTGTCAGGTCTGAGATAAGTAATGCAAAAGCACTGCTGTGTGAGTTTAGGTGGAGAAAAGCTGGTCACCTCCAGGCAACCAGGAGACACAGTTGAGAGTGACAGAGACAGAGGTCAGGGACAAGATACATCTTTCCAGGATCTGCATCCAGTGCCCTACTTCCTCCAAGCAGTCCCCCAGCTTCCACAGTTCTACTTTTGAACCTGTTCAAAAACTGAGTCCATGTGTGGGTTAATGCACTCCTGAAGGGAAGCCTTCATTAACATATTGCTGACCCAAGTCTTGGCCTCTGAATACTGCTTGGATTGGGGAGTCTGTTTTATGGAAACTTAATATCAAAAGTATCACACTGTTGACCCAATCTAGCCTGTCTTCTAGCCCTTAGCTTGAGTTCTTCACTAGTCTTAGTGTCTATAATGTCCTGTTGTTACCTACGTTCATACAGCCATAATCCCTTTGATCAGTGTTGACTACTGTCTTCCGTTATATACCTGTATCAGTTACTTTTCAATCGCTGACATAAAATACCATGACCAAGACAGCTTCCAAGAAGGAAGGGTTTATTTGGCCCCTGCCTCCTGAGGGATAAGAGTCTGTCATAGCAGAGAAGTGTGAAGGGAGTAGCAGGTACCATATCTGTAGGAGAAATTGAGTCTCATCTCTTCAAACCATAAGCATAATGCAGAGAAAGAGAGCACACTGGGGACGGCACAAGGCAACCTTTGCAACCTTGGAGCCTGTTCCCATACTTCCTCCTGCAACATCACACACCTCTTAAACATACCAAAACAGCGCCACCAACTGGGGACCAAGTGTTCATACATCTGAGCCTATGGGGCAAACCACTACAGTACCCATCTATGTCTCTGCATGATGGCTTTCTCGTTTCTCTACTAGATGGTAAATTCCTTGAGGGTAGAGATTGTGTTTGTGCCTTCCATAGTCAAACTTACTAGTCCTATCAGAATTTGGCAGATGATGAAACTTCAATAAGTGTGTGCTGAATGAATGAGTATATCAGTTATCAGCTGCTTCAACATAAAATATTTGATAGTTTGAAGTGATACATTATAGAGAAATAGAGGATGTATGTATGTTTGGAGTACATGCAGATGGCTACATATTTAAAGAAAAATTGAATCAACCTGGAGAATGGATGTGCTTCTATGAAATATTCCATTTTCTCTCCTACCATGATTTTTCTTTTATCATTTAGATTTAGCTTAATTGTAAATTCAGTCTACAAATTGGTGGATTTTTTTTTTCTTTTCAGAATCAGTTTGTGTATTGGTTAGTTTTGTGTTGTTTCTAATTGGTGATTTTGGCTTTATTTTGATCTGATCATGCAGATGAAGGAATATGTTCTGTATCTACTTTATGAAAATAACTTCATAGTATGTCAATTTACACTTAGCAAAGTAGCTAAGAAGACTACCTGTGTCTTAGTGTATACTGGTCTGAACAGGCCACACTGCACTAAAAACACTGGACATTTTTGTGCTGCATAGACATACATGCAGGCAAAACACTCCTATACATAAGATAATAAAATAATGTAAAGACTACTAGGAATGATGGTTGCAGGGCATGAAAATGTGACTTGTGTCTTGTGACTAGGATAAAGCCAGAAGCAATCTCACAGTTCTCCTTTGTGGGGGAGCTCTTACACACAGAGTGGCTGACACAGTGGTCACTGTCACACAATTGCTTCATTCTGTTACAATCGGCTTGCACCACACCTGGCTTTCCCTCTTTGCTCCTGTCACCTTTTGTGCAATCTGTGTCTAGAGGCAAAAAAAAAGTAGGCGATCCTATTTTATACTAACTCCTACAGTCAGGCTGCAAGGAACTCTGCCCCCCCCCCGCCCCAACCCCAGGTACAGGCTCTATTTTGCCATTTTTGGCATGTTGTGATAATGAATGAAAAATGCCTTTGAAATAAAAATATCACCTTCATAGTTTAAAGATATTTTCATTGATTGGGTCTCCATAGCATTGTAGGTTTGGGTCTCTCTCTCTCTCTCTCTTCTCTCTCTCTCTCTCTCTCTCTCTCTCTCTCTCTCTCTCTCTCTCACACACACACACACACACACACACACACACACACACACACACACACACTTTCTCTCTTACCTGTTGTGTCCTGTTTTTCTGAGAGTGAGTAAATGTCATTGGATTTTATCCCTCATTCCCTTCCAGAGCATCATGACCTTTCTGTGTATTTGGAGACCTCTAGAAATGCTACTAGTATTTCTTGGTGGAAGCCACTGATTCTTTATGCTTTAAAAATAATTCTTCATGCAAGGAGTGGGGGAATTACCCTTGGACCAGGTTTGCTTAGAGGATCTTCTAAAAGTCAGTTTTCTCATGACATCTTATAAAGGAGGTAAAAATTCACAATGTGTCAGACCTTCAAGTGAAGCATCATTTTGAAGTCACTCCAAGTTGAGTCCCAGGGAATGCTGGGAAAGGGCAGCAACCTCTGGTGGTCCAGGAAGCTGCTGATATATGCACATCATGGAGCAGTCTTTGTAAGACTGATGAGGAGTGAAAAATGAAGGCTCTGGTAGAATGGAGTGGTCCATTAATCAAGGGCATTTGGATCTTTGAGCTTTCTGTGTGTGTGCTGGAATAAATTAAGGTAAAAGCTAATCCATCACGGCCACTGCAAGAAGCAGGTACATTGCCTCAAAAGGAAAAGGCAAGGAAAAGGACATGCATCTGCAGGTGGGGGCAGGCTCCTTACCCCAGACCCAGTTGAAGTAATGAATGCCCGGAGGAGTGTCTGGCAGCCATCAAGCTGTTGGCTTGTTGGTATTACACTCTATTGGCCTGGGAGTTTGAGTTAATGGGAAAAGAGAGAGAAGACTCGGATATAAGAAGGTACAGCATGCAGATTGTATCAACACCCGTGGGAGTAGAGAGCTTAGATGTCATTAGAAAAAAAAATAATCTGGATGGCAACAGAGATTGATGACAAAGAAGAAAGGAAAGGAAAAGGCCCTTTGAAAGTGCTTTCGCCTTGATCAAGAGGTGATTTATTTACTGTTTCACATGGCAAGAGGTATAAAGTGAGTTTCCTGGGTTGTAAAGTGGGTGGGGGAGGGTTTAGGTATGGAAGTCTGTTGGGGTCTTAAGACAATTTCCTGAACCTGTTGGCCAAACTGGTGTGCAGTATGAAGAAGAGGAGACTGCAGTCATGTGGGAGGAAGGGCAGACATGTGGTCACTGCATGACATGATGATTTAGAAGGAGACTGTGCAAGACATGGAACCAGACCAAACAGAGGGTGCTGGGAATTTTTATTTTAGTTTTTCAAGATAACTTCTCTTCACTGAGGTTTGACCAGGAGCATTTGGGGGCTGGGGATGTAGCCCAGTTGGTAGAGTTCTTGAGTAGCATGCATGAAATCCTAGACTCAATGCCCAGCACTTTATAACTCAGGAACAGGGTGCAACCTATAGTCCCAGCACTCAGGAAGTATAGGTAGCAGGATCAGAGGTGCAAGATCATCTTCAGGTGTACGCTGAGTTAGAGACCAGATTAGGCTACACAAGAATTCATCTTAAAAAAAAAAAGAGCATATTATTTGAATTACTCATCTGTTAAAATATGAAATAGATGCAAACTTGTGCCCATGTGCCATTCAGTTGCCAGATGTCTATTCCTCTTCCCACATTGATCCTAATTAATGGACTGAGGCACATAATAGTTGAACAATGTGACAAAAATAAAGTTGAGCTGAAATTCGTTCATTGAGATTTAAAACACATGACTAAGAAGAGTTCAGACTAAGCTGTTACCTTGCCTGAGATTTAGTATACAGACCCATTTTCCTAGGTATAAATAGAGGTATGCCCTACTGTTGCAGTCAGCAATTAAAGGGCCAAAATAAAGTTTGACCATATGTCATTTCCTATACACTTTCTTGAGTTCATGACCTCAGATTCTTGGCCCCGTCTTTTGTTTATTCTCTTTTCCCTTCCTTTATTTGCGTCTACCTCTTTGGTGTGGTTTTAATACACCTTTTAATTCTGCTTTGCTCCTTGTTTATATCTAGGCAGAAAATACAGAATAGTAGTTAAAGGTGTGGCATCTTATGCTGGGTTGCCTAAGTTCAAACCCTGGTTTTCCTATGAAGTGAGCTGTGGTGGAATTTTTTGTGCTGGTTTCCTCACAGTTTACTTTTATCTACAGCTACAAACTTAACTATCACAACATTGTACCTTAAAATTACCACAATCATTAAGTTGCTCGCAGTTCTAAAATTCAGCTGGAGCTTGGCATGTGTAGGTCTCATGGGTGTCTGATCTCTGTTCTGTGTTGTTTATTGGGCTGCTGGGGGAGGGGACATAAAAAGAACAGATGGGAAGGCTTGATTGGAGATAAATGAGGATCCAAGATGGCTTCCATCACAACCTGGAACTCTGTTGGGCTAGATGGAATATCCAAGGACTGGCTGATCTCCCCTCCCCCGTCTTTTCACATGACCTCTCACTATTAAAAGCCTAGGTTCTCTGCTGGGACTCAAGACAGTAAAAGCAGAACACTCCAATGTACAGAATGAAAAGTCATCTCATATGTTTGTTTGTTTTGTTTTATTTATTTATTAAATAGAGTTAGACAGTTATACTAAGTTTAAAGGCCAGAAATGGGCTCCTTGTGATGAGAGTATGGCACATGGGACAAAGGTGGCGTCTTAGTGTTTTAATTGCTGTGAAGAGACACCACGACCATGCAAATTTTTATAAAGAAAACATTAAATCAGGGTGGCTTGCTTACAGTTTCAGTGGTTCATTCCATTATCATCATGATGATGTACAGGCAGACATGGTCCTGGAGCTAAGTGCACTTCATCTTGCAAGCAACAGGAAGTCAACTAAGAGTCACACTGAGGGAAGCTTGAGCAAAAGAGAACTCAAAGATCACTTCCACAGTGGCACACTTTTTCCAACAAGGCCACACCTCCTCATAGTGCCTCTCCCTTTGTGGGGCATTTTCTTCCAAACCACCACAAGTAGGTATGGTTATAGGAGAGTATTACTTAAAAATAGTCTATTTCAAGGAGGAAAAATGATCCTTCCTAATTGTGTGGTTGATGTAGGTTGTCCACATGATGGAATGTCTTATTCCTGACAATAATTTATTGAGCTATCTAGAAGGAAGTTTAACAAGTTATAGGCTCTAGGATTCTCTGTGAGACAAAATACATAGTATTTGGAGCATGGTGTGAATTTAACATTATAATGTTCATTATAAGCCAAGTAGATGTGTGAAAGAAATTAAAAGCAATCTAATGGTTTAGATGTGATCTTTACTTCAAAGTCAAATGCTTGAAAAGACTATTTCTGGAATAAATTTGTAATTTTAAGTAAAAGCTACTTTGCAGGAGTTCATAAAGTAGATATCATAGACAGCATGGATTTTGCTCATTGTATTTGGAAATTTCTGTATCACACATGCCATAAATAAGTGGATATAGTATATAATGCCACGCCCTTAGTTTCTGAGATTGATCATGAACCCTGAAGAGAATCTCATGAGTAATGTGATGTATAACATCACTCAAAAACGACAGAATCAAAAAGGCATCTCAGTAAATCCTGTCAGCTAAATGTCTTGAATTCTACATAATTTTATAGACATGAACAGATCTTCCTTTCTTTCATGCGAAATTCTGAAAAATCTCTCTCCTAAGGTCTTCATGACCTATATTCAGTGTCAGTCCAGCACTTTATCCTCTAGACCACCTCCATGAAAGACTATTATTTGCTCATCTGACATGAATGAATTTAAGCAAACACACTTATTAAGGCACTTGCCTTAAATCACCATTCCTTCATGGAAATGCCAATGAGTGAAATTAATCCAGGCAGGAAGACAAAGCATGGAAAAAAAGAACAAATAAATATGTCACCAACATGTTTAGAGACATCTGACATCTTGTTTAGGAAGTGTTTAAAGCCTCAACATTCTGGAGGAATAAACTGAGGAATAATTTAAAGGTATGAGAAATGGTGAATTACATTGTCCTTTTTTGATGACTTTATAGGTAATTTACCATGCCCAGTTTTCATTTTTAGACACAATCTCTTTATGAGAGGATGCTCCTTTATACTTCTGTTGTTGGTATATCCAATTACTATGTTGAATTTGTTTACCCACTTGATTTGAATTTGTTAAGTTGTAATGAGAGAGATAGACGCTGAAGTAGAGTGGCTTAAATTAGATGGGAATTTTATTTCTCTCCTGCAGACCAGTCTGGAGTAATGATGACATCTTAACTGTGGTATGTCCATCTCTGAAGGAAGTGATTAGAGCTACTGCTGCCTCCAGCTATTAGGAAGAGAGCAAAGAAATGTAGGGAAGGAAAACAAATCTAGACATTACTTTCATTATTACTGCTTACTTCCCATTTGTCAGATTTGGTTACATGCCTGTAGTAGATTAGAATAAAGTTGGAAAAACTAGTCTGCAGTAAGGCAGGTATATGTCTTGCTAACTTCTGAGTTGATTGCAGAGTTTCTATCATCAAAGATTAAAAAGAAGAAGATACCATAAGGTTATTAGTAATTTATAATTCTCATTAGACTGTGAGCTCCCTGAGGGTGAATACTTTTACTCCTTAGCACAAAGCAGGTGCTCCTTAGATATTTGCTTAACTCAATCAAATATTATGAAATAAACTTTTCCTGAATGTGCATTTATGCTCATAAGTATCCCTTCGAATATTAGTTCCACAATATAGTTCAGTGCATTGATTCACCTAAAGATTCATATTATAACCTATATAAAGTATTCATTCAGTCATGGTCAATTAATGCTTATGAAATGTTCACCATGTCCCCTATATTTTGCTGGGCTTAAGAATGAGGTTAATCAAATTCTTTACTTCTAGAACCTTCATCTAGTGAGGGTGGCAGATACTCAATAATTGCATCTAAATAAATAAGATTTTTAGAAAGTACAGTATATTGTAGAGGGGAAAGTCTACGATGTAATGTCAATATCTAATATGGAACCTAACTTGCTTTAGAAATTCAGGGGACTCTCCCCAAGAAAATTCATTTTTGAATTTAGCTATTCAAGAAGTAATTACTGATCATCTTTTTATTTTATTTTCAATTTTGTGTGTGTATATATTTGTGTTCATGTATGTGTGCCTCTGTGTTTGTGTGTGTGTGTGTGTGTGTGTGTGTGTGTGTGTGTGTGTGTGTGCATGCACGCACGCGCATATATGCAGGTGGGAAAAATGTGGTGGCCAGAAATCTCAGTCATAATTCCCTAGGTACTACTGACTTTTTTCTCTTTTGAGACAGGATCTTATTATGTAGACCAGAATGGCATGGAACTGGCTGTGTAAAGCAGGTTATACTTAAACTGATAGAGATCCATCTGCCTCTTCTTCCTGGGTGCTGGGATTAAAAGTAGCTACTTTTACTTTTTTGATAAAGGACTCCTCATTGGTATAGAGCTGACTGAGTTAAAGTGAAGCTTGCTGGAAAAACAACACAAAAAAACAAAATCTTAGGATCCATGTGTTTTTATCTCTTGAGTGAGATGACACGCATGTGAAATCAGACTTGACATTTTTTACATGGGATCTGAGGTATCACACTTGGGTCCTCATAACTGTAAGGCAGGAGTGTTACTAACTGAGCTCTCCCTGTCCCCAGCCTTTATTGAATCTCTTCTGCCTCCTTGGTACTTTTTACAAGAATTGTGGACAGAAAATAGGCAAAGTAAGGGTAGCAAATGAGTACATGAAAAGTATAGGGAAGAATGTCTCCATGAAATAAATTTGCATTTACTCTATCCTGGAAAGGACTTTTAGGAGTTCAGGAACATTCAAAGCAGTGAAGGAAACTAAAGTATCTGGAGCCAGAAGAGGAAGAGGCAAGATATGGAGTATAGAGCAAAGGTTGGAGAAACAGGACAGATTTAAGTCATGAGAAACTTTGCCATCAGACTGAGAAAGCTTTCAAGTTTAAGACAAGGAAGGCCATGCCTTCATTCATTTTCATTTATCAGATATTTTGGGAGCATTATTATGTGCCAAGCTTGAACTAGGTAATGAGTAGCCAATATGGCAGCTGTTTCTGGGACTAATTAGACTTTGACATCAATTCCCTTGTCTTCAATGATAAAATCCTTGGTTGTCAGTTGGGAAATACAAAAATAATGACTACATTTTCAGTCCTTCCTTGCAGCAGATAATCATGTGTGGCAGGTTTGGCTAGTGAGAAACAAGCTAATGTATTTAAAGGATAGGGCCCTGGCTTCTTTCCCCCTACCATCTTTTTCCTGCTATCTTGAAAAGAGAATTTGTGGCTATGTCCAGATGTGAAAGCCTTGAAGGTAGCAGAGAAGTTAGAGACACAGCCCCTTGGAAATCTTGAAGAAATCTTATCAGCCCAGGACCACTGGACTACTAGTACATGGGAGCAACACAGGCCCGTAATCTTGTTGCCATCAATGTTCGTGTGGATGGATCTTCTATAGCCAATGGAGAAGCTCATCTTAGCCAGCATAGTAGACAGGTTCTCAGCTCTCCTGGAGTTATAATCTACTATAGAACAAATAAGTAACAAGAAAGAATGAGAAAGATTACTGAAAATTAGCCTGTGAGGAAAGTAGCACTGAAAGTCTTTTCAATGCTTTGAGATGGTCTCTCTGAAAATGAGATAGACAATGGGTGGTGGGTCAAATTTCTGAGAGATATTCTGGAAAGGTGTGGCCAATAGCAGAAGATGAAGCATTTTCAGTCTGTTTTAGGACAAGACATGGAGAAAGAAAATAAAGGCCTCACTTATAGTGGTCTTTATGTGCGGGGATATAATGGCACAAAACATCTAATGTACAAATATCAGAAGAGAAATCTCATAGAAATGTCAGAGACATCAGCTACTTAAGCATGCGTCTCCATACTCATCATCTCCACAGTTTTCCCCTAACCTTCAGCTACAGTGGAAGCTGCCCTGCCTTTGACCCAGGGCCAGAGGTGAACACGCTTGTGTTTTGTTTAATGACAGACTTTGTAGTTCACCTATCCAGCCTCCATTTGAAAATCATAGATCTGAGGCTCACACAGTGGCATTATCTGTGGTTCATCTAGCCTACCGCCATTTGCAAATCATAGATTCCAGGATAGTACAGTGGCATTATCCCCTGTTAGAGCTGAGGAACCTTTTGAAAAGCATTTAATAGATGCTTAGGATGAGAAGGCAATGATTTACTTGGGGCCTTTCCCACAGGGGAATTGTGTTTCTTTTTCCTAGTATTCTGAAAATATCCCTTTGGCTGTGGGGCTAGAGGCCAAAGTGGGAGTCTTTTGTATCTATAGGCCATGTTTCTTGACGTTGTTTTTTTGATTGCCTGAGTACTTTTTTTAAACATAATTTTTAAATTCTTTGAGAATTTCACACACATCCCACATACATTTGTACATGTTATATATGCACATGTATGCATATATACACACAGACACACACAATGTGATTTGATTCAATCTACTTCCAAATCCTTTCCCTTCCAACTCATCTCATACCCACCTTCCTATCACCTTCCCAATTTCTTGAGCTCATTATTTGTAGCCCCTGAAACCAACTCATGCTGTTGACTTAAGCATCAGAATATGGGCCATCCACTGTCACACATGCAGAAAAACTTTAAAGAGCCCAGAGTTGTAGAGGACTGTGGTAAGAAAGCATTGTCTGGACATGACAGGCATTTTGTACATTTTCCCCAACATAACATTTTTATTGAATATTTGGGACTTTCACATAATGCACCCCTGATCACATTTATTTCCCAGTCCTCCCAAACCACCCCCTACCTTGTGACCTCCCCCAAGAAAAAGAAGAACAGAAAAAACAAAGTCCAATTCATGTTGCCCATATTGTACATTTTAACTCATGGTGGCTGTGACTACATATATATGACCTATATAAGGTCAAGGTAATCGAATTTCTGACATAAATAGGTGAGGACCTCACCATGCTTCACTCCTGCCTGAGGAGCTATTAGCTGTAGGTGGTTTCTGGTAGAGAAAGTGCCAATTTTCTTTAGTAATAAATATGACTGATGCAGTAGGACTGGTAGGCAAAGCTGATCTTTTGAATGATTGGGGAACAATAAAGGCATAAAAAATTCTGTTCTGTCAATGCAGTGAATAAGACACTTGACTCTGAGTAAGCAAAATTATTTCAAAGACTTCTCATCTGGGTATGGCTATACACATCTGCAGCATTGTCCCTTAGGAGACTGAGTTAGGAAGCCATGTGTTTGAGATCAGCCTAGGCAGCACAGTGAGACCCCGTTTGAAAAAGGAAGACTCCCGGTCTGGGGCTCATTTGGACATTTGTTAGGTCCATGAACCCTACCCACAACTTCTGACTTGTCTTGTTGCTCTATACCAAACTTGTCTCTTAGTGAATCTTAATCTTTCTATCAAGTTACATCATTATCTAATATTTACTAGGGAGCGTTGAGGAGGAAATGACTGAGATCATGATGTTAAGAACATGTGAACTTCTTGGAAGAATGCTTCATGAACCAGATAAGAGGTTTGCTGACTTTCATGTGAGAACACTGACTCAGAAGAGTCTTCCTTTAGTTCTAAGTGGATTTGCTTGTCTGTAAACAGCAGCTGTGCTGGTGATGGTCTCAGTACCAGTTCCCAGGAACTATATGTGGTTACAATATCAGAATGTTCTACTAAGAAGGACAGGGGATGGGTAATTATTGTTGTATCATCTCAGAGATTGAAATGTCCCACCCTGCAGGAAAAATCAAGACAAAAAATAAACAACTCAAAATGGCTTCAGGAAGTCCCAGAAACTCACCAAATTCTCTAGTGCCACCCCCATAAGTACATAAAGAGAGATAATTGCTGAGTACCATTCAAAGACAAGTTACCCAGCTGGAAGAAGAGGAAACCCCTGGAGTTGCCTGGAAGAGGCTTGGACCTACTGAACCAGAGCATGACCCAGGTTTCCAGTTTTTGTGAGTTATAAGCTATGCTGGAGTGGCCTTTGGTGATATAGCTGTTGTCTTTGAATCATTTATACTGCTACAAGTAGCCTTTCACCCATATTTCTGTAACCATCTCAAATAAAAGGCATGGGTTCACCAAATTGGACTTTGTTGCTATCAATACTCTGGCCTGTTGTCAGTTTCCAGTCTGATTGTTTCTGCCTCCCTAGGAATAGTGTCATACAACACTTATGAATGTGGAAGCTGGTCACACATACACTTAAACTTGAAGAAGATATAAAACAGGGATTAGGAATATGAATGATAGAGTGAAAAAAGCATGGCATTGAGAGCATGTTCTGCCACTGTTAGCTATGCAGCCTTAGGCAAATCCCTTAATTTCTTTATAGTTCAGCATTTCCATCTGTCAAAGGAAAGTAAAGGTATTGTGAGTTAAGTAACTCCACGCATGGGGTGCATTTAGCCTAATACCTAGCACCTAGTAAACATCAAGATGTAGCTTGCAAGTCTATTACTGATGGTGATTTGCCATTGGATAAACAGTCTGCACATACTAGATGGTTTGATTTAGCTGCCTCTGAGAAAGGGAATCTGAACAAAAGTTTTGTAAAAATCATCAAAGATGTAGTAGAATATCTTTCAGGGGAAATGCATCATCTAGAAGGTATAAAAGAAACACTTAAAGAGTCCTTACAAGAAGGATCTCTTATTAGTGGACAGTGTTGTTTGCATTCTGCACTTTCCACCCAGGGGGCCATGGGTAAATGTCTACATCCTTTTCTTTTTCAATAGAACTCCATATTCTTCCAGATATCTCCCTCCAAAAGAGGGGTCCTCCTCTACAGTCAAAGAAATAAGCCTGACTTCTTTGTGCCAACAGAAAATTTCCTTTTGTAATATATTATTTTAGGACTGGACATTGCATGAAGAGTAAGTGTACCCCTGTATGAAGGGGCGTTCATGACATGAACACAGCTATGTGTTCCTTGAGAATAGAAAGGCCTTCTTCTGGACTGAGCATAGATGTTAACATTGTGTGCAGAAAGTATCAGCTACAGCTGCCTCCTTCTGGATGACTGCAGCCTGACAATGTTCCCCTACAGAGACCCCCCCCCCATCCTCCAACCAAGATTCATTAGCTCACTTCCTCATTCAGTAGTATATAATAAATGCACTGCTTACCTGGGCTGGTGGTGTGTCTCCATCAGAGTGCATGACCCACCTGATCCCAGATTTCCTATATGTGTATCTGTCACTCCCTTTATTTCCAGTAGCCCCAATTAGGTCAATTTAAGAGTTATGCAATTTTCTGCAGGTATTGTTATTGATTAGAATCGTATCACTATGACCAAAGTACCTCACAGAAAGAACTCGAGGAGAGGAGCATTGTTTTGGCTCATGGTTTTAGACCATTATATTAGGGAAAGTATGACAGTGGGAGTATGAGGTGGTGGCTTGGTCACACGGTGTCAGAGAAGAAGCAGAAAGTACAAAGGCAGTAGAATCTTCAGAGACCCATGTCTTCTGACCTACCTCAGCCAGCTTGCCCCACCCCTTAAGTTTCCACAGTCTTCAAAAGAACATCACAGCCTGGGGAACATGTGTTCAGAACTAAGAGCCCATGAAGACACTGACTGTTCAAACCATAAAGGCATAATACTCAGTTCTGCTAATGAAAAAGAATAGCATTGTCTGTGGGACTTCTTAGAATTTTTCCACAAGGTTCTAGTTTACTCTTGGATTCAGGAGTTGGTCTGTTTCCTGCTAGAGCTTGTTTGTTCTACATATGAGCCTGGAACTGCATGGTGCCATCTTATGATTATGGAAAGCTAATGTGACATGAAGTGTCTGTGCTGAGATTTGGAGTCTCAAACACCTATCACAGGACTTTTTTTCATACAAGACAATATTAAGCTCTAAATTATCCTTCTAAAGTTGTCTTCAAATGGGACATGGATACTGACATCACTCTTAGGTGTCCTCATTTGCTGTTTCAACACTGAAAAACATAGTAGTTACATTTTGCTCTTTATTATTTTTAGTCATTGTATACTTGTGAGCTAATCATGCAAAGTATTTTCTCCAAGAGGAAAAATTTCCCAAAGAGGGAGGGTGTCTCTTCTCAAATGTGAGTGGTAAACTCACATTTGTGAGTGGGAACAGGGCTTTCACAGACCCAATGCCTGGATCCTTTTCTTTGATCTGAGACTTGGTATCTGGAACTTTAGACAAATTACTTTTCTCTCAGCCTCTGACACATCATCTTTAGACTGCTGTTAATAATAGTGAAGTCCTCCTCCCCTTGCAGCAAAGATCAAGTAAGTTAGCATGTACAGGATGTACAGTGACACTTCTGAAATGCTACAGGAATGCAAAACATCAGTGACACCGTTCTCAATTGCGCCATCCTGTCTCAAATCCACAGAAAGAAGGGAGCCTGCTGCTGACAATTTGGAGTGCTTTGTCTGTTGTTTTGTCTTCCCTAAATCTCTGATTCTCCAGAGGAAAAATTAAAACTGGTTTCCATTTCAGGGTAATATAAAAAGAACAACTCCAAAAAGTGATTTATCCTCTTTTTCTTGGAATAGTAAGCCAGGCAAAACTCAGTAAAAGGAACTTACTCAAACTCTTTCAGAACCATTCCAGAACTTTCTATGGTCTCTATTGTATAAGTACAATATGGGGAAGTTCAAATACCTGTCTCCCTAGTGGGAGATAGAACTCAAAGTACAAATTTAAGAAGAGCTGTTGCCATTTGGTGAGTTGAAAAACTGATCTCCAGACCAAATATCAGAAGGATGACATCTTTTGGAGACTGAAACTCACTTCAAAGGGAGTAAAGAAAACCAATTAATGTGGCTAAAAGAGAAGCCTTAGAGTGTTTGTGGAATGGGATAGGTTGTTTTTCTGTTTGTGTTGGGATTTTACTATTTTCCTGGATAGTACCACTCTCTGGTCAGCCATGAGACTGACAGGGTTCTGAAGTGTGACCATTAGAATTGGATTTTCAAAAATGCCTACTAATAAGCAGAGAAGAAGAAATTTATGATTTGACATCTTAGGGTCTCATCAATAATGGTGGTATAAGCCTGTCCAATAATGAGGCGGGACAGAAAATAATATGGTTATATCAAAAGGGACTTCTAGGACTGCAGAGTTGGCTTAACAGTTAAGATTTTGAGAACCCAAGTTTGATTGTTAGGACCCATGTGAAGGCTTTAACTCCAGTTCCAGGGAATCTGACACCCTTGTCTGGCCTCTGAAGTTATAAGTCACACTTGTGACACATAAGCATACATCACGTCTGAGCATCTATACACACAAAATGTTTTAAAAAGTAAGACAAAGGGAACTTCAAAAAAAATTGGTGTTATGGAAGTCACAGGTATCCATGGAAACCATTGTCTCTATGGCATGTGAAGGAAGTATGTGGGTGCAATTTGGGATGCTCTAAAAGTCTGAAATATTTGTAGCCTTGAGCTTCTTCTTCGAGGTAAAGCATGTACTTGCTTCAGTCTTCTGTCTAGCCTAGTGCTCAACCATGCAGAATTTGAATGCAAGGTATTTCACAATAAATAACCCTCTCTTCTTTTCCTTATTTTATCTAAGATGTTTGTTCATTGCCTGTTGGTGCTTAATATTGTTAGACTACTTGATCTGTAAGTTTTACCCAAGGTGGAAAAGAAAACTTGCAAAATAAATGGCTGATAATATTTGGATTTCCTAAAAAGAAAATGAGTGTGTAGTCGAAGAGAATTCTTTAGTTTTATAAACAATTGACTCCAGGTTTTGTGGATTTAATCTTTCAAAGAGTGTTTGTCAGTGCCAACACCTCCCAGCTCAAAAAATGTTAGAGGAAAAGAAAATTCATCACTGGGAAATGTAATGATGAGGGTTGGTGCGTTCAGAGAACCACCATGAAGACAGGTGTATAGGCTTCTGGGCATTAACTCATCTGCTTTATGACTCTAGCAGTACTGACTACACGTGTGCTGGCCACATGCAACTATTCCTCCTTCAGTGCTGCTTTTGTGTAGGAGGTGTATTTCCTAAGCTGTGTTTCTAGGTTACCAGTTTTTTTGGAGAGCTCCAAGTTGCATGAGTGTTTAAGTTGGAACACCAAGCTTGTTTTCAGTGGAAAAATCACACCACAAAAAAAATTGAAACCCAAATATTTTCTGCATGTATGCAAGATTCTACTATGTTAGGACTTCAATCCTGATTTCCCAGGCTTTGTTGAGCATTACTTTTAGGCACAAAGAAAGTTAGAGTGTAGTTTTTGAGCCAGTATAATGTAAGATGGGACTAACCTTTTGATTTGACCCAGAAAGCTATCAAACTGTGTGTGCATATGTGTGTTTGGTAAAGTTTAGTCTTCATGACTTGTAAATTCCCCAAAGTGAGTTAAAAATGTAAACTTGCTACTCTAAGTCATGATGGCAATCCTTGTTTGGCTTACTATAAAATGAATTACTTATAAATAAACCTAGACTTCAGAGTACCACATTGAGTTGAAGCACAGGTAAGCTTGAAGCTGAATGGGTGTCCCAGGGTCTGTTTCCTGATTCAGCAACATTTTGAAAATAAATAGGGAGCAAAATATTTACTTAAGGGGGTAGGGAGATGCCTAAAGAACTGTGACTCAGAGTATGCAATTGTAGATGAAATAGGCAATGGAAAGTATCTTGCTTCTCCCTTCAGCTTCCCATTTCCACAGACACAGCACCTGATGGTCCAGCACTCTTTCCTTCAAAAGGAAGTCCCAGACTTCTTCTCAACTCAAAGTGGCAGCAAGCCACTACCGGCTTATTCTTGACCCATGGCATGAGCCTTTGCTTTTGCTCCCATCAAAGTATTCATTTTAAGTGACTTTAGTATCTGAGTGATCCCTGAAGCATGAATGTTGGTTCAACCTAGATATGTGGAAGAGAGACTCCTTTCATGGTACCCTCTACTGCTTGTGAAGCTGCCATAATGGAAGGCAGCAAGGAGTTAGTTTGGCTTTCCTGAGATTGGTGTCTCTAAAGACAGAGCAGCTAGAAATGGTGGAGAGATGTAATAATATGACTATAATTTCTGAAAGAGAGGAGTAGGAACAGAATCAAAGATAAATAAGGAGAGAGGTAGGCAGAGAGGGGGCAACAAGACAGACATACAGAAAGACATTCAGAGAATGACCTTTTTAGTTTTTAGCCACACACAGTGACAGCCCAGTTCACATAAGAGAAATAAAAGTCAAAACAAAATTCCCAGATCATTTTCCAAGGAAAATCATTCATCAGCAGTAGATAGAGACAAGATATAATGATGCCTTGATTACGCAGGGGGGAAATGCCTCAAATACGACTTTACAGGAAATTTTTCAGATTTGTTAGTTTTTGTGTCTAAGAAAATGAATGATAGCTACACCCAGCTCATTGATTGTATTCTCTTGTTAGTAACTTATAGTCTGAAGCATCATTTCAGAACTTTCAACCAAAAACCCATTTGTCCATAAATACTTAAATTAGGAAATACCTTGGGGATATGGATCAGGGAATATTACCTATGGCCTAAAACAGGAAGCATCTTTCTTGCTTTATTCTGCTGAGAAAGCATCCTAAAACAATTCAGCATTGTTCTGACTTGGTGCCTGGAGCAGACGAAGGTGCTTTTGTTCTCTGCTTCAGCTTTGCAGACTGTGAGGTGCTCTGGAGGAAGAACATGTCAATGTTGAGGGTAATTCAATCTTTCAGAAAAAAAGCAATGGAGGATCAAACAGCCCAGAGTCTTCTCAGGAACAAATAGAAAACGCCATGAGTCTCTCTGTCCCCCAGGCAGATTGATGACTTGGTGTCTGGTGAATTTGAAGATTAACACTCCCCAACTTCTATTGTCTAGACCTGGCCAAGTCAGAAGATTGATGTCAACAGGGAGGCAGCTTGCACTAGATGCCGAAATTCAGATCTCACCTTCGACTGGGCTGTAGATCAAAACAGATTTCCTGTTAGACTCCTGGAAGGAGGTTTGCAGATCAGAGAGAGAGATATCCATGTCAGAGTGAAAGGCAAGGCCAAAACAAAAAGGCTGGTAAGAACCCAGGTGGAAGCAACCGCAGGCATCGCAGATCTTGATGAGGCAACTATGGCTTCTCTTGGCTCAATAGGGAGAAAAGCAGGAGGGTAGGGAGCTTGTAGATGGTTACAACATAATTCATCCTAGTAAATACCTACCGAGTGTTGCCTGTCATTTAGTTCCTTCTTTTTTGGATTTAAAACTTTTCATTGAAAGAAATTTAAGAGACTCATTTACCATCTCTCTCTCCCCTAGAAAACACTTAGATTCATTTATTTTACACAAAGCAGGAGGACTAAGATTAATCATACAATGCACTTTGCTAAAATGTGAGCACAGAGCTGACTGAGCTCCAGAGCAGGTGTGGTCAGTGGCCATATCTTCCTACTGGAGTATCGACAGGCAGGTTGAGTCGCCAGCAGCAGTAGTTAACTCTTGTTTTTGGCTAATTCCTTGGTTATGTTGCTTGTTCATTTTCATTGTTTGCTTGTTTACCGGACAATTAAGTACTGTTCTCTTTTTACTTCTGACTTTGGGTTTTAAAGAATTGTCAAAGTGGAGGGAGAGAGGCCTCACCTGCTGTCATCGCGTTCTTGAGTCTCTGTTCTATACCTTAAACCAGAGTTAAGCTACAAATGACTGTTGAGTGTGTTGCAAGAGGCTTTGTAATATGGCGTAGAAGAAATAAAGGGCAGAAGCCACCGTAGGAGTTTGGACCTCAGAAACGTGCTGATACAAAATGTATCTTAGAAGTTAAACTAATGGGATGTGGTGTCAGCCTGAAGATGAGGTAGGGGCAGAGGAGGGGAGAGCCTGGGCTGATTTATGAGCCAGCTCCTCTTTGAGGTATTGATTTTTGCTAGCCAGGGTTCAGTGTGGTCACTTGCAGAATTCTGCCTGATTCCAATTCATTGAAATCGTCTGCTGTTTCACAATGAGTTTGGCTTTTGCCTGTTTTGGCAAAACATCTTAATTATGTCATAAACCAATTGGGGTTGACTTAGAGATTCTGTCCAGCCGGACTATTCCAAAATTATCTCTGGAAAGTGAATGAAGCAGATGCTAAGGAGAGTTCACATTTTAAGATTGTCAGTGGAGGGCAGAGCCCAGGAATCAAAAACAACAATGAAGTCAGGGAACTGAGACATTACTGATACTTCCTTTTAGAAAGGAACATTGAAAAATATATTCTCTTCAATAACTGAAATACAAGTGAAAAGGGCCAAGAGTAATTCAAATGTTTCTAATGCGGACATTTTCTGAATATAGCTGAGTATATTTTGGACATAGCTCCCGAAACTACAGAGGATTCACTGTCACTTGTCTGCAAAGTCTACTTCAAAGCTTTGGCACTGTGCAGTTCCCCGGGTTGAAGTTCTCTCAGCTAAGAAGCCCGTGGCTAAGCTCCATTCTGCATAATGCACTCTTTTCACACTTGCAATTAAAATAGGCTAATAATTTAGCTTAACAATCTGGTGCTGCCCAAGAAGTCCTCCTCAACGGGCTGGCGTTTTGCATGTGAACAGTTAGTCATTAGTTTTCATTCTCTGTTGCTTACAGCTGGTCCTCATATTGTTCAAAGCGAGTGACATCACTGGGATTGTTAGAACAGTGGTACTACACTGGTTTCTAATGATTTTCAATGTCCTTTAGAGCACTCTATTTTTCCCCCCAAAGATAATTAACTGCAAATCAAAATTATTTCTAGTTTGAAGATCGCCAGCAAGAATTTTTGTGTTTTGTTCATCTTTGTAAAAACAATCTATAATCGGTGCTATTTATAACATGCTGTTAGAGTGCCACGTTTTTTGGTATCCACTCCAGAAAGGTTATATAAGCCTTCTCTGCTTCCAAAGGAAGGTTTTAATCAGGGATTTTCTCTTCTGTTTCATCATTCTAACTTAAGCATGTCCCCAGAAATAGATCAGAGTTGTCTTTCAAGTCTTAGAAACCATGACTTCCCTACATCTCTCTTCCTCTTCTCCCATATTACTGTCCTGTCCCCTATTTCTTTTCCCTGCATCTTTCCTTTCTTTTATCATCTTCTGTCTTTCCAGCTTTCTCTTACTCTCTAAACCGTTTGGCTTTGGGAAACTTTATATACCTGACATGAATTTTCCACTTGGAGATTATATAGTTAAGTGGGCCATATCAATTCAGTAGCAAGAACTAACAACATTGGTAGAAGAGACTCTAACATGAAAAGCATTAAGGTAATTTATGTAACTCCAGTCTCTTCTGCATTGTATTTATTCATATGACCAGCAAATACTTACTAGTTTGTGTGTGCCATACACCCAGAACTTGAAATGCGGTACTTGGGGCCAAGGAGGAGCGGTAGTAGAAATGACTATGATATAGCCACATAATTGAAATTGTGAGTTACGAACTCATGGAAGAGGTTGGACTTCCATGGGATCATATAATGGAGAGAGCAAATTCTATTTGCATTGAATGGGGTGATCTTCTTGGAGGCGAGGCCACTGACGCTAGGAGTGGGAGGATAGAAATTTAGGATGGCAGTGGACAAATCCACATAGTCAGGGCCAAACCCCCAAGACCTATGGTGAGGAGAAAGCTAGATTGGTGTGACTGTATAGTCAGCAATGAGTGGGAGCAAGGGAACCATATTGACCTTAATCCCCAGAGTCATAAAAACACCATTTAAGCAGAAAGTGGACAGCATTTTGAACCTCTTAGCAATTTATTTTCCTTAAGAATCCTTGGTCCTGGTGTTTGGCCAATTTCTTTAGTAGATTTGGCTGCTGAGGGACTGGAGATCAATGCTTGGGATTAGCGTATTAACTGTAATTAGAGTTTAGATACTGATACCCAAAGCCAGAAAAACATGCAGACAGTTGTACATGAACTGAGAATCAAAAATGGATAAAAGAACCCAACATCCAGGTCTGGGGTAGCTCACTTGGGTGGGGTAACTTTGACAGCACCCATCAACCTGACTTGACTTCTGACCTTCACTATTGTACTATAGCTCATGGAACTCTTGAAGTGGGCAGCTTCAATGAAGTATTTCAAGAGCATATTCGGATCAGCAAGTTCCCTACCCATCTCTTGTGTGAAGGACTTCTGTTATAACCACACCAGCAATTACAGATACTTCCTTTAACATTTCAGAAGACACTTGCTGAACACCCCCCCCCTCTCTCTCTCTCTCTCTCTCTCTCTCTCTCTCTCTCTCTCTCTCTCTCTGTGTGTGTGTTTGTTTGTGTGTGTGTGTGTGTGTGTATTTTAAAATTTGCTTACCATGGTCTAATTAAATACCAGTTGAGAGAAAAGGCATTTTCTAAAATTGCTCTAAAATTAGCCCCATAGTAATATGTCCAAGTCAAACAGGGCAGCATCCAGTCAATAGGGCACCAAGGCCTGTGGTTAAGTTAAATCAAAATAATTTTTTTTGTCTGTAGAGTCCTAACTTTGAGTTAAAATTAAACATACACCAAAGAGTAAAGGGAGCAAGAAGGGTTCATTTCAAAAAGCTGTTGTTTTCCTGATATGAAAACTATTTTTAAAATAAATCTTATGATGTGTCAACATTGCTTCAGCTCCTCCAGCCATTTTTTTCATGACTCATTTTCTTGTCTTGTAATTTTTTGATGTGTATAGAATACATAGAACAGCTGAAGTTATGGAGTTAGTGTATTCTACTATGTGCTTTATGGTTCCCTTTTCTACTATTTTTTAATTTAATTTATTTATTTTATGTCCTGCCTGCAGTTTCTCCTCCCTCATCTCCTCCCATCTTCCCCCCGCCCCATCCTCTTCTCCTCTGTTTCTGTTCAGAAAGGGGCAGACTTCCCATGAATAACAACAATGCATAATAGCAAGTTGCAATAAGACTAAACACTTCCACTTGTATTAAAGCTGGACAAGGAAATTCAGTATGAGGGATAGGTTCCCAATCAAAGCCCCTGCTCATTTTGTTAGGAGTCCTACAAATAGAGCAAGCTACACAACTGCCACATGTATGTAGAGGGCTTAGGTCAGTCCTGTGCAGGCTTCTTGGTTCTTGATTCAGACCATGTGAGCCCCTATGATCCAGGTTAGTTGTTTCTGTGGGTTTTCTTGTAGTGTCCTTGACCAATCTGGCTCTTACACTCCTTCTCTCTCTTCAGCAGAATTCTTTGATCTCTGTGGGTCTCTGCATCTGTTTCTATCAGTTACTGGATGAAGGCTCTCTGATGACAATTGGGGTAGTCACAATCTGGTCACAGGAGACAACCATTCGAAATTGGGGTTCTGCTTTGAAGATGCCAAGCACATCCTTCTCTGTGGAACTAAGTTAAAGTGATATGCAGCTCTTGCCCTAGATATTATCATTAAGTAGTTAAACACAGAGACTTGTGAAAACAAATGGTGAGATCATTTTGAAATGACACAGAAGGTAAATACTTATTCTGAGATGATTGGAACTATGTTAAAATTTTAATGCCTTCTTCACTCTGCTCCCAAGAAGAGAGTAAGGAAAGCCTGCAAATGTGTAGCCAGTATCAAGCTCCATCCCATCTGATTTTATATTAAAGGAATTATCAATGGCAATGGGCAAAGACAGTTACCAGGAAATCTGAATTTTTCTGTGGTCTCTAAAACAATGGTGGATGGAGACACTGGGACAGTGGTCCTTTTGTAAACATGCTTAGCTGTCTCTCTGTAGTTATTTGTAACCTCATGCCATTTCTCCTTCTATCTTCATTTTCTTAAACTTCACCTGCAAGTCCCAGTGTTGACACTTTCTCTTTGTGTATTTTCTCCCTATTAACCTTTTCAATGTGCTTATCTATTTAGCCTCTCATATTACTGTCAGTTCTCCTACTTAGCCATTGCTGGGCTAAACAACATGAAGAAAACTGCAAATAAAGGCCCCTCTCCTTCATAGTGTGAGGAACACTCTCCGTGCTTGGACATGTATGTAAACCACCTGGAGGGACCTTGTTATCATGCACATTCAGTTAGCTTGGGCTGCTGTCTAGGCTATGTGTTACTTGGAGGCTTCCAGGACAGTCTGTTGCTGCAGATCTAGGGACCACACAGAGAAGATCTGGGGCTCAGAACAGCCAAAATTGAGACCCAGAGATAAGGCATGTTGTCAAAACAAAGTTAGACACACTCCCTGGACATTGTGACAATGCCTGCTTCGTTTCATTCATTCTTTCTTTTTAATCTGACCTGCTATGTGGTCTATCCTATTTGATTTTTTTTCCATGATGATACCACATATAGCAAGGTCTAACCATGTATCTTTTCTCTCCATTCCTGTCTGACTGTCTTCATTTGAATTGTTTGAGTTGCCATATTTCTGAAAATAACACCATTTATTCCAGATGTGCATGCATCTGGCATGTGATTTATGTAAAACCAGAGGCATCTGGGTGCTTTTGTCTGACCCTTACCATCTTCAGAGATCCATTCTTCACTCCCAAGTACATCCTACCCCCCCATTTGGCCATAACTCACTTCTGACAGGCCAGTTTGGGTCTTAATCACAGCTCCTAAAGCTTTAGTTAACATAGCTTCATCCGTGAACTCAATCGGCAAGCTCTCCACTCCATCACTGTAGCCATTGATCAAACGCCAGCCACTAAATCACACAGAGCCCTGGCTGATCCCTGGAAATAATGTCCGCTCTTGACATTGAGCTATCCAAGGGAACTATTTTCTGTTCCTTTTTAAAGGACTTACTTACCAGTGTTATTTAAGCAGAGTTACTTCAGAATAACTCGTAACCATTTTGAGACGTTTCTTTTTTATAATTGTAGCACCTGCCTTTCATTTGGAAATGTAAAAATCCGGGGGCCTATAATATGAAGAGTAGAAATGATTCATCTTCCCCTTTCATTTCACTATCCTCTTCAAAGGTAACTAAATATTTTTCATTTACATCTTAGATTGTGTCAGACACGTTAATGGCTAGTTGTATACCTGTGTTCTTTTCCCAAACCCAGTTTCCTTGCACATTAAATGAGCTCTGACAGTAGCTGACATTCTGTATGTATCAGGAAGGTTAGTATTGCTGGAATGATAGAAATATTGCTACCAAGTTCTCTGTGAGCTTTCTTCCTTTGTTAAAATCCTAATGGCTGTCATCATCCAAATGATCTCAATGGGAACTCTGTCATCCAGGACCATTAAATGATAGTATGAGTGGGAGTTTATCCATTGGTTTGCCTATGCCATCTATAGATGATCATTATTCTCATTGTAGACTTAATGAAACCTAGAGTCACTGTAGGTAGCACCTTTCCCTGGGGTTTTTCCCTGAACGCTATAAGATTGAAAAGGTGAGCTGAGCAAGTAGGCATGCATTGCCTTTCTGCCCATGACTGTGGATATAATCAACTACTTCAAGTTTCTGCCTCAACTCCCTGGAATGATGGATGAACTGTAACCTGAAAGTGTAGTTAGATAAACCCTTTCTCCTCTAAGATGATTTCTGTTGGGGTGTTTTATCATAACAGCAGAAATACAATTAGGACACAGTATGCATATAGTACATAAGCCATGAACAAAGTATACCTTCATTGTGGTTAGTTACTAACATGTTCCATGTGGTTAGTTTTAAAAGCAAAATAAACTGTAAGGTAGTACCTACATCTGTAATTATGATATTTGAAAATTGTTCTGGGCCTACTTTATTTCACATTTCTAGATATCAATCCTTCTTCTCTTGTTCATATCTAACAACTAAAGCTAGGAGGCTGTATCTAAAGACCAGAATTGCACATGTTTGTAATCAGCTGTTTAACATATTCTGAGAAAACTTATGTATGTGTCTGTGAGTGTTCTTCTTATGTCCATATGCATTTACAATAATTATCTACAAGGTTAGACATGGAATAATGGAATAGTACAAGATGAAGCTTCTGGTAAATACCCATTACTATAACAAACACTTCAGATAAACTATAAAGAGAAAAAGCTTATTTTTACCTTTTTAGGTTCTTAAATTTTATCATACTGGGTTACTGTTATTCTGTCTCTTTGGGACATCATCACCCAACTGACTCTCCTCATCTAATAAGCTAATTCCATCTCATTGTCTCCTCTCACATCCATACCAGCTCATTGTAACAAGATTCTCAATGGACAGAAAATGTCCTTGCTGTCTTTTTCATAACCAACAATGTAATTCCGATTTTGATGACAAGAGAATTACTTACGGTTTGTTGTGCTTCTTTACCTTTGTCCTAACGGAATTGACTCTGAGACATGTGTATTATGCCCAAACTGTCATTTGCAGTGCAGGCTTTAGTGGAAGCTTCTAATGATCTGTTCATTTCAGTTGTTTTGTTCAACTTTTATGATGCTAATTTTCATATCTTTTGTCACCATCCCAACTGAATTCCAGCTGGAGCTGCACAGTCCACAAAACATTAAGTAGTTTTGTCAATTGTAGGCACAAGGACAAAGTGTCAAGAGTTTCCCAGTCTCCACAGCTGTGTCCTTTATTTCCTCTCCCGTGTCCTGTCCCTACCTTCTCCGGTCCCTGCAGGGCAATCTCCTGTTATACTCTATAGTAACAGGATTGTTGAAGAAACAATACACATAAACTCACTCTACTGGTGACTGTAAAACTTTGATCTGGCCATAGCCATGCTATTATACAGATGTCTATTACTTTTCAATAGAGAAAATTATGTCAGAAATTCTTGCTCTCTGCACTTCATAGACAAAAGGAGGTTATACAAATGCACAGTTGCCAGAAATATGATTGACGCTGTTGTGGTTTGTGTGCTCATTTTGTGTGATCAATGACAAGCTACTGAAAAGAATCCATTAAAAGGAAGGGAGAAAACCTCAGGGCTATATTATGAGGTGGTTCTTAAAATCATCCTTGCACATGTCTTTATGAATCTGCTTATTAACATTCATGAGTAAAATATACTCATGATGGTATCTTTTAGCTGTCTCATAGAAAATCTTGGGACACATTATTATTTGTTCCAAATAAGTGAAAAATGTTTAGAATGTCATTCTTAGAACAAAAGTCTTAGATGACCTGTCTCAGTTTCTTTCTTCTTTAACACAGTTAATAGCTCTGCTCTGTGAGGTCAGGGGAGTCTCTCATCTTTTGTGAAGCTTTACGGTTGTGAGGAATTGGAAGGTGTGGAGGTCCAGAAGAATTGAAAGACCCACTGCAATTCTAAGCACTTCCTGCTCCAGAATATAGACCTGTCATCTAAGATACCTTAAAACTCATAATTGTTATATTTGCTTATGATAACTTTTTTGTATTTCTGCATCATTGTAATAAATTCACTAAGCCTATATCTATCCACACCTTTCGTTGTCCATTGCACACCAGAAAGATGCCAGTGGTTTGAGTACCTGTAGCTAAGCTAGTTTCCTATTGTTATTAAAACAACGATAAACTCAGTGGTGTAAGTTAATATTTTTTCTTATTTTTATGTTCTGAAAGTTGAAACTCTTGTTTCTAGAGCCCTGTTGCCTCAGGCTGAATGACAGCTGTCTGACTCTGAACAGCTTACTCCCCCTTTGTCTGACTCAATTGCCTGTTCTGCCAAATGTGGGTATCAGCAGTACCTGCCACAAGTTTGCTGTGAAAATTAAATAGGTTAATTCATATTAAACACATAGGACAGCATCTGGCACATTTTAAGTGTGGATAGGAGGGAAGAGAGAGAGATTGATTTTGAGATCCTTATAATGAACAACTATTACTGTAAAAATATTGAGCAGCAGGAGTCTCATCTGGGACTTTATAACATTTTACATTTTAAATAGGGCTTACATTATGTATTCTCTAAATATTTTAATGGCTTTAATGAAAAGGTAGGTGAGGTTCATAGACAAGGGCAGGAAGTTTTTAGCAGTGTGTAATACAAGAAAGGGTTGAATGTGAAAGTTGAATCCAAGCGTGGTTCATCCACAAATAGGGTAAGGGCTGCAAATGAACTTAAATCAGTTTATTTATTCGATATGTCAAGATCAGTTAATGATTGCAGTGCCTGACAAGGATCCTTGGGTAGGAAGTGTATGTCATGTTCCCTGTGAATCCTCATGGGGTACTTTGTTAGAGAGAGCAGGGCCCAAGCCAACCTGCTCCACTTATAAACACTTGCTACGAAGTCTGTCCCAAGATCCTCCCCATGACATCCATGCCCTCTATTGTTTGGTTCTCCATCTGACACCACAGCAAAGATACTTGGAGACAAGCATGGCTATCACATTGTAGCAAGCATTAACCATCTCCTTGTACCAGAGAGCAGAAGCATCCCTGATGTGGTTCTACACCGGAAGAAAAGCTCTCTCTGCAGCAGTGTTGTTAGGCTGCCTGCATCACTAGTGTCTCATGCCTCATGTCTGTAAAGGTAGATGCTCTTTCTTTCCATTTTAACATCTTAAATATTATACACTTCCCCAGTGAATGAGTCATTTCCAACATCTATTACACTAATGTGTGAATTCTCTGGTGTAGAAGTATGGCTGTTGACATACTTCACTGTAACCTCCTGATTAAAGTCTTCCAAAGGCTAATCTGATTAGCATTTGTCACATTTAATCACCTGATTCTAGAATCCAGGTTAGACTTCATTTATATATGTACAGCTGTTGGTTACACTATCTATTGAGACATTTTCTTGCTGATTATGCCTGGTAGAGTAAATGGTGGTTGTTGAGGGTATTGGAATCAGTGGGCACAGAGGTTAAAAATGGACTTTGAGTCATTCATGTTTCTGTTCTTCCCAATATCTTTTCATTCTCCTTTAGTGTAACCTGTCACCCAAACAGGAATATTACCTCCAATTGGCATCTTTTACTGATGTTCATTTCTTTGCCTCCCTGTTGCATGAAAAATGAAAGACCCAGAGACTGATATTTGGGTTCAAACTCCAAGGTCATTATCACAAAAGCAAAGCAGCTGGCCACTAGCTGTCACCTCTAACTTAGGCTGAAAGGGCTGATCCAGGCATGTGCTCTTCACCAAGCCTCAAACTGTTGCCTTTCAGCAATGTGGCTGGAGAATCCTCATTGTGACTGGAGAACGAATGCATCCTACTGAATACTAAAGACCTTGCTTCTATATTTTATATCCCTCTAATGCTGGGATTAAAGATGTGTGATCTGTTGCTCTTTTAGACTGATTCAATCTTGTGTATTTCTGAGTGTGGCCTTGAACTCAGAGAGATCCATCTACTCTTAATCCTGAGTCCTAGGATTAAAGGTGTGTGCATGTCTCCCTCTCTCTCTCTCTCTCTCTCTCTCTCTCTCTCTCTCTCTCTCTCTCTCTCTCTCTCTGTGTGTGTGTGTGTGTGTGTGTGTGTGTGTGTGTGTGTGTGTGTGTGTGTACCTGGTTTCAGTGGCTTGTGGCTAACTTTGCTTTCTGAAGAGGCAAGCTTTAATAAATCATAAATAAAATATCACTACACTTCTCTTCAGGAAAAAACCATAATTACTTCAGTTCTTAATTTCTTGAGATTAAAAAATAATTTGAAATGTTTCAAATGGATCTAAACATAAGAGAGAATGAAAACTGAGCAGAGTGACTTATAGCTGTAATCCCATTACTTGGGAGACTGAAGTAGGAGGATACTTGTTAATCCAAGTCTATCCTCAGCTACCTAATAATGAACTAGAGACCATCCCAGGACATATGAGATGACTCTGTATCAAAAACAAAACAATGCAAACCACTTAATTCCCCCCATATCCCATACACATGAGAATGTATAGAGGGTATTTATGTAGTTTAAAGAGCTTAAATAATATGGCTACTCAGAAACATAATTCTATTTACCTCTTAAGGTCACAATGTCCATCTTTTTCCCAGTCAAAACTCTTCCCTGCTCTTTGCTACTCCCAAAATGAACACATTTTTTTTGAGATTAACCACCCTGCCCACATTTTCCATCTTATTGTGTATTAACTAACAGCTTGATTTGGAAAAACAAGAGAAAACAAATTTGGCTATGTTAGAAGACAATCTCAGGAAAACAAGAAAATGAACAACAGTATTTCTAGGTCATAGACTGCCTTCCTATTTTTAGAAAATTTATAAGAATCTCATTTGGAATAGTAAAGTGGCAAGGTCAAAATAAAGCCAAGAAAACACAGTTTCCCACAAATGGGATGCTTGGACCAGGTTCTGATGTCAGATGACATAGGGACAAAAGATTTGTATTTTCTATTAAGTCACCTGTGTCTTCCTTAGAGGAGTATATTAAAGCAGAATTGTTTTATATGAGAAAATGTTCTCCAGATGACAAAGGAAAAGCAGAGAAGAGACTTGTTTGTATAATACTCTCAGTAGCCAAGTACACCTGGCCATTCTACCCTTCCTACCATCATCAGATGTCTTGGGAACAAAAGTTTTAGAATTTCTGTGTCTTTAGGATGTTCATCAAATCTGGAATAGCTCTCAATCTGTGATGCTTGGCTGTCGCCATGAGATCTTCACTGCTGCCCTGGGACTCTGTTCTTTGTTCTTGTCTCTCTCCTGAGACTGTTGTTCATTTATCTAATTTCCTTGTCTTCCTTGGATTTTGAATAACAGGTGCCCTCTGTTTTCTGACAATGTACATTATCTAAACGTGATTCTTTTAACTTCACCAGTTAAACTAGGCATGCAGTTCTAAGCTGAAAATCTCCCTTGCTTTCAGTGCCAGGCCAAAAAGTCATATGTTGTTCTGATTTCTCAAGAGATTATATGTGACCTATATGCTTTTTAAATTTTCTGTCTGAAAACATGTAGAGTCTTACCTTTGTCCCCAAAGGTTGTAATTTTTTTTTCATTTTAAATTACTTCTTTGAGGCTTTCAAAAAATTATTTTGATCATATTCTTCCCTCTTAGATCTACCTTTCCAATTTGTGCCCTCCTTTATTTTGGTCTTTGCGCCTACAAGTCCAGTTCTCACGGTCTGTGTGTCTTGGATCTGTGTCCCCCCACTGAAGCCAAGAAAACTGACTCTGCCTCCCAGCAGCTCTCAATTACGATACCTACTCAGCTGGAACTTTGTGCACTCCTCCATGTTAGAATTAGGTCTAACCTGAGCTTGCACAGGTCTTATACAGGCTGTCACACACTGGGAGTTCATATGTGCAGTTGCCCGGTTTTGTCCAGAGGACACTGTTTCTTTGAAGTCACCTACTGCCTCCAGCTCTTACACTCTTTTTGCTCTCCTTTCCCATGATGACACTTGAGCCTTGGTAGGTATGGGAGAAATGCCACATTTGAGATGGAGTTTCTTATTCTCTGCTCCTTGACAGGTCTTGGGTTTCTTTGTTAATACCACCTACTTCAAATAGAGGCTTCTCTGGCTAAGTGTTGAAAGATGCATTAATCTATGGGCTTAACAACAAATCATTAGAAGTCAGTTCAATACCATGTCCATTTATCAGAATCACAGTGGTGCATCCTCCCCTTAGCCTGTGACCTGTCTAGTCACAGCTTTCCTGAGCCTGTCCTGGAACTTACTCTGTACACCAGGCTGGCCTCAAACTCACAGAGATTCACCTGCCTCTGCCTCCCGAGTGCTGGGACTAAAGGCGTGTGCCACCATCACCCGGCTCTTTTCTTGTTTTCCCATCTTTATAGGCTTATAGATTTTAAAACTACTCATAATTTTCTCCTTGTGAAAATTTGGAAAGGTAAATAACATATGTGGTCACACTATCATTCTGACTCGAAGAGTCCCACTGTCCTTCAGTTTGCTTTGATCTGCAATCTGTTCCTAACACACTGATAAGTGATCACATGGAACCCTGTGACTTCTTTGGTGTCTAGTTGAATGGCTATTTTAGGTAGTCATTTCACTGACCCTCTAGATGCCATCTGGCAATAATGCTCACTGCTTTTAGAAACTACTGTCTTTGTTTCTCTGTTGTGACTTTGTGATTTCTCCTACATCCACTAACTAACTCCACTTGCTGGCTGTTTTTTTTCTGAGCCACACTATAAACCTGGCTTCCTGTTGCATTCATTGTCAACAAGATGATCCCTGTTTCCTAAAGAGAATATGTCCATTGATACTTTGTAAGTTTTTATCTCTATCATTAGTAATCCCTCATCTGGCATTTAATAAGAAATTATTCACTTTTCTATTAACATTTTTTTCAGCTCATATAATATAGTTTGTTGTAGATCAACTTAAATATTTATTTTCTTGCATTCTGAGTTCTATTAAGGAAGTAATTGTATTTGTTTTGTTCCTCATTATTCACTGGCACAGTAGTTGTCATAAGGCATGGGTTCAATAGTGCATAATAGATGAGCAAGTACACATGAATTTGTGTATACACAATCACATAGATGAGATCTGAATTTGAGCCCATAGAATTTTGTTTCCAACATAGTATATTATTTCTCTTTGCTGGAGTCAGGCACATTTCAGATCAGTGAAGGCTGGTATGGATATTGGGCATGTTTATGCTTTTATCTTCTGTGTAACCCAAAGTTCAACTACTTAGTAACATACATTTACAATTGTACAGAAAAAAATCATCAATTTTGTCAAAAGAGTTAATTACATACATTTCTAAATTGAAAAATGGTTCAATGTATTTTTTTTAAAATTACAAGCATTAATTTGATGCCCCTAATCCAAAATTTAGAAGGAAATGTAGTTTTTACTTTCTTGTCTCATAGCTTCAATAAGGAAGAAAAAACATAATAATTTTAAGTAAGCACCAATTCATGAGTTTTGGCCCAGTTCCCTGGTCTTCATTAATTCCTGACAACTTTATATGTTATAGTATCATTTAAGGGCTCCAAGTTACCCCAAACTAAACATTAGGGGATTTCCAATAGCTTGATATTTCAAACTCCTTTAGTTTTTCAGATCGCCTAAGAATGGTGAGGTAAAATATATTAAAAAGAAAACAATGATTTTCCAGACCTTATGATATGGGAAACCAGTGTAGGAATCACACCTCCCACACTGTTGAAACATCCCTGCTTTATTATGTGTTGAGATCATATTGTGGATTCCCAGACTTGCTTCAATGTCTCTGATGACTGCACCTGTCTGAAGTGCATTCAACTGGGTTCAGATTAAAAGTCAATTCATACAGAATCCCTGAACATAGTAGCTATACCTGCCCACCAAAATAAATCCATTGGTGAAGAGAGAGAGAGAGAGAGAGAGAGAGAGAGAGAGAGAGAGAGAGAGAGAGAGAGAGAGAGAGAGAGAGAGAGATGCAGAGGAGCCATGTTAGCAAAATAATTTGATGGGGGATATCCTTCTGTATGCTGTGAATGTTTCTCTTATTGCTTGATGAATAAAGCTGTTTTGGCCAATGGACAGGCAAATTGTAGCCAGGCAGGAAGTATAGATGGGACTGCCAGACTAGGAGAATTCTAGGAAGAGGACTGAAGAGAGTGAGTCACAAGGAGACACCATTTCTAGCTACCAAGAAATCAAGAAATCAGACATCACTGGTAAGCAAGACCATGTGGAGATACATAGATTAATAGAAATGCATTAATAATTAAGAGAGAGGAGCCAATACGAGCCTGAGCCATAGGCCAAACAGTTTATCATTACTATAAGCCTCTATGTGTTTATTCGGGACTAAATAGCTGAGGGACCAGACAGAACAAAAATATCTGTCCACAATAATTACTGATGCATTCTGGTCATTTTGAGGAGCTGCTGTTAGACACTGGTTCTTCTGGATACCCATATGCTGCAGCATACCAGTAGAAAATGGACAGAAGGTAGAAAACAAGCAAGTAAATATGTTGAGATACAAAAGCTTTTTAATTATAATTTTTATTTTTGAGGCTATAATTGTATCATCTCCTGTTACTTTCCTTTCTCCTAATCACTTTCATGAACCTCCCTTGCTCTCTTTCAAATTCATGGCCTTGTTTTCTTTAAATATATAGAGATATTTCCCTCAAAATATATAAATATATTAAGAACACACACACACACACACACACACACACACACACACACACACCTGAATAGTTAAACACAACACAATCAGTCTGTCTAAGGTTACTTTTATGTTTTCAGGGATGACCATGTGATATTTGATAAGTAGTTGGTGTTGTCTTCCCAGGAGAAGAATGTTTTCTCCTGCTCTCAGCATTTAAGTGCCATAGTTCATTGTCTAAGGTTGGGGCTCCTGGGAGTGTTCTCTTTTCCACATTAGCATGCCTATTGGTGTATCCTTGTTCCAGTTATGTTGCTGGAGCCATGTTGGCAATACTTCATGAATGTAACTTCTTTTAGATTTCTGGGAGGCACAATCAGTAAACTTCCCCTCCCTCTGGCTTTTACAATCTTGCTGTCCCCTCTTCTGCATTGACACCCATGCATTAGGTGCAGGAATTGTGTTGGAAAATCAAATTGCATATTTTAGATAGAATGTAGGAATCCTTAGACCAAGGTGGGTCATGGACAAAGTTTGTAGGGAGGTTCTTTCAGGTGGAAATGTGGAGAAGAACAAGGAGATAGTCTTTCAATGACCTGTGAGGAAATGGAGCCCCAAATCCAAAACATCAAATAGATTAGTGTATGGGCAGAACTGAGCACCCGACTCAGCCTTTGTGGTGAAGAAGGTGAGGTGGTGTTTGGAGGTAATGTTAGAACCATGCAGGAAGCTTGGATCTTGCAGAGTGTTGTGTGTCAGAGACTTTTTCTCAAGTCATTAAAACCTTCCAATCCGTCAGCCATTTTAAATGATTTTTATGACAATGTTAGATTTTCTTTTTCTTGTTTGCAACTCATTCTTTGATGAGCATATGTTGGAGCTCTCCAGAAATTCTATATATTTTAATTGAATCTCTCAAAGTGCTGAAGTCTTGTGGCAACTAGTTAATTTGAAATCTGAGCAAAGACAAGGATCTGCAAGAGGACATGGTCCCTGAGCCAATTCAAGCTGCCAGAAACTTCCATTAAAATTGTAATGAATAATCTCAATGCAGAGGGTGACTAATATGCACATGAAGAGTACCTAGAAGCTGCACATCCAAGGAGGACTCTACAGAAACTCTCAGGCTTTTTCTCCCATCCTTACCACATACTCATGAGAAAGATATGGGACACAGGAGTGTACATTTGTCCGTGTGGTGGTGGGGAGTAGTAACTCCCAAGAAGGCATAAAGTACAACCGGGAAGTCCTTTTTTAGGGGACCAGCAGGCAAGGAGATTTGGACAACACATTTAAGTGTTGGGAAATTGAAGGAATGTAATATCAGATGATGAACTCATTATAGAAATGGAGATTATCAGGGACAATCACATGGAGGTGCTCAAAGTAAAAAACATTCTAAAATACTTTGACAAATGTATGAGTAAACTCAATACAGTGAAAATAGATTTGGAGATGTTGAAGACAGGCAAATAGAAATCACTCTATCTGAAACATTACCAGAAAGAGGAAAAAGTAAATGAGTAAACACATAGCATCCAAAAACTGTGGAACAATATCAAATTGTTACTAATATCACATAGCAGGATTTCTAAAAGAAATAAAGGGACACAGAACAAGCAATATTTTAAATATGTGCCAGAGATTTTTCTAAAATTACTGACAAATGTCAAATTACAAATCTAAGGGACTTTGATGGTCATATATATAATTTTTTTCTTATTTTACCATATCAATTTCAGTTACCTCTCCCTCCCTCCCATGCCCTCCAGCCTCCTCCCATCCCACTCCCCTCCACACACACACTCCATTGGGAGGATGATGCCTTCCAAGAGAGATCATCAAAATCTGTCAGGTCATTTGGAGTAGAGACTAGGCCCTCCCTCTTGCTTCTATGTTAAGGGAGTATCCCTCCATGGGGAATGAGCTCCCAAAGTTGTTTTGTGTACCAGGGATACATCCTGGTTCCACTGGCAGAGATCCCTTAGACTGCCCAGGCCTTCTAACTGAGACCCACGTTCCGTGAGCTCCCCCTTATTCATGTCAGCTGTCTCTGTGGGTTTCTGTAGCCTGGTCTTGACCCCTTTTCTTATCACTCCTCCCTCTCTGCAACTGGATTTCAGAAGTTCAGCTCTGTTTCCATCAGCTACAAGATGAGGGCTCTGCTGGCATATGAGTTAGTTATAAATCTCATTATCAGGGAAGGGCATTTAAGGTAGCCTTTCCACTGTTGCTCACATTGTTAGTTGGGGTCATCCTTGTAAGAGTCAGTTTTCTCTTCAAACCTATAATAGCTTTTTATATTATAGTATCTTTCTTTCTTTCACCTTCCTTTCTTTCTTTTTCTTTTTCTTTTTCCTTTTTTTCTTTTTCTTTTTTCTTTCTTTTGCTCTCATCTATTCATCCCCCGATTCAGTCTTCCTAGTCCTACATTTCATCTCTCCTGTCCCTTCTCTTTCTCCTAACTCCCTCTCCACTCATTGCCTCCCCCACTCCCACTATGCTCAGAAGATCTTGTTCCTTTTCCCTTCTGTGAGGGACCCTGTATGAATCTCTTAGTTTCCTCCTTGTATCCTAGTTTCTCTGGCCATGTGTATTATAGGCGGGTGAGCCTTTGCTCTATGTCTAAAATCCATATATGAGTGAGTACATACCATGTTCCTCTTTTTGTGACGGGGTTACCTCACTCAGGATGATTTCATCAAATTCAATCCATTTGCCTAAGAATTTCAACATTCTATTGTTTTTTGTTTTTTGTTTTTCCTGCTGAGTAGTATTCCATTGTGTAAATGTGCCACATCTTCTTTATCCATTCTTCAGTTGAGGGGCATTTAAGTTGCTTCCAGGTTCTTGCTATTACAAATAATGCTGCTACAAACATAGCTAAACAGATGTTTTTGTTGCATGGATGTGGGTCATTTGGATATATGCCTAAGAGTGTAATTGTCTGATCCTGTGGTAGACTGATTCCCATTTTTCTGAGGAACCGTGACAATGATCTCCAAAATGGCTGTACAACTTTGCACTCCCACCAGTAGTGGAAGAGTGTTCTCCTTTCTCCACATCCTCTCCAGCATAAGCTGTCATTGGTGTCTCTAATTTTAGCCATTTTGACAGGATGGTATCTCAGATTTATTTTGATTTGCATTTCTCTGATGGCTGAGGATGTTGAGCACTTTCTTAAGTGTCTTTCAGCCATTTTGGATTCCTCTATTGAGAATTCTCTATTCATTTTTGTACCCCACTTTTTAATGGGGTTATTTGGTGTTTTGGTGACTAGTTTCTTGAGTTCTTTGTATATTTTGGAGATCAGCCCTCTGTCAGATGTGGGGTTGGTGAAGATCTTTCCCCAGTCTGTGGGCTGCCATTTGGTCTTGTCAACTGTGTCCTTTGCCTTACAGAAGCTTCTCAGTTTGAGGAGGTCCCATTTATTAATTGTCAACCTCAATGTCTGGGCTACTAGTGTTATGTTCAGGAAGCCATCTCCTGTACCAATTTGTCCAAAGGTACTTTCTCATCTAAGAGGTTCATTGTGGCTGGATTTATGTTGAGGTCTTTGATCCATTTGGACTTGAGTTTTGTGCGTGGTGATAGACATGGGTCTATCTGCAGTCTTCTACATACACACCATCATCCAGTTGTGCCAGCACCATTTGTTGAAGATGCTTTCCTCCTTCCATTGTATACTTTTATCTGTTTTGTTAAAAATCAGGTGTTTGTAGGTATGTAGGTTAATATCAGGATTTTTGATTCAATTCCATTGTTCTACCTGTATTTTTGTGCCAATACCAAGCTGTTTTTAGGACTATAGCTCTATAGCTTGAAGTCGGGAATGGTGATGCCTCCTGAAGTTCCTTTATTGTACATGATTGTTTTGGCTATGCTGGGTCTTTTGTTTTTCCATATAAAGTTGAGTATTGTTGTTTGAAGGTAAGTGAAGAATTGTTCTGGGATTTTGATGAGGATTGCATTGAATCTTTTGGCAAGATTGCCATTTTTACTATGTTTATCCTACCTATTCAAAAGATGGGAGATCTTTCCCTTTTCTGGTATCTTCTTTAATTTCTTTCTTTAAAGACACAAAGTTCTTACTATATAGGTCTTTCATTTGTTTGGTAAGTGTTACCCCAAGATACTTTATGTTTTTCGTGGATATTGTAAATGGTATCACCCTGTCTAGGGCCATACCACCCTGAACACACCCAATCTCGTCTAAGGGACTTTGAGAGCACCAAGAAATATTTAGGCACTAAACCTTATGACCACAATATTTAGAAAATATTTTGGAAAAAAAAAGGAATGTGACAGTAGTAAAAGAGAAAAAAAACATGATGTGAAGATGAACAACTGCAAGAAAACTCTCATGATTACACCACAGGACAAGACATGGAGTTACATCTTAAATTGCCAAATCTTAAAAAAAATTAAAATCCAAACACTTGCCAACTCAGAATTCTGTTCCCAGCAAAATTTTCAAAAATGAAAAAGAATGACTTTTATTTCAGAGAAATAGAAATTAAAGAATTGGTTGGCATCCTTTTTTAAAAAACATGGAAGGAAGTTTTCCTAGAAAGAAGAAAATTTGTAATAAAAGTCAGATCCATATGAAAAAAATGAGGATATCTGGAATTTTAATGAGTGTAAATATAAAATTATTTTTCCTCACATTAAATTGTTCTACAAGAAATATATTGTCTGTTTAAAACATGCATAAATAAACAAATAAAGTAATATTGAAGAGAGGAAAAAGGAACTGGAATAATGTTTTAAGTTCCTTGTATGCTTTGTGAAGTATTATGTATTATTTGAAGATAGACTAATTAAATATATATGATGAACTCTAGAGCTACCACTAATTACTTTAAGAGAAATATAAAAATATCTCAGCTTTCATTTTTAGTATACTAAACATCAATAAGTACAACATAGATATAGGTACACCTGAGTTCCTCTTTATTGTCAACTTGACAGGATTTGGAATCACTTAGGAAACACACTTCTGGATGTGTCTTGAAGGACTTCCAGAGAAGTTTAACTGAGAAGTTGAGATCTACCCTAAATGTAGGGAACACTATTCCATATCTCTGCTCCTGAATTGAATGCCAAGAGGATGGGGAAATTGTGAGCTCATATCAGTGTTCATTCCTGCTTCTTGACTATAGAGACAGCCTGACCAACTACCTCACCCTTATTGCTCCATATCCCCCTTATAACAAACTGCATCCTTATACTGTGGGCTCAGATAAACCCTGCCCTTACTAGGTTGCTGTGGTCAGGCATTTTGACATGCCAACAAAAAATTAATAAATACAGAAATCTTCAGCATTTTTTATGAGTGCAATGGAGTCCTAATGTCAAAAAGGTATGGAGAACAGTAGGAGTCAGGAGGCTACGTCAGTGGCCACATGTGGTGAGTTGGATGGAAATGATGGCAACTGAGATAGAGACAGGAGATGGATTAGGATACTATTTAGAAGTTGAATATACCACATTTTCATATGACTTTCAGATGGAGAAGAATGATTAATCAAGGGAAAAGAGGATTTTAAATCAACTATTAATTAAATTAGGCTTTTCGTGTGTGTGTGTGTGTGTGTGTGTGTGTGTGTGTGTGTGTGTGTCTTTTTCTGTGTCTATGAATTTACTACCAGAGCAAAGAAATACAAGATAATTTTTCTTTTACAAATATTGAAGAGTATTTGCACCCTTTTGTTGACTTTGTTGTCTTTCTACTCTAACAGAATATATTGAGGAAAAGAGAATGGGGCTAAAAATATTCTGATGGCTGTGATTGGCTATTTCCAATGATAATGTTTTGTATCTTTCCAAAAGAATCTCCTGCCCTGTTGTTCTTGCCTCTCTCTAGATGTAGGGGAATCAGGATGCTCCTGGTAGTGCCTTATAATTTCTCTTGTGCTAAGCTTATGTGCTGCTACATTGCAACTGCAATTGTAGTGTGCTCCAAAGAACAGAGGCTGCATGCATGCTTGCATACACACACACACACACACACACACACACACACACACACACACACAACAGCAGGGGTGGAGGGTGAGGACTGGCACCTAACAAGCATGCAGTAAATACTAGATGAATAAATGAGTTGTAATGATTCTTGATTTGTCAATGTTTCCCAGAGTTGATAAAATACCATTTTTCATAATTATTGGGAATACAAAAACAACCATTACCCACCAGTTGCATGTGTGATATAAATGATTATTTTCTTGGTTGAGAAATATCTTTATAAGATGTGATCCTGACTTTTATTGGCTAGGGAGAGTGATGTAAGCTGGATGACTGGGATGGAAAGACAGTAGAATTAGAGTGAGGATAATTAATTCATGGAGGCCCCAGCTTCCTCAATTCTGGATACAACCACAAAGCTTCACACAATATGCAATCCACACACTTCCAAACAGGTCCTATTCCATTATGTGTGTAATGCCTTTCAGAAATGTCTCCTTATGGAAGAACAGCAATAGAGACTATATTGGTTATTTTGCATAATTATGGCCAGAATAGTGATCATAAATGAATTAAGGGAGAAATAGTTCTTTTGTCTGATGGGTTTTAATGAATTGCCATGTATCATAGTTGGGGAAATATGCAGAGCAGGTCTATCCACACAGGCAGGCTTGTGGATTGGTGGCTGTTTCCATGGTGGTGGACCAGAGGCAGAGAGAACATGTCCAGAGTCAAGAGCTGAGAGTCTAGTTCTAGTGACCTACTTCTACCAGCCAACCCTCACTTCATAACAGTTTGGTGAGGCAGTATATCAGTAGCATAAAGAATGTAGCAACATTTTCCATTTGTATTAATTTACTTGTGGAATATCTACAGGTACTGTATTGAATGATCAAGATACAAACAACTCCAACATCTACAAGCAAATTGAGTGAGGGGGAATGAATAGTCTGGCATAATGAAATTAGATCAAAACATAAAGAATTGCAGCTCAACTTATGTTTTTAATTTTATCTTTTGTCTGAGGAAAACAATTCAAATGCCATCTCATATGTTTGGGGAACAATGCTGTCTTTAGAAGTAGATTAGCTAATTAAAGATATGTATTTTGTACTCTAGAGCATTGTCAAAATATTTTTTAAGAGGCATTACAATTAGGCTGGTAATATAGTTGTCACTAAAGATCTTGCAAACATGAGGAACTGAGTTCAGATCCCCAGTGCCCATGTTAAAATATTGGCATAGCAGTTTCCATTTGTAAACATCAGTAGTGGTGAGGTGGAGACAGATGAATCCCTTGGGCTTGCTGGCCAGCCTGGCCTATTGATAAGTCTGGATCCCAGTAAGAGACCCTGCTTCAAAAAGCAAGGTGAATGGCTTCTGAAGAACAATACCTGAGAGTGGTCTCTGGCCTCCACATAGATGCACACATGTTCACATGCTCCTGTCATTGTATTTCTTATTTCTTATAGTTTTCATGAGAGTACACTTTTTAATTAAATAAGGGATGGAGAGATGGCTTGTCATTTAAAAGCACTGACTGCTATTCCAGAAGATGTGGGTTTAATTCCCAGCACCCATATATCAGCCCACAACCACCTGAAACTCCAGTTCTAAGGGATCTAGCGACCCCTTTTGGCTTCCATGGGTGGTGCATGCATGTGGTACACAGGACATACATGCAGGCAGAACACATACACATACACACAATAAAAATAATTTAAAACATTTTAATGTTCTCCTTTGAACTCTTATCTATACTTCTATTGGCAAAATAACTGATGTCATTAGAGACACAGAAACAAAAAGACCAATGCTGACAGTGTTAATTAATTGAAAGTTCAAATGAGTGGGGTCTGAGTGGAAATGATTATGCAGACAGCTAAGAGTTATGTCCCACATATCCTGTCCTTGGCAGCTGCAGTACAGGAAGATGGCTCCGGAGTTCTGGTGTAAGGAGACCATAGTATTTCCCAGGGACCTTATGAAATCACTTACTTATGTGAAATATGTCAACACCTTGGAGAAGAAAGCAAGAGGTAGGAAATAGCATTTGCCTGTGTTGCATCTGAAGTCAGTTGGGTTGAGTAGAATCCTTACAATGTCATAGCCCATTTCTTAGGATGACCCTGAATGAGAAAGCCTGACAGGCCATGCCCTCTTCATGTTCTTCCAGGGAAAACAATACTGGGCATGGACAAGAAGCTTTTAATTTTCACACGTACTATCTTGCTGAAGATTATTTTATATCATTCCCAAAACACATATGAATGTTGGATTTCAATCATAGATGAAACATGCAACTGGTTTTGAAGCACATTGTAACCATAAATAGCTGTGAATGTACTCCCAAGAACACGTCCTGTGTAACAAGAACAGTGTGTGTCTTTACACCGCCCATGTGTGAAGCCTGACAGTTGATGGATGACTGGAGGAGGCCTGTTCTTTTCCAACCCCTCCCAGAAATCACATGCAAGTTTTTCAGATACTGGGTGTTTGGTATTGGTTTTAATTTGCAGCCAAGAAACTCTGTCTTTTCAGCTGATTCCTTTTCTTGTTTTTACCTGTATCCCCTTAAGCTGGAAATGTTAAAGAGAGTGATTAAAATCAGATACTTTCTTTCTATGGCCAAAGAGAGAACATTCTGTAAAGGGGATAATTATTGGTAAAAAGAAATCAGCATTTTTTTAAGTAAAACTTTCCATAGTGAGATCAAACCAGTCATCTGCTGGGAAAGGAGAATGGCTAGAAGGTATTGTAAAGCTGGGGACAGATACTGACCGAGGACGGAAACAGTTACAGCATGCTCACATGGAATTGGTAACAGGAACACACCAAAGAGTCACACAGCTCAGGTGCTGTGATGGAATTTTGAGCCAGAGTTTTTTGGTTTAAGGCCAGACTGTTTGTTGATTTCTAACCCAGTGACCTGTGGCGACTCAGTAAACCTCTGTAGACTTAAGTACTGTCCCTAAAACGGGTGTGCTAAAACACGCATCAGTGATGTGAAGCAATGTATACAAGATCTCACACTCAGTAAATGGCCATGTTGGAACCAGAGCACAGGACTAACATTTCAATGAGCTCAGGGTCAATATGAAACTGATGCTGGAGTGATAGTAATTACTGTCTAGATGCTGGGATCAAACACAGGTCAATGAGCATGTTAAGCTCACGCTATATCACTGGGCAACATCTCATGTCTCAAAAAATTACTTTCAGGTGTTGCTGGATTTTTCTTCCACCAGGTCCCACTGCCATTTCAGCCACAAGTGAACACACAGAGATGCTATATTAGTCATTAAACTGTTGGCAGAAGGCTTCTTATTGGCTAGCTCTGTCTTAATAATTAATCCATTTCTGTTAATCTATGTATTGCCATGAGGCTGTGGCTTATCCGGTAATGCCCCAGCATGTTGATACTTCTTCAGCAGCATGGCGACTCTGTTTGGTGGGCTCCCTCTGTCTACCTTTCCCAGAATTCTCCTCATCTCCTCACACTGCCTATTCTCCTGGCTTATTGGTCAACAGTGTTTTATTCATCAACCAATCAGAGAACATATATACAAAAGGACATCCCCCATCATTTGGAGTTCCCTTATAGTCTACAGACTGTTTTTGCCTTACTTGAACAGTAAATTCTGTGGCGTTTTATTCTCCATCTTTTACTAAGACATGTTACACCTTCCTTGGGCATCCAATGCTGATGCTGTTCTTATTTACTCTCTGTCTGCACCTTTTCAGGCTGTATTGCCACAGATGTCTTGTGGACACAATGGAGCAACCCTGGTTTTGTGATGCAGTCCATTCTTCCTTCCCACTATCATACTTGGCTTTTATTCCCAGCACCCACATGGTAGCTTAAAGGGGGATCTCAGTCCTCTCTTCCCATGTGACATCTTATTCTTGTAAACTCCCTAATCTGGTATGAAACAATTTTGCTTTGCAATGTTTCCTTCCATGAGACACAGATCATGCCTTTAGAGAGATCACAAATCATGACAAATGGTCTCACACCAGGTGTCCTTCCCTAGCAATGTCCCCTTCATCTCCAGAAGGAAGAAAGAAGAACATTGAAAACAGCCTCAGTGTTCCTAAGCTGAAAGTCTGGTATCATCACTACTCCAGAATGCAATGTACTGAGTACTGCCCTGCACTCCAGGTGGAAAAGCTATGTCCTGGAAATTTGTTTTATGCAGACAATTAATTAGAAATAATATAAAACTGCCCCACAAGCAGGAGACCCCACATTCTGAAACTTTGCTTCATGCATAAAATTATTTTAAAACATTGCATTAAATTACCTTTTGGTCTATATGTACAATTTTTATATGAAATGCATTAATTTCATATTTAGAATTGGGTCCTTTCCTCCCCCCCCCAGATATATCATTACATGTCTGTAAATGTTTCAAAATCTTCAAAGAGTCTGGACTCTGAAATTCAAGCATTTTGGAAAAGGGCTTCTCAACCTATCCCTACATATTCTATATTGAAAGTCTCATTTGTTTAAAAGTCAGACTTTCACAACTTTTTCATATAAATATGCTTTTATCCTAAAGAGGATATAAAATGCTTATCTCCAATGTTATAAACAAAATTAAAGACAGTGAGATTGGGATAAGGAAACTCCTTGTTTTTGAAACAATGGCCCTATAGCAAAATTAAATAAATAAGTAAGTAAGTAAATAAATAAATAAATAAATAATTCCTCTGCATGGCAGTACCTGGTTGTACCTGTTGACATCAGCTACCAGGAGGAAACATCCCGTTTGTTGTCCCTCCCCTCACTGAATGAGACTCTTCCACTGTCTGGGAAGGAGCTGAAGTTTTGGAGAGAGCTTGCAGATTTTGTCTGTTCTGATTCCAGCTGTAGTTCATGATGTCATACTCCTACCTAGTACAGTGTGACTCAACACCTCAAAACTAAGAGGCTGGATGAAGATGTGAAGGTCATCTACCAGACTCATGGTGGGCAGGCTTATGTTCCTGCTGCTTAGGTAAATATCCCCCCCACTCTCTCTCTCTCTCTCTCTCTCACACACACACACACATACACACACACACACACACACACACACACACACACACACACACACACACACACTCTGTCTCTCTCTCACCCTCCCCCTGGTGTGTGTCTGTGTCTGTGTGTGTCTGTGTGTGTGTGTCTGTGTGTCTGTGTGTCTGTGTCTGTGTATGGAGATGAGAAAACAGCTTCTGGTGTCATCTATAGGAATATCTTTCACCTGCTTTGATGCAGGGTGTATCATTAGTTGGAGATAATCAAGTGGCCATACTGACTGGGAAGTAGTCCCAAGAACACTCCCAACCCATACCCCATACCCATCTCTAGTTCTCCAGTGGTGGGCTTACAAGTGCTGGCTACATTTTGAATTTTGTGTAGGTTCTGGATGCAACTTGGGTCTTTAAACCTGCAAGTGAGTGCTTTACCAGGTGAACCATTACCCTTCCACACCAGCCCCAGTCCCACAGATCATTCTTAGAGGAGCCTTTTCTTGAAGTGGTTTATAATGATCATCTAATATACTCTACAAACATTCACATACTCTTGTGATGATCTTTTATCCCAGTTGCAATCCTATACCCTGTGATGTAAATAATATGATGTTTAATATCACTGGGTAAGTGCTCTACTCAAGGTCACTTAGGTAGCCAATAGCTGATCTGAGCCTAAATTCAATGCTCTCAAAACTCCTCCACATTTTTTATTACTTCTTTGAAAAATAAAATCAAAGTAGCCAAAGAAGAGAGGCAGATAATACAGTGTGTAGAAAGGAATATTTCTTTAGACAGTTCATTCAAAAAGTGGGACCTTGTCTTGCTGCAAAGTAGATGCTCTGGCCTTCATTTATATTCAGCTGCCAACGAGCAGAAGTAAGACCAAGGCAGAAAGTGTGACCATTCTCGTGCTGGCTCTGCTAAGGAATCTGGACAGCTTTAAAAATGCACATGCTAAGAATCTGGTGACTCAAAGTCCTCTGAAACTGACCTGATGAACAGAAGCATCTGTCATCCTCAGCTTTGTTTACTTTATCATTGTAAGGGCATGCTTGTCTCTGCCTGTTTCTTAGTTCAAAAACTTACATATCAAATATGAACATCAAGAAGAAGTACACAACACTATTTTTACCAAGGATTATGCTTTATACCAATCAACTTACTTAATATAAAAATCTAGGAAGAGAAAAAAAGAAAATTTATTAAAATTTTATTCTTTATACCTAGATGTAATAGGATTTTCACCCAGAATTGTCTCTGTGTCATGGCCTTGGTATTTAGTGAAGGTTTCTTTTCAGGTAGCATCTTAAAATTCTTATTTCTTTTCATCGCAGGTGGTTGATTTATAAAATACAAGAAGATAATCTCAAGATTGCTCCTCTAAAGAGGATAGTTATTTCAAGATAGCCCAGGCAGTACAGAGCTGCATTTTAGCATATGAAATTGATTAAAACAGAGCTGAATTTGAATCCTGGCAGTACCCATCCTTTGCTATGAACTTCCTAGCCTTGATTTTGCTATCTGTAGAACAGGAAAGATAATTTTCTCACTGTATAGCATTGTTTGAGAATGAAATAAACAGTGTATGTACAATGCCCTGGCATGTGTTCACTATTGTTAGCATAAAGAATACTGAGTCCCTATAGAGATTAAGCTGAAAAGTTGATAAGCATGGAAAATACTGTTATCTCTCTGCGGTCACATATTAAGCCTTTTTATTTATTTGTTTGTTTGCTTATTTTCTTCCTAATTTTTTTCTCTTTATTTTCTCTTGATTGGACTTCCTAAGTTTATGCATCCTGTGCCTTGGTTGAAATGATAATAGATTGATCACTACTCTTTAAGACTCTGACTTTGTGCCTACCCTTTGACAAGTTGAAGATCCTACCTTCAAACTAAGTTCTTTAGAGATGTTCTGATTGGTTGTTATCCAGCCAGTGAGCTCATACCCTGCACGAGCTCTTCACTCATAACAAGCCAAGCGATTGGTCTCTGGGGTCAAGTGAGTGCCGATGTCCTTTCTGAGAATTGGGGCTTCTTCCGTCTCTCCAAACTCTCTGGCTATTGAGTCAAAGTCTTAGATAAACTGCCCTCTTTGCCTAAATTCTGAAAGCTCTGTCGTGTAAAACATCTGGGTGTCTTGTGAGGTCTGCAAAGGGACATTTCGAAAGCTTTTGGACAAAGATAATTGCATCCGAAGGAAACAGCTGGTTCTATATTTGCAGAGGAACATACAATTAAACAAATGGTAGTGAGGGCACTTGTGTTTAATTAGAGTGTGTTACCGTGGGGCTTGACGGTTGCCCTGTAGCTTGCAGCTTCACTGGACCATGCTCACGTCCCACCTCCTGCCCTGTGTTTCACAGTTTCTGACTGTGTTCCCTTTCCGCCTGTGTTTCACTGCTTCTGGCCGCATCCCTTGTATTCCCCCATATTCATTAAGCGCTTACCTCCATTTCTCGGAAATAATCGCTTCCTGCTCCTGGTCATGTCTGTCCGTCCTGATACCTTAGAGCTGCCCCTGCCCTTTTGGACTATTTTTCCCCCTTGGCATGTGTTTGCCATGTCCACTTTGGTTTAGGCAGAGAGAATGAAAAGTAGAAGCAGGATAACTTCTTGTTAGTTTTCTTTCACTTATTTCTGGGAAAAATCATTGCTGCATTTTGTGTGATGAAATCTCACAGAACCCATTCAAGTCCGTTTCAAAAGCACTGTATTAATCCTTTGCGGTTTACATGTGAGCTGGTTCAGTTAGCGTTCTGAATGTTTAGATCTGTGGTCAGAAGCTGCGGTTTACCTCCCGACTTTGTTTAGGAAAACAAAGCTGAAACCCCAGGATTCCTTTCCCTGGAGCATGAATGCATAGCACAGTCAGGGTTTCTTCCTTGAATTAGAGGCTGTGTCCTAAAGTAATTTAGTCTGAAAATCTCTAAATTCACATCCATGGGAAAGTTACAGGAGTGGTTCCAAAGGTACCACACCTGCATTGTCATTAAAGCACCAGCAAAATCCGTTATTGTTGCCCCTCTGTCTATAGTGGCTCAAGCCTAGGGCCTTGCTCAGGCTTGGGAAGAATATTACCCCTGAGCTCCCAGTGTGTTTTATTTATAGTTCTTAGTACTAGGAACTAGAAGAAAGACGAGAAGAGCCCAGTGTGGGGCCATCTCCTTTAATACCAGCACTCCAGAGACAAAGGCAGGAGGACCTCTACGAGTTGGGAGTCAGCCCCTGATCTAGATAACAAGTTCCAGGCCAGCCAGGGCTACATCATGAGACACTATCTCAAAACAACAACAACCAAACCAAATCAAACAAACAATCACAAAGCACAACCAAGACCACTCAGCCAAACAAAACCACAACCAAAACCCTTATGAAGAGCAAGTGTGACACCAGGTCTTTCATGGAAAAACAAAGCATGGGCTTCTTCATGTTACTGTGGAGCAATTACAGTGATTTTTAGAAAATTCACACATTGTCCATAATTAATAAACTTATTAAATAAATAAATTTAATAAATAAAAGGGTGTAAGGGTTCTTATTTATTTTTGAATACTAAGTCAATTTCAATCTTATTCTGAAAGTTCGTTTTTATACACCTTGGCATATCTGAGAAGAATTGTTTGAGGCTCCCTTATAAATACGGTTTGTGTTCTCTGCTCCATAAACCTAAGATTATCCAGTCAGCCACTGTGCACAAACTCTCTGGGTTTACGTCTAAGGGGGGCTCTTTCTCCCTGAACCCAAAGATAGGGTTCCACACAGCAGAAGTGAAAGGTAGGTAGTGACATCACTAATTGCTTTCTCCCCTGGTCTGTGCTGGAGCTCTTGGAACAGAAAGGGGATGAAATGTGTAAGTGCATAATTCTGCTATAGCTCTGGAAGTATATTCTGTGTCTTTCTGGAATAAGGACAATAACAGTAACAGTGGCTAACAGTTTTTGCATGCCTGCAGTGTGCTGGAAACCACACCATAGGTATCTAACTATAACCTGTTTAGTATCTTTTTACTATCATTGCCACACCTTTCTGTGGCAGGGACTGTTACTGCTTGCCTTTTAAGGCTGAGGAGTCTGGGGTTTTCAAAGGTACTCTTGCAGTTCATGCTAGTTTAATTAGCTCAATACGAGCTAGGCATTTGGGAAGATGGACTCTGGATTTCGAAATTGCCACCTGAAGATTTGCCTGTAGGCAAGCCTGTAGGGCATTTTCTTAATTAGTGATTGATGTAGGAGGGCTCAGCCCATAGTGAGTGGTGCCATCCCTGAGCTGGTGGCCCTTCATTCTATGAGGGGGAGAAAAAAGCTAAGCAAACCAGTAGTAGCAAGCCAGGAAGCAGCACCCCTCCGTGGTATCTGCTCCAGATTCCTGTGCTGTTTGAGTTCTCAAGTTCTCACCCTGACTTCCTTCAGTGATGGACTTTGTTGTAGAAACATAAGGAAGTTAATCCTTTCATCCCCAAGTTGCTTTTGGCCATGGTATTTTATCACAGCAGTAAAAACCTTAAATATAACAATTGCCCAAGGCCATCAGCTATGAGTGGCAGAGCTAAGGTTCAAGCCTAGATTCCTGAGTCAGAATCTGATGGGAAAGAGAATAGAATTTTGCCACTGAGACATTACAGTCAATCACTCAAAAATGACTTACTGAGAATCTAACACCTGCCTGCCTGTGTTCGTTATAGTTTTGTCACTGTGGTCCAAATCTCCACAACTGAGTGAAGGAAACCCAGTCTATCTTTAGTTCACAGTTCCAGAGAGATTTCAATCTAGCACTACAGAGAAGGTGTGTTAGCTGGAATGGTCCCAGCTGTAGAAGCTTGGGACCATAGCTGTTTACATGATGGCAGACAGAATGTAGGCACCTGTAGAAGACCACTACCGACTCACTTTTCATAGCTGGCCCCTATCTCATAAAGGCGCTAGTCACCTTCAAAATAGTCCCAAGGTTGGGGACAGAACACTGAAGTCTGAGTCCATTGGGGGCATTTCAGCTCCAAATCCTAACACTACCAGGGGTTCTTGGTCATGAAGATTCAGCAGTGCAAAATGGGCACAATTCCTGACCTCTTGAAGCTTGTGTTTTGTGGTGAGCAGAAAGTAGACAGTCCCAGTGGAAAGTAATGAATGCTAAGGGGAGGAGTGAAGGGCAATGGGACTTCTTTTCATGAGGACATTAGCAAAGGCTCATTGGGAAGGTGCCAATTCACATATTTCAAACACAAAGATGGTCATCCAGGGATGTGTGCTGAGAATGTAGTGTGTAGTGTGTACAATTGCTTTTCTTTACTCTTTAGAGAACCCCTAACAGGTGTCTTCCCCAGGGTCTCTGAAGAAACAGTTGTACATGAACCCTCAAATCCAGAAAAACACCCTCCGATATACTGTTTTTATTTTTTCTTAGACACCTGTTATATGACAGAACTATTTTAAAGGAGACACCACACACATCCACTCACACTAGTCACCACTAAGGTCCAATTTGGTGAAACATGAGTTTTATTGGGGTTAATTATAGACAGCAGCATCACCAAGGACAACTAGCATATGTGACAGTTCATGGAGCTCGGAACCTGGAGCACACTGCACAGCCTACAGGCAGATCAACAGGCTGGAGAGGGACCTCTCCAGATGCCTGCCTTAGTTGGTCTAAACCTCTTCAGGCAGCTCAGCTGGTTTCTGCTTCTTCTGGGCAACTAGTCTTGTCTCAGTCTTCTTTGCAAGCTGGGATTCACTTCCTCTTAGAGGGACTCTCAGTGTTCATCACTTAACTGTGCCAGGGCGGGGCCTAGTGAATCTGGTCAGTTTCAGGGACTTCCTGAAGCCACTTTGAGTTCATTATCTTCCTGCTTAAGGAGCTTTCCTGAAGGATTAAATGCTTCAATCTCAGAGGAAACTGTTACACAATACATTAGGCTTGAAACAAAGAAACACTGTAGATTTAGAAATTTTAAAAGTCCTCATGGTTAGGAGCTGATTCTGAAATAGGATTGAACAAAAATACTGTTTTCCCATCCAAATATGTTTGTAAAATGAATTTTCTATTAGTACAAATGCCTTCAGCAAATTCCTTGCTTCCCACAGTTACCCAGGCACATGAAGAAAGCACTCTTCTGTGGGAGTCAATAAAAATCTTAAAGCAGCACGAGAGGAAGTGAGGATAGTTTACAAACACACACACACACGCACACACACACACACACACACACACACACACACACACACTCACACACACACACACATTTTGATTTTCATCCTTTTTCCCTATGGTTGTAAGAATTTCTAAGAACAGTAGAACAACTTCATCGTATGGAGTACTACTAAAATTTGTTCCAAAGCAAAGTATTTAGGCTAGAATTGCCTAGAAAGTTTGAGAAAAATGGCTAAAAACCATGGACAAGATCACAGGAAATATGAAGAGCTTTTTAAAATAAACTACATTAAAGCGATTGATACAACTTGGGTATCCAGTCCAGGTTTGTAATAAATGTGCCCTCTCCAAATCAGTTTTTCTCATAGCAGCCTTGCAGTCATTTGCCCTTGAAAGTAACGGTGCCACATTACCTTAGAAAGTATCCACACGTCACGTTTCACAGGTTCCTGGTAGCTATCACCCCAGTTATTTATAATTTGTGAGGAGTGCACCTCTTGAGCTCTAAGACCATTAAATGGACCACAAATGCCTGGTCCCAGAGTCTTCATGTCAAGATTTTATTTTCCTCCTAGTGTCATCTTTCCATCTGCCTTCCCCTTCCATCCATTTTTAAGAGTCAGGTAAGTAGGACTAATTTCAGTTTCAGCATCTCCAGCTGTTTTTCCATCATTAATTCTGCTTTTTCTCCAGGTTTTCTGTTCATTACAGAATGAAAATGAACACGCCTCGGGGCATTTCACATTCTCTTAGCAGTCATAACTTTTTTTTTTTTTTTAACAAAAGCCCCTCCAGACCTCCTAAAAATTAATATATTCTCTGAGCTAATTCCAGTCTGCTGGTGATATGCCTGTATTACTAAAATCAAGACATTGCCCAACACAGAAAAGTAGTCCTTCACTTTCATGGAGACGTCTACTTCCTCAAGCACATGCATGATTTTTACCACTCACACAGGAACATTAAAATCCTTATGGAAAAACCTGTTCTTTCATTAATGAAATGAGGAAAAACATTTCCTCAGAATGAATGAATAGGAAATAAGTACTGGAAATGAAAAAGAGAGTTTGTAAACTGTGCTCTAAGAGTCAGAGTGCCAACTCTTTCCAAGGAATTGGCTGATGGTTTTAAGTTGTCATAAAAGCCAGGCGAGAATACTGGAGAGAGGAAGTAAAGGTTGCACGCAGGAGACTAGGATGTCCATTTCAATCTTTCAAGTTCATCTCTGAAAAGCAGGTCAAGGAGCAGGAGAATAGGCCAAGCAAACAAACCACATCTGAAGATCAGATCTGGCCCGTGGGTCCTTACTTTAGAAATCTGGCATCAGACAAAACAAGCCTGCTGGCTTTAACTTATCTGAACCAGAGTTTGAAGAAGCTTGTCCAGAGAGCTGCTGCAAATGACCAACTCCAAGGTGACCTCCCCAAGTTCTTGCCTCTTCCATTAGGCTGAGTGCTAGCTGTCTTCTTAGGCTATGTCTTGACTTCAGTGCACTGCTATTTCTAGAGCACAGCAAAGTGGCACCTGTTGTCACCATCCATTCTACTATGTTTGGTCTGGAAGGAAGATGAGCAGAATGCCAGTACTTATTCCTGTTGTAGTATGGATGTTCAAAGCTGGCATGCTGAGTGCTTGTGTTCTGTGGCCTTTAGCCAGTCAACCTGAAAAACAGTCATTTGTATGTGTGAAGTCATGTAACATATAATGATGTTTTAGTGATATATCATGTACATTACATTATGTTGTCTACTCAAGATTATAACAGAGCTAAAATATTCCTATCACCTAGTGACAACACAGCGCCATAACATCATGGCACCAAGTATCACTTAGGAGTTTGCAGACCTACTGGGTGCCATTTACATATAACCATGGCTCATATAATTATGTACAGCCAAAATTCCTGATAATGATAATAAAGGACTATATTATTGTCTGATGTATTTATCATCTATATTTTAGTCATCATTTTAGAATGTGGTTTTCTGCTTATTGAAAAACAAATGCTGTAAAACAGTATGCTGTGTTATGTCCATAGCATCTCTCATATCTTGTGTTTACTGTATTTTGATTATATTTTTGATACTTCATTTGATATCTTCTTAATTTTTTCATTATGATACAAGGAACAATAGGCTATAACATATACATATACCATCACCTAAGTGATTATACTATCCAAGTGGTTTTAAATCTGTGACATTTGCATTAAGGTAAATTATCTAATAGCTAAGATTCTAGAACATAGCCTCATGATAAACAATACATCACTGTATATGTACATATGTATATAATATACTCCATTGCTTATATAGGCAGTGACCAGTGACTCTCTTTATATCCACATATGGATTTTAAGTAATTTTACTTTTTTCCAATACTATTTCCTTTCACTCTTACCATGTATTTTTATAATATCTTATCACGTATTTTTCTAACAGATAAGAAAGCCCTTTTCTGACAAGAAACTCTCAGGCTTTTCTGTTTCTTGGATATATAGGAACCAGACCCAAGAAACCATAGGCTAGTTTAATCATCATGTCAATTAAATGAGAGAGCAGAAACATCGATAAGGATGACGCTTGTTTCTTGGATTAATGAGTGAAAAAATCCTTCCCTGTGATTTCCTTCCCATTAGCATTCCAGCCATTAAAATGTCAGCATCTTGAATGTTGCCTTTGAATTTCTCAGTGATGTACTCAGGGCATCTCACTTTGGCCTTACATCTTGACATTTTCTTTCATCTCTCTGTTACCAAATGTTATCCACCCGGTGTTCCATTCTGTCAGATCCTGTCTAAGGAATGGCTCTCGGTGGATGGCTGTGTCACCTGTCTTAGAGACTTTATTGATATTTCAAAGCAGAGTAAGAGACACTTCCTGGAAGGCTTCAAGCTACATCTATATGGGTCAATGGCTTTTTTCATAAGCTCAGGGATTTGTACAGCACAACATAAACTATTCTTCCCAATCCACATAGCCCCAAGAGCAGCCATTCTCCAAGTGGGATCTAAATCCTCTAGTAGCTTGATGTAAGTGCAAATTCTTGGGCCCAACCACAGTCCAAATCAGAAAGTGCATGCAGAGCACTGTGTCTTGCTAAGCCCTCCAGACCATTATGAGGAAAGTTAGCTTTCTACTGCCATGCTAGAATATTTACCTCCATAACTTTGTATAATATAGCTTTATCTCTTTCTCACCTATTTCCCTAGCTACACTGTAAATCCTAAATCAGAAGTGAGTTAACTTTCTTGTTTATTATGAAACCCCATGGAGGACTCTGACATCAATCTATGACACACAGGAGGTGCTCAGTGACTTTCTGTTAAACACATGAGTACGTGAATGGCTGGCAAAGTGCCTGCCTCACTGGTGATGCGTGTGTCTGAGTGTTGAGATTTTAATAGCTAATTATAGAGGCAGGACAGGTAGGACTACACAGGGATTCACCTGAACTTTGCTGTGTGATTGAAATATCCACTCTACCATCTATTGGCTGTATAATCATTGGCAAGTTGCTTATTGTATTTTGGGCCTTGATGTTTCCATGTGTGATACAGGATGGTGAGATAGTAGCAATACATCAGCCTTCTAGGGTGTTTTTAACACAAGTGATGGCAATAATGTTTGTTACTTTACCTATGTGTTTCTTTTCTTTCCAAGTGGCAGGCACTTCTGTATCCAAACCTGTAGATCATGACAAGGGTCAGGAAAGAGTTCCTCTCTCAGGTGAGATATCAGCCTGATATCAACAGACCCCCGTTTAACTTCCAGTGTTGTTATCCCCATTCTTATTTACTGCTTCAATTTTTAATGCTCTTAGCATTTTCATTTGAAATAATGCATTGCAAGGCTACTCAAGTGGCCTCTCGATGTGACTGCATCAATACTGCCTACCTTGTGATATGGTTTCCATGGCAAAGCTATTCTGCAATCTTTTCTTACTTCTTGGCATGAGGCCTATGTTCTTAGTACCTTTCCTAAGACCTTATACTGTTGTCATGGTTAAACCATTAAGATACAAACAAATTGAGTTTCCCCCTCGTGCTACAAGCAGTAATGTGCTATTTATTATCTTTTTCTGAGTAATCCCCACTCTGCTTTGAATGTTCAACATTTTCCTTTCTGTGGAGAGCTGTAGGTTTGGCAGGAGTTCAAGGAAAGGCTGAAAGTATTTTAATCCCAAACAGTTAATGTTTGGTGAACAGGTTGGAACATATATAATATAGGCACCAAAGCATAGGCAATTATCTCCAAAGGGAAAGAGGGGGCAGAGAAAAAAGACTGAGGTAACCGAGGTTGAGGATACAGGAGTAACACAATGAATGGCCTCTTTGGTTTTCCTAGGGTCAAGGTGTCAGCTGAAGGACGGGAATGATAACACAAATGGAACAGAATGATAATGTCCAAATGTGTGAGTGTGCTTATTCTCATGGCCCAAATGTGACTTTTGAAGCAGATTTCCTGTCCAAAAACAGTCAATCTGAAATTATAATATGATCCAGAACATGGTGTCTAGAAATTTTTGCAATGTTCTGAAAAGAGAGTGGAAGGAAAGGTGAAAAGTGTAGGCAAATGTTCAAAAATTCCCACACAGAAATCATTTGAGTTTCAGGGAATTTTTCCTTTTGGCTTAAACATTTGCAAAACACTAAAACGATAGCTTCTATCTACAATGCTAAGGGTGGAAAGAGATGTTGGGGAGTAGAAATTCTGTTTCTACTGTTTAAATAATGAACATTTTGTGGGACACAATAAACCACCTCATGGTTCATTCTGCCATTTAGCCTCAACCGTATTTATACACATCTAGTAAATCATGTTATATTCATGGTATATTACTGAAATGGTATAAGACAGTATCATGTATTATGTAATATCTACAGGGCTGCTACATTTTTGTTTATGTGTGGAGGGAGGGTATGTGTGTTTGTGTGGGTATCACATGTAAATAATTTCCTGTGGTGGCCAATGGCTAACCTCAGGTACTCCTTAGGAGTTGTCTACCTTGTTTTGAGATGGGACCTCTCCTTTGGCTCAAATTCTGAAAATTAGGTTTGTCTGGCTAGCCAGTAAGCCCCAAAGATCTACCTGTTTCTGTCTCTCCAGGGCTGGGATTATAAGTAGGTAGCACCACTCCAGACTCTTCATGTGGTTTTTGGGTGTGGGAACCAAGGAGCTCATGATTATGCAACAGTCCTCTACCCACTGAGCCATCCCCAGATCCTGCAGTGCAGCTATTTTATGGTATGTTTTTCAGAAAGGAGCAAACATATCATTGACCCATTAGAGTAGAGGTAGGCACTAAGGTGATGGACATCTTGCTTGCCATTACAGGAAAATTATGACAAAATATTGGAATGCCCATAGATTTTTGTTAACACTTAGATCTTTCCTTTAGGACCAACTTCTGTGAAAATTCACAGTGCCTGGAATTTGCCCTGTCAAAGCCAGGCATATTTTTTTCATTGAATCTTGCTTTGAGAGTAGTGATTTTTTTCATATGTAATTTGCTTTTTATGTGAGAGGAGAGATGTTCTGTTTCTCTTCTTTGGGTGGTTGTCATATTCCTGTAAGAACAATCGATACTGGGCCATTTATCTCTTGTTCCTTCCAACTCTGATGTGGGGTATAAGTATGTGTATGTGGGCAATATGGATTTTTTTCATTGCTCTATTATACTGTCATGTTATTGGCCAGTGACCTTCATTTACTTTCCAGAATACTCTGAATGTGATGACAAATCTTTAGTCTTTAGTTGTTAACTATACTCTTCCTATCTACCTTTTCATGTAATAATTGCTTTCAGAGTATAAAACTGAAATGGAATATTGCTTTGTTTAATATTTTTCCAATCAAATATACCATAGCACAGCCATCTGTGAAAATACATTTCAGCTTTCATAAAATTATGTCTTAGCCTTTTTGAAGATTAATAATTTCTTTGTGTGGGCGTATTTCCATGGCTAATGTAACATTGTTTGGCAGAGACAAGGTTCTGTTTATGTTCCTGCTCAGGTAGGAAGGAAAAGGTTGGTTGAAGGGGAAATAATTGAGTATTTTCACTCCTGAATTTTTGTTTTGTAGAACAAGTACTTTTGAAATGGAAAATAAGGCCAGGAAGCTTCTCTTGGTGGAAAATCAGAAGTAAAAACTGTATTTGCTTTTACTGCATGTGAGTCCCATTCTCTGCCAATAGGAATAGGGTTCTCTTTTCCATTCTGCCCTGTGTGACTGACTGCTTTACTTCAACTGTTCTCTTTCTTTGGTTGTTAGCAACTAGAATCCCTGTCATTTCTGTCTATCTTCTCCTCCCACATGCCACTCTCCTATTTTTTCCTCAAGCCTTACTGACACATAGCTGTTGGATGCACCAAGGCTGGGGTGTAGATCAAGCTCTGAAGGGGGCTTCAGGATAACAGATCTCAAAGCAAGAAGAGTGTTACTAAGTCTACTTTCCCATAGCTACATCAATGGAGTCTCTTAACTTGAGTCAACCTTCCACCCTCTATGTACTCTGCTATCTTCCCAGATCATGTGCAACCAGGACAGAGTTCTATCAATCTAAAAGAGAGGTACAGGAGGCCTGCGGGAACATTGGCAGGCCTGATCTGGATGGTCTCCCACCAGTAATCAGGGTTGTTAGGAGGGAGATGATCATGGCCTGAGGATAGCATTCCATAACACATGATAAGGCAAGGCAATTCAGAGTGAACAGCTTGGAGTTAGTCTGAATTACTTGCCTGCCTGTAAACTATAGGGGTAATCAGTCTCAGGGCTATTTTTGGCCTGAGACAATCCAGGCAAAAGAATACAATCTCCTGGGGGTACACACCTGGCAGAAAAGGTTGGCTCTACACCAGTTGACTTGCACATCAAAAGGTGCCTCTTCCTAGAGTAGGCTAGCTCAGGAAGGGCAATGTATTTCCAACCAGAAGAGGCTTTTAAGAGGGGAGTTTTTTTTTTTTTTTTTTTTTTTTTTTAAGTAAGGTCAAGCTTCTTCCTATTCAAGCCAGTTCTAACTACAGACAACTTTTAAAATCTTGTATGCTTTCTACTTTTCATTATATAGCCACGCATTGCTCTGTTGGACATCCACTTCTGAGAATAAATATAGTTTGACCTTTAATAATAGTAAAAAAATATCAGATTTTTTCCAAGGAAGTTGGTTACTATAAAATTGTTAGTTGGAGCTGGTGAATACAGATATTTTAGAAACCTCTGTAGTATTAAAGCCATGAATATCGTGGAACTGGATTTTGGATTGAGTGGGTTTATTTGCTTACATTAATGTAGTGATGTATTATTTATGATTTATTAAAGGTTGCCTGTGGGTGCAGAAAGCAAAGTTAACCACAAGTCATAGAACCAGACAACAGTGATATATACCTTTAATCCCAGAAGCCCTACTAGCTAGCTATAGAGTCATATTAGCTAGCTATAGACAACTTACATTGTTGTATGCACTTGCCTATAGCTGACCTTTCATGAAAACTAAATCTTGCATGTATAGCCTTTGTGACTGGCTTCTTTCACTTAACAGGTAGTTCCAAATGTTCATCCATGTTAAAACATACTTCCAATGTTAAAACAGCATTCCAATCTTTTTGATTGCTATTATATGCATATGCCAGGTTGTCTTTAGCTTGAGGCTATTATGAATTATACTGTCATGAGCATTTGTGGATACGTTCTAGTGTTTGAACATATATTTTCAACCTTCTTGAGTGTGTATCTTGTAGTGACATTTGTAAGCCATATAGGGAGTCTATGTCTATTTGAAGACTTTTAAAATTGTGTGTGTGTATGTATGTATGTGATGAATGTGTGTGTGTGTGTGTGTGTGTGTGTATGTGTGTGTATGTGTGGTGTATATGCCTGTGTGTGTACTTGTAGAGGCCAGAAAAGACATCCAGTTCCCTGCTCTCTCACTCTCTCTACCTTTTGAAACTTTTGAGTCAAGGCCTCTCACTGAACCAGGAACTATACTGGTGGCCCATGAGGCTCAGTAACCCTCTTAGTTCTGTCCTTCCATACCCAGCACTGAGGCTATAGGAGTGTATGACCACCCCTTGCTTTTTTACATAGGGTTGGGAACTTGAACTTAAGCCCTCATGCTTGCTCAGCAAGCACTTTTACCCACTGAGCTACCTCCCCAGCCCAGTTTAACCTTTATGTCAATTGCTAGACTATTTTTCAAACAAAAATATTTCATTCCACCAACAGAGTGAATGTGAATTCTAGTTTCTCTGTATCTTTCTTTGAAGACACCGACCAGGATTGGTCCTTTGATTGTAGTCATTTTAGTGGATCCTATCTGGTTGTATGTTTTACTTGCATTCTGTGGTGGCTAACAATGTTAGCCACCTTTTCATTGGCTGTCTATCTTCTTTGTACAAAGGTCTACTTAGAACTTTTATCGTTTTTAATTAGGTTGTCTCCTGATAGTTGCATTGGAAGAGAATGTTTCTAATACTCCAGATACTGATACCATATCAGATATAATTATTAATAAATTATTAATTTTCAATAATTCTGTGGACTTTCTATTCACTTTCTTCATGCAAATAAAATTTCTATTAATTATGAGAAATCCATGCAATGTGTTTTGATTATTTTCATCCCTCTCCCTCAGCTCCTTAAACTTCACCTCTGGTTCTCTTCCCTCCAAAATGTCATGCCTTTATTTTAAATCCATTGAGTGCAATTTGCACTGCCCTAAACTGATGTTTCCTCTTTCAGCAGCTATCAGTTATGAATAGCTCCTTAAGTGGGGGTGGGAATTCAAGCTCACCTCCCCTCTCCATGTTGGAATTTCATTTGGCTTATCTCTCACATTTGTTCATGCTGTCATAAGCATTTTGAGTTCACATGTGCAACTGCTTATGTTAAAAAAAAAAAAAAACACTTTCTTTGTGGTTATCCATAGCCTCCGACTCTGAGGACTCTTAGGATCTTTCTTTTTCCTCTTCCATGATGATCCCTAATCCTTGGGAGGACAAAATTCAATATAAATTTTTTATTTAGGGCTGAACACTCAGCAGTCTTTTATTCTCTGCACCTTGAACAGTTGTGGGTCATTGTCTACTATAAGAAGTGTCTATGATGAGGGTGAGGAGATGCACTTATCATATATGAGGTACAACAGCAAGTCATTAGGGGTGTGTTTAATATCATGTCCATCTAGCACAATAATGGTAGTAGGGTCTTTTCTAGGGCCCAAGACCTATCTGTACCCACAGGATATTGACTGTGATAACAGTAAGTAGTATGGGTTGCATCTTGTAAAAGTAGGCATCAAATACATTTAAAAAATTATCCCCACAACTTTTGTGCTACTATTGTACTAGTAGGCCAATATTTCTAGATTAGTTGTTATTTTAGATTAGAGCATTCACAACTGGGTGACATTGATGCTTACGTTTCTCCTTTAATAGCACCTTCCAGTAGGGATGAAGCTTCTAGGTCAGAACCAACATGATCTTTCAATATTCTATGACTCAAGAATATAGTACCTTCAGTAATAGGATCTTACTGTCAAGTTCTGGAGGATAATGAAGAGCAATGTCAATATCCTGTAAGTTAATTTTTGTGGGACACCATTGGTTGATAACTTCCAAACAGGTAACCCATTCCTGCCAGTAATAACTCCCAAAGAGATAACCCATTCCTGGCACTGACTTATTTGCTAGCCTGTAGTATCCAGTAGAGCATTGTCCCTGTTACAGTGTAACTCCATTTAAACTTTTTTCTATGTATATATGTGTAGTATGTGTCTATTGCTCAGTGTAGCTCTTGCTGGTTATAGGTCTTAATTTGTATATATTTTTGACTTTCCTTTTCCTGGAATATACTTGACATTTGTTATCATTGAATATGGTTTTTGCATCTGAGTTAAAACCTTCTTTAGACTAAAAGGGGAATTGTAGTGGCATTTCGCCTTGCCAGTGAACTTGCAGTAGTGGCCACACCCTTTGGGCATGGTTTCAGGTGTGGATGCGACCTTTTTAAGGTAGAGGAGCAGTGGGCATGGGCTCTCTTGGGTCCCAGAGAGCATCAGAAAGGCAGAGGCTTTTGGAGCAGAAAAGCTGTGGTGATTATTTACTCCTATCTGTGTGAGTTGTTTCCTAATAAAATATCTATTTATCTTTTATCTTGGGGCTGGTGAACTCATTTAAACCCTGTCTTCATACATTCACATACATTAGGAAACTTCTGCAGCAGTAAACGTCCATGTACCATTTTCAAAAGATCTTTGTTAATCACCACTCCTCTCCTCTTGCCCTCTCTTCCCTCATTCTCTTTTTCCATTATTCCCCCCTCTTTGCCCTCACTCAGAATGTTTCCAGCTTCATCCACTTTTCTGAAATGTTTACTTTTCTTAATTGTTGAATAATATTCCATTGTATAAATGTACTGCATTTTCATTACCCATCCATCACTTGATGGATATATGAGGCTATTGCCATTTCCTTGATATTATGAAGAGCAATTAACATGGATAAGCAAACATCTCTGTAGTAGGATATAGAGTCCTTTGGGTCTATATACAAGAGTGCTATAGCTGTGTCATACAGTAGATCTATTTCTCACTTTCTTTTTTAACTTCTACACTGAATTTCATAGTGGGTGCACCAGTTAGTACTCCCAATACCGACAGATACCTATCCCTCTTTCCCCACATCCATTTCTTTTCTTTTCTTTTCTTTTTTTAACCTTAGCTGTTCTGACTAGAGTAAGATGAAACCTCAAAAATAGTTGTGTGTGTGTGTGTGTGTGTGTGTGTGTGTGTGTGTGTGTGTGTATTTGCTAAGTGTATAATAGCTAAATATTTTTCTGCATTCTACAGATTGCCTCTTCGCTCAAATGATGGTGTCCTTTACTGAGTAGAAGACTTTTAGTTTCATGTATTTCAGTTTGCAATTATTGATCTTAATGCTCGCTCTGCCAGTGTCTTTTCTCCTTTGTCAGCTCCAGAGTTTCAGGTCTTAGGTTGAAATCCTTGATCCATTTGGAGTTGAGTTTTGTTTAAGGCAAGAGATAAGGCTATGGTTTCATTCTTCTACATGTAGTCATTGTGTTTGACCAGCACACTTGTTGGAGATGTTGTATTTTCCCAATGCATACTGTAGGTCTCTTTGTTAAAAATTGGGTGACTATAAGTACATAGATTTATTTCCAAGCACTCAATTCTATCCTATTGATCAATACGTCTGTTTTTATGCCAGTACTATGATGTTTTTACTACTATAAAAACTACTACTATTATAGTTTAATTTAAAATCAGGAATGGTTGTATGTTCATCAGTTCTTTTGTTGTTCAAAATTATTTTGGATACCCCGAGTGTTTTGTGTATCTACATGAAATTTAAGATAATGTTTTTTCAATTTCTATAAAGGATTGTGTTGGAATTTTTATGGGAATTGCATTGAATCTATAGATTGCTTTTGGTAGGATGGCCATTTCCACAACATTAATCCTAGCAATCCAAGAACATGGGAGGTATTTTTCATCTTTTGATGTCTTTTCATTTTTCTTTATCAGCATCTTTACGTTTTCATTATATGAGTTCATTATATGAGTCTTTCATTACATTTGGCTAGATTTATCCTAAGATATTTTTGAGGTTATGATGAATGTTTTATTTCTATATTTTCTTCTCCATATGTTTGTTGTTAGTATATAGTGATTTTTGTGTGTTAGTTTTGTGTTTTGCTGTTTGATTAATGAATTTATCGAATTTTCTAGTCGAGTTTAAGTATTTTATATATTTAACTATAATATGCAAATAAGGATACTTTGAGTTGTTTCTTTCCTATTTGTATGAACTTTTCTCTTTAGCTAAGATTTCAAGCATCCATGATGTTTAGATAAAAAATTGACTAAATAATAGAAGTTTACTTTGCATCTGCTTGTCTGGAACTGTAGAAAAATGCAACTTTCAAAATCTTGAGAGCAACTTTATTGCCCTTGTAACTTCCATTAGGCAAAAGAGAAATTGTAAATAATAAAGAAGTTGTTTGAAAAAAACAAAGAACAAGATGGCCATACCTTCTTCTTTGACTCCATGGAAAGATGGCTTAGAGATTTAGAAAGTATGTTCGTAGGGAAGTTACCTTTACTCCTATTGGATGAGGTGATTGTCATTTTTTTCCTTTTCTTACCCGAAGACCTCATTGTCTTCACTTTTGAAAAAAGATGATAGATTAGACTGAAAGGCAAATGCCAAAATGAGATTTAGTTAGAGGAAGTGCCCATGACAGAAAGGAGGATGCAAGAGCAGAGCTGCGAGAGCTTTGGACATGAAAGAAATCTGCCTCAAGGGAGAAGAATGGAAAGGGGGTTAGCTAGAAGCATCGTAGACTGCTGTGCAGTCTGGGGAACTCTTGGTAAGGCCAGTAGGGATCTTTAGCTGAGATTGCTATTAATGAAGTTTTGTATTGCCCAGGCATGGGATCGCTTCAATATTTGTCCATTCATAGACTGGGAACAAACATGATGTTGATTTTAGGCAGTTTCAGAATGTTGATAAATTACATTTTCTGTAATTGACCTCTGTAAAGTCTAAAATTGTTTTTGACAAAAATTGTAATTTGTGTTAACATAGAGATTAGTCATAATAAAAAAAACTCCCAAATACAGTGACTACCCAAGGTAAATTATTATTTTTCTACTAAACTGGAAGCTCAAACAGGCTATAAAATGACCTAGGCTCTTTCTGCCTTGTTGCCTGGTCATCCTAAGATTGTTCACATAGTTGGTGGTAACCTAAAATGGCTCACCACTGTGTCTACAGTGCAGCCTGAGGAGAAGAGAGGAAGGGAGGGCAGAAATCAGCTTCCCTTTGGAAAAAAGAGCTGAATAATGATCATTTCTCTGTTTTATCGGAACTCAGTTGTATTGATTTTCTCTGGCTGCATCCAATTCTACACATTTAGTGGAAATATTTTCTGTTGTTCTCTTTCACTTTACTGACTGAAACCTTGAGGTCATCAGCTGTATGCGTTTTGGAGATTTATGGTTACTTTTCTCATTGCTGGGACCAAATACATGATTAAAAGCAAGTAGAGGGAAAACAGATTTGCCTTGGATTACAGGTTGGGAGATACAGATCATCATGGATGGGAAGATGGGACTGTTGGTGGCAGTGATCCACAGTCAGGAAGCAGAGCTAGACAAATGCCAGTACTGTGCTGGCTCTCCCCTTTTGTTCAGGCTGGGATCCTAACCCAAAGCATCCACCCACATCCACAGTAAGTGTTCCCCCCATAGTTAGCCCAGTCAAGAAATTCCTTCACACACATGCCCAGATGGTCATCTCTTAGCTATAAGCTGGAAGTATTATGACTTTCCTTCTACAGGATGTGATAAGCCTGAAAAGGGACAGAAAAGGCCACTCGAGTGGTTGTGTGGAAATGTTCTTATTATGATGTCACTTAAGAATTGGATCCAGCCACACTTGAACAAAATACCTGAAGTGCTGGAGGCTTTCTTGTGCTGAACAGTGAATAGGCCTTTGCTACCGCTGTTATTACTAAGTTTTTTATTTGCCCATTGGATGAGATTCTGACACTTATAATCAGGAGGCCCATGTACTAAGGTCTTGAGACATTTGCTAAAGAAAATGCATGCTGTTGTAAGCAAAGCCAAGGTTAGTAGTATCAGTTCATGTAGCTAGTTGTTTTCTGCCAGCCCGCCTGGTCCCACAGCTGCACCAGCCCCAAACAACACGCTGAGACTCTGTATTTGATGTAAGGCTGTTGGCCAGGTATTAGTTTTTTACAGGCTAGCTCTGTCTTAATGATTAACCCATTTCTACTATTCTAAGTATTTCCACATGGTCTCATCTTACCAGCCAGAGCGGCTGGAGTACTACCTCTCTGGTCTCTCCATGTTGACTCCTCTTTCCTACTTCCTCTTTCCTCCTTGTCTTCTAGCCCTGCCTATCTTGCTTTTCTATTGGCCAACAGTGCCTTATTCATTAACCAGTATGAGAAACATATTTACAGAATAACATCTCCCGTCAAGGTCATCTTTCTTTCTAGTGATTATTACACTTCCTTTCCTCCATTTCAATAATGGCTGTGGACAAACCTCTTTTGATTTCAATATAAAGTCACTTAGTAATAAGCAATTTATTATCATATTCTATATTATATAAAGTTGCTTCTTTATCATATCAGCCAGTCTTGATCTCTAAAGATGGCTTGAGCTGTTTTGTGATGTCCTCTCATTTAGCCTACAACTTTCAGCAGCCTATCTGAAAAACATCATTAACAGAAAAAAAAATGCTAACAACATTGACTACTCTAGTTTTATTTGGGAGACGAGAGAGGCAAAGACAATCGATTTTTATTTTATTTTTTTAACCAATTAATAGTAAGGAAGATATTGATGACCTTTTGGTTGTTGTTTCTGGCAGATTTACAATGCAATTAAAAAAAAAAGTGTTCTGCAATCATTTAGCCCATATGGATGATATTATCCATTTCAGTTGGAACTGTTTGTGTCTTCCAGAGCTCTGAAGCTTTTATTTAAGTGAAGGGCACTGCTAAAATGTTGAACTCCAACATCCCCACTCCCAAAGTTCTTTCAGGACTGTTATTATGAATAGTTTGGTTTTAAGAAATTCCAGATGAATGGTGTAAACCAAGATGAAAGGCAGAACGTCACAGCAGCTGTGCATAAGAATTAGGCAGAAGTATGCAGATTCTAACCCCACCAAAGAGGACAATGTTAAGCTGATGCTTCACAAGTAACAACTCCCCTGATCGAGTGGTGACCCAAGAGGTGCACAGTGTGCTAAGCTTCAAGAATTAATAAGCAAAGAAGTCCTAGGCTCTCGGCATGACATTAGGCTATTTGTGTGAATACATCATCGATCAGTGCAGTTTGCCATAGAAACACACATTAACAATGACAGGGTCACAGCACAGGTCCTTGTCATTAACCATAAACCTGTTTTATAGAATTCTGAGCATTAAGCCCCCATGAAGTAAGGCACTGATTTGTTTTTTCAGGAAATGAATTCTTGAACTCTAGAAGCCCTCAAGGGACAATGTTAGAATTCAGCGGCAAGTACAGGTCAATCTTTCCTACACTGAGAAATGATCAAATGAGGAAAGCTAAGTAGCTTGAGAGTATTGGCAAAGGGAGGGTTCTAGAATGAGGCAAGTGTTGAAAAAACGTAGAAATAAAAGTCAGCATTATTGGATACTCACAGTGTGTCTGGTGCATGGAAGTACTTTATAGTTACATTATAATTAAAACTTAAGAATGTCCTCTAGTGTTATGGACATGAAGGCTTCTTCCTCAAGGCTTCAGAGCCAGGAAGAGTCAGGCTGGATGTCTTCAGGTATGTGAGGGCTTATAAACGCTGTGGCATGCTCCTGGTGTCCTCAGACTTTGCCTGCAGTACTAACCATAGCAAAATGCTTAGAGTTGGGTTCTCTTGTACAACCACAATTTACCAAATAGACTTGGATGCAGCTGCTGCCAATCTTGCAAATCTTCTGTTTTGATATTTTGGGGTTTTTAAAATCTGTTCTTGTTTGCAAGCAACACCTTCTGTTAAAAATAAGATAAAATATTGCAAGCATCCTCTTAAGTTGTCTATAATAAAATACTTCTTTGTGAAGCTAAACTAAACAAACAAACAAACAAACAAACAAAAAAGAGGTTACAGGCAACTATACAGTTATCCCTATCTTCCACCATTGACCTTCTTTTCTAATTGTGTTTTGGCAAGAATTTTATAAAGATCATCCCCTACATTTCAACATGGCTGTGTTTAACACTCACTTCTCAGCTGAGATGGTCAAGAGAAGTACCTTAGGAAGGTTTGACTGAGTAATCATCCTCAGAGTGCCTTAGCTTGTGTTTCTGCCATGTCTTATGTGTTTCTTTATCTCATGGTTAGGAGTAACTTCTGTCTCCTCTGTACTGCCTTCCTCAGCCAGAACAGAATAGGGAAGAGGACAGGCTCTTCCCCTAGGAAGACAAGAACTAAAAAGAGCATGTAGGACTTTTTTTCTCACATCTGTTACTCAAGATCATATGATAACATCCCTGGGTGTAGCAGATGATAGTAATAATTTTCTATTACCTACTTTTCCTTTCTCTTCCCTAAGGGCAAGATAATGGTTTCTCCAAAATTTGCTGATAAGTGGCTCTCAATGAAGTCTCTATTTCTGAGGCTCCTTTGCTGGAGTGGCAGGATCTACCATTGCCCTTTACTGGCCTGTCATGTCTAGGCATTGGGTCTGTCTTATGCACACCACTCTGCAGTTTCAGCATCACAATACTACCTACAAAGGGTCTTCCCAAAGTCCTGAAACAAAATCCTTGGTGACACTGGTGTCTGCACTCTCCACATTAGGCCACAAGTAAGTGGAAGAGATACCAAGAAATACTATATTGTGTTGGAATTCACATGTTCAACCACATTGTGGATGTTTTAACAAAAAGATGATCAGGTTGGAAATTGGAAGACAAATAACTTTCACTCTGATACTTAACCAGAGTGATGCACCAGGACTTTACTCAGAATGACCTTTTTGTTCTTAATTCTATATATATTCAAAATGAAAAACAATGGGAAAGTAATAAGCTTTGGACTCTATTTGACACAAGTATATCTAAAAATACTAGGAAAATGAGTCTGATGAAGGCTAAACATTAATGTATCATGAAAAATGTAAGACCCAGAGTCTGATATTGGGGTTCAAGCTTCAAGCTAAAGATCAAAGAAGCAAAGCAGCCAAGCCAGTAGCCTTACCTCTACCCAGATGAAATGGCAGTTCTGTATCCACAAATCCTCAAAGGCAAAAACTCTCAGATCCTGTCTCCTCCTCCTTTTATTCCTTTCTCCACCCAGCCATATCACTCCTGTCTCTAGCACTCTAGTGCTGGGATAAAAAGCATGTAATCCCAGATGCTGAGATAACCTTTGAGTGAGCTGCTTCTTTTAGGACTGGATCAATTCCGTGTAGTTAGTGTGACCTTGAAATTACAGATATCTATCTACCTCTTAATTCTGAATCCTGGAATTAAAGGTGTGTACCACCATTGGCTGACTAGCTAGTATGGCTGCTGGGATTAAAGGTGTGTATCACTCCTGCCTGACCTCTATAGCGTGTGGCTGTCTTTGCATTCTGACTCCTCAGGCAAGCTTTAATAAATCATAAATAATCTATCACCACACATTAATGACATAGAAAACATATTAAGATAAGATAATGAAGAAACACTAATACTTGTTGCTTGAAAGATAAATGAAGTACAGAGAAAACAACCCTTTGACAAGAAACAAGAGAAAGGGTGCAAGAAAAATCTACTGCTGGGGCTGGAGAGATGGCTCAGAGGATAAAGAGCTTGCTACACCTGTGTTTGGATACAGAGAACACGTAAAGCTCGATGCTGTAGCTTGTGTCTATAATTCCAGCACCCCCAAAGGAAGATGGAAGGTAGAAACAGGAGAATCCCTGGGATGTGTGGGCCAGTTGAAACTGGTGCTCTAACTTACGAATTCTGACATAGATGAAAAGTGACAGTGGTCACTAAAGTTGATCTCTGATCCCCATATAATTCACACACATACACACATACATGATTAAAAATAAATTAATTTTAAAAATGAAAAATTTATAATGAGAAAATACATTTTTATTAAATAGAGAATGAGTTAAATGCTGATATATATAATTGATGCTAACCAATCAAAGCCAATATAATTGATTTTTTTCTAGAGGAAAAGTGTATTGAGATGAGTGACAGACAAACACAGATGAACCTGTGGCAGTGCTTGCTTTAAGGAATCAAACATCTGTCTCCCTTTCCTCACTTCTACCCTCACCCACACATACTGCTTGCAACTCATGGCCTGATCATTTTTAGTCTGAATTTTATGACACTGTTGACAAATAACTACTAACATCTGTGAATTCAAATGCTATGGAAGGAAGATGCCCCCTGTTCCAGTTATGAAAAACGCTTCAGTGATTGCCCAAGTATCCTTTAAGTAATAGGATTTACATTTTACAGGCTTCTGGAAATATGGCTCCTGACCACTTACAGCCAAGACCCATCTAGAAATTGCATTGGTTAGAAGGGAATGCCTTAACTAATATTGTATCACACCTAGACCCCACACCAGATACACACACACACACACACACACACACACACACACCACGAGAGAGAGAGAGAGAGAGAGAGAGAGAGAGAGAGAGAGAGAGAGAGGGAGGGAGGGAGGGAGGGAGGGAGGGAGGGAGGGAGGGAGAGAGAGAGAGAGAGAGAGAGAGAGAGGGAGGGAGGGAGGGAGGGAGGGAGGGAGGGAGAGAGAGAGAGAGAGAGAGAGAGAGAGAGAGAGAGAGAGAGAGAGAGAGAGAGGGAGAGAGAGAGTTCCCTCATTGGAACAAAATACCTGAGATTTAATAGAAGAAGAAGGCTCTGTTTTGGTTCATAGACCTTGACAGTTTCATTCCACAGTCACCTGCTCTATATAGGCCCAAAATGAGACAGAACATCACGGCAACAGGAACGTAGAAGAGATGAGATTACTTACCTCATGGTAAAGAACAGAAAAAAAAGCAAACAAGAATAACAACAACAAAAAGAAGAGGGGTGTGTAAAGAGGGAGAAGAGGTAAGGATGGAGAGAAAGGAGAAGGGGGAGAAAGGGAAGTGGAGGGTTAGGATGCATTCATGGGTATGTCCCCAGTGACTACAGCTAGCCCCACATCCTAATTGTCCATCACCTGTGAATTCTTAGTGGAGTAACCCACCGATAAGGTCAGAAGCCTCATGATCCTGTCACTTCTCAGTGTCCCAGCTCTGAACACTGCTTCAGGGACCTAACTTTCAGCACACAAGGTTTTCAGGGATATTTCATATGCATAACACAAAGATATCAGAAGTTTCTTTTTGAAATTTAAAGTAGCCTCCCAGAATACTATCTGATAAACTATACTATAAATTGAGTTCTGAGCAACTCATAGGTAAGGAGATAAACTTACCATGATGTTACATTGCCCCTTAGCCCTAGAAGCTTTCATCATAACAAGTAGTCACAGAGAAGGTTTACTGCCAGGTCTATGTCTTTCTTAAATATTTCAATCTGTAGGGTTTCTCAGAAAATTTTTCTGTTCTCTATAGTAGCAGTGTGGAGATCCATCTTATCTCTAAGGTTAGTACAACTTCCTGTAAAATGGGACAAAGCATCTTATGGACAAGACTGCTTGCCACAGCCTGATAAGCCAGACACTGAGTCCTCACAGGCAAGAGGTACAGGGATGCTGCAGGCTTGAGGATGCAGAGATGCTGTGTATGCCGGAAGAGAAGAGTGCCTGGAATGGTGACTATGAGCTTTGCTAGGAAATGATGGAGTGATGAAACAGGGAGAATGAAGATGACTCTCATGTAAATGAATAAGTGAGTTGAATCACATTATCAATGTGTTGCTCGATGGAGGTCAGGCTGAGCATCTGGGCTGTGAAATGACAGGAGGAAGCAAGAGTGGGCATAGGTCTCACATTGGAAATTATATGGCAGTTGTGACCACATATAGAGGGGGAAATTGTTGTGATTCACATTTGAAAAATATTATTAGATGTTTGTATCCTTGTGTATTAAATACTGGCATGTCTCCCCAGAAACAATTAACTAAAGGTAGAAATCAAGAGTATACTGCCATGTTTTAGATACTCCCTGGAATGGCTCATAGAGAAGGAATTAGTTCAGGTTAGCCTTTTAAATGAAATGCAAGAAAATGAAATGCTGTTTTGATTAAGATAGCCATCACTTTCTTCTACTTTCTTGTCTATGGTTTTCTCCTGCTAAAAATTATTAAATGAAATTTTATTCATATTCATTGTTTGAAGTTTTCAGTGTTCATATCCAATGTAATTGAATCTTTTTTTAATGTTGGGAGGTCAACTGAAAAGTATCATTTTCCAAATGGAAAAAGTCCATTATGAATAGTTGAGCAATTAATAATTGCCCGATATTTCCCATTGAGTAAAACTATAAATAAAAATTATATTTGAACATTATTTGAATTAATTTTGAGCCATCCAGTCAAACTAAAGTAAAAAAATTACATGCAAAAGTAAATGGAAGACACAAATTGTTTATTTGCATGTTATTGTCAATATAATAAAGCCAAAGCAATCTAAAAATTATATATCAGTGATTTTTGAAAAGTTGAGGAAGTTTCTAGGACTCATGGTCAATGCATAAGAGCAATGGCATGTCCACTTATAAAATCTATACAGTACCCAGAAAGAGCCTGATAATACATATGCAAAGTCTTTTAAAGAGGAATTACTCTAAATATGTTGAAAGAGTCATGTTATAGGGGGCAAAGCATGTTATAGATAAATCATACTCTTAATCTTTTTCTTTAAGAAAAAAAGAAGAAAGAAAGACATACTTCTGGACCTATGGGAGAATTCAGCCAGTGTCCTGGGTGCTTTGTAAAGTCCCTCTCAGTACATTTCTCACTTAATGTAATGTGACATTGTACATCTTCATTTATTGACAAGGAAAATGGAGCTCAGGAAAGCTAGAGAAGTTTAGCCAGCACATCACTAACATGAGGGGCAAAGTTCTACAGAATAGAGGCGTGCTTGGGAATGGAAACCCACACAGTCTCTGAGGAAGAGTGCTGGTGCATGGCCCGGTTTCATAGCAGTACACATAGAGATTAGCTTAGAGTTAGTTTGTCATTAGCACATACTAAACTGTGGACTTAGTGTGTGCATGGCAATATTAGTGGTCATATCAGTGTTGTGTTATTTAGGGCCTTCTATTTTTAAAGGGGAGTGAAAGGTATTGTTATTTAAACTTTTGACAGTATAGATATCCTTTAAAATGACTGTGGCAGTGATTTTTCCTCTAGAATTATCCTTACATGCAAACACACATGTGCGCACACACATACATGCACACGAACACATGTACACACACACGAAAATTATTTAGGTTGTGTATACATCTATGGCTACAGCAATTATGTGATATCTTCATCTGGGTATGTCAGCCCTAGTCACACTGCACACATCTTTGGGCAGTGGGTTCTCTCCTCTGCTGCCATGTGAGGTTAGCTCTTTCTCCTGGCAAAGGTGGTCTTGTGATCTTCCTCTGGACAAATGTCATTTTTGCCATCTGGTCAGCAGGTGACTTATCTTTATGGTCGGGTCTAAGGTTATATTCATATGTCATGAGCCCTATATATCACATGGTTCACAGATATATATCACAGTGGGATTTTCCCCATCAGCAAACATAGGGCACTTAAACAATTTCATTATTGTCATGAGGTAGGTGGAGAAGAGTGCTGTTGACATCCAGGGGTAGATGTCAGTTATAATACCAAATACTCTGTGATGCCCAGGATAGGGCCCCAACAAAGAATTGTTCAGCCTCAAATGTGTGCAGTATTCAGTCAACAACCCTGCTAGACAGGAAGCACATAGCACAGTCTTCCTCTGCCTTTGTTAGTGCATGTAGTGCATGTAATAATTATCTATTGATCCCTGAAAGAATTGGCCTATGGCTGCCCCATCTCTCCCAAACCAGTATCTGTAGAGACCTAATATTTGGAGACAGCCTATGTGATTCTATCATATGCTTTAAACCATTATATATTATGGTAGATTATATATACTCTCTAATAAAATGTAAATGGTACATTTACATTTGTCATACTGTATTATTTAGAGGACAATAACAAGGGAAGAGTGTAGCACAATCTCTTTAATTAAGAACATTTTCAGTATGAGGTGGTTGAATACAGAGATGAAGACCCCATGTAAATGTAAGGTTGAGGTTATAGAACACATCTGCTGAGCAGCCTGTGAACAACTATTTAAAAAGGGTGTTCACAATCTTTATGGCCATCCATGGTTTTTCCTCAATGACGAGAAGGTCAAACAAAACCAGCCTTTGCATTGTCTGAGAATGAGTTTCCTGGACCCTCTCTCTCGCACCACACCATTGTCCGCTTAACAGAGATTTGTGAGAGGGAATTCACTACAATGATGAAAAGACTCTGTCTGCTTTCCAAAATGGTAGCCACTGGCTATATACAGTTACCACATAGTTGAAATGTGGCTGAGTAACTTCTAGATGATGCTTTAAATTGTACTCTATGGAGATTAATGTAAATGTAAAGGCAAGTTACTTCACATGACCAGTGGTTCCTACATTGTACAGTATAGATTTAGCTCATGTGTGACAGGGCCTCAAAAGGAATAGCTACAAAAATTCAGATATTTTCAACTTGAAGGTTGCAACATTTGAATTAATGATCTTTATGATACATTGGTTTGATTTCTAGCTATCATTTTGCTAAAAGGGTGCCTCCTTCAATTCCAAACTGCTGGACTTATATGAGTTTACTTCTATCACAGTGAAGGCATTATTTCCTTTTGTTGTTATTATTGTTGTTGTTGGTGTGTGTGTGTGTGTGTGTATATGTGCACATTGCATACAGGTAATACATAATATGGACAGAAGAAACCCTCATCTATTCTTCCTTAGGTACCATATACCTTGTTTTGAGATATGGTTTCCCATTGATCAGAGCTCACCACAGGGGCTAAGCTGGATGGCTGATGAGCTCAAGGGTTCTGTCTGATTCTGTTTACCCACTGCTGGGATTTCAGGCACTTGCCACCACAAATGGCTTTCTCACTGGTTTCTGGGGTCTTACCTGAGGTCTTCCCAATTACAAAACAAGCACACTACCAACTAAGATGTCACCCTGGCACCCTAGCTGGTTCCTGGAGAGGGACTGAATCTACATGTGCCAAGGGCAGAATTTTGCCATCTAGTAGGATGGAGGAGGTCACGGTAGTTTCCCCTACCACTTCCCCATCACAATTGTTTTGTTTTGAGGTAGTCCTTTTCTTCTCTCCTTGGCTGTTCTTCTTGGTTGCTCTAAGCGTTTCCTTCCCCTCTCTCCCACACTCTTTTTGATCATGTACTCTCCACAATTGGCCCATGATCATTTCTTCTGCCTTAGGAAAGCAGCCCATTCTTTAGTATTCCATATATGTGCTTAACTGGCAAACAGGAACTAGTATCTCTACCTCTAGCTTCTCTCTGTACAGGGTAAGACCTGTATGTGGCTGTCTAGAGATGTTGCTGTGTTTCCTTTGGGAAGCAGATGCTGTGAATGCATTGTGTTCATAAGGTTTCAGTGGGGGAAATATTTGCAAAGGAAAACTGAGGAGTGAGAGTCATGGATCCTGCATCTGACCTGTGGGAAGAGAGGGCAGGAAGATATTCTTGATGAATAGTCTAAACTGTAGTACTCTTTAGCAAGGCTAGAGGGGAATCCTAGAGTCCTAGAGTTGCTGCAAATTTGACAAACTATGATGTCTGTAGCAGCCCTCCTTTGCTGCAAAAGGAAGTTTCTTTGTTGAGGTGAAGTCTACACTTACCTGTGGGTATATGAATCATTATTTAGAATCTAGTAGTTGAGTGGTGGTGATACATGCCTTTGATCCCAGCAGAGGCAAGTGAATCTCTGAGTTTGAGGACAGCCTGGTCTACAGAGTTAGAGGTCAAGGACAGCTAGAGCTGCACAGAGAAACTCTGCCTCAAAACAACAACAAACAAACAAACAAACAAAACAAAACAAAACAAAACAAAGGATATAGGGGTCACTAATGCACAATTGAGAATATTTTGCCAGGCTAGTCATTATGGTTCATAGATTTTACAGCTAGATTGGGCTATTGATTGCTTTTCTGTTTTGGTAGCTTGTGCAACAGCTTTCAATGCTATGATAGCTGGTCCCCAGATAGGAGGCTTTCAGCCCAATCCCAGCTCAATTCCTCAAACTCTTGTATTCAAAGTGGGTGGTGCCTTCAGTAAAGGGTCTTAGCTTCAAGTTCTTGGAGGCAACCAAGGACAACAGTGATGGGAAATGTTATTCTGTAAATATGTTTCTCATATTGGTTAATGAATAAAGCCCTGTTGGCTAAAGGGAAAGAAAGATAGGCGGGGCTAGGAGACAAGGAGGAAAGAGGAAGGAGAAAGGAGGAGTCAATATGGAAAGCCCGGAGAGGTAGAACGCCAGCCTCTGGCCAGTAAGATGTGTCATGTGGAAATACTTAGAATAGTAGAAATAGGTTAATCATGAAGACAGAACTAGCCGGTAACAAACTAGTACCTGGCCAACAGCCTTATATCAAATACAGAATCTCTGAGTGTTATTTGGGGCTGGCATGGAGGTTGGACCAGGCAGGCTGTCGGAAAACATACACGCTACACAACAGCGACAGTCTCTATTGTTTGGGGAGTCTCTTGAACTCTTCTGACCAACAATTCAAAGGGAGATTTCTCATGCCTGGTCTTGAGACTTTGGTCCATAATTTATAAGTGGTGTAACTTTATTAAAACTAAACATGCACACACACACATTTTTTATGTGATCTTGAAGAATAATGAATATTTATTTCTCTATGGCTTTTCCAATATTTTTAGTGTAATTTATTTTCTCTTCTTCCCCCTCCTTCTGTATTATACACACCCCTCCTCAGGAAGGTGCCCGTCCCCCCCCCCACTTCCCTCAGAGCACACTATCCACTTATCTAGAGACAATCCCTAAGGTTCCTTTCTATTTTCCTGACTTGGGTGGCCTTTCTTTACCTGGGTTATGCACTCAGTGTAATGTTTTCAGTTCTATTTGCTTTCAAGTTTCATTTTTATTTATAGCTGAATAGTATTCCATCATGAATATGTACCACATTTTCATTATCCATTATCAGACTTCATTATCAGATGAAGGACATGTAGGACATGTAGGCTGTTTCCTTTTTCTAGCCATTGTGAATAAAATAGAAACAACCATGGTTGAGCAAGTATCTATGAAGTAGGATGTCAAGTCCTTTGGGCATATACCAGGAGTGGTATAACTGGGTCATAAAGTAGGTCTGTTTTTAACTTTTTGATAATTCTCCACACTGGTTTCCATAATGGCTGCACCAGTTTGGAATTCCATCAACAGTGAATGTGATTTCCATGTTTCTACATCCTAAAAGATTTTTTTCTTTCTTTTTTCCTTTCTTTCTTTCTTTCTTTCTTTCTTTCTTTCTTTCTTTCTTTCTTTCTTAAGACCTCTCTGTTCAACTCCTTTGCCCACTTTTGACTGGATCATTTATTTTTATTTTCTTGACTTTGGTTTTGAGTTCTTTACATGTTGTGGATTTAATATTCTATTGAATATAATGCTGTCAAAGAGGTTCTCCTACTATGTGGGCTTCCTCTTCACTCAACTGATTGTTGTCTTTGCTATACAGAATCTTTTTAGTTTTAGGAGGTTCCACTTGTCAATTGTTGGCCTCACTTCCTGAGTGAATGATGTCCTGTTCAGAAAGTACTTCCTGTACCTATACGTAGGTTCTGCCTGTTGTTTCACATTTCTCATTAAGATCTTTGATCTATTTAGAGTAAATTTTATACAAAAATGTATAGCTTATGATAGATATATGTCCAACTTCACTTCTACATGTAGACATCCAGTATTCCCAGCATCATTTACTAAAGAGGTTGACTTTCCTCCAGTGCATATTTTTATGTCTTTGTCAAATACTAGATGCCTTTAATTATGTACATTTACAACACACCTTTTGACCTAAGACCCAGCGGACACTGTAGAAAAAGAGGTGGGAAGATTTTAAGAACAGAGGACTAGGACACTTGCTTTGAGACAGTGTCTTCTAGATGTGACAGCAATGCTTCACCCACCAAATCTCAATGTCACCTGCAAAATGATCACACCAACTGACATGCCTATGTAAATGAAGGAGGTTTCTTAAGTCTCCACCCCTAAATGAAAAGCTATAGGCAGCCAATGACTGCTGAGGGAAGGAGGGCCAGTTTATTCCATAGATGAGCCTCTGATAGGTTATCCAATCCTAAGTACATATAATATGTGTGATATATGTACACACACACACACACACACACACACATATATATATATACATATATATAATGCATTTCAGGGTAGAGAGACATGGAGGAGTTAGAGGAAGAAAGAGGGGTGAAAATTTCATGTATGAAGTTATTAAAAGGTTTAAATTAGAAAGAATAATTCAATGCTGTGTATGGTTGCACATACCTATAAGCCCAGCACTTTCTCTATGGCTTTTCCAATATTTTTAGTGTAATTTATTTTCTCTTCTTCCCCCTCCTTCTGTATTATACACACCACTCCTCAGGAAGGTTTTTTCCCCCCTTCACTTCCCTCAGAGCACACTATCCACTTATCTAGAGACAATCCCTGAGGTTTAAATCAGGAGTTTAAATCAGGAGGATTGGGAGTCTGAGGTTAGTTAAGATTACACAGTCAGTGTGATATCCTGTCTCAAATAATCAACAAAGAACAATTCAAGTGTGTATGTGTGTGTGTGTGTGTGTGTATGTGTTTATATGTGTACATCTGTGTGTGTATATATGTGATTATGTTTGTGTGTATACATATGTGTGTATTTATGTGTATGTATGTGAATGCATTTGTGTGTATATGTGTGTGTATCTGCTTATGTGTTTATATGTGGTATATTTGCACATATGTGTATGTCTGTGAATGTGCTTGTGCATATGAATGCGTGTGTGTGTATGTTTGCTTACATGTTTGTATGTGAGTGTCTTTGTGTGTATATACATAGGCATGTGTCTGTGTATATATGTGAATACATTTGTATATATGTGTGTGTACATGTATGTATATGTATGTTTGCTTATATGTTTATCTGTATGTGTGTTTGTATGTATGTACTTATATGTAAATGTGTTTGTGTATATGTATTTATGTGTTTTCTTATGTATTTGTATATGTGTGTATATGCATATATGTGAATATATTTATGTATATAGTTGTATATTTGTTTGCTTGCATGTTTATGTGTGTATGTATATGTGTGTTTGTAGTGTTATGTATGAGTGTTTATGTGTTTGTATGTGTGTGTTTATGTGCGTTTGTGGGGGTGTGCGTATGTGTATATGTATATGAATTTGTTTGTATGTATATTTGTGTGTGTGTGTTTCACTATAGGGTGTATAATACAAGACAACTAATCTAAGCACCCTGAGAACATTCATGTACAGCTGCTATTAAAAATCTTGGCTGAAGTTTCTAAAAGCAAATATTATGAGTCCTTTTACAGAGGTGCTTAATAGCAGTATTTGGCTTTGATCTAGTGGTCCAAGGTAAACTCAGCAACTTTTCTTAAAGTATCAACAACCCAGAACATTGAAATTAGATGGTTGATTTCCACAAACCTTAACCAAGAAGTTCTACAGGCAAGCTCTTCTGCTCCATATAACTCATTTGGAAGAATAAAGGCCAGGCTTACCTGACAGGATTTGAACCCATGGTTCCAGGAAGTCTAAAGGAGCCAAAGAAAATGTTTGGCTATGGATCATTACCCCTGGCAGGGAATACACAGGGCTTCTAGCATGTTTACATTGACAAAGTGCTTTAAGATAAGGATTTAAATGCTCCCTAATAGCAGAGACTCTTGGTGTTTGCCTCAGTGTCTCAGGTAGATCCTTCTGAAAAGACCTTTGTTGGAATCCTTTCCACACAAAGAACAGGAACTTATTCACGACAGGAAAGAGGCGGGGAAAGGCAAGCAAAGGGTTTCCTTACACACAACCAGAAGAGTCTAGGGAGAGACAATTTCACACCAAGAAACAAGTTAAAGGAGGTAATTTTCTGCTCCCCCAGGCTGTGTGGTGAGGTGGTAAGAGTCAGAACCAAGGAGAAAGTCTCTAGGCTTGCTTGCAGCTTAGATAAGCACTTCCTGTCTGTCCTTAGGCATATTGCCTCATCTGTTTAAGGAGCCTTGATTAAATGTCTCAATTACCCATCTAAAATAATAGCTGTTTCATCAGGGGTATTGTGGCGTTTAATTAAAGCCCATGAAGGGTAATGAGATCCTTAGATAAGATCTTGTATAAACACGCAGAGATGTATGTCTGCATACATACATGCCACATACAAATGCCTACTAGGTTACAGAACTGAACTTTCGGGCAAAACGCTTTCTTCATCTCTGCAAACCTAAGTCTTGTTGCCTCAGACTTGGAACATAAAGCCCTTCGGGTACCATTCTGGATGATTGTCTAATGCTTATGTGAGGTGCCTTGCTTAAGGATTAAACAGCACTGGCAACTGCTGGTCACCTGTGATGCTGCATATTTATTTGAACCTGAGACATTCCTTTCCAAGTTTTCCTGGTGCTGCTTAACCAATACTATTGGTTAGTTCATATTTCTAAGTAGAATACTTTTTGATTTAGTAATTTGGAGCAAAAACTTTATATAATTTTTATTCAGAAATAAAAACTATCATTTTCTAATATACATTGATTGGGACATTTCTTACTGGATTTTTATTAAAGTTGTCTTATTTTTAAATTATCTTGTATACCAATGGCTTATGCATGTTAGACACTGAGATGAAGTAAAAATATAATTCACAACTGCATTGTAGATAAGTCTTGGGTTGTTTGTCCTTTATGTTGATAACACATTTTGCTGTTTCACTTTTAGGCAGCTTTAATATAACACACACACACACACACACACACACACACACACACACATACTCGGAAAGTTTAGAGTAATAATTTATTGTGATTTAGGGTCTGTGGGTCAACTGAGCACTTGTGATTGTCTACCCCAGGACTGGATTATCTTGAATTGGCTAGGCCACATGTCTGTGGTCAGCTAAAGTTTGAATGAGATTGTATGTTCAAAGACAGTCATGCCCACTAGTGGCTGTCCATCTTTACTTTGAGAAAATGTAATGACTGGACCACATATCTTCTTCCAACAAGTCTTGTTTGATTTGTTCTTCTGCTAGTGTTAAAGAGAAGTATAAGGCTTTGAGACCTATGCTTGGAAGTAAAGCAACCTAACTTCTTCTGCCACACTGTACTAACCAGGCAAAGCTGCAGGTCTGACTAGTGTCTTCTGTGTCTCTATGCCTTCCTCATGGCCTACACAGCACCTTGAGTTTCATCAAATACATGCTGAGTTCAGATAGAATCTACAGGAGACTGAATAATGATTCCCTGAGATATCCATATCCTAATCAATCATGCTCATGAACTTGGAAAAGAAAGTCTAGAGATATGCTTAAATTAAGGCTACTAAAATGAGATTGTCCTTCAACCACAAGTGTCCTTGTAAGAAAGAGATGGTGGAAGATCTCACTGTGGCAGAAACAGATGTCAGACAGAAGTAAGAGTCCACACTGTTGGCTTTGAAAAGAGAAAAAATTATCAAGCAATACAGCTCCAGAAATTAGTTAAGTCAAGCAAATTAATTCCCACTTGAACAGCCAGAATAATTGTAGCCCTCCTAACCTTCTGACTTTATCCCACTGAAACCAATTTTGAATTTCTATAAGAGAATAAAAATACCTTGTTTTAAACACAACAGATTTGGAATAATTTTCCACTGAAGCCATAGAAAGTAAATGTAGAGTTCACTAAATGCTCAATATAACGCTTCTATTTTAAACTATTGTTTCAGTGGGGTCACATGACCTTAAATAGCTGCAAGAGAGCCTGGGAGAGATGCATTGCTTTAGTTGAATGTTATCAAGAACTCCTAAGAGAAGGATAATATTGAGAAATGCCTGCTTCAAATGGGAAAGAGCTCACTATCATACATTTGACATTTATTGAATATTTACCAAGAAGAACCAAGAACCGGCCTGTGCTCTGGGTATGCATTGTTGAGCAATACAAATCCCTGCTATCACATAGCTCACATTCTGGAGAGGAGAAAACAAAGTTATTAATGAAATATATAATATGTAAAATAATAGCTTATGTTATAGGAAAGTGAAGCAAGGTTGGTGTGGAGTTAGCCATTTTAGAAAAGACTTCAGAAAATAATGTAAGATGCAACTTATTTAAAAGAAATAGAAAAAATAGTCAGCTAGGCTATATATACCATGACTGTAACCATTCAAAATCCAACGTAGGGTATACTGAAGATGACTGCTGCATTGAGCATAGTAGCTCTGTGGTCCTTTCTCTTGTAGAATAAATATGATTACAATTACTTTTTAAGCCAAGGTCTCTGGAAATTATCCTTATGACATAGAGCAGATGAAGAGAGGTTTATTTTAAATTAACTTACTGAACCATGATAAGAATGGTGAGAAAGCCAGGCCCAGGAGTGCAGGCCTATAACTCCAGTTACATGAAAGGCTAAGGCAGAAGGACTGTAAGTTTGTCTGTATTACAGAGTAAGATCACAGCCAAATGTTTTACAATTTTAAATTTTTATTTTTGAGAATTTCACATATAAATACCATATTGTATCATTCTGCCCCTTTTTTTCCTCCTTCTAATTCCTCTTAGCTTTCTCCCACTCCTTCTCAAATTCATGACCTCTTGTTTTTAAATTATAATTGTTACACACATACACAGACACATTTATGCATGCATGTATATAAGTTTATAAACACAAGTAGCCATGCTCATTTAGGGTTGCTCACAGGTATTTAAAACCTCCTAAGATTTGCTAACCTAACAGGAGGCTCTACCCTGGAGAAGAGTGATTCTCTGGCTCTCAGCAACCAGTAACTGTTTGTAGCTCTTCTTTTAGGAGTGAAGCATTTGGAGAATTCCCCCATCTACACTATTATAATCTTGTGTGAATTTTTCCTAATCTTCAGTTTCCTTATTGATAAATGAATGTGGTTTTAAACTCAAGGTTTAACTTGCTTGTATTAATTTTTGCTTATCATTTTGTGTAGCAGGAAAACCAGGCCATAGAGTATAAAGGAGACTATTTCTTTAACTGGCACAGATCAAAATCTGCCATGTTATTGCCTACTGCCATTTTCCCGTTTTTGGAAACCCAATATGTCTGATCTCCCATATTCTGGAGGAAGCCTAATGTACTTAGTAGCATTACAGGAAATTGTTTTCTTCTCCTTGAGGGGGAAGGAATCATTCTTTCTCAGTGTTACCTCTACCACCAAGAAGGCTCAACCTACTTCTTCTAGATTTCAAGATTAATTGAGTAACAGGATTAAAGGTCAGAAAGTATTTGCCAGCATGAAATAAAAGTTGGCTCTGAACCTACAAATGTCCTAGCAGAGAATCTAGTACTAAATCCCATGTGTACAGCTAAGAGCTATGAAGGAGAACTACAGGGTGTCACAGGAGAACACAGAGCATGGGGACCTCACTCCACCCAAGTGGCCCTAAAAAGATCAGTCTCACCCCATGGTTTTCTCCCACTCCTCCCTACCAAATGGTCTGAAACTGCCCTTTTTGAAGTTGGTCTTTTAAACAATCATGTTCTGTCTTAAAAAAAAAAAAAAAAAAAAGGTTTAAATGGCTGCCTCAGTAAAAGTGAAATCAATATTCTTTCAGCTCGGGCTTTTAGCAGATAATGTCTCCCCATAAATCATGGGCATAATGACACTGGAATAATTCATCATCTCATTACATTTACATATGATGCGCCACATTGTTCTCAGGCGAAGGTTATCTTCCCTGCCTGGGACTCCATCCAGAAACAAATAAAAGACCAAGCAACCTGATTATTTCATGATCCGTTTATAGACGCTCTTGTGGATCAGTTTCCCATCTGTCGCTACTTTTTCTTTACAGTGCTCATGTGTGCACACTGCAGGGACCTAGCCTTCCAGCTCGAGAATTTCAATAACTCTTAAAACTTTATTTGTTCGAGAGATGCCTGTCTAGACTGGAGATACTCTCTTTACTCCGTGCTTCCTTTGTATCTATGCCAAGTTGAAGGTCATGGTAACAAGTCAAGCATGTATTGAGCACTTAGTATGTGTCAGGTATGGTACTGAATGCTAAAGATGGATAGGAAGAAAACAAAGATGGATTTGTAGTCTTCCTGAGGTCACCATCACATTAGGGAAAGGACCAAAGAACATGCAGGAAATGATCATGGCAGCATTCATTGCTAGTGATGAGTACTGAGGGTGGAAGAAAAGGTGTGCTATTAGGAAGGGAACTCCAGCCTAGGGAGGGAGCTCTGTCATTAGAGCAGTTGCTTTCAGGCTTGGGGTCCTGAATATAATTTGCAGAACCCCGCAGGGGGTGGGGAGGGCAGGGGGAAATCCAGGCTGAGTGGCATGTATTTGTAATCCCAGTCCTGGGAAGACAGCAGGCAGACTCCGGAGGGGAGGCTTGCTGGACACCAGCCTACTCTACTTGGTTAGTGACACCGATGAGAGACTCTGTCTTAAAAAATAAATGGATCACTCTTAAAGGATGATGCCCAAATTTGTCCTCTGCCCCTTTCCTGTGCATACACACTATGTACACACATATGTACCCACACATTTAACTGCATACATATGTGCTTACACACACCCATAAGCACACACAAATAAAAAGTTAAGGAAAATCCCTAGTGTGAAGGGCATAGATTACAGAGAGAAGCTCTGACCTAAATGTTAGATATCACACATCAAGACTTGCTTGATGAAGGACTGAGTGAGCAAGACAAAGTGAAGGGACCAATGAATAGTCCCGACCATCTCAGTAAGGAGAGAGGGCCTCTGGGAACCCAGGCCTGTGCTGACCTGTGGGTTATCCCTTCATAAGACCTCTAGGACTCTGCAGTCCTGCTGGAATCCTGCCTGAGACATCTCTTCAGAGAAAACAGGCCTCCCATGCGAACTTCAAAGTTTCCACTTATGGTTAACATCATCCAAGATTTACTTTGTCAAGTCTCTGAATCTTGATTTTTTTTTTCCTCCCCCATTGGTAAAGAAATAACAAAGACTCTCTTATGGCTGCTGTGACGATTAGAAGAGGTCATATATGCCAAAGCAGAAAAAAAAATACAGAGGTTCAGAAGCTAGCCTGGCTTCCTTGGCAAATCATGCTGAAATCCCTGCTAGGCCGTTATTTAGTGAGTGACCTTGTTTGAGTTACAAATAGCTACACTTTAACACAACATAAGTGTTTCTAAAAATCACTGTGCTGTGCAGAATTGGGCAATAAAAACCACCGTGATTATAAGGAAAGGGGTCATTGTGGGCACAGCACATTAAAAGCCTGAGCACAAACACTTTACCAAAAAAAAAATAGTTAAGAATATAATACATAATATTCATGATTATACTTGTTACATAGCCAAGAAATATATGGATTCCCCCTCCCAATAAATTCAGCATCTAATATGAAGAAAATATGGCATATAGTTTTGGAAATTTTATGGAAATGTTGGAGCTCATAAGTTACAATGAGGTTAGGGGAAAAGAAATTTGCAGGGTTGGATGTAGGGGGTGTGGCTGCGAATATCCCTGGTGAATGCAGGTGGGTGGTAGATGTTGGCTAGAGTTATGCTTCCTGTACAGATGTTCCTTGACTTAGAGCGGGGTTATGTTCCCTAGTTCACTCCTCAGAAGTTGAAGAAGACATGAGTTTAAATGCATTTAACCACATTTAACCATTTAAAGCTAATAGCACCATATAACACTGCATGTTGTAGCCCACTAGCTCTTTTTCCTGGTGCATTCAGAGTGGCTTGGAGCTGTGGCTCACTGGCGTGTATCATAGGCATTCCCACCACATAACACTGGCTGGGAAAAGGTCAAACACAATTCAAAACTGGAAGCCTGGTTTTGACTGAAAGGGTACTGCTTTTGCATCCTTGTAAACTTACAAACTTGTGTCAGTGGAACCATTCTTAGAAACAGTTAACAGTACCTGGAAATTCAGCTCATCTGGGTATAGTTCTCCATTAATCAGTGTTTATTGAGGTGAGAATCACACATGGGCAAATTGGGAAAAATAATCACAGTTGTTTCTTAATGTACCAACCATATTTGAACAGAGCATTACAAGATAGGGTGCTTACCCACCCTACTTCAATTATCTATGGGGATGATGGTGGTGTCTACCTCTGAGAGCTATAGTGATCGTACTCATATTATACATGATGCTTCTGTGTATAAGTCTTAGCTCTTAGCTCTAGAGCTAATGTATAGACGTGATACATTCATTTGTTTGGGTGTTTCACCTTCCAGGTTCGTCATATTTTATTGATGATTTTTACTAGAGGATATGAATCCTTTCTGGGTAAGTGAGCAATGCACCTTGTCATATGAGGGATGACAGAATCACATCACATTCCCTCATAGTCCTGAGGCATTTCAGATTCAGCTGCTCTTGATCCTCAGGCAAGCCTGTGTGGGAAGCCTGAAGGCCTTCACAGAGGCTTGGATAGCTCTCAGGAACAACAACAACAAAAAAAGAGGGCCAGAAGGTCTGTGCTCCCCAGCCACCCCCAGAGGTAAATATATATTAGCTGTAAACCCCATTCCAGCTGGTTTTCCTTATGGCACTAAGTTGCATTACATAATCTAACTTGATCTGTAATCGAGTTGATGACCAACCCTTCAAAATGATTATGAATTCCAGAACTTCAGTTGCTACTGTTAGCCCTGCTTGCAATGAAACCTAAAAGATAGGTAACTGTATCTTTCATCCACCTTCTCTTTGGGTATCTTCAGACAGTTGGCCTAGAATAGATGTAAGGTGTCAGGGCATGCCTCTCAGGCTTTGATTGCTTGAGTGGAGAGCAAAAGAAACAGACTTTCATGAGGCACACCAGAGCTATTTGCATGAAGTGCATGGGGCACTGGTGCAGGTGGCTGTGTGGGTTTCTCTGGAATTTGCTTTTAGCTGGTTCTCCCATAAGCTCCTGGGTCATATGTTCCATTGGTAACTTACTTATGCCTTTCTTCACCCATGCATTGTGCCTCAGTGTTGCCTCTTGTTTAGCCTCTATTCCCAGATACTCATTCATACTTGCCATACACACTCTCCTTCTGAGAATGTCTCAATCCTGCATCTCCAGTACCACCAGCATTAGGTGCTGCCTCTGAGTCCATCCATTCAGCAGTCCCCATTAGCCCTTCATTTCAGCCTGTGTGTTCCAGGACCACCAAGTCTCTGATGATTGTCTTCTTTTGGACCCACGTTGCCTCCTAACCCAACTAAGATCAGAAGGACATGAGGGTTAGGATACACACAGAACATGGCCAGACTCTTGATTATTCTGCGTATAACAATAAAAATACTTCTCTAAGGTTTAGTCTTCTTTTCAAGTCCCTAGGAGGATTAAATGAAAAAGTGTAATGAAGTACCCAGTACTTCATTAATGTAGTTTTGGGGGACTATTAAGTGATTTAACTTCTTATGAACAATGGTGGTGGCCCAAAAAATTTACAGATACAGTAGGAAATGTGCAGATAGTTATAAAATAATTATTTGTGGTCAATATTTATTTAATTCAATATTATACATAGATATATATGTTATGTGTCTGGACATATATGCACATGTATATATATGCATATATATTTTATATATTATTATATATTTAATTTGACTAAATTGGGGAAAGCTTTAGATTTTATACAGAAAAAAAAATAGTATATAACTGAGATAAAATACTGATGACAATGTCCAGTGCAGAAGCCGTGCTAGCCACTTCCAGTCAATCAATACCATCATTCTACTTTCAGTGACCTGACTGATGTTCATACAGTCTGTGGAATGTAGGGTTGCAAGACTGCAGTTGGAGGTTGTCTTAGTATGTTTGACTGGATTCTCCAGGGAATATGGAAAGGCCAAATTCCATTCTGGAAAACATGAATCTATGGTTTTGCAATGATGCAAGAAGACTGATTGACTGGTTGATGGGTGGATTTGAAGCGCATTATATGGAGAAGCATTTGTCAATGTGAGGATTTGAAGGGACAACACAGCATTAGGGTTTTTTTTGTTTTGTTTTGTTTTATTCTATTTGCTTCTGCACAATGTCTCCAGTTGGTTCTGACTCAGGATACATACATACATACATACATACATACATACATACATACATACACGGTGATTTGAGAACCAAATAATGCTTTAGCAAAAGTAGATGGGTTCACTTTTGAGAATCAATCCAATAGGCACCGTGAAGAGAATTCACTGGTATGAATTGACACTGGGGTACAATGGTGACTCAAAGTTCAATTACAGGCTGTCTTGTCTCATATTTTCATCCTCATAAGTTCAAAAAGCATATAACCCACTCCCTCTAAGTGTTTGCCTTTATTAACTCACCTGTAGTCCGCAAGTGCATCTACATACTGAGCCTATAGAAGTACTGCAAGGATGGCATTTAAGTAGTTTACAGTTTATTTGGGGTGAGGTTCATAGCAACTTTACAATTATTGAGAACACTGGAAACTGCAAATTTAGAAGTCGAAGAATTATCAGGGTCAGCTTGTAGAGCTAGTGGAAGAGCACATCAAAGGCATGGGACCAACTTTTCTGAGCTCCAAAAGGGATGAAGAATGCATCTAGGAAGGAGGAAGGAGCAGGGCATCCTTGTAGGAACCACAGTCCACACAGATGGGAAAGCACTGAAGCTTGGTATTTCTGTGAACAATTGGAACACAGCCACCAGAAGCACTTTTGGATACACATGGTTATAACATCATCATTATAATTAAAGGGTCACAAATGGGACATTTTCCTGAGCCCTAGATGACTTTTTGATGTCATACCAGAAGTTTGGTTTAAACTAGCATATGGTTATTTTATGTAGCATCTAAACCAAATGGTAGATAAGTAGACAGATAGATGTATGATTGGTAAATAGACATGTTTTAATATCATGTTTCCAGGGATACATTACAACATTACAGTAGGTTATTATTGCATATCTTCAGTTTTTCCAAAGCATCATTCACCACTCAGAAAATCCTGACACAAATGACAGTAGTAGTCGTCATGAAATTTTGAATCTGCATATCAGTTGTAGTTTGTAACTGTTATGCTTATAGAAATTCTGTATTCATACTCAAAAATGTGCTTAATTAGTTCCCATTACACAATAGTAAATAGACGGTGGAAAAACAGACAACTTTTCTTTATATGTTCTAGCTCTTGTGAAATCCACAAGAATTTGATGGAAGTGGGTGTATATATATCTATGGCTTCTGGTGTAATCAGACCTAAGACATAATGTTTTTGTTTTGTTGGGTTTTTCTGAGATCATAGGGTCTTACTATGTAGCCTTAGGTAGCTTAAACCTTGGTATATAGATCTGGCTGGCCTAGACCCATCTAGATCTGCCTGCCTCTGCCTTCTGGGTGCTAAAATTAAAGATGTGCTCCATCATGATCAGGGAGATGTAATGTTGGAATTTTGCTATGAATTATCTTCCTTTATTTCTTCTTCATATTGTGAAGTCATCATGCTAGTACTTTTTTTGTTTGTTTGTTTTCAAAATTTTAGCAAATGGCTATTCTGTGACTTCTTTGTGAACATCTTCCATGCATCAAAATCTTTTCCTCATATTCTGAAACCTCAGTTCCTGAAGGGACTCCCAATGAAAAATTCTATGAACATACAGTTTTCACCATTAGAATCAACCCAGCATCTTTTTTTCTCTGTGCACGCTATGTGTTTAAGCTCTACTGGAAATATCCCTTTCTCCTTTTCACAAACTAAGCAAGGCTTCCTACCACTTCCATCCCATCCCCACCAGATGGCTGATCTTTCCCAGAGCTCCATGTTGCTCCAGAAACTATCCTGTGGGTAAGTCTGGAGTCCACTAGGCCAAGCCTTGGCAAGAGACAGAGATCTCCTATTTTCTCAAGAGCAAGCAAAATGAGGAGGCATGGGAACAAAACTTATGGTCCTTGAGGCACAGATGTTGCGAGAGGATTGGTGTCAGATGATTACTAGCACTGACTTCTCCATGTTAGAGTACCACAGCATGTGTCCCAGAGCTTGTAAGCTTCTGTCAGGGGAAAATAAACATACTGCTTTTGCTTTAAAAAATAAATATATTTGGGGCTGAAGAAATGGGTCTGTAAGTGCTTGCTGTGCAAGTGTGAAGAAGTTTTAACTTTTAAAGCCCATTTTATTTTAAAACCAGGAATGGCAATATGCACCTATAGTCTGATCACTAATAGGGATCTCTGGGGATTGCTGCTCAGCCTATCTAGCCAACCAGTGATCTCCAGGTTCTGTGAAACTCTTTCTCCAAAAATTAAGGTGGATATAGATTGAGGAGGACTCTGGATGCCAACCTCTGCTCACCACATGTATACTCATACACATGTGCAAATAAAATAGCAAAAACAAATCAACATTTTATGTTAGTTTTAGAAACGAGAGAATAAAACTATAAAATCAACAGGGATTTGGTTGCAGAAACATAAGCCATGTCTTGCTGTTAAGTGGCTAATAAAAGGATTGTGCAGGCCTAGTCTCAAAGATCCCTTCATTATTACGAGAGATGGGTTTCTTCCTATTCTCAAGTATCATCCAATGACCAGGTTGCAGAAAATATGATGCTTATTTTAAACTGGAATTGCGCCAGCTACCTGCCATGGTTGGTGTTCTGGGGCCAGCAATAATCATTAAGAAAGGTTGTTTATTCCACAAAAGGTGTGCAGAGTTGATAAATAAATAAAATTTATCCCTAGTGCTGATTATGGATGGACCTGAAATAACATTCAGCCATTTATACCTAGAACTGTCTTTAATATACTACCCTCAGGAACCTGGAGCTCAAAGCAATTTGAGATGTTGGTTATGGCAGAGCACATCAGATGTACTGACCCATCTTGTTTTGGGGTTGGTATTGGTTAGATGTTGGCTACAGCTTTCAACAAATCGATATCTTGACTTTATAGTTGTTTGAGAACTCGAGCCTTGCAGGTTAACATATTTGGATTTGAAATCATAGGTTTTACTCACTTCTGACTCTGGGAAAGCATCAATGGCAACATAGCCTTATTGGATACTTTACCTAAAACTAACACTGCCTTAAACTTTGCACTCATTAAGCCTCGTGTTGTGGTCCATGGCTGTAATCTCAGTGCTCAGTACAGACAGGCAAGAAGAGTTGTAGTTTAGAGGCCTCTGTGGCCACAAGGTGAATGTGAGACCAACCTGGGCTCTACAACACGGATTCTGAAAATAAAATGCCAAACTGTTTTCAGCAAGTTACATAACTATGACCTAATCAGTAGGATGCTAATAATGGCTTCATATACGGTAATTCCTGTGGAGGTTATAATAGTAATAGGACATGTGACCTTTTGCACAAAGGCTGCCATATAACAAATGCTCCAAAACATATATAGAATTATATAAAAAATGTATTGTCTGTGTGTTCATGCTAAAGTGGGCATATGTAATTGGGGTGAGGGAGTAAGGCACACACCTACTATGGTGAATATTTGGAGATCAGAGGACAATTTTAAGGAATAGGCTCTTTTTTTTCACCATATAAATTTGAACTCAGTCAGGCTAAGTGACAATAACCCTTACCTTCTGAGCCATGTCGCCAGTCTTAACTATATTTAAATTTAGTTTTTAAGATTTTTTTATGAATATAATTTTAAACCAAGAACTTTTATGGTAACAACTCAATAGTAGAGGTGGGTAAGCTGGTAAAGCACTTGCCTTGCTAGTACAAGAACCTAGACTCAGTCTTCACAACCATGTATAAAGCCAGTTTTTGTGGTGTGTGCCCTTAATCCCAGGACTAGGTGCCAGAGACATGTGGATCCCTGGTGTACACTGGCCGGCCATTCTAGCCTACTTGGTGAGTTCCAGGCCAATGAGAAACTGTCTTTAAAAGAAAGGGCAGGCAGTGCCTGAAGAATGACATGTCTCCATGTCACTAGTCTCCACAAATACGCATGCACATGCTCCCCCATGAACAGACACACAATAAATAAATATTCAACAAGTTATGGTAAATAGATAGTGTCTTTGTGGCCTATTGCTTTTAGAACTTCCAAGAATATCAATACACACACACACACACACACACACACACACACACACACACACACACACACACTGTGTATGCCCTTAGCACAAAATGATTAGATCATACATATTTAGAAGTAAATTCTTCTGAGGGTATAGCTCAGTGGTACGTGCTTGCTTAGCATACACAAACCTATGAGTTCAATCTTCCCCCACCAATCAATGTAAAAAGAGGGCCCCATCCTGTCCATGGGGCAGGAATCCAGTGCTTGGCTAATCAAGTTTGTGTGTGTGTCCCAGTGAACATTCCTAATGAGCTACGAAAAAGCAGAAGTTTCTTAGGTACATGAAAGTGTCCTTGCAAACACAATGGGCTCAGTAAAACAATAGGCATGGGGCTAGGAAACATCTTCCTAGGAAGGCATGTCCTTTTTCCTCAGGTCTCCATGCCACCAGTGTTAGCTGACCTCAGAGTTAATAACAGTCCTGCTGTTTCCGTGTCGCTATTCTCAGAGGCCTAGTGGCCAGCAAGGGAAAACATTCTCTGGCTGCCAAAGATCGCTGTTGTTCTTGGGTCAGACTAAGTGCCTTTTTGCTGAGCCTCAGAATTCCGTGATTAATTTACTGAAGTTCTAGAGGGTCAGTTATATTGGGCCCCCACTGCTTGGAGAGGCAATGGGGAAGATTCGTTTGGGAGAAAAAAAAAATTAACTGGCTATCTATTGCAAAACAGCCTAAATCAAGACAAAGGATGCTAGGAAGAGAACGGTAGTTTCATACTTGATTTATCAGAATTGTCATAGCCTTCAAAGAGTCAGTGGGCTTGGGTAAATAAGGATGTAGTATTTTTAAACTCTAGAATATGTTTTTATTTTTCCCCCACTTTGAAGCCAAAAGATGACACTAAATGCAGGGTTGTGCCATGAGTGCTTGCTTGAGTCCTGTGTCTTCCACTTATACAACATGACTGGGGCACATTTTCCCTTCTAGCTGCAGCAGGATATGGTAAGATTCTTTGTGTGAGGTGTGTGGCAGGATTTAATAAAGGTGAGCGTGCACACACTGACTGTAAGTGCCTTGCTCCTCAGCGATCCTCCTGTTGTTGTTTACTTCACTGACAAGCAACAGACAACAAATACTGTGAAAAGCTACAGGTGGTTATAATATAGCTCATGCTCACCAAACTGCAGAAAATCCATGCATGGATTGTACCTTCTCTTCTAGACATTCAACTTGTTGACTGTTACCTACTTTAAGCAATGAGGCAGGCTGTACTTGGCAGGATGGGAGTTTAAAATCGGCAGTCTATTTTACATGGTTTTGAAATTAGCTCTGGGTCTTTTATTAAGTATTTGGAAATTATCTGGTGGTGCAGTTAATGGATGGAATACATGTTTACTATCGGTTGCGTGTTTCTCATGAGTGAACTGATGGGAAAGGCTTGCCCCATTTTGCATGTTTGTTTTGTATGCAAATATGATCCTAAAAAAAGCTAACCGCTTTTCTCCTTGCACCTCTCCATGCACCATCACTGAGCTGTTCTCCCAGGCCCAACCCGTCCCTTTTGTGTTTAGCTATAGTGATTTTTTTTTTTAATTTTTAAATTTCATTTTATGTATATGAGTGTTCTATCTGTGTGATGCCAGAAGGGGGTATCAGATCCTACTATAGATAGTTGTGAGCCACCTTGTGGTTGCTGGGAATTGAACTCAGAACCTCTGGAAGAGCCGCTAGTGCTACTGTTAACTACTGAGCCATCTCTCCAGCCCCTATAGTGATTATTATAATATATTAATCATCAACCTGGCACTATACAGAACAGGTAATACTTCATAACATATTTTGAGAATGTATCTTTATTCTTACTTCAACCATTAAAATGTAGTCTCAGGGAGGTTGAGGGTTTTGTCTTAAGTTACACAGGTGGGAAGTTGTGAAACCAAGTTCTGTATTCAAATCTAACCAGCTCTGAGTCTTAAGTTCTAAGTTGCTACTGAGTAGATAGAAATTTGAGCATTACATTTTTTTTTCTGCATAGATATTCAAACAGAATTCCCACATAAGTGAAAGTGTGAATTTTCTGCTAATAACTGCCTTGCTCTTCTACTAGCCTCTTGAGCAAAGGTTCCTATGATTATCTATTCTTTAAGAATAATTCATCAATGAGAAATAGAACAAGAATTTGAACTAGGGGGTCTAATATTGTTGAGCTCACTACAATGAAAAGAGAAAGAGAATCTTTCTGTGACAAGATTAATTTCATAACCATTTTGTTGATTGATACAACAAATAAAAATAGACATGATATTTAATAAGAATGTAATGGAGTGAGAAGTCAATTTCAAATAGTAGAAAAATTAAGTGGGAGATAAAATGAAAAAAAGAGAACCCCTCATCTTCCTGGCAGTGATGGGGAGGGAACATGGTATGTTTAGGATCATAACTGGAGAGGGAACAGGCATACAACAACCCTAACAAAGGTTGGTAATGAAACATTCCCACCATACAAACTTCAGCTATCCCCTAATCCCAACCTCTCCCTTACTCCTTTTCTTCCCTTGACTCCTGGCAATGTGCTGTCTTCTGTCCTAGTCCAGGTCTGTCATTTGTAGGCTCATCTTCTCCTACCTAATCATTACCTAATGGAGGTCCTATGCTTTCTCTCCCCCCCATTCTAACTTCTCTCCCTGGTGACTTCATCTACCTTCCACGGTTTCCATTGCTATAATCTCACTTAACTTTCATCTTGCATTGATCTTGTCTCCTAATTCTCAACCACAGAGCAACTGTCTGCTCACCATTCTTTAAAAGCTTTGCAGGTACTAGATGTTAGGAAGATCCAAGAGTAAGCTCACAACCTGCTCCTTCAGGACCCACCCTTTTCCAGAGTTTCTCTTGGTGAATAGCAACATAAATTTGTCTACTTGTTTAAGAAGAAGCCAAGTAGCTAGCCCACTCCCAACTCTATATCCATGACCAATTCTTACACAATTGATCCTCTAATCTCTCTGGAATCCATCTTTATCTTTACTGCTATCACCACAGTCCCAGTCACAATCTGATCCTCCCTGAAGACTGAAAATCATCTTCTGACTACCTTCCTAAATTCATGATCACCACATTCTTCTCTCCATTCCACATATCACAACCTCCTGTGGTAATATAGCTTGAGTCATAACGCCCTCATCCTTAGAATTCTTTAATTACTTTGCACAATGGTTTTTAAAGAGTAGCCTGGGACCCCATCAGTATTTTGAATCTTAATATGCTTATCTTTAGTGGACTGAAAGTCACATAGTAGATAAGTTAAGTGCAAGTGCACATCTAGGTGTGTGTGTGTGTGTGTGTGTGTGTGTGTGTGTCTGTCTGTCTGTCTGTCTGTCTGTCTGTCTGTCTGTCTGTCTGTGTGTGTCAGGGGTATTTTCACTAGGTCTTTGACTTGATGTGTGGGTTGTCTGATGAATTCGTAACATAGGGGTGTTATTGGGAATTGGTGAAATATAGAAGGTTGATCTTAGTTGGAGAAAATAAGCCACTTAAACATCTATATGGAGACTTCCCCTTTTTGTTTCCTGTGTCTTTTTTTATCTGTTTTCTGGCTGCTGTGACATGAGCAGCTCTACTCTGTTAGCTTCTATTGTCATCCCATGAGGGACTAAACCCTCTGAAACTATGGTAGTTTTAATATAATTGGCTTCCATAAGCTCATAAGGAGTAGCACTATTGGGAGGTTTGGCCTTGTTGAAGTAGGTGTGGCCTTGTTGAAGGAAGTGTGTCACTGTGGGGGCAGTCTTTGAGGTTTCTTTTGCTTTAGCTTTGCTCAGTGTCACAGACCACTTCCTGCTGCCTTCTGATCAAGATATAGCCAGCAGTATGTCTGTCTGAACAGCACCATGCTCCTCACCATGATGACAATGGACTGAACCTCTGAACTATAAGTGAGCCACCCCAAATAAGTGTTTTTCTTTATAAGAGTTGTTGTGGTCACGGTGTCTCTTCACAGCAATAGAAACTTTTAACCAATACAAAAACCATGAGCCCAAATAAATTATTCCTGCATTTAAATTGTTTATATATACAAATCATATCAGGGTAGGTACTTCTATGGTGACTTGCTATTTTCTTCAGAAACTATTGCTAGGACAGCACATACATATATATTTATTGGATGAATGAATGTACCTGTAAATTAGCTTCCTCTAGTAGTATCTGCATAATGTATCTGAGTCCTTGAGATCAGTTCCCAGTATTGGATTTGTTGGGATGATTATATAAGATGACACATGGACAAAACCCTAGCAGAGCCAGGCACTTAAGTCTTTTATAAACCTGAGCCCTAATTTTCATCTTTATTGAGACTTCAGAGTTATTGTTGTTATAGTTAATTATTCTACTTTGCATAAATTTCTACAATCATAAAGGTTGAGTTAGAACCAGTGCAATTTGTTAACAAAAATTTATATTTTAAAATGATAAAGGGAAAATGTTTATGTAATTTATCCATAAAACATTTTTAATGTATTCACTTCAGAAAATTCTTTTTGGTCTTGTCATTGTTTATTGCTGCCAGTCACTCATTCATTTAGCAATTAGGAAACACCTAAACATATTTCACTGTGTTTTGAGCATGCAAATTCTGGAGCCTTCTTGCATTTGTTGTCTTGGAGTTGTCAATCAAGTGGAGAACAAGGTACTAATGGGTCTATTAGGGCAGCAGCATTCATTATGCCCGTAAATAACACAGAGAAGTGTGAGGCCTATGTTTGAAAAACAACAAGCTCAAACTAGGAGGAAGGTACTTACCACCTCAAAGCCCACCGGTGACAGATAAAAGCCATCAGGGTTCACACCAACCCTAGTGGTATATGCTACAAACCAAACAGCTGAGATTTGTCTCTGAATTTAAAGAAATTCAGCTCTGCGAGAGCTAATTCTGTTTTCCTACAAGCAGAGTTTTCATGCAAACTAGTGAACAGCAGAGCAAAAAGAAAAGGTCAGCTAGGGACTGGCCTCACGTTGCTAACCTGTCTTCCACCTTCCATGCCTGCTTAGGGGCTTAGTGGCTAAAAAGGGTTTCTTTCTTTCTTTCTTTCTTTCTTTCTTTCTTTCTTTCTTTCTTTCTTTCTTTCTTTCTTCCTTCCTTTCTTTCTTTCTTTCTTTCTTTCTTTCTTTCTTTCTTCTCCTCCTCCTCCTCCTCTTTCTCCTTCTTTGTTTTTGTTTTTTGTTTTGTATTGTATTTGTTTTTTCCCTGATTTCTTTACCACTGTGAACATCTGGAGCCAAATATCGCTTTCATAGCAGTTTCAAAGCAATCCCTTTCCTTAGTTTGCTGCATATTGTATTTTTTTGAATAGCATCACATGTTTATCTCTGTGTGATGAAGGTGAAGTTGGGGGAATCCAGAGCTTTCTAAACCAAGGCTTGCCTGACCGGGGGATCCAGAGACTCTTTCAGCAAGACTGCCCTGAAATCTGCTCAATTACTTGATTTCAAAGGAATACCCAGGTGTTGTTTGACCTTCAAACATATGGACTGCTGGAGTAATGAAAGTCTCACCTGTTCCCATAATGCCTAAGAAACAGGATGGGGGAATGCTTTTTCATATTTTCTGACTTGTGCAGCTTATTAAGTTTGGGTTCAATGGGTTATTTACTTTAGTCTTCTGCATAGTGGCTGGCTACTGTTGCCTTTGTTGAAGGAGCAGCCAGGTGTAAGTTAACACTAATGGAAAACACTGAGATAGATGGGGGATTCCTGGGGCACACAGCAAGGCCTTAAGCTCCAAGCCATATAACAAAGGACCCAGGGCACAAGAAGTCACAAGAAGACCTCAAACTGTGCCTTGGTCTTAGGAAGTGAGTGTGATGCTTCAGGAGCTAGGGAGCCGAGGGGCCACAGTGGCTTTTCCCTTTTTCAGGTAGTAGGGTGACTGTCGTCCTTTGAAGACCTGTAACCACGACAATTTATGTTTTTCTTAGGTTTTCATTGAGGAGGCATTTTAAACTAGCAGCCCATGGGTTTTGTTCATCCATATGTATATTTATTTATTTATTACTCTCAGTGTACATGATGTATTTGAAGAAGGGGTGTATGTGTATGCTATGGAGCAAGTGTGGAGGTCAGAAGACAACTTTGTGGGGTCAGTTCTCTTGCCTCTGTGTGGATCCCAGGGATTGGACCTAGGCCACCAGCTTGCCTGGCAAGCACCTTTATCTATTGAGCAATCTCACTAGCCCTATCCTGTGCTTTTGAAACCAGGACATTTCCCAAGAGTTGGGACTATATTAAAAACAATTATTGTGTGGTTTTGTTATTGAACTTGGGGCTCACAATTTGTGCACCCAGCCAGGTCCGGCCACCTGTCCTCAATAAACCAATTAAAAGGCAAACTAAAAGTGGGAAGCAGGAAAAGGAGATATATTCAGTGTGGCCACACTGGGAAGTAGGATAAAGAGATTCAGGGAACTCCCCAAGTCTGTCTTTGGACTCCTGAAGTGAGATCAAGTTTAAACAGAGGGCCAACGATATGCACATTTTAGCAGTCCCAGTGAAAGTGTGGCCCTGCCCACCACTGACCCATGTTGTCTTGGTTTTAGTGTCATCTGGTGAGGTGGCCTGAGAACTCTTTAGAACCCAGATAGATCCCCCTCTGACTGGCACCTTTTCCCAGCATGAAATTCCTGGGGAAATCCCCATTTCTCCAGTCCATTGTTTCAAGGATTTGAGAGATACGAGTGTCTTTTGGAATACCTTTACTTCTGCCAGGCTGGTAACAGTCTGGGAGTTAGAACTATCCAGTTTTAAACAATGGTCCTTCCTGTTTGTTGATTAGGTGACATAAGGCAAGGGTCTTTAGTTTCTCTGAGCCCAACGTTTCTTAGCTATAAAATGAAATTTGTAATTTTCACTTTATTATTTGACAATGTTTGCATGAAATTTTTGTATAGAAACAATAAACAAGGAAGTCATTGCCAAATACATTTGGAAAGAACTTTAGACTATTTTCATGTATCCTGTCACACTGGGCCTTAAGAAGTTTTATAGAAAATAAAACTTTGATTTCATTGAAATCAAAATGTCAAAGTGTATTGGAGTTCAAGAACCTTTTTTCTCTTCTATTGTAGGAAATGGCAGTATTTTATATAATGCAAATTTCTGTGCAGGGTGATTATAAAGGTTAAACACAAATTTAGGTCTGCCCATGCCTTTTCTGCCTGCCCTGTAATCACCAAATAGTAGGGGATATTATAAATATGAAGTATCCATATGCCTGGGTTTAAAATAGAGTAATTAGATCAGGAGGTCCAGTAAGTTTACAAAGTTCAGCTGGGAAATGGCTAATGGCCACTGCTTGTTAAATGTCTGCCCCTAGCACTGTATATGTTAGCATAGAGTCATTCACACATTCAATGGCTCCCAATTATTTTTCCTTTTGTAGATGTGGATTGTTCCTCAAAATTAGCAAGTGTTGCTAATTTAGCTTCTAATCTGCCTCACCCTTTATTAGCTCTCTTAGGATTCTAAAGGGTTTGTAAGAGGAAGGTACTTGCAGTTGTTAACCCTAACCCTAACCAAATCAAATCCTTGACTAACATGAACCATCACAGGGTTAAGGACCTTGGGAAGATTGTGTTCTAACCAGACTAAAAATTTTGCCTTCATGAAATTCTCTATGTTCTCTCTCCTTGAGAAGCCTGGAACATGTGCTTCCTTCAACTAAAACACTGTATGTTGTTGTTTTCATGCTCTCTGCCAATTAGGTCTGATGATTGGTGCCATTCCCAGCTCTGCAGGTCAAACCCCATGCATCTTTTGGTGTCCTCTTGCATCTGCACTTGCCTTTCCTCAGCCCTTCCACCTCCTCATCAATCTTGTCACTTGTCTGTCTTCCCTGTCGGACTGGGAGCAGCAATTGAGCCTTGGCTAGCTCTGTACTGCCAGCATGAAACATGCCATGGATATTATTGTGTGAAGGAAGTCAAATCAAATGGCAAACTTATTAATGCCTCAATTGAAAGAGTAAGATGAGAGCTTATTTGTCACCCTCTACATACGAGATTATCAAGGCTTTGCTTTTTAGAATTCTTAGCAGACATAATGTTGAAAATCCTTGTATTAATACAATGTCTGCCACTAAACTGTATTGCAATGGCGACTGTTGCAAAAGATTGATAGCCTATTTGGGGCTGAGTCTTGAAGACATTCATAGAAAAGCAGGTTCAGGATTCCGCTTTTGCCCCAAGTAGTTTCTCTTGTTATATACACCCGAGTCTTCTCCATGGGTGTTACACTGGCAGCTTACATCCTTCTTATTGGATATCGCTGAGTATGTTTCCACTGGAAATGATTTAACTAAGAGCTACACAGTGTGCTAGAGCTGAAAAGGACAGCTGATGTTGCTTCAAAGTTATGTGCACTAGCTTACTGTGTCATCTTCCTGCATGGATACCAATACTGTTTGGTTAGTTCTGCATCCATGATCAGCCTTTTCTAGCATTGCTTCCATTTGAACATCCTTGGTGTTGGGCTTGCTCTGTTGAGTCATGGTTTTATAAGGGAGGCATCATATTGGTTTTAAGGAGCTGCCTACTCAAAAGATGGTGGGTTATTTCCTGCAAAGATTTTCATAATTCATGAGATATCTAGAAGGTAAAAGGAAGCAGAAAATTGCTTCTCATGAACATAGTCTCAAAAAGTAAATTATTTTCTGTTGTGTATTATGGTGATGCATTGAGAAGACCATTGCTTCCACAAAAATGATAAAATGCTAAAGAAGCAGCAGCAATGTAGAGGAAAAGCCTGCTCAGTAAATGCATGAAATGTCATGTGACAGGAAGCTAGGGAAGGTGCCCAGAATCTCTCATCATTGGTGATGTATACTCCTCACTCTACAAATGTTGTAAAGTTCACTATCCATGTTGTGTTCCCTGATACAACAACTGGCCATGCTGCCCACATGATCCTAACAACTGTTATGACCATCCAAGGAGCTAAGGAATACCAATTTCTGGAGCTAAGGAATACCAATTTCTGGCACACAGCATTTCAGGAAGATGTTCTATCCACTTTGATTCCCACCAGATGATCTCTTCTAATTTGACCTCTGTGTTGTGACAGTTTAATTGACTGCTTAGAGCTCCTTTGTTTAACTGTAGTCCAGCCAGCTCCTGAAGGAGAGGTTGTGCTCAGGTCTCTTTTGTAAACAGAAGCACTGACTCTTCTATTAGCTGACTTCTCGGTGTTTCTTCTGGGAGCTAACCTGTATGAGGTTTATGGGTATTTGCACTACAGTGTCTCAATCTTTGACCTATAATGCCCACACTTAATTCTCTTTCTGCTTATAGCCTTCAGATGATGAACTGCAAGAGACTAGTACTCAGAGAAGACAGAAAGAGGCCTGCAAGATCCCCCAGCCAGTCAAGCTTAAGCATCTGGTTTCACCCTCCCTTCCCTGGCATTTTCTCTGATCTCCCAAGTGTGAATGCCCAGCATCTCTAGGTGCTTGCTTTGTACTGAGTATAACCCCTTTTTGGGTTAACTGAAATTTTTTCTGTATAATTGTTCCCAACCATATTTTATGGCCTAGAGGTCAAGGGCTGTGTTTAATGTTGAAGGATAGACTATACCTTATGCAATTCCCAGGAGATGTTTAATCTCTATAGCAGTAATGTAAGGACTCAGGCATTATGCTGGCCTGGCCCTGTCACCTGGCAGAATGCACTCAGGCAGTACTCTGGTCAGCCCAGGGTTCTATGAGTACTAGTCTACAGGCAGGTGTAAAGGACCCCTTTAAAAGATAGACCCTGTCCACTTAATGCTCTTTTTGCTTTCTCTTTTTGCTTTTCTTTGCTCTTTGCACTCTCTCTCTCTCTCTCTCTCTCTCTCTCTCTCTCTCTCTTCTCTTCACTGCTCTCTCTTTTTGTTTTTCTTTGCTCTTTGCACTCTCTCTTCTCTTCTCTTCTCTTCACTGCTCTTCTGGGTGTCTCTATGTCTTTTTTCTCTTCCCTCTCCCCCCCTCACTTCCCCTTCTAAATAAATTTCTCACTTAAGCTCTGTCTGCCTGGCGTGTTTGTCCCTCAACTGGCACCCCCCCCCAATGAGGGACATCCCCTTCAGCTTAATGCTAGAACTTTAACAAAAGAACAACAAGTACCCCCTTATCCATGAGTTTACTTTCCATAGTTACAGATATGGTTAAGAATGTTAAGTGGAAATTTACAGAAATAATATGTAAGTGTTGGATTATGTGTCACTCTGGCTTGTTAATGAAATCCCAAGCATCTTGCTCAGCCATAAATCAGCTTTGTCCAGCACATATCTGTTGCAGAATTTCCACCCAGTTCTGCAGTTGCTTCAGAGCCCCCATATAAACACATAAGACGTATATTAATTATGAAACTGTTGGCCATTGGCTAGGACTTCTTATTGGCTAGCTCTGTCTTAATGACTAACCCATTTCAATCAATCTATGTATTGCCACGAGGCTGTGGCTTACCCTATAATGGCGAGCATGGTGTTACTCCTCTGGCAGGCTACATGGTGACTGACTCTGCCTAGTTTCCCAAAATCCTCCTCATCTCCTAGATCCACCAATCATGTTGCCCTGTTGGCCACAGTGTTTTATTCATCAACCAATAAGATAAACATATACAGAAGATCATTCCCCATCATCTCCTCTTTTCTGTCTAAATAAAAAGAAAGATTTTAACTTTAACATACTCAAATTATATATAACAAAACAGTTACCAAGTAAGAACTATAGTTACAATATTTAGTCCATTAACATTTAGCAAGATTTAAAGAAAATATTTTATATTTATCCTATCTTTGTGAGTCTAAAGTCTTATATGTAATTTATCTTTTATCATAACTAAGGAACTCTATAACCATAACTATCTGTCTTCAACTACATCAAAGACCACAGAAGGATATAAACTTTAGAATTGACAGAGACAACTCACTGCCTGGACAGTCATCCAAAGTTCTTCTGTAAAATGGAGCATCCATCTTCAGAAGACCATTCCACAACACATGTTCATCGTGCATTCACTACCCATTTGCCACTCAGACACCATCTTGATTATCTGATTGACAGCCACAGTGGTTGGGTCCAAGTAATATTTTCTTAATGGTAGCTCTAGAAATAAGAAGCAATGATGCATCTCAGATGGGGTACAGGGGTGGATAGTATAAAGAGATTCCATTAACTGAAAAGATGAAAGTTTCTTGTTAAAGAAAATATGTGCTGGGATTGCTAAAACTTATCTTAAGAATGAACAGAAACTATGACATGGAAGGCTCTGTCTTTTCTGTGCATGATGAGTGTTGCAGGATATTCCCAGTGGTAAAGGAATGTCTTTCTCACTTGCTGTTATCAATGAACACCCAACAGAGCAGTGACACCTTCAACTCAAAGACAAAACTTTCATGACTGACCCCAGCTTATCCTGCCTCATCTCTCCCTGTACTAATGCCAATACTAATGTTGATCACAATCTGCCCCTTGTCCTCATAAATATCTTGGCATGTGAACTTCACCATCATCCTGAAATTGATTTGCTACTGCTAATTGATAATGCCTGCCATATAAGAAATGTTTATAGAGTGCCTACTACATAAGCAAGTTGTAGGTCATGGGCTTTGCATGTACTGTTTTTGCCTTATAACCACTTTGAGTGATGGTTTTGATTATCCTTTCAGCTAAGAAATCAGAAGCTAAAGAAAGTTAATTTCCAAAAATGTGTAGATCTGATAAAAAGCAAACTCTAGGTATTTCTTCCTCCCACACTCTCTTCCCTTTCCACTCCAAGTGAAATGTGAAAGTTTACCAGTGTTGGGGTAGTATGCTTTTTGGTGAGTCTGGCTGGATCTTTGATCCAAGTATTATCGGAGCTCTCAAACAATAAAGTGAACACCCTGAGCACTGTCCACACCAAATTCCAGGTGATTAGCATTTGTGAATAGGGTGCAGCCTCCATCACTTAGTAGACTGTGACATGTCTTCACATGTTTGAATACCTGAGTATTCAAACTCTCCTGTCTCTTTGTCTTCTCTCCACCTTTCTCTTTCCTTCCCTTTATCCCTCCTTCTTTTTCATGTAGGGTTGGGGATATAGACTTAAGCAAGGACCTAGCCATTGAGCAAACTTCCAGCCTCCACATTCCCATTACAAATAGAGCAGGAAGAAATGGGATAACAGTAGCATGTATCTCATAGGATTAGGTGAATCGTTGACAATATTGCATTTAAACAATATTTAAACAGTGTGAGGGAACAGTGTCAGTTTTCTCACCATGAGAAGCCTAACTGGCATCTCGTGTGAGGTGACAAATGGTCCATGTGCAGGATGAGCCTCTCAGGGAAGAATTAGCAGGGTGGAGCTGGGTAGTGTCAAGGTCAAGAAAGCACTGGTATTATCTCTGAAACACCTGGAAATCTTTTTGGAAATATGGGCATTACAGCACTCAGGTAAGAGAGAGAGAGAGAGAGAGAGAGAGAGAGAGAGAGAGAGAGAGAGAGAGAGAGAGAGAGAGAGAGAGAGAGAGAGAGAGAGAGAGAATTGTGACTGTTTCACTCTTTATCTTAATATTTTTGAAGTCATGCAAACTCCATTTCTGTCCCTTCCCTGGAGTGTGCTGACTTCTTTGTCCGATGTTTTGATGTTTTTAAAGAGCTGGAAAAGCTGGGCTCTCTGCGTCTTCCATTTCCAAAGCCTCTTACCACGTGACATCACTAGGGGAAGTGAAGCTTTATTTGTTTTTATCCATTTTGTGTAACTTGAAAGCATCTTGAATTATTGAGCTAGTTACTTTCCAGGCCTGCAAATGTTTTCAGTGTGTTGCCCCACGTTTCCCCGAGTCAGCACACAGACTGTTCTTAAAAGACCTCAGGCAGCCATGGGCTCCTCCTTCTCATGTTGGTGTGTTCCTTCTGGATTGATATTTGGGGTGTTCATACAAACCAGAAGAAAATATATGTTTCTCTTAGACCCCAGGAGTCTTCCGCTCAGGACAAAAAGTCTTGCCACATTATTTTAGTTCAAGGAAAAGAAGAAAGGGGGAAGGATCCAGGCAGTCATGTAGTATTTTCTCGGATGCCTTGGCCTTAGTCTAGCCAGAAGCTAAACCATAAGGTGAACCCTCTAACTCATATTTTATGGGAGACAATAAGAAAATACTTAATTACAATGTAAGAACTTTTGTTTTCTTCCCTGAGCCAAATGTTTTTTAGAAGAGGCAAGGGGAGAAAGATAGAAAAAAAAAGACAAACTAATTAAATTGAAAAACAGTCAAAACATGGCCTTGTTGTGACTGACACACCTCTTCTGAGTAGTCCCAACACACAGAAGGCATTTGCAGGCTTTGCTTTCTTTGCTGACTAAACGAGTTATCCCTATCAAGAGCTTGAACGATACAGTCTTTCGCCCCACATTTCCTGAGTATATTATTGAAAATTATCAGACCTGTTTTGTTCATTACTAGGAAACTGAAAAATGACTTGCAAATAATGGCCACAAGGCGTTCTGTAGCTGGCACAGGCTGACTCTTAAACAGATGTCTCTTGAGCTCGAGTCCATCATGGAGGGTCTTAAGCCTTAGGGAAGTCATCATTCATAATAACTCCCTGGGAACTTCTACTAAAATCCACTGGCTCCTAAGGGATGGATAGCTTCCCAGCTAAGTGTGCTTGCTTCGGAAGTACTCTGGGATATAATTTGCTTTCCAGGTGTAAATGTATGCACTCTTGGTTATTGTTTTACTGATAGAGAGTCAGACTAAATAATGCTGTCTCCTCATATCTATCTGAATACTGGACATTGAATTCCAGCAATTATATCCCCAGAGAGCTAGGGAGGATGTGACTCAAGGGCCAACTGAGATTTACAGATCCAGGGAGGCCCCTAAGATTTCCCAAGTAAGCAGCCTGCACTGAGCATAAGGGACCCCAGGTCTGATCTTGTGCTGCGATCCATATGGCAGCTGAGATCTTGCTTCTAGTGACTTCTGGCTTTGTCATTTTCATCTAAGACTCAACTGTGCAGCTCTTATTTCTCCCTTCACTCCTAACAGTTCATTAATAACCCTTGTTCCCTTCTCCCCCACCTGACTTTGAAGAACCTGAATTCATTTAGGCTTTCATTAGTGGTAATTCTTTACCTGTCAGAGCCCAGCTGGACTGCATCTCTAAAATGAGTCACTTCGATCTGCTTCTAGCAACTGCTTCCAAACAATTAAAGTAGAGAAGCACCTGTGTAAATAATGCAATATTCAGAGATAAGAAAATGATTAGGCAATAGAACCCAAGCTGAATTTGTTAAAAAATACTATTTCCCTCCTGGAATGTTTTGCTCAGGCCTTTAAGCAGCTTTGGTCCCAAGAGCAAGGTCAAGATTTTTTTTTTCTTTTCTTCCCACCCCTCCTCCATCTTGTTTGCTGAGAAAACTAAGCTAATTGCTGTCCCTAGGTTTGATTTCTGCTTGTGAAAATTATAATGTTAAGGAACTGTCTTGCAGATTAGCTGAAAGTGGAAGTTATAAGGAAAACCATTAAAGAATAATTTTCTAAATCGACAGGATTGAGAACAGAAACTCCTGTTGGACAATGGCCTCTGCACTTGTTTGTATTGGGGACTTCTATAGTGGCAGCAGAACAGTGAAAACAGCAAGAAGTTTGTAATCAGAGAAGCCAGGTTTTTGAATCCCAACGTCACCTTTTGGGACTATGTGATGTGTGACACAATGTGAGACTCAAGTTCCGGGTCTGTGAGAAAGACTTAGTCCTAACTCTACTTTCTCGCCACACCACATGTCCAGAGGCAGGCCCTGTGCCTGCTGGACAATACGTACATAACAGTAAGTCAGAAAACCCGTCACCTTTAGCCTGCTCAGCATTCGGAGGCTGAGTCTGTTTGTGTTTCGGGTTGCTCTTTGGTGAAGACTGCCTTCCAGCAGTGTGAGGTGCCATCATGATGTGATTCTAAAATTCTCTCATCTCTCTCATGGTGCCCTATTCTGTTTAGGGACCTTCTTTTTCCTGTGCTACAGGTTCATGTATCCTGTCCATCAGAAAGACCTTTCTTCAATCCTGTGGTTGGACACTGAGAAACATCTATCCTCCCTATCCACCTGCTGAAGCAGGTTTTGCTTTCAAAATGATGTGTCTGTTTAGCTGAAGGACATCCACAATGTTGTGCTTTTTGAACTTTTTTATTTTTCTTTTCTTTCCCTTTTTCCTCTCTGTCATACCATCATCACTGGATTTTTGCAGCAATTTCTTTCGGATATCCTGCTGGTGCCACAAGTATGGAGATCCTGCAATTATTGGTCCACAGGACCAGTCTCTTCATCCACTCCAGCAGGTGATAGATGAGGTAGATGCTAAGATGAACCAACCCAAGGCCCAGGATGTGGGTCTGGGTGGTAGCTGAGTTGGTTAGTCTGGGTCAGGCAGGGACTACCCTGCCTCAGGTGAGGAGCAGACTCAGCTTTCCAATACCCTGGTGAGGGGCAGGGCCATCACTCCTAACTAAAGGGGCATGCTCTCCCATGGGAAGCAGGCCAGTTACACCAGGGCCAGCGAGGGGTGGGCCAGCTCAGTACAGCCCTTAGATTTCAACATACATGGTTCCTATGACCCACTGTGGTAAAACAGGCCATGGGCATCATCACAGACCCATATATGGTCTTCTGCAGCAGCTTGGGCTTGGAAGTCACCATGGCCCTGACGGCAGCACAGGCCACCCAGATCAGTATGACCTCAGTGGCAGCAAGGCCCTAGGATACCAACATGGTCTCAGGTGGTTGTCTAGACCCTGGGCATCTACACAGCCCCTGGTGGTAATCAGAGCTACATACATCAACCCAGATCCTGGCTGCTACTGGGCCATAGACCCAGACAGGGACCACAGCAGCAGCTAAGGCCCAGATGATACCATGACCCCATGTGGAAGTACAGGTCACCCAGATCAGCATGGCCCCAGTGATGGCAAGGTTCTCAGACACCAACATGGTCACAGATTACAGGCCAGACCCTGGGCATCTGTGTGGCCTTTTGAGGTACCATAGGACAAAGATATCAGCACAGAGCCAGCTGTGAATAGACCTTGACTCAAACACAGTCCTTGTTAACAGCCTGAGTTCGGATGTCACCATGGAGTCATGTGGCAGTACAGGCCACTCAGATTGATATGGCCCTCATGACAGCATGCCCCTTAGCCACCAATAGGGCCTCAGGTGGTGGCCAAGACCACTGGTATCAGCATGACCTTTGATAGTATCAGGAGTCACAGACATCAACAGTGTTTGTTCTTTTAAAGGCCAAAGTTTGTTCTTTTCCTACTTTAGTTTCTCCATGTTGAGTGGTGACAACTAATAAATGGTATTATTCAGAAAATTCAGAGTTGCATGTTATTTGAACAGAGAAGCATCCATAAAAACTTGGCAGTAGTTGTGGTTATTATTATTACTGGGAAAGATGGAGGCAGCCAACAATACAGCTGGTCTCTTGGAAAGAGATGATGTGTGTGACATAACAGTCAATCCTCAGTCAAGTCAAAAAAGTCACTATTAAACATGGTGTTCTCTTTATAAAAGTCAGACATGATTTGTATTAGGCTTAAAATAGTAGCTTATATCCATGGCTTCTGAACAAGACAAAGAAAAGTAGCGATGCTGAATTACTCCTATAGGAAGATTCAATGAGGTTTGGACCTTGAGTCTAAAATGAAATAGCCACTAGCTTGAAAATTCACAAGATTTATTCTCCTACTTCAACTTGATATATTTACAAGGCTAGAGAAGGGGGAATGAATGGAAAATAGTTGTAAAAAGTCAATATTTCTTTGCTATCAGGTTTTAAATACATATGTTGAGACAGTAGATTGGAATATTGATGTGCGTAGACACATTGCATTCTCCAGAACTGTGTACCTAGGTAGCCTTAAACCAGGCTGTGTGGTTACTTTAATGGCATCTTAGTTTTGAGTGACCCCACTTGCTGATTTTTACTATGTGATGTGAGTATAAAACGTTGAACAACCTAAACAGTTCAAAAATCCCTGCAAGTAAAGATGGCCTCTTCAGTTGAGACAGCAGAACTAATACAGATCTGTAGAAGACTGAGAAAGGCATTCTAAACACAAAATTTACAGATAAGAAACATCACCCCATTAAGCCTGAACACTTTTACTTCCTAATTCTTTAAGCAAACTGATCAGTACTGAATGAAGAGATGGGCTGAGATGATTCTCACTGGAATAGAAAAGGCACTCTTAGTGATTAAGCTTCTTACACATTTAAAACATAAATTTACTCTAAGATTCCCCTCAAGTCGTATTGAGTTCACTGAGTGATGAGCTTGCCTTGTTTCTTTTAATGGCTGTATATCCCCAAGGGTGTTAAACGACTCATGTGCTGGAGTGCAGCTCTAATGTGCTTCTTCCCTGGGGCCTTATCACTTATCTAGCCTGTTGATTAACTTTGTACATCAATATACCATGGTCCAATGGAAGAAACTATATATGTGATAAACTTGACAACAATAGCTCCATAGCATTTAAGCTGAGAAATGGATGGTGTGTTGATGAATGCAAGTGCAGGCACTGAATTTCCAAGATGTGTTTTTCTTTCAAAGGCAAAATTTAAACACTCAAATGTTCCTTTCCATGTATTTGTCAATGCGTGATTCTTTAAGTTTGTGCAACTTTCGTAAGTATTGGTTAATGTCTGAAGAAGTTGAAGAAGTTATTACTCTAACTCTACTTTTTGAACACTTTATAATTAATCTTAATTATTTTTCCCAATCTGGTTTAAATATTCCGCCTGTATCTCTCACACCTCACTTCCAGGTCAATTTCCATTTAAGTCTGTGAAGTTGCAAACTTTCAGGCAGCTATTGATTCACAGTCTCCTTGCTAAAGGTTACTGACTTCATCCTTAGATGCTGTAAATCACATCTGATACCATCCTCTTATTCTTTGTCAGAAGTTACAATGAACTTTTAGTTTCAGGCTATTTAATGTGTTGACATCCATTCCGCATCACTCTACAAAGACCTAAACTATTCCTGCAAACTATACCTAGATTAACACACCTTTGGCTACTGGATCATAAGTCAGATTTCTTGCTTAGGTTTTTTGTTTGTTTGCTTGTTTTGGTTTTGCATCCTAATTAACCTGTTTCCCCTCCCTCCTCTCCTTCCAGTATCTCCCGCCCACTGCACCCCCCATCCACACTTTCATTTCTGTTTCTCTTCAGAAAAGGACATGGCTTCAGTGGCTATCAGCCAGCCATGATATATCAAGTTGCAGTGAAACTAGGAACATCCTCTTCCATTAATGCTCGAAAAAAAAAAAAAAAAAAAAAAAAAACCAATCTGGTAGGAGGAATGGGTCCCAAAAGCAGACAACAAATTTGGAGCAGCCCCTGCTCCCACTGTTAGGAGTCCCACAAGAAGACCAACCTACACAACTGTAACATACATGTAAAGGGACTAGGTCAGTCTCATGCAGGCTCCCTGGTTTTTGTTTTCAGTCTCTTGTCAGCCTCTGCAAGCCATGATTAGTGGGTTCTGTAGGGTTTCTCATGGTGCCATTGACCTCATTGGCTTCTACAACCTTTCCTCCCCTTCTTCCACGGGATTCCCTATCTTTTTCTAATGTTTGACTCTGAGTCTCTGCATCTGTTTTCATCAGTTGCTGGATAAAGCATCTCTAATGATAGTCTGGCTAGGTTCTAATTTATGAGTACAGCAGAATATCATGAGGAATCATTTCATTGATTTTTCTTCTTCTTCTTTTTTTATTTTTGCTAGGCACATTTAGTTCTATCCTGGGTCTCTGGGTTATGGGGTCCTAATGAAACCGAAAGCTTATGTAAAGCAAAGGACACTGTCAAAAGGACAAAATGGCAGTCTACAGAGTAAGAAAAGATCTTCACCAACTCCACATCTGACAGAGGGCTGATATCTAAAATACATAAAGAACTCAAGAAACTGGACATAAAAAAATAAAACAACAACAAAAAACCAATATAATCCAATTTAAAAATGGGGTACAGATCTAAACAGAGTATCAACAGAGGAGTTTCAAATGGCTGAGAAACACTTAAAGAAATGTTCACCATCCTTAGACATTAGGGAAATGCAATCAAACAACTCTGAGATTCCATCTTACACCTGTCAGAATGGCTGATAAACACACACACACATGCACACGCACACAAATGACAACTCATGGTTGTGAGGATGTGGAGCAAAGAGAACACTCCTACACTGCTGATGGGAATGCAAATTTGTGCAGCCACTTTCGAGATCAATATGAAAGTTTCTCAAAAAACTGAGACTATACCCAAAGAAATCTCCACCACACCATGAGGATACTTGCTCAACTATATTCATAGCAACTTTATTCATAATAGTCCAGCTAGGGTGACATATTGAGACCTTGTCTCAAAATAAATGAATAAATAAACAAACAAATGCAAATAAATAATGAAAGGGGTAAGATACCAAAGATATATAGGTAAAAAGTGATAACAACTTTGCCATATATATATACATATATATAGTCAATTTCATTGAAACCTAGTTTATCTAGGACATAATTAATGTTCTTATCTTAAGGTATAGCTTAATGAAGTTTTATTACTTTTTAGATAGTGTTCAAAATAATGTATTCCATTATGACCTTTTTGTACATTGATATTGTACTTCGTTTATCCTCTCACTGTTCCCATGGTTTCTCCCTTAAGGTGTCCTACTTCAGTTTTCATGCTGTGTGTGTGTGTGTGTGTGTGTGTGTGTGTGTGTGTGTGTGTATTTAAATGTAGATTTTGTATTTGAGAGAAGACACAGTATTTTGTCTTTCTTTCCCCATTGCCCTCTCTGGTTTCCCTCTCCTCTTCTCTTTGGGTCTTTATTTCAAGCCAGATTTTGTGATACAGTGTAATATTTGTCTCTCTGAGTCTAGCTCATTGGTTAACATGGTGATCTGCAGTTCCATCCATTTTCCTGCAAATGACACAATTCTGATCTTTCTTACAGCTGAATAAATTGCATTATGTGCATGTACAGTATGTTTTTATCAGTTCACTTGCTGATAGGCACCTAGGCAATTTCTGTGCCTTAGCTATTATGAATAAACATGAACACACAAATACATTTGTAATGTGTTAAAAGAATCGTTAGGACCACATAGTAATTTGTTTTCAGTGTTTGGAAGGATCTTCATTTCCACAGTGACTGCACCCATTAGCAATACCAAGGATGTATAAGGATACCTCATTCCAGATATTCTTGACAGCAAAATTCTGATGGACATAGATGCCAAAATAAAAAGGAAAGAAAGAAAGAAAGAAAGAAAGAAAAGAAAAAACAGAAAAAAAAGAAAAAAAGAAGAGAAAATAAAAATCTCAATAAAATTCTTATAAACCTAACTTAAGAACAAATTTAAAAACATCATGTACATGAGGAAGATAGCTTCATCCCAGATATGCAGGGCATATGTAAATCAACAAATGTGATCCACCACATAAATAGACTGAAGGGCAGAAATTACGTGATCATTTCATTAAATGCAGAAATAACCTTGGATAAAATTCACAACATCTTTAAGATAAAAGTCCTGGGGGTAATGAGAATACAGAAGATGTATCTCAACACAATGAAAGACAATATATAAAAATTCCAGTCAACAGCATGCTAACTGGAGAAAGGCCTCGAAAAATTTCTGTTAAAATCAGAAACAAGAAAAGGATATCCACTCTTTCCTCTCCTGTTAGTTAATACAGTGTTTGAAGTCTTGGCTAGAATGAGAAGACAAGTGAAGGAGATAGAGGGATACAAGTAAGAAATCAATATAACCTTATTTGCAGAGGATACAGGCCTATAAATAAAAACCCTAAAGACTTCACCAGAAATTTCCTTCAGCTGTTAAATAAACTTAGCAATAGAGAAGCTGTGAAGTTGGCACACAAAAAATCAGTAGACTGTCTATTTAACAGCAGCAAATACATGAAGAAAGAAACTGGAAACAACCCAGGTAGTTTTGACTCATGATCCTTCATGGCTAATGATGTTGAACATTAGTGTCTCAATCAAACTTCAAGCTTGCCTCACAAGGCTAATTTGTCTAATGAGCTTTCTCTGAGAACGCCTTCTCTGCCTTCTAAGGATGGAATTATAGGTGGCCTCAATACTGGCCTAATATTTACATGGGTTCTTGAAAGCCACCATGTGGGTGCTGGGAACTGAACCCAGGTCCTCTGCAAGATCAGTCAATGCTTTTAGCCTCTGAGCCATCTCTCCAAATACATGGGTTCTTGGCATCTGAACTTGTGCCCTTATGTTTGTGAAGTATGCATTTTAACCAGTCATTAAATCTACTTTTACTAGTTTGGATCCTCAGATGTCTTTCCTGCTCAAATTCATAAAATTTTACAGTTCTGAATTTTATTATTTGTTTGTAGTGTATGTCATGTATGGTAAGGGTAAAACTGATAGTTTTCGATGTTTGTTTCATTTTTAAAGCATTGATGGCTAGAAAGAGCATATTATGCTGTTTGTGTTCCATTCAAGACAATTTAGATCTGTGATATCTAATTGCTGTTGCAGGATTCCTGTGCGTTTTTCTAATTGTTTAATATAGATGAGTTCTTCAATGTAAGTTTGTGCCTATGGAAAGAAACAGAGCAAGTATGTTTCTTGAATGCACAAAAAAGGATATATGGTGCCAAAAGGGATTTGCCACTTTGGAGCTAATCCAGCACCTTTGAAAATACTAGTCACAATCAGGTTTGAGGGATACCAATAGGGATGACTCTTTCTCAAATGGTAATTGTTTTTGTTGATTTATTAACATGTGTGATTCATTTGAATTATAATTAAAATATCTTAGTTCACTGACTCATAACAAAACTTATTTGAAAAGTAAATTCTTCAATATTATCCTAATTAGAATCAAGAAAGCAATTTGGTTTTCCCAGCAAACATTAAAATTAACAAGAAACTCTGTACAAAGAAGCAGATATGTTTGGACAAATGATGTGCTATTGTGTTCACTGGAACCATCTTTCTACACTTAGCCATTCTGGAACAGCTCTCACACTCACAGAATGAAGAACCAAGTGAGTTATGTGCTTCAAAATGGCACTCTTACTTTTTATTTGTACCTTTAGAGCCATTAGCATTTCATCTAGAATAAGCATATAAAATTCCCAGTCAAGATTCTTTCTCACCAAAGATTTACTAATGATAAGCATTTCTTCAGAGATGATATTTGAAACAGCAAATAGAACACACACACACACACACACACACACACACACACAATCTTTTGATTTTTTGGAGTTTGCATTCTAGTGGTCAATCTTTCTTTGATCCCATGTCCAGTTTCATATTGTCTAATAGCCTAGTGACCACCAAAGATACTCTCTGTCTACCTATCTACCTATTCACATATTATCCCTAAACACTTATGAGAGTAAACATTTCTCTTCAAATTATTTTATAACCATCTCAGTGTAACCCACTGGAAACACACTAAGTTAATTCTTCCTGCTAAAGCCACTTCTTATGCTGTTAGGCAGTAGTTGTAATATTTGGAGGAAGGGCTCATTTTTTACAAGGAAGTGTCCACAATGCACTGCAACCATATAACCCCCAGTCTTTCTAGAGTGCAATGTACCATTGCTGGTTGACAGCTTTGTTGGGTGAGTGCTTTGTTGGGTGGGTGTTTCTTCCATCCAGCTATATGTTCACTTTTTTGCTTTACTTTTATTTTTATTTTTTCATCTCTTGGTAATTATTTGCTCAAAGTGTCAGTGTCCATTATCTGCATCAGTTATCAGTGTCCCTATGCCTTCTCAGCTGCATGCAGAGCCGGAACCTCTTCCCCCTTAAGTCCTCTCTGGTAGAAGGAAAAGTTTCTATTCTGACATTCCAATCCTGAAAGGTGACTCTCTTTCTGAGACTCTCAATGCTTTTCACAGGCACAGCCACCCCCAGAGAAGTTGCAAGGAGAGGATGGAAGAAATCCTCAAAAATGTGTTTGGGTACACTTGGCTCTCCCTTTTGACTTATGATCGGTGGAATTAGTGAGACTACTATGAACTCATGGAATTTTCAGCCTTTAGAATCCCCAGATGGCTCTAAGTTGTCTTTGAAGCATTCTTATTTTACAATGTGTGTTTTCCCTTAGAGAAGGAGAAAAACAGAATGGGTCTTGTGAGAGGCGTGACTGAGACTTGAGGTTAGCTCCATATTGTGGATTCACTATATCCCAGTTATTCCGTTATTTACCTATCATTTTGATCTAAAAAACAAACAAACAAAAACCAAATGGGAAAGTAGGATCTTTTGGGAAGTACTTAATTTTCTAAAGCAGAGTCAAGATCCAGTTCTGATTGATACCAATAATGCTCTTCTATAGTAAGCTTGTTGATATTAATGTTGAAGTAAAAATCACAAACACAAAAATGTGTAGAGTTTAATGTAAACATTTCCCTCATACATTCATTTCATAGCTAAACAAACTGAGCTAAACAAAGTGTTGGCTTTACCTCAAATTAACTAAGTGTCAATGTGATGAGAACTCCAGTTATTTGAATTTTATTTATTACACACACACACACACACACACACACACACACATACACACACACCACCACCACCACCACCACCACCACCACCACATACACATGAACAAACACAGAAATCGTTCTTCTTTGGGTTGGATAAGATTGCTTAATTAAAACTGAGAGGATCAACCATTGCAAAGAATTCTAAGGGCAGAGTTATACTTAATTGCAAAGATACTTAATTTCATTTTAATCAGCCAATATCTGTTTCAATATTAAATTATTATCTACTCTGTATCTTGGCCACTGCAGATGTTCCAAATAAACCATAGGAAAATAAATGATAAAATTCCATCTCAAACTCAAGGGGAGTTTTTGTTCAACTACGACATCAAGAAAAGTATGCAGATGGGCAGCAGGTGAAAATTCAAGAGAAAATGTCTCTTTAATCAAAAAGTCCCGTTAAAATTGCTATTTGACGTTTAAAAAAATAGTCTAATTAGAGGAGGCACATAGTCATGGAAGAAAGGCGTGTTTCAGTCACTGACTGCAAATGCAATTATGTACAATTCCCATGCGGCTGCCTAATAGGAGGAGATGTATCAAGCATGGCTAACAAGGGCAGCTAACTTCTTTTCAACATTTCCCTTGGATAAACCTATTTAGCAGAGTTGCTGCAAGGACTGAGACTGAGACTCGCTGGCTCTAGTTTCCTTCCTCTCCTCTCCACATCCAGCATCTCTCAGCCAGGCTCCTTCGCCCTTTGATGGAGAATCAGGAAGCCATGAAGTAGCTAAAAACTGTGGGAGTTGGAAGAAGGAAGAAAAGTTGGCCAAAACCTTGAAAAAAATGCAAGCTATTTTTATGTATGTAAAATGGAAATTACATACTCATTTTACATATTATTTTACAGTATTTTGATCATATGTACAACAAATTTAGATACGTTTTTTCAACAGGAACTCTGCCATCTAGACCCTTGCTTATTACTCAAAAATGTCCAGTCTTGGTGTTTGCATAGAAATTTAGTCAGGGAAAATGACTATGTTCTTTTCTTGTATGGTAGTAATTGACTTCCCCTGAAGCACAGCAGTGTATACATCCAGCCACAGTGACCAGTTCATTCCCTTAGCTACAAGTGTTGCCAACAGATGTTCTCAGTTGTGCAGAGAGATACCCAGAGCTGCCTCCTCCTCCTGGAGTCAAGTACATCCAAGACTGACCCATGTTCCATTGATGTCCATGCACTAGCTCTTCAAGTTCATTAATACCCTATACACACCCTGCTGGGATGGTCCAAGTTGTCACAGCTTGTGGGGTGACTGAGCCTATTCCTGGTTCTATAACACAGCTCTTGTCCCCTGCCCAATCGTGCCTCTTCAAATGTTGACCTTAAGAACATTCCTAATAAACACACTGAACAATTTCATCTTGTAGTCCACTTTCTAAGGTAGCTCTGGGTCCTCTGGGTCATTTGTTTGCTTTTTACCCCTACCCCCCAATCAGTAGAGTGCCTTGTAAGGTCTATTTATTAAGAAATGTAGATATATCTTTTAATTTTGGAATGTTTATGTCAGAATTTGGAGATTTTCTGTTTTTCTTTCTCCCTAAACCTGAGTATAAACTATATTGTGATTGGATGCAGCTAAGCTCCCAAGTTCTGTTCAGTGGATTGTGGAGAAATGAGACAGGTGATAATAATTTCTGGCATCTTCTGCCCTGTACAGCAAATTGACTAAAAGGACCTAGAGGAAGTTTCCAAAGTCTAGGGATAACAGAGGTAGTAGATGAAAGGAAGGTGGATTAAAGAAACAAGGACAGACTGTGATTCTCTTGAATAATTTAATGGCATTTCTTATAGAAATTAGCCTTACTTACTTATTTATTTCTGTATTACATATGCTAGGCAATTTCTACTATCCCCTTAAAAGTTAAACAACTCATTGCTTCCTGTATATTACAGACCACACTTTCCTGGATATCTTATCTTGCCTCCTTAGTTACAAGTGTTTTACTCTGATGTGAATTCAGTTAGGTCTTTCTTGAGATATACCAAGGTTAAAACTCAATAAATATTTTTGTGCAATCTTCCAAGGCAATTATATTTTCTCTGGGATATAATAAACACCTCTCTCATGCATTTTACGAACATGGCACAGGCAAGGTACAGTGTGCATTTTACCTATATATTTAAGCCTTCCCAAAGCTAGTATTGTTTGCTTTTGCTTTTCAGATGAGTAAATTGAGGTCAAGTCAATTTAATGTATAAATGAAATAGCAAAGATATATCCTAAGGCTTAGGCTAACTCTCTCTTTTCTTATGCTATATTGCTAATGTGTAACACTCATTCAGAGTCCAAGGCTGTCAGATTATTTAATCAAATTACATTGTATCTCATTTTTATGGGGCTAACATGGTTATGAATATTTATTTCTTATGAATGCCCAAAGTATACTTTCACAAGTAGAAACACATGTAGGAAAGTTAAACCTTTTCTCCCAGCTTTGAGGAAAAAAAATACATAGAGGTCTATAAATTGTTTAAAAGTTTAAAACAATGAATAAAATACAACCAGCAATAAAATTTGTATCTGGACATCTATTATCAAAGCAGTTATAATCACTTAGTCATATCGCAGCTTGCTCAGTGTTTCTCCCTGAACTTCTTTTGTCCTCGCACTGAACATCATACAGGGGAGGGCTGTATGAGTCGTAGACAAGCTGGAATTCAGCCCAGCTATTTTCAAAGGTTACACTAAAACTCAAAAAGCCAAAAAGGGTTTCTTTGAAAACAGTCTTTGAAACTTCCATGTTATGTCATGTGTCTGTTCCAAGAGCTATGGTGAAGGTAAGATGGATAATACACAACACAAAAATTCTTAGGTCCATACCAGAGGCGCAAAAACACATTTGACTTCTCAAATTTCTCCCATTTTTGTGGTTTTTGAGGTTGCAATAGAATTCAAAACTCTCTGGGTACAAGGTCATGTTATCTTGACAAACTATGACTTCCTATGGCAGTGAAAGGAGGTTTTGATTTTCTTGTTAAATGATGATAATTTGATGAAATAAATAGTTTTTCCCAACTGTAAGTGAATTAAGATTAGACTTTGTTAACATACACATGGATTGATACACATGGAAATGAAATATAGGCAGTAACCCTATTTGAGGTTGCCTTTGCTTTGTCATTTCAGAAAATTCAGAATTCCTGTGTCTTCTGTGCCTTCCTGGAGTAAGAGGACGCAGAAGAAAAAGATGAGATAAGTAGGTATATTGTTGTTAGTGGATTTAAGTTTGATCTCAGCATCCAAGCTACTATCCTCTTTCTGGGATGACATGTATTTATTCCTTAAATCAAGAGCTATTGTGTTAACTTCATGAAAGGGTTAGAAATTTTCTCTACATTGGGATGGGGAGATTTTGAAATGCATTAGTAAGACCAATTCATAAACAAGTCTCTCTTAAACTGAAACAGCTGCAAATAAGATAGTAAGTAGACTATACCAATCAAGAGTGAGAGGTAACCTGTGTAGACAAGGTTCTCCGGGTCCATACAAATGAAAGGACATGAACTACACTAACTTCTCATGAGAAACAAAGACAGAGAAGGGTTGAGACCACTTGGAATTTGTGGCTAGAGCATCCTGTAAAAATCATTCAGGATATCATTGAGGGTACTTAGGATCAGCATGAACTAAATTAAATGATCCCAGACAATGGGATGTCACTGGAGAGTTTTAAGCAAGGAGACAGCGAGATCTGATTTGCTTTTCAGAAACCTATTCCAACTGTAGTGCAGATACTCAATTTATAGGAAGAGATGAAAGAGAAAATATGGGGGAAATCAGGGGATAAACCATCTTTACAAAGCGAGACAGCCAAGAAACAAAAGCAGGGTGTATTTATTCATCTGTTCCTTTGTCATTGGCTGAACTCTTTTGGAACTCTGTCCAAACTGACATGAACATGCAATGTTTGAATCCATGTAGCATGGATTCCATTAAGTATGCTTGGTAAATTACAGGCAGACTGGAAGGAAATTTTAAAGTCTGTGAATTGTTTAAGGCCACAAGAATCTAAAGTATCTCTGTCTGTGATTATAACAGTCTGAAAAATATTTGAATATCTGGGTTTGGACCAGTGTTTACATGTGATGCTGAAGGTCATCATGATAGTGGGCTTCTCCGACAGGGGTGTTAGGAGATGCTCTTGGCCTTGGGTCAGATGCCATTTAATGGAGAAGGCAGGCAGTATCAAGTATAGTGAGATTTTGATTATTCTGTGCTTGTGTTCATAGAATATATGAATACAAAGGGAGGCATGACATCTGTTTCCTACTGGCCATGTTAGAAGGGTTAAGATCTTTCACAGAAAAGCTCTATTGGAGAGTTTTGACTGGCTCTCACAGTCACATTGTTTGTAGATATCATGCACTACATGGAAACATTGACAGAGATATGTTGGATTGATTTCTCTTTTAAGTAAATTACAATCATCCATAGATACCTGTGAGAATGCCTAGGTTTCTCCATGGTTTAGCTGTTCTGGAGAAAGTGGGACATTTAAAGTTCCACATTGCATCTAGAAACCCATTGAACAGCAGTTTGCTTTTCTCCCTTGGGAACAGAAAATGTCACTGAGAGCTCAGAGCATGGCATCTGAGAAGAACTTTATCTAGTTATTTGTTGTTGTTGTTGTTGTTGTTGTTGTTAAATATTGCCAAAATATAGATCAGTGAGATGGCTCAAGAGGTAAAGGAGATGCGATGCTTCCAAGCCTGAACTGGACTTCCAGGACCCACATGGTGGGACTCATTCATGAAAACTGTCTGCTGATACACACACACACACACACACACACACACACACACACACACACACACACACACACACACACACAGAGTGTGGGAAGAGGGGATGGGGTGAAGGAAAGAGAGAGAGAAAAGGAGGGAGATGAGGAGGAGGATGGAGAGAAATGCAATTGTAAAGATGAAAGACGTTCAAATCCTTAAGAGTTACTCGTTTCAGTGATCTGTGGGATATGAACTGTTCCATAAGCAGCACTTTCATCACACCCTTCCCTAAGAGCCTTCCAAGAACTCTGATGCTTAATTAAACCTTCAAATCGCATTTGTTTTGAGACAGATTTCACTAGGAAGCCATTGGCTGCCCTGGAACTCTGCTATGTAGACCAGGCTAGTTTCAAGCTCAGATATCAGCCTTCCTTCCCCTCTGAGTACTGCAGTTAAGAAGGACTGAGCCATCACACCCAACTAAACACTTAGATTTGAAGAAGGAGGCATAAATATGGAGTAAGAGTCACACCATGTCAGCTAGACCAGAAGTGACAGAACAAGTGAAGAGGAAGTTTAGGATTCCTTTGTTAATATTATTTCTATCTTTCTCATGACTTCTATCTTCTGTCCCACCCCACCTCTATTCTGCTTCTCTTAGCTTAATGCTGTGGATTTGGTCCACACAACATTAAGCCTTTAATAGATGCTCAGTCAGTGCAGCCTAATGAAAGACCCAAACCACAACAAAGGGTAAAAATTTAGACTACTTGTGTGTGTGTGTGTGTGTGTGTGCACATACAAGTACGTGTGTTGGTGCAGATACAGTTTTGCATGTTGTTTCTCTGTCGTCATTCATGCCCACCCCTCTGTTCCTTTTCTGAGGAAGGATTTCTCATCAGCTTGGAGCTAACTTAATTGTGCAATGATCAGCCTGTGTTGGCCTCACCAGTACTTGAATTACCAGGTTTCTGTGCTGCAAGTTTTTCTGTCTCACTGAGAGAGCAATTCTGCAATTGTGTGTGTGTGCAGAGTTGTATATAATTTTATGCAATTTTTGACAAAATTATTAAATATTTGCAGCAGTGGCATCAAAGCCCACTCTCATTTGCATTTACTTTTTGTCCATTTTTATCTCTTTGCATCATCATTGTTCTTGATGCTGATTTAGTCAAGTGTGGCTAATCTAGACACTAACAGCAAGCCACACGCTGCTCTAGGGAACTTTTGGTTGTCTCTTTAGTTTCCCCAGGAGAATGGTGAAAATCTCTCCCTGTTGTAAAGTAGAAACAACATGGGAAGATCTAAGATGGAACATTCTGTCCTCCATGGTGAGCCTTTTACAGTGAATGTAGGCATGCATGTTTTAGGGAGCTGGAATTCCCGAGGGTGAATGCAATGTCTAGACAACTTTTGACTGTCAAAGAAGGGAAGGAAATGTAGGTGTAGACCAGAGATGTGGCTAAAATGTTCCAAATTGCACATGGAAGCCCACTCCCCTAACAAGAAGTTGTTTGATCCAAAATGTAGTGGTGCTATCACTCCTGGCTATTTGAATGTGTTCCCCACAGGGCAATGTGTGGAAGGCTTGTTTGCCAGTCTGTGATGCATTAGAAGGCATAGAACTGTTAAGAAGAAGTCTAGTGTGAAGAAATTAGGGGGAAAGGCTTTGAAGGGAGTACTGGGACTCTTAGCTCTTCACCTGTCTTTTTCTTCCTAACTGTCAGCAGGTGATCAGTGTCCCTCCACCATGCTCTTCAATCTCAATGCACTGCCTCACTGCAGACACCAAAGCCAGGTACTGGACCTGAACCTGAAACACCCAAAATAAATCTTTCTATATGGCATGACACAAAGGACAGCCACTGTGTAACTCTGCTTTTACAAAGGACCTAGAGTAGACCAATTCCTAGGGCTAGTAGCTATTCCCAGGACTGAGCTCAAGGGAGAGCACAGTTATTTCTGATGGGTTTGGAGTTTCAGTTTGGGATAATTAAAATGTTCCAGAGATGAATGGTGGTGAGGGCTCTACAACCTACAGTGCCCTTATGCCACTGAAGTGTATGCTGAAAAATAGGTGCTTCATATGCTTTCTTACATATACTTATCCCAGCAATCATAATGTAATAATAAGATTATTTTAATGCATATGCTTGAAAAATAAGCATAGCATAATTTATTAGATAAATGCTATATATGTGCTGATAATTTTAGATAGCTTAATTAATTCAATCCTTGAAATACTTAATGCTACATTAACTAATTTACTTCAAGGATTCAGACACTCTCGTAGCTCATTATTCCCACTTAGCCATAAGGTAGCCCAAGTTTACATAGCTAGCTAGGAAGGGATAGATCTGGGATTGAAACATAGGTATCTACATCCTTGAGGTGGGTGGGTAGTTTTTCAAAACAGGGTTTCTCTGTGAAGCTTTGGAGCCTGTACTACCACTACCACCACCTGACCACCTGGCTACTTCCTTGTGTGTGTGTGTGTGTGTGTGTGTGTGTGGTTTTTTTTTTTTTTTTTTTTTGTTCTAAGCCTAGCCTTTAATGGCTGAGCCATCTCTCTAGTCTCAACTTAAAAACAACAAACAAACAAAAAGATGAATTATTTATTTTTTAAAGGATACTTTCTAAATGCCACACATAATTATTCACTACAAACTCTGAAGCAATATGAATGAAGACCAGGGATGGATGAATTGAAGATCCATACAGACTAAGATGATCACCAATTAATTGTGAACCTCTGTCACAACACAGTCAGCAGTAGAACAGGAAGGAAATGCAATGTAGGCTGCAACTCCATTTAGTTCTGGCCACCTTACCCTCACCAATGGTGACAGTCACATACCAGTCAATAGCATTGGAGAGTTCCACATTCTTCACTCTGGTTTTAAATTCCATGAAAAACACTCTTAGATGATCAAAGTCACCAACAGTCTGTGCAAGGCATGTATAGTGTATCCAAAAGTATTCCTACTCTGATGTGAATAACATATCTGACTTGGCTTAGCACATAGAGTTAGACTATATTTAAAAGCAGTGGTGGTTACAGTGAGGTCTGTGAGGGCAGAAACCAGCAGGTCTTTATTGTGCATAAAAACATGGCTAAATAATGATTTGTTGATGACATTATTTCTTTTCTGGCTTAGATGAAGACCAAAGAACATTCTAACCTCATTTCCATTTGGTCTATAAGACTGGTTTATTTGAAGAATATAGTAGGTTCCTCTTCTTAACGGTCATTTTCAAGTGTTTTTCTTCATATCCTGGGACAACAAGATCACCCAACACTCTCAACTGACTTTGCAGTTGGGGCTTACATGTGTCAGACAACGCAACAAAATTATCAAATGCCAACCTCCTATTGTCTCTCTTACTCTTGACTATGTGGTGAATCTAACATAAGGGCTGGATAGAGGTCTTAGCCCATGTAGACTGTGCCGTCTCTGAGTGGAGTTCCAACAGGAGCACCTACTAGACTGATTTGCTGGAAGAAAACCATAGTCACAATGTCTTTTCTCTTCTCTTGAGTACCTTCATGCTGTCTGGCATTCAAAGGACCACACATGTTTACAAATCCTGGGCATTGTGTAGAACTGTGATGGGGATCTTGACCTTCAGTACACATAGTTGGGCATGAGTCTGAGGGGGTTTCTTTGCTCTACTGTCTCCTGAAGTAATCTGAAATGCTTTACCATATTGTGTGAGTATGCCTTCAAGTCTAAGTGACATCTGGTCTCTGAGGTGTCCTTTCTACTGGAGCTCTGCATCACCATGGACACTGCTGCAGTCCTCCAGTTCACATATGACTTCCACCCAGCATCAGCTTTGGATGCAGCTCTCGGTAAGGTTACTCTGCCAATATTGATTGGCTCAATAGCTGCAGCAACAGCTATATCTAGAGAAGCCAAGATCTTCATGAATGCATACAGCTTAAAATAAAGTCTGGCCATATTGGCATTATCTTCTGGAATATAGTGCATGCTAGCATGGACTGAACCCTCTGGCCCCTCATTTCAGGAAACCCTAAGATTTCTAGAAATTTCTATGAGGATAGTTTTGTGAGATATTACAGGAAGAGGCGGCTGGGGGTCTGAGGACCAGGCACACAGGCTACACTCATGTGATGGAGACAAGCATTGCTGTCTCACCTTACAATTCAGGAAGTGGCAGGTGGGGCTGGGCACTGTGTTTACTTCATCACCTGGTTCCTACATGTGCAAATAGTCACATGCTTTCAGTCTTTAGTCCAGACCTTAGAAGAATATTACTTGATGCCTTCTGAAAGTAATTGTGAATGAGTTCCCATTATCTCAAAATAAAGGTAAAAACAGAGGCACTGAAGGTGCAATGGCTTGCTCATGCCTCTCCTATAGCAGAACTTGGATTCTAGCCCAATTTAAAGCCACAGTCTTCATATGACTCCCACCCTGAACAGCCCAGGAGCAATCTAGTCAAAGAGACATGTTTTCCATATTTTAAATTTTCTGAGCTGGAGATTCATCTCATTTCACCAATACAGTACTCTCAAACACTTGATATCATCAGAGAGCTCAGGGAGTGGAGACTCCAGGGCTTAGAATATAGCAGGGGCATATGGCATCAGATGTTATCTTTAAAGTAGTACTTGCTGGAAGAGTACCAAAAACTAGCCTTCAGTGCAAGATGCAAGGGGAAAGAACTCAGGTGACAAGAATAGTTTTCTGAGAGAGCCTTGTAAAATTCTCCAATGAGATGCTTCTGAGGCCAGAAATCTGTGGTCATGTAAAATTATGTCATGTGCCAATTATGCACACACTAATACTCACTAAATACATGTGATATGTCTAGATGTGAACATATCTACATAGTTTGAGAGAGTTTAAATCTTCCAATGGTGCCTCCAGTTTCCATTCCCCAAGGCCATGTGGTGTTTTCTCTCTTCCCGGGTTATCTTTGCCTCACTGAGACCCCAGACCCTCCCTGTGTGAACTGCACGTATTTGTGTGCACATTGTTAGCTTGCTTCTTTAAGAGGTTCACAATTACCCTCAGATTACAGAAAACCAGGCAGGACAACTTGGAGACAAATAAGAGAGAGGCCCTACAGCCTCTATCCTTGACCTGTGCAGATCTTAAGAGATGCCCTGGAATGACCAAGGACTCGAATTTGTTTTGCTGTGTGAATTCTCTATCAGCCCCTGCTCCTTAGACATCACAGGGAAGAGGCCAGCAAGCTTTTATTAAGATCAAGTAGTGCTGGTGTCTCAGCTAGAAAGAATAAATGACCCAAATACAGCAAAAGAAATAAAAAGGGGTTGTCACAACCTTGCCCTCCCCTCCCTCCCTTTTTCCCTCCTTCCCTCCCTCCCTCCCTTCCTTCCTTTCTGTCTGCCTGTCATTTTTACTCTCCTCTTTATCCTCCCCCTTCCCCAGAACATCTTTCAGGAACCAACAACTGGATCTTGAAATTTTTATTTAAGAGAATAATGAGGATTATAATGTTTAAAAACTTCTGGTGGTAAAGGGAAGAACTTCCCAAGGACAATTATTTTTGGTGGCTCTAAGAATCAGATCAAAACCTGGCCTATGCTAAACTGTAAGACCCGCGAGAGCATGGTCCCTCGCGCTCCTACTAAGGAAAGCCCCCCCCCCCATCACTCACGAGAAGCGGTCTTGATGGAAATGCATAAGGTCCTTTATATTCCAGTATACTGGGGTCGTCAGCCATGGTAGAGGGCTTAGTGACGACCCCTAACATAGAATTGAGACAGCTTTTATAGGGTTACAGCAAAGCCCGTGCATCGTGAACCAATCACCTCGTAGCATCCAGTGCAGACCAATTACTTTAAAGTATCCAACCCCGCCCTTAGCCCAGGAAGTCTGCTTTCGCACAGGCTTCTGGGTGTTCATTCACTACCGTAAACATTAAAGTAGGTGACTATCAGCTTGGGATTTAAGACTCCCAGCTTCCTGGGTTTTCTGGGGAATTAGGCTAAATTTTTCCTAACAAAACAAGTGCCCTTTATGGATCTACACATCCCCAGTCTTCTTGTTGTTGTTTTTTTTTAAAAAAAAAAAAAATCTCATTTTACAAATTATAGCCAAAGTTTGGGTGGCTGTCTTAAAATACCCCCCAAATTTCCCAATCATTGCTATAAACCCGAAGTGTAGCTGAGATTTAAAGGCTGGTCTCACTGTTGTAGAATATTCAGGAGGGGAGGATGAGCCTATATCTGCAAAGGGTTTTGAATTATCCACATCATCTAATATTCATGCTATCAAAACTCTGCAAAATGCTATTTCCTAAATAAATGTCAAGAGTCTAGATGACATTCAGTGAAGGATTCCAAGAGGAGTGCAAATAGTGTTTCCTTAATTAAAAGCAAGCAAAAAATGATAGTTAATTAAATGTTGTCATGTGAAAGAGAATGAGTGGGAGAAGGAAGGAGCTCCAGGGGAGACTATGTCAGAGAAGGTGCAGACTCTGAGATGAACCCCCAAGGCAGGCTGGGAGAAACTGCCCTAAGTGCTGTGGGGCCAGGTCCAACAATGCCCATGTGCTAAAACATTAGCAAAAACTGAGTCCACAGAAGGAAGGTCGGTGGTACACATCCATCCACCTATCCCTCCTTCATCTCTTCCTCCCTCTTTCCTTATTTCCCTAGTGAGACAAGATCTCACTATGTAGGCCAGGCCAATTCCAGTTGGCCTGGAATTCTTGATCCTCCTATTTCCGGTTGCTGGAATTAAAAGTATGTGACACCATGATCAGTGTTAGCACCCTTTTAAAGCAGAGGAAACCATATTAATGAGTGCGAGTCTATGCTGTTATTAAAATAACAGCAAACTGTGCTGAACCAATATGTTTTCTGTGCTGAGGAATTTCTAAGCATGTTACTGAACAACATTTTACCAGATGAAGTTTGTGAAGGGTGCCAATACAGCACATCAAAGCTTTTGGTTTTTTGTTGTTGGTATGTGTGCATGTGTGTATATATTCCAGAGATTGGTATTTTGTGTTTCCTCCAAAGCATCAATCCGTATCAGAATTTGGAACATTGCTGATGTTGTTTGGAGGACACTGCCTTCCTTCTTATTTTGAGTCAGAACTGTTATTTCACATGATGTAATGGATGAGTAGACAGTACCACAATCTTTTCAGCATTACAAAGCTCCAAGCGCTAGCTGGAGTCACTGGGTCTCCATTACCATTGATCTGTATATAGCTGCCTCCAGGAACTTCCATGCACACGATCATATAAATGTTCTGGCAGGATTGAAGATACTCTAGAGAGACACCTTTTCCTGTCTTTGGCTCCCACACTATTGAAACAACAATACCCAAGCGATTAGAATTTCCCTAAAAGTCCCATGTTGAGAAGAGGAAATGCAGAAACCTTTGCCAGAGGCTTGTGCTCTGGAAAGAGATTTCATGCAATTCTGACTGCTGGTCAGGCCACCTTGTAAGAGCGTCCAAAGCAGAGACAGCGATGGGTCAGTGATGGGCCACACCTTGACCAGCACTTATTGGTTGTGTATACCCCTAGCCTTTGCTTTAAATCAAAATCTCATGTCAGGGTCCCAAGATCGACTTGCTGGTGGTTCTCTGCACAAAGTGGTTACATTGAATAAACCCCCTTCCTCTGATTTTTCACTATTGTGTCTTTAACCTACTGAAGCAGAGACCCTAACAGCTCTAAGAGTAGGACACAATTCCCCCTCCAGGCCTGAAGTTGCTCTGAGCCACATGACTGAAGCACCACCTGCCCATCTTGGGTGTACTGCCTGCTTGAGAGTCCCTTTGGTGTTATTCTGTGCACTTTGTGCCTCATTCCATATCATCACCCCTCGGGATATTTCTTCCCAGGTTGCAAACACACATCCTACTTCCAGCATCTGCTTCAGGGTTCCTGGATGGCCGGGTAATGTGTTTGTTTAACTCACTTAGTGTTGGGCTGTAGATTTTGCCAGTGGCCTTTGGCACATAGGCCTCAGGATGTTTGTTTTTCTAAGTTCTGCCTTATCTTACTTCCTCTGAAAAAGTCTCCCTTTTCACATCTCAGCCCAAGCTTGAGCCAGCAGCTCTCTGAGCCCCGCCCAGAGAGCTTGCCCAAGTGTGAGGCTAAATGATCTGCAGTTTGAAAATCATAAGCAGTCTGCCTTGTAGTATTTCATCAATTTAGAAGACCAACCCAGGGGTGTGGCTGGGACACAGAGAGCTGTACTAGCATCCACCTATTTCTGCCAGCTAATGCCCGAAGTTCAGAAATTCCCATATACATTGGATGCACTCAGGTAGCTTGCTAAAATTCAAATGCCCAACTCACATCTTTTGAGTATCCACCTTAAAACAGCTGGAGGAGCCAGAGCAATTATTGATTAACTCATTTATTTTATTCCTCCTAGGCAGTGTTTTTAATTGAAATACTCCTCTACTGGTCATCTTGATAAAATATAGACCAGAATGGGAGAACCCCCATAAAGTGATGGGAACCTGGTATCTGAGCATCCTACCTGGCTCTGAATCCTATGTTAGGTCATTGACCACCCATCTAAATGACCTGAACCCATTGTCTTCAAGTGTGGACAGAAGTTAAGGTTGTGTGTAGGTCTTGTGGATTTGGCACAGCATGTTCAAGAGAAGTTTTTATTTTTATATTATTTTTCAAAAGCATTGTAAGAGAAATAAAAACAGGCTTGGAATGTGCAGACTGCAGGCCTGGAAACCAAAAGCAACATGCATAGAGACTACATTATGGACAACAGAAAGAATTGCCTTCCTCTGTCATTTTTGATGACCTATAGTACATGCTTCTTCTTGACTTGGCATTATCTTGAGTATCTTTCAGCAGTCTCCACTTCTTCAGGGAGGGGAAGGGAAGCTTCCAGATGCCTAGGTTAAACCCATAGCAGTGGTTAATTCTCTCCACATGCTTCTCAAGTTTTATTGATGATTTCTAGCTTGATGTGTGTCTTCCTAGTACAGACTGAATTCCACAAAGGGATGGGATATTGTTGCTCACACTGCCTTTATGCCTGGCCTTCACAAGATGAGCCTGATATACAACCTTTGTAGATAAAAGTTTTTCAGAATGCACTTTGTAGAAAGTCATTGGTGCTGTTCAGCTTTGGAATGGGAAGTCTAGAGTCACCAACTTGCCAGGCATAGTAAGTTCATTGAAATGGAAGGCTTGGACATCCTTGCAATGAACTTGTCGACTCTTACATTTTCTTCCAGCCAGCCAGAAAGTTTTCTGGAGCATCTGAAAAAAAATTTGGGCCATTTACTAAAGAAGGGCAAAACCATAATGAATGCAAAGAGTTAGACAAATCTCACAGGGAAGTCCCAAATAACAACATCAATTTTTGTTTGCTTTTCATGAAGTATCTGAAGGGGCCATCTAAATGATGCATAGCTACATCCCACAGGACCTCTCAGTGGGGGTGGGGGGATTAGAGGGTAGTGGAGTTACCAATCTTGGAAGCTTTGCTGTGTTTCAATTCTTTCTCCTTCCTCACATGGAGAAATTTTGTATCAGTATTAATATCCTGCAAAGAAATAGTGATTCACTGGGAGACCAAATTAAGGGTTATGTCAGACACCGTCTGACATATTGGAGAAACAGCAAAATTCACACATCATTTCCAATCTAGAAAAGCTGAACTCAAGTTTTTCTCTATTGTCTTTTGATTTCTGGTGTAGCCCCAAACAGAAAGCCACTTTTATATCCTCTGACATGTGTTTCTTGTGAGGAAAGAAACCTTCCAAGTGGAAGTAGACTGGGGAAACAAATATGAAGTTCTATTTCTTTTGGCATAGAGTCTTCATCTGAATTTTGTTCATCTGGCTGAAGTTTACATTGCTGTGATATAGAAAGACTCCTGGAATAAAAGCAAGGGAGGCTATGCAATCCTTTACCCTTTGTTTTTAATCAGCTTAGTTCTTACTATAATTTAGCCCACAGGACCGTCCCTTAGACTGAATGTTTATTCTTCATTATGTATAAAGAAAACCAGTGTAATGCCATAAAGATTCCCAGGTCCCAGGTCCATGTTAACAAGTACGTAAAAGTGCACACAAATACACCTTCATTCTTTGTTTATTTTCCAAAGTCACACAAATGCCATATTTAAGGTTTTCTACAGATTTCTGTTTATTTCTTTGAACCCTTGTGTTTTCTTTCTTCCAGTAAAGAAAACATACTGAAAAGGAAGAAACATTTTATTCTCTGGCCAAATGCTGACAGCTCTAACTGCAGACTACCTCTAAGTTCTGTGAAGTCATTTTTCAGAGGCCAAGAACTCAGCCAGATTGAATAAGCCCCTCACTCTTTTTTTTATTCAGCTTTATCAGGCTTGCCCCTTGCCACTAGTAAGGTCCAAGCCAGTGTGGGCTTCCCATACTCTATGATGGGTTAGGGTAGGATGCTATGTGGGGACAGAATTTCTTTCTATCACACCTTCAAAGCGGTCTACCAGGAAAATCAGTTCCCCCACCCCCATCCCTATGTGGGTATAACAGTAAGATGATTTTACTGTAATGGTTTGTAAGGTGTGTTCCTCAGGTGATGGTACCCAGTCAAAGAATTTCCTGCAATAACCCCATACTGCTCTTACTTTGTAGAAAACATTATAGCTATTACTCAGTTCTGAAACAATATGTTTTATTTAAACTAGCTCTTTCCAAATACACTGACTTCTATGGGTCAGCCTACCTGCTTTCCAGAATATCTCTTAATAATTACAGGCCTCCACTGAAAATTCCTGTCTCAAGTCACCAGCCCCTTCCCTACTCACCTGCCCTGTTCTCTCATTATTCTTGTTTATTTTGAAGATTAACCATGATGGTCTCTGATTTGCCAATATTTTGCAAGTCATTAAAGATATGATAAAATGGGAACACTTCTTGCTTGTTTCACATTCTGTAATAGTTACTTATTATACCCCTTCTACTTTATGTCATTATTTTTTGCTGACTTATTTTCCTTATCTGCCGTAATCTCTCGTTTAGTTCTATAAATGTGTGATGTGCTTTGCTTTTAGAGGTGCTGGCCTAGAGGAGAGGTCATTTTCTCTAGAGTCAAAAGGATCCATCACTTGGGAAAAACCTGCACACACCGCTGACCGTTTGGGACATCCCACCCTGAGGGAGTAAACAGGTGTGTTGAAGGGAACTCCATTTCATCTGCTGAAAATATCCATGCTGATAAAGGTGTCCTTCCTACAGGACCACTGCTGACTACAGGCCTGTGCCACATATCCACTGTGAAGCCAGGCATGAGCATAAGGATTGGTGTCTCCGGCCTATTGCCCACTCCACTAAAACTGTTCACAGAATACTTATGCTCTGTCATGGGGATGAACACCACCTTGCTGACAGTGTCAAGTATGTTTTATCTTTCCTATTTTTGATCTCTGTTAGAGGTAGCAAAGCAGAAAGAAGAGGTTTGAGTGAGGGTCAGTCTATTCTCTGTCACTGTTGGAGGGTTTTACACTTCCTTTCCATTAGAGTTAGACTATTCTGTCTGTCTGTCTGTCTGTCATCTCTGTCTGTGTGTGTGTGTGTGTGTGTGTGTGTGTGTGTGTGTGTGTGTGTGCGTGCGTGCGGCGTGCACACACACACGCACACACACACACACATGCATGCTCACAGGCATGCATGTACAGGTGCACATGGGTGTGGAAATAAGAAGGCAGCCTCAAATACTGTTCCTCACTTGGTGTTAACCTTGATTTTTTTGAGACAAAGTTTCTCACTGTCCTGGAACCTTCCAAGTAAGGTTAGGCTGACTGGCCATTGTGAAGGGCGATTTGTTCTTTGGGGATGTCCTCACATTTGCCCGTCTGTCACTCCTTGTGTACCTCCAAGCCAACAGCTGGATCTGATTTTCAATGGCAGAACTGCAAATGCTGGAGACAAACACAGCCAGGTGGGTGGCCACTGGCAGAGAAAAGTCACATTCAGATGGGCTTGTGGGTATTGGTAGGATTCCAGGTGCTTTCCAAAAGTGTTTTTAAACTCTAATTCTTGCCCCACTTTTAAATCTCTAGGCTCTTTTGTCATTGTTGTTTCCAATTAAATGGTCTGGGTTTTTTTTTTCATTTCCATCAAAAGTAACCCATACATATTGCTCTGAATTAATCTACAAATGAGCAAATCAAAATAAAACCTAGAGGCACTAATAACTCCATCATGCAAATAAAATCCTACTTAGCACTATATATTTCTCCAAGTCTTGCCATAAGTGTTCATAGTTGCTTGAAATCATGGGACCTTCTGTGTATAATGTATTATAAACATCTCCTACTTGCTTATGCATTTTGACTCTTTAGAGGCAGAGGAATGATATTTGGGCCTATCACTTCTAGAATCTCGGTTCTGCTCTGTGGCTCTGTGGCCTCTATATCACTCATACTCTTTGGTAACATGCAGGCAGTGGCTTAATGCTTTGCACTTTTCCTCCGACTATAAGAATAAGATATAGTCATAGTTAATGTCCCAATAACAAACTCTTTACACTCATACTCTGAGGTTTGTTCTCTCTCTCTCTCTCTCTCTCTCTCTCTCTCTCTCTCTCTCTCTCTCTCTCTCTCTCTTTCCCAATCTTCTTTGAAATAGCAAAAGCACAGAAAATTATCATTTGACTCTGAAGTGTCTCCCACTGGGTCATGTTTTAAATGTGTCTTCCTTGTGCATGGCAATTTAAAGAATGTGGACCCTTCAGCAGGTCCTGCCTTATGGAAGCAGTCACTAGCACTGGGTCTTTGGATGTCACATCCTGGCCCCTAACTGGAGCTCTCAGGCTTTTCTCTGGTGTCAGGAGTCATGATGGATTTAGTTCCTCTGAATCCATAGGGCAAAGTCAACCTTTCCTCCAACTTTGTCAAGTATTGTGGTTCCCAGGGATACAGCACACAACATTTAGTGATATTTTATGTGTACTTCAACATACTTCATCTCACAGGTTAAGAGGCAGACACACTGTCTTGTATGCCTATGCTTTGTTTCTGCCTGGAATAGGGCCTGTCAAGTGTGATGAGGTGTAGAATTTACCAATAGTTTCAGAATTTGAAGCATTTCAGATTTTGGAATTGCAAGATTTGGGATAGCTCTGCATGTGTAAGAACACCCCTTTACTATAGTAATATTCACAACGTCTATTCTTTCCTTACCAAACTGCTATTACTTCTATCATACAAGAAACACCCCTAACTATACAGGGTCATATATACAATATACAAGGTAATGTATAAAGTGATGCGGCATCTGAATTGAATTTATTTCATTGTTCTATTGGCCTATTTCTGCCACGCAGTTAACTCTGGCTTAGTTCATGCTGGTATCAGGTAAGGCATGTTTTCATACTTTAGTGTCTCTTATTTGCCCTTTGTCAATCTATAATACATTGGAATCAGCTTATTGGGTTCTAAACATTAAGGGGAGGGATTTCATGGGGAGTGAAGTTGTATTTTAAACATAAAGGACTCGAATCCTTGAGCATTTTAGTTTTCTTAATAATTGTTAGTCACATTTTTATAAGTTATTCAGAAGACTTTACCTCTTTTGCTATTATTAGTGCTATCTTCTTAAATTTTCATTTCTGGTCTCTAATTTATAGTACTACAGTTAGGTTATTATACATTTTTTTTTAATTTTTAAAAAATATTGCTTTATTTCATTATAGTTCAGCAATTCATACAATTTCTTTCCCATCTTTTTTTATTTCTACACCCAGCAAGTTTATATAACTATGTAAATCAAAATAAAACATATATTCTAGATTTTATTAATACAAAGTCATATCATTTTAAAATGGAAATTCTCTTTTCCCCTTTCTGATGCTTATGCACTTTATTTATCTTGGTTATTTCATTGTCAGTCCAATCTCCTTCCTATAGCTGTGTTAAACACCCTGACTAAGAACAACTTGGAGAAGAAAGGGTTTGTTTGGCTGACTCTTCCCATCATTGAGAGAAGCCAGGCAGGAACTCAAGCCCAGCAGGGACTTAAAGGCAGGAACTGAAGCAGAGTCCATGAGGAATGCTGCTCACTGACTTGTTCCTCATGACTTTCTCAGCTTGTTTTCGTTTGTTTGTTTGTTTGTTTTAATTTTATTTCACATGTCTATCCCAGTCTCCTCTCCATCTTTTCTCCCTCCCTGTCTTCTCTGTCCCATGCCCTCCACCCTCCCATCCAAATGACCCACCCCCTCCACACACACACACACACACACACACACACACACACACACACACACACCACATGTAGAGTGGTGCCTTCCTGGAGGGATCATCTAAATCTGTCAAGTCATTTGGAGTAGGGACTAGGCCCTCCCTCCTGCCTCTAGGCTAAGGGAGTATCCCTCCATGGGGAATGTGCTCCCAAAGTTCTTTTGTGCACCAGGGATACATCCTGGTTCCACTGTCAGAGGTCCCATAAACTGACCAGATCTTCTAACTGAGACCCATGTTCAGGGGGTCTGAGTAGGTACAATGCTGGATTCCCAGCTATCAGTCTGGGGGGGGGTCCATTAGCTTCTCTTTGTCCAGGTCAGCTATCTCTGTGTATTTCTGTAGCCTGGTCTTATCCTCCCTTTCTGCATCTGGATTCCAATTTGTCTCAGTGTTTAGCCCTGGGTGTCTGCTTCTGTTTCCATTAGATATTAGATGAGGGCTCTATGATGGTGCATAAGTTATTCATCAGTCTCACTATCAAGGAAGAGCATTTATGGTAGCCTTTCCACTGTTGCTCACATTGCTAGTTGGGGTCAGACTTGTAGGTCTCTGGACATTTCTCTAGAGTCAGTTTTCTCTTAAAACCTATAATGGCTCCCTCTTTTATGGTCTCTCTCTCTTCTCTCGCTCTCTCTCTGTCTCTGTCTCTCTCTGTCTCTCTGTATCTCTCTGTATCTCTGTCTCTGTCTCTCTCTCTCTCCTCTCATCTATTCCTCCCCTGACTCAATCTTCCTAGTCACACGTGCTTTCCTCTCCTCCCCTTCTCTTTCTCCTAGCCCCCTCTCCACTCACTGTCTACCCCCACTCCCAATATACTCAGGAGATCTTGTTCCTTTTCCCTTCTGTGAGGGACCTTGTATGATTCTCTTAGAATCCTCCTTGTATCCTAGTTTCTCTGGCCGTGTGAATTGTAGGCTGGTGATCCTTTTCTCTATGTCTAAAATCCATATATGAGTGAGTACATACCATGATACCATGTTCCCCTTTTTGTGATTGGGTTACCTCATTCATTCAGGATTGTTTTTCAAGTTCAATGCATTTGCCTGCAAATTTTAAGATTCCATTGTTTTGTTTTGTGCAGAGTAGTATTCCATTGTATAAATGTACCACATCTTCTTTATCCATTCTTCAGTTGAGGGGCATCGAGGTTGCTTCCAGGTTCTTGCTATTACAAATAATGCTGCTATGAACATAGTTGAACATATGCTGCATGGATGTGGATCATTTGGGTATATGCCTAAGAGTGGGATTGCTGGGTCCTGTGGTAGATTGATTCCCATTTTCCGGAGGAACTGCCATAATGATCTCCAAAATGGCTATACAAGTTTATACTCCCACCAGCAGTGGAGGAGTGTTCCCCTTTCTCCATAACCTCTCCAGAATAAGTTGTCATTGATGTTCCTAATTTTAGCCATTCTGGCAGGAGTAAGATGGTATCTCAGAGTTGTTTTGATTTGCATTTCCCTGATAACTAAGGATGTTGAGCACTTTCTTAAGTGTCTTTTAACCTTTTTGATTTCCTCTATTGAGAATTCTCTCTTCAGTTCTGTACCCCACTTTTTAATAGGGTTATTTTGTGTTTTGGTGACTAGTTTCTTTAGTTCTATGTATATTTTGGGAATCAGCTCTCTGTCAGATGTAGGATTGGTGAAGATCTTTCCCCAGTCTGTGGGCTGCCATTTTGTTGTGTTGACTGTGTTCTTTGCCTTACAAAGCTTCTCAGTTTGAGAAGGTCACATTTATTAATTGTCGATCTCACTGTCTGTGCTACTGGAGTTATGTTCAGGAAGAGGTCTCCTGTACCAATTTGTTCAAGGGTACCTCCCACTTTCTATTCTAAGAGATGCAGTGTCGCTGGATTTATTGGAGGTCTTTGATCCATTTGTATTGAGTTTGGGGCATGGCAATAGATATGGGTCTATCTGCAGTCTTCTACACACCATCATCCAGTTGTGCCAGCACCATTTGTTGAAGATGCTTTCTTCCTCCCATTGTGTACTTTTGTCAAAGATCAGGTATTTGTAGGTGTGTGGGTTAATATCAGGATTTTTTTAATTCAATTTCATTGGTATACCTGTTGATTTTTGTGCCAATACCAAGCTGTTTTCAGGACTATAGCTCTATAATAGAGCTTGACATCGGGGATGGTGATGCCTCCTGAAGTTCCTTTATTGTAAAGGGCTGTTTTGGCTATCCTGGGTCTTTTGTTTTTCCATATAAAGTTAAGTATTATCCTTTCAAGGTCAGTGAAGAATTGTGCTGGGATTTTGATGGGGATTGCATTGAATCTTTTGGCAAGATTGCCATTTTTACTATGTTTATCCTACCTATCCAAGAGCATGGGAGATCTTTCCATTTTCTGGTATCTTCTTTAATTTATTTCTTTGACACTAAAGACACAAAGTCCTTACTATGTAGGTCTTTCACTTGTTTTGTGGCTATTGTAAAGGGTGATGTTTCTCTGATTTCTTTCTCAGCCCCTTTTTTGTCTGTATATAATAGGGCTACTAATTTTTTTTTTAAGTTTATCTTTATCCTGCTAGTTTGCTGAAGGTGGTTATCAGCTGTAGGAGTTCGCTGGTAGAGTTTTTTGGGTCGCTTATGTAAACTATCATATAATCTGCAAATAGTGGCAGTTTGACTTCTTTCTTTCCAATTTGTATCCCCTTGATCTCCTTTTGTTGTCTTATTGCTTTATCTAGAACTTCAAGTATAATATTGAAGAGATATGGAGAGAGAGGGCAACCTTGTCTTGTTCCTGATTTTAGAGAAATCACCTTAAGCTTCTCTCCATTCAGTTTGATGTTGGCTATTGGTTTACTGTACATTGCTTTTATTATATTTAGATATGTTCCCGTTATCCCTGATCTCTCCAAGACCTTCATCATGAAAGTGTGTTGAATTTTGTCAAAGGTTTTTTCAGCATCTAGTGAGATGATCATGTGGTTTTTCTTTTTCAGTTTGTTTATATGCTGGATCACATTGATAGAATTTCGTATGTTGAATCAACCCTGCAACCCAGGGATGAAGCCTACTTGGTCATGGTAGATGACTTCTCTGATGTGTTCTTGGAATTGATTTGCCAGTATTTTATTGAGTGTTTTTGCATCAATGTTCATGAGGGATATTGGTCTGTAGTTCTCTTTCTTAGTTGTGTCTTTGTGTGGCTTGGGTACCAGGGTATTTGTGGCCTTGTAAACAGAGTTTGGTAATGAACCTTCTGCTTCTATTGTATGGAATAATTTGAGGAGTATTGGTATTAGCTCTTCTTTGAATTTCTGAAAGAAATTCTATGCCATCTGGCCCTGGTCTTTTTTTTTTTTTTTTTTTTTGGTTGGGAGGCTTTTGATGACTGCCTCTATTTCATTAGGGGTTATAGGTTTATTTAAGTTGCTTATTTGTTCTTGATTTAATTTTGGTTAGTGATAGTTATCCAGAAATTTGTCCATTTCCTTTGAATTTTCAAATTTTGTGTAGTACAGGTTTTCAAAGTATGACCTGAAAATTGTTGGGATTTCCTCAGTGTCTGTTGTTATGCCCCCTTTTTTATTTTTGATTTTGTTAATTTGCATGTTCTCACTCTGAGTTTTAGTTAGTTTAGATAAAGGTTTGTCTTTCTTGTTGATTTCCTCGAAAAACCAACTCTTTGTTGTATTGATTTTTTTTTTGTATTGATTTCCTGGTTTCTATTTTATTGATTTCAGCCCTCAAATTGATTATTACCTGGCGTCTACTCCTCTGGGATGAGTTTGCTTCTTTTTGTTCTAAGGCTTTCAGTTGCCCTGTTAATTCTCTAATGTGACTATCCTCTGTTTTCTTCATTTGGGCACTTAGTGCAACGGAGTGAACTTCCCTCATAGCACTGCTTTCAAGGTGTCCCATAAGTTTGGATATGTTGTGTCCTTATTCTTGTTGAATTTTAGGAAGTCCTTAATTTCTTTCTTTATTTCTTCTTTGACCCAGGTATGGTGCAATTGTGCATTGTTCAGTTTCCACGAGTTTGTAGGGTTTCTGTGATTTGTATTGTTGTTGAATTCCAACTTTAAAGCATGGTGGTCTGATAAGATACAGAGGACTATTCTAGGTGTGTGTGTGTGTGTGTGTCTGTTGAGGTTTGTTATGTTGCCAAGTATGTGGTTGATTTTAGAGAAGGTTCCATGAGGAGCAGGGAAGGTATATTCTTTTGTGTTTGGTTGGAATGTTCTACAGATGTCTGTTAACAGAGACACAACTTCTGTTAGTTCTTTTGTTTCTTTGTTAAGTTTCTGTCTGGTGGTCCTATCTAGTGGTGAGAGTGGGGTGTTGAAGTCTCCCATTATGAGTATGTGAGGTTTTATGTGAGCTTTGAGTTTTAGTAGCATTTCTTTTACAAATGTGGGTGTTTGGGGCATAGATGTTCAGAATTGAGACTTTGTGCTGATGTATTTCTCCTGTGATGAATACTAAATGACCATCTTCATCTCTTTTGATTGATTTTGGTTTGAAGTCTAACTTGTCACATATCAGGATAACTACACCTGCTTGCTTCTTGAGTCCATTTGATTGGAAGATCTTTTCCCAACCCTTTACCCTGAGTTAATGTCTGTCTTTGAAGCTTATATGTGTTTCTTGTATGCAGCAGAAGGATGGATTCTGTCTTTGTATCCACTCTGTTAGTCTGTGTCTTTTTATAGGCAAGTTAAGACCATTAATGTTGAGAGAAAGTAAGGACCTGTGGTTGCCCATAAAGATGGCTGCACTCCATCTTGGCACAAGGACTAAGTTCAAAGCTTTGTGCAAGTCACAAGACCTAAAGGTCAAAGGTGTGGCTACAGAAGGATGTTTTGGCCATCTTAATCTAAATAACAACAGACCTGAATCTGAGGTATGGCTACTCCTGACTTCAAAGCTAGGGAACAAGAAGTTTAGAGCTAAGGTGTGGTTACTGAACCCTTAGAATAAGGGAGGAAGAAAAGTCTGTTTGTTCCATATACATGATACTGTGTTCCACTTTTTGGTTATAGTATATAACAATGTCAAAAAATAAACTCATGGCAATTCAGTATTGACTGATCTGCCCTCTTGGCCTTTATTCTGTCTCTCTTTCTTTATTATCTATAGCTAGCCTTTCCCTCATCCACACTCCCCCACTCAGGTATGGACTTGGGGCCGCTCAGCTGGCTCTGATTGCAGCCCTGCAAAGACCACTCCCAACAAGGGCCATTGAATGTTAATGCTTATTTGTTTTATATTTGTTGTTGGCAGTGGTATTGTGAATATATTTGCCCTGCTTTTCACCTTGGTTCTGGTGAAGTGGGATTATCTATTGCCTATGTCTTTGTGAGCATAGTTAACTTCCTTGGGTTGGAGTTTTCCTTCCAGAACTTTTTGTAGAGCTGGATTTGTAGATGCATATTGTGAAAATCTGGCTTTGTCATTAAATATTTGTTTTCTCCATCTCTAATGATTGAGAGTTTTGTTGGGTATAGAAGCCTGGGCTGGCACCCATGGACTCTTAGTATTTGTAGTGTAAGGATGGAAAAATACAGCCTAACTCTCCAATGATTGCAGAAAACTAGAAGTCTAAAAAGCCCTAAATACCTTAAATTGTCCCTGGTAGTAAGAAGGCAAAAGGTCACATTCTTTGTTGTATATGACAGGATTGTTTACGACAAGATCAGTGAGTATGTGAGACAGGAAATGAGCTTTGTCACACCACCCAGGAGCCTGAGCAAATGCAGACCTCTGGGGCTATAGAAAACTGATTGGTCTATAAAGTGTGGGCTTGGATAGTTTGAATTGATTGGTCCACACTGTGCGGGCTCTGGATGCTATGAGATGATTGGTTTAAGATGTGCGGGCTTTGTTGTAACCCTATAAACGCTGTCTCCATTCTGTATCTAGGGTCCTCAGTCCTCTACCCACACATGGAGTGTGACTGTGGGCCCCAGTACACTTGGAATATAAAGGACCTCATGCTTTTACATCAAGACCACTTCTGGTGAGTGATTTAGGGGGACTGCCTTTCCTGAGTAGGGGCACGAGGGTCCATGTTCTCTGAGTCTTTCAGTAGAATATCTATCCAGGACCTTCTGGCTTTGAGAGTTTCCATGGAGAAGTCAGGTGTAATTTTGATAGGTCTGCCTTTATATGTTACCTGTCCTTTTTCCTTTGCTGCTCTTAATATTCTTTCTTTATTCTGTATGTTAGGTGTTTTGGTTATTATGCAGGTCTAGTATGCTCAGAGCAGATCCAGGAAGTTCCCTGGAGGTGGTGGGATTGTTGGACCCGCCCTCTGGTCCAGTGCTTAACTGTAGCAGTGGGGCAGTTTGCTAGGTAGGGCTAGGTAGGGAGGAGGGCAGGTTCTGGGGGTGGGGGTATTGTGGATCAGAATACTAGGAGTGTTCTTGCTGGGGACAGGATATAAGGGGGAGTGAGATTTGGGGCTGACCCAGGGAATTTCCAGGGAAGGGTGTGGGGGGCATTTAACTTGAACTGGTCCCAGAATCACCTCTGGCAGAGGCTGGTCAATGAGGCTCAAAGATCAGGCAGGTAGAGACTCAGTGTGGTCCCACGTGGATAGGCAGGTCTCCGCTCAGCTTGCTTTTTTATACAACCCAGGGTTACCTTCTCAGGGGCTGACCTCTCAATATCAAAGATTGATAAGAAAATATCCCCCCACACACAGACTTGCCTATATTCAATCTGATATTGATATCTTATCAAGCAAGGTTCTCTCTTCAAAGATGACACCGTTTGTGTCAAGTGAACAGAAAACAAACCAGCATATTGATCACCTCACTGATTGTAATTTTTGGGATGCTCCTGGAATTGGCACCATGTCTATTTTACCACATTCAATTAGTTAAAGTAAGTCATAGGCCAGCCCAGGCCAGGTGTCAAATGAGGCTATCGTGCCAAATTCATGTTTGAAGGGAGTATCATATATTCATGTGGCTAATGACATTGGTTTTATTCTCAAGTCTACTTCTTCCTTAGATAACTGCAATTAACAAATTGTCATGGGGAACTATGTTCTGTATGTGTGGTGTGTTTGTGTGAGTGCATGTTTGTGTGGGTACACATATTATGCATGTAGAAGCCAGGGGCCAACCTTGAACTTCTTGCTTTTGTAAAAATAGATTATCTTATTGGCCTGAATATTAGGGAATAAGCCAGGCACGCTGTTCAGTGGGCCTCAGGGATCTGCCAATCTGTCTTCCCTATGCTGGACCTACAAGTATACACCACCACATTCTACACTTTTGTATGGGTAATGGGGAACAAACTCAGATTTTCACACTTAAGCAACAAGCACTTTACTAACTTTGTTATTCCTAGGCCATAGTGAATTACTTGTTAAGTCTAGAGTATTATTTGCTTGTCTCATTTGTAATTTTCCTTCTGTCACACAGTTTGTAAATAGTAAGTTATCTTTGCCTTAAGAAAAATTCAGTATCACCCTTATAGGCTAGTGGTTGAACCAGTACATTCTCTCTGTGCCCTGTGTACATCCTAAGACTAGATTTCCTCATTCTTTCAGTTCTATTGAGTCAGTCCCTTTTCTCTTAGCCTGGCAGAACTTTAGATGCTGTGATTTCACTCAGTGACTCATTCCATTCCTTGTGGATGGTGCCACCTTCATACAAAAGCACTCATCACACCCATCAGCAGCAATGAAATGAGTCTCCCAGGAAGCCCCCTCTTCCATACAACTTCACAATAGCTGCCTTGGAAGGATTCTGACAGGAACTTCCTATACGGATGCTGCTCAGCAAATACAGGGTGACTAATGCCCCCTCACAGGGAAGCAGATGCTTCTTTTCAGTGATTACCATGGCCTCTCTCTTTCCTTTTATTCACTCATATGCTGATCATAACTTTCATTAATTTTATGAAAAGATCAGAATACCACCATGAGATTATTATAATACCATTTGGTTCTTGACACAAAAGATACTGTTTGAACTATTATAATTTAATATGCTGGACAGTTTGCCATGTACTTTGTAAATGGTGTTGGTCCAAACAAAACTGAGCATCATTCCTCCTCTGGAGAGGTGACTAACTGTGCTGGATGGTTTTATGTCAACTTGACATAAGTTAAAGTCATTTGAGAGGAGGGAACCTTAATTAAGAAAATTCATCCATAAGATTGAGCTGTAGGCAAGCCTGTGGGGGTATTTTCTAATTAGTGATTGATATAGAAGGGCTGATGTCCTGAGTTCCTAGAAAAGCAAGCTGAGCAACCCACGAGGAACAAGCCCGTAAGCAGCATTCCTTCATGGTCTCTGCATCAGCTCCTGCTTCCAGGTCCCTGCCCTGTTTGAGTTCCTATCCTGACTTTCTTTGATGATTGTCTTAGTTAATACTCTGTTGCTGTGAAAAAAACACCAAGACTTATAAGGTTCTTATGAAGAAAACTCTTATTAAGGGAGGCATGTAACTTGGGCTTGCTTACAGGTTTAATACATTGTCATCATGGTGTGGATCATGGTGACATACAAGCAGGTATGGTGTTGGAAATGTAGCTAAGAGTTCTACACATTGAGAGGGGGCAGGAAGAAACAGAGTGAGAAGAGAGAGAGAGAGAGAGAGAGAGAGAGAGAAGGAGAGAGAGAGAGTGGCTGGGTCTGACTTGAGAATTTGAAACTCTAAAGCCTATCTGTAAGGACATACTTCCTCCAATAAGGCCACACCTCCTAATACCTGTGGATAGCCTGATAGCATCACTCCCTAATCACCAAACATTAAAATATATGAGCCTATGGTATCCATTTCTATTCAAATCACCACAATGATGATGGAAGTGTAAACCAAATAAACCTTTTTCCCAGAACTTCTTTTTTGGTCATGATGTTTTATTACAGCAATAGAAATCCTAACTAAGACACTCTTATATCTGCAAGGCACTAGAATTCTTTCGAGCAGGAAAATAAGCAGAACATGATATTGAACCTGTTTGTAGGTCCAGGCCTTAACAAACTTAAATTTCTACTTCCCCTCCCTTAGAGTCCTCATTAAAGGGTGAGCCTAGCTTCCAAGTGGGAAGTTCAACCACTGGAAGCATACCAGGCTTTGGGAAAGGCCACATTAGCCAGAGACAGCAGATAGACCTAACTGCCCACCATTCACCTGCTCTAACCATGTGTCTTAGCTAGG